>CM062515.1:46635-1246635 GCA_031439585.1 Pterocarpus macrocarpus | reverse complement strand
TGTAAATGTAAAGAATTAAAGTGAAATTAAATAGAATTTGGAGATCCAATCCAATAATCAACAAAAAGACAATTAACACTTAATCATTGAATTCTAAGCATATATTATATTCCAATTCGGTGGTTAGAACTTGAAATTGAGCGAAACCTCAATCCAAATCCAGTATTCACACAAAAACCTTCATGCATTTGATTAACACACTCAGTTAATGTTTAGAAACATCTAGAACCTAATTGACTTATATTAATTTTAAGCACCAATGCACCTAACCTTAAATATTAGATCTAAAATCTAAGTCACACTCTTCCAAAAATAAAATCACACAATTCAATTGACTAATATGGAAACAATTAAATTCTCAATTAACATTTCAGAATGAAAATCTTCAACTCTAAAATGAAATCAAGAATAGAGAAGAGTAAATGAAATCAAATTGAAAGGCATGAATCTGACTAAACCAATTCTCAAGAGTGCTAATGTTTCCTTGAATCCTTGGATTAGATAAGATTCTACTCCTCCATAGATGGAGGTAGACGAGAATTTCGAGATGAGAAGGAGAGAGAGAGAGAGAGAGAGAGTTTGTAGGGAGAAAAAAAAGAAGAAAGAGAAAGAGAAAAAAATATAAAATGTAATTCAAATTCTGAATGAAAAATGATTCAAAAGTGGTGCAAATCAACTCGGCCTCTACCTATTTATACCTCCAAATTAATTTGCTAAACTCTAATTACATTAATCATCTTTTCCTAAGCTACAATTGGACACCTCATTTGCATAATTTGGAATTTTGGAGGGAAAGTTAGGTCCAAAACATGTAATTGGATTCCCTGGACCCATCAGTTGACTTTTGCCACATTTTTGGCCATGAAGAAGCCTCCCTTTTCTTTAAAGGTTAATTGAAGCCTTGGATGTCATCTTTCAAATGCCATAAGAATGGGCTCAATTGGGCTCCTATAGGCTGAGATATGGCCTCTACAATGTACAATGCTTAGGAACCGCATTTGCACACCTTGACTCAACTTCCAGGCCCAATTCTAGCTTCAAAACCTCAAAATTGGCCTCTGACCTCTCATAAGAGTTGTAGCCCCATCTCTCAGTTTTTTTGCAAACTAAAAATCATAATCAAATGAGGTTTATAATGCAAGTTATGGTCCGAAAACCAAAGTAGGGCAAGAAAAATTACAATGCTGGGAAAATTAAACCAAGGCCCAACCAAAACTCAATCAACATAATATAATCTAAATCAATCCAATTAAATACAAAAGAGGATCAATGAACTAAAAATAAGGGAAATATACATATAAAAATCCAATTCATCATTTCTCAACCATGGCCTTCTATTGCTTGAATTTGTCAAACACCTCATCTTTTTGCTTCAAGAAATAAACCCAAACTTTTTTGGAATAGTCATCTATCAGAGTAAGAAAATAGCAAGCTCCACTGAAGGAATTGACAGGGGATGGACTCCAAACATCTAAGTGCACATACTCCAATATCCCCTTGTTGATGTGTTTCATAGTATCAAACTTCACACATTTCTGCTTTTCAAAGGCACAATTTTCACAATAGCCGAGTTTACAACTCTTTAAGCCTTTGTCAACAAGTATGGTCCTTTCTCACTCATATGACCAAGCTGCATGTGCCACAATCGTGTAGCAACATTATCACTTCTTCTAGAGGATAGAATAGCAACAATTCCATAGACTTTGCTTGCAAGCAATAGATAGATCCCTCCTTGTAACTTTCCTTTCATCACCACCATTGAGCCTTTGATCATTTTCAAGAAATCATTATCTCCAGAGAACTTGTACCCCCGATTGTTTAAGGCACTTAACAAGATTAGGTTCTTATCCATTTCTGGTACATGCCATGCTTGAAATGTCCTTCCAATACCATCATGTAATCTGACTTGCACCTCACATTCACCTTCACCTACAATTGAAATTATTCCGTTGTCTCTAAATCTAACTTTTCCCTCCTATTTTTGATAGGAAGTGAAAAAGCTTTTATTAGGTGTCATGTGAAAAGATGCGCAAAAGTCCAAGATCCACTTGTTTTCCGAGTCACTGGTGGATACTATTAAAGCAAAACAAATATCACTATCATCAAAACTTGCAACTGTTATGTTGGTAGAATTTCCTGATTTCTCCTTTCTTCTTGGGCAATTGCTTCTGATATGCCCTCTCTAGTAACAATAATAGCACGTCATAGATTTGTGCTTTTTGGACTTTGACCTTCTTTTACTTTTGCTTCTTGATTCTTTTTCTTGACTATGCCCTCTTATCACGAATAGCCCATCTGTAGAATTATCAGTATTGGGTCCAATTACTAACTTTTGATGCTCCTTTATCATCAATGACTCTGACATTTTTTACTGTGATGTCAAATCTACCATATAGTATGGTATCACAGAAATTATCATAAAATGGAGCTAGTGAAGTCAACAAGATTATAGCTTGATCAATATCTTCTACTTTTATTCTAGCCGCTCCAACATCAGAGATCATCTGGTTGAAGTCATCTATGTGGTCTCAAATTGATTTTTCTCTTAAATATTTGAAAGTGTACAATCGCTTCCTCTGATAAAGTTTGTTTGACAAAGTCTTTATGGATTATTTTTCTTCCAAAGCTTTCCATAGTGAATCAACGGTCTTCTCTTCCATAACCTCTCGCAGCACATTGTCTGCTAGGCTTAGTTGTATTGTATTCCATGCTTTGACTATTATCTCCTCCTTCTTTTCAGCAGATAATGATTCTAGCAATTTGTCCTTGCCCTCCAACGCTGCTGCTAAACCTTGCTGATTCAGCAATGTAGCTTCCATAAAATGAAGTTGTTGGACCCATCAAACTTCTTCAATTCAAATTTTGGCACCATCATCTTGGATCGGAAACTAAGTGGCTCTTATACCACTTATTAGGGATATCAGAGTAAAGTATACCCCAAGTGTATTAAACACTTTATAAATGTAAACAGAAGTATGCTCAAATTTATGTGGAAAGTAACGAATAAGATAAAGTACATGAATAGTATTTTACAATCGGATCCACTTGTCACTATTCACACTAACGAAATATATCAAGAAAAATTGCACACCAAATTTTAACATGGAAAATCGTCCTGAATAATGAAGGAAAAACATGAGACAAACTCCAAAAAATATCCATTATATTTAAAGATAATTACAATATAGTATTTTCCAGTGAGATTCTTCTACTACAATTTGTAGTATTACAAAGACTTAGAGAGTATATCCAAATTCTCAGTGTATACTTATTCACTATATGCTTAGAATTTCTCACATTGTAACATCCTAAAATTTGAAAAACGTAGAATTTAGGTCGTTAATTAATTTATTCTGTTGTCCGTTATGTGAGAAAAATAAGAACAATTAGGAATTAAATGAAAACATTAGGGTTGGAAAGAGTTGAGGTTATTAAGTAGAAACTTTAAAAGAAACCATTGGTAATATTTTAAAATTTTAAGAAAAATGGTAACGATTTCTATAACGTTCTAAATCGATATACAATTGATTTACATGGTTGATCAATTTATTCGGTTTTAATAATTATAAAAGAATCATTAGAAGTGAATTATAGAGAGATTAGGACTAGTAGAAGTTGAAATAATCATGCAGAAAATTTCAAAGGATTACTAGAAAGATTTTGCCGATTTAAAAGAAATCGGTAGAGATTCGGTGAATTAAACTACCGGAACCGAATCAACAGAATGACGCATTAGAAACCCTAGATCCAAGGGCTCATAACCCATCCACCCACACCTCCTAAGTGGCGCCATCCAAGGGCCAAGATTGATCCTTGTGGCTCATATGCAACAACCAATGAGAGTTAAAAGAATTCAACCACCTTTAATTACCCAAGATTTTTTTTTTCTCTTTTCCTTTCTCCTTAAGCTATTGCAGCTCTCTCTTTCTCTTGCCTCTCCTTCTTTATTTCTTCTTCTACTCTTGCTTCATTTCACTTCCTCTAAAACTCTCATCCACTTCCTTACCCACAAACACCAATCTTGATCAAGAATCTCACTTGCTAGAGGTAGGATTCTTTAGTTTGTGGTGTTTTCTTGAATTAATAGATTATATCATCTCTTTATTTGTTCTTTAAACTACTGTGATATGTTGTATCTGAGGTGATTTGGGATAGATTTAATAGGGTTTTGATGGGCTTAATTCAAAGCTTGAAGCGAAAATCATTAAAATCCCCAAAAATAGAAATCAGGAAACTTAGGAAACCTTACACTGTCCATACTTCCGAGTTGTACTGCCCCTCATCTAGCCATAAAAGTTGAATGAAACTATTTTTAGATAAAATTAGATATTTAGGGCTTTCCAACCATGTAAAATATAAGTTCATAGGATTAGTATTGAGGGAGATATGAATTTTAGAAATTTGACCTAGGTTTTTGAGTTTGATTCTGGGCAAAAGAGGTTGTTCAGGGCAAAACTTGCCTTACACAACTTGGAATTGAGTGCAACAAATTTTGTTAGAAAGATTACATATAGAGGAATAGCACATAAAAATTTTAGAGTTAGATTTGATCCCAAGTGCTCCTAGTATTTCAATGAAGTAGCCCTAAGTCCAAACTAGGTTAAAACAGGGCAGTCCAGAAGAGTCAAATTACAGAGCTTATAAATCAAGCTCTACTTATGAAAATGAGATGAAACTTATTGGAAATAAAATATAAATCAGTTAGCTTTACAACAATGTAGATTTCATATAGATTCAACCATTTTTCTATTTTTAGTTTTTCGTAGGCAAATCTGCCTAGTAACAGGATATACCTAGGTAAAATGTTAATAACTTGAGTTATATATATATCAAAACTAAATGGGACCAAAGAGGTTAGAAACTAAACAAGTAACACTTTAGCATATCCAAAATTTAGGTCTAAATGAATTAAACAGAATTTATGGCTTATTTTACAAAATTCGGGTAGAAATGAAGCACATAGGCATAAGCTTATGCTTAGGCAAAAATGTTGCGCCTTTAGCAATGTTATTGAATGATATTGAAAATGAATGTGCTATTATAGATTTTTTGAATGAATGGCACTATTCACGGGGAAGCGGATCTAATCCATTATGTTGCCGAATTTTCGATAGAAAACATAGAAAACCATGCATCATGAATATAATTCCTCTAGCATATGCATTCATGATTATAGTTAAAGCTATTATAAAAATTCTATATGGCTTGGGCAAGCCCCTGAACAATTTTAAGGGGAATAAATCGATGTGAGGGTCGGGGAAAGTAAACCCGTCACTCATGTATAGGTATAAGCTTAGACTTGAAGAGTAAGCTATCGCCCAGAGGTGAGAGAGACCATTCACCTCCAGAGGACCAAGTACAGAGGAAAATAAGAAAGTACTGACACCCTAGGGATGGCGATACGTAATGCCTAGGTGTGTCAAGTAAAGACAGAAAAAGGGAAGCATAAGTGCATATCAGAATTTTTATGATGAGCAAGTTTATCAAGAAGACATCTATATCCATTTATGAATGTTATTCAGTTGTTGCTTATTTTATTTTAAATCTATGCATCTTATTTAATTATCCTTTATATTATTATGTTGATAGATGAGATTCTTTCTCTGTTTAACTAGTGTATGCCAAAATAAATCTGCTCTGGTACTGATGTTTTTGAACTCACAAAAATGAAACCTGTAATTCATATAGCATGATCACTTTTTTCTTGAATAAACCGAAATAGTTGAAATGACAACGATGACATGAACTGCCAAGTAGTTTAGGAATCCTACCAAAAATATAAAATTCTCATCCTTATGTATGTTTCCGTGTCGTCTCCAGACAGCCCAGAAGGTCTTGAACGAGATCAACCTAGAGGAGCGTGATCAAGATTGAACTAGCTACTGAGGAAATTTGTATATGTGTGTGTGTGTGTGTGTGTGTAGATATATGTTTATGGTTGCTAATATTTGAAGGGTTATTTAGTTATGCTCCTATTCGCAGGATATAATAGAACTCTGTATTAATTTAGGGAAAAATAAGATAAATAATGAGTCAAGGTCCGTTTAATTAATTGTAACAACTCCCAATGAGATAGTATGACTTAAGCATAGTATCAGTTTGGGAGGATGTTACACACACACTCTCTAATATTACTCTCACTACAAAAAGCTTAATTGCCTCTTCCTATTACTGGAAATGCTTCAGCTTTGGATGATTTTCGGACGGAGTTCACGGCCTCTATTATAGATGCCATCCATCAAATTGCATTTAATGTAATTTCTCGACTTCCATCCACCCACATGCATTGAAACCCAAGCTAAAAGATTATCTTCCTGCAACGTTGGATTTTTGTGGCAAAAGCAAGCCACAATTGTTGACGTTTGTGCTTTGCAAAAGCAAGCCACCGTCTGACATTGGGAGCTCCTTTTCATGGTTTTGAGAAGAAAATGTGAACTTCTCTATTGTATGTAGTGTGCTGGTCTATTTGGTGGATAAGAAGCAAAATGATTTATGAGAAGTTTGTTCCTGACTAGTAGTTTGAAATGCAGCAAATTAAGGTGAGACTTGGCTATTGGATTAAGGGGTGGTGTGATGATTTCCCTTTCTCTCCATGTGTAGCGGCTCAAAACTTAAAGGAAGTGAGGAAGTGGAAGTGCATCAGAAGAGGCCCGAGGAGATTGGTCTTGTTCTGATTACACGAGGAGGTGGCATTATGATGACTTGGTCTTTCAAGTTCTTGTTTTGCAGATTTAGGTTGGATGACGTTGTTTGTTCCTAGCTTGATACTGTTGTTATTCTGGTTTATCTATTTTTTCTGTTTTGTCCTGACACTATCTAGAGCTCCTTCCTTTTGGAAGTTTGGAGCTGTTTTAATTATCAAAAAAAAAAAAAAATGTATTTTTTACCCAAAAAGAAAATACATATTTATCAAATCTAGTCTCACATAAAAAAAATTGATGACATCCTTATAAAAAAAAAAGATTCATACTTTGTCACCTAACTTGGGCATTAGATTCTCTGTTGATAAAGATTAAGATAGTCTTGTTAATTTACGAAAGAAAAATTAGCAATTTGTCTAGTAAAACTATTTTCAAATGAGAATACCTTATTTTACAGTCAAGTCCGAGCGAATTAGCCAGATTACTAGTAATAGGGTCCGAATATCGGTAATTCAATTGAGACAAAAAAAAAAATGAAAATACCCTATCTAAAAGCATATATTATATAGAAGGCAAGTAAGAGAGGTAAGAACTATAGTATTGCAGTTCAAGTACAAAGTATAGCATCAAGCTGTCCGTACTCCCATTCAATTGTACTATGGACATCCATTCAATATTTAAATTGATCGATCTCACTAAAGTCATTTAATATCGATTAAATTCCTCGGCCATATATTTGATTTTATGTATGTTTTATTTTATAATTTTACTAATTCTAATTTACCGAGCAAAACATATTTTGAGCTTTCTTTTTAGACTTTTAAGTAGACACTAAAATCTATTTTACTTGTGTACTAAATTATTAAAAATATTAAAAATTATTTCGATATTAATTATTAAAAATATTAATTAATTCGATAAAAGTTATTTCTAAAATACTAAATTAATTATCATTTTCTATTATTTCAATATGTAAATCACGAGATACATTGTATCTTCAATTTTTCCCCAATTTTAATTACATCCCGACCACTCTTTGAAGTCTTTTTTTTGGTTTGGTTGATGAACCATCTCTATCCTTTTATTGAATAAAGCAACTTCCTTCCAATATAGAATATATAGTATATATAACTCGTCAACAACCATCTTATCTAGGCACAACTTTAGTTTATGGCCTCCCTAGCTCCCTCCACTTTGGATGGTGTTTCACTTTTAAATTCTCCACTTTCTTGACTTTGCATCTGTCCTCAGTCCTCGCCATGTTCTTATGTCTGCTATACGCAATGATACATAATCATCAGAATCAAACGAAAATAGTGCAAGCGGGGAAAAAGAATGGGCAATCCGTAAATGTAGTGCCCTAGCTAGTGGAAATTAGATACAGCCTCGAACTTCATGATTTGCTTGCTTAATAAATAATTAAACGCCAAAAACCATGCATCTGTCATGAATTGGGTATTAGCATAAATGAAACTTTCGTTTGGAATTCAAAATAAGACAAAACATGTCTCGGGAATAAAGATATCCTTTGGAAATATTCTACTCAGGAGACTTCTGAGTAGTGAGAATTTTCAGTTGTTTTTGTAAACCATCAATCGTGATGGGCTTTCGTTTAAGAAGGGATCCTCAGCTCAGGAATAATAACTTTTATGAAGAGGTGGGGAGAGGGAGGGGGGATCCTAGTTCCTTTGACCAATTTCTATGACTCATCATTGAACAGATTCTTAAAGAGCTAATATTAATCGTTCGTTGTATTTTATTTCAGAAATGTTACGATCTATTAATGGATTATAATTATCAAGCATCTTCTCTTTCAAAACGCAATCGAGCATAATTTCGTGATACCTGTTCGAAGTTGAAATATAAATGAAATCCCAAAAAACGTAAATAAAAAAACAATTAGTTTATTGTTGATATCAGGCTCTTCTGAAGCATCAAAACATAAACGATAATGATATGACAGAGAATGAATTATTTTATATAAAATCTTTACATAAATATTATTATACAAAGAGAACCTAGGAGAAGATTGTTATTGGAGCGTCTTTTACTCGTGATAGTACTCAAAAAATTAATTTTATAATAATATATGTAGAGATACTCGAAAAGAAATCACCTAAAAAAGAGATACTCTAAAATATCTAAAATATAAATAAAGATTTATTACTTGACCCTATTATATACTACCTCTATTTTAAAATAATTGTTCACTTTTAAAAAAAAATTTTCCATAGATAACTTTGTCTTTTTAAAAAATCTAGATAATGTTAATTTTTTTTTTCAGTTATATCTCTATTAAACAGAGAAGACCAAGTAAATGGAAGAAGAAAATTAAGAAAGAGAAGGAATTAAGTAAGGATAATTTTATAAAATATATTTAAAATTTTCTAATATTAAGGTCTTTTCAATTCCTTAATTTATGTGTGTATTTAAAATTACACAATTATTTTTAGATGGAGGTAGTATATATATATATAATTGAATCATCTAAAAGTGAAGATAGTTATAAAGTATGAAAGTAAAAGACTATTTACCATTGGATTATTTTGCTAAATCTTACATACAATAAAAATTATTGATTAAAAGGTAAAACACCCTTCACTTTCTCATTTTTTAACCACCCTCATTTTAGAGAATTTTTTCCTAAATTAACGTGAGTATTCTTCTTAAGTATAAATTGTTGAAGAAGGAAGGCTTATGATGTATAGATTTTCAGATAACTAAAATTAAAATAGAAAAGGAGGATACTAGCAATGTTTGGTTCAAAGACTAATAAAGAAAAAGTACTGGATTTTGCCCCCAGTAAAAAAAAATAATGGAGAAGAGCAAGGAGACCTCCGAAACTTTTGATGGTGTCATTTATGATAAAATATTTAATGGGTTACTAATTAACTACATTGTGTTCCACCTTTTTAATTATCTAGATTCACTTTTGATTGTGAATATTATTAAATAATCATGAATAATAATTTAGATAACGTTCTTAATGTTGCGAGATCATTTGTATATGATTTTTCTCTCTATTTCAAAATTACAAATCCTCTTTCATAAAAAATGAATATAATATTTTCTTTTGAAAAGTATTTTATTTATGGTTCAAAAAATTTATAAAAACATTACTATTGAGATAACTTTATCTTATAGCAAGCCAACTTAATTCGAACCAGATTAATTAATATTCAGTGGATTTTAAATATAAGTCATTTAGATAAAAAAAATTCCATTTTGTAATATTTAAACTTAATTTTAGTCTACTTCATCATTCATTAATTATTTGTCAACAATATATGTGTACTTGAACCAAAAATAATAATAAATGTGTACCTAGAACTACCAAGATTCTTCTTTCATTTATTTTGAATTATTGTAGTTGCATTCTAAAGGTGACATTTCTTTGTACGTATGCATTATTGATCTTTTTCATCAACTGATAGATAAAAAATTTTACTTTCATCCTGCAAAGATGCAACAAATATAACTTTAGTCTTCAACTTTTTTAAATTAATTTATTTGATTAATTAACATGTAAATGAAATTCATCTCTCTATTGGATTAAGAAGAATAACTATGATATAATCTTAACTTAATAAGAACTACTCTCATGAAAATTTATATAATTTATAATTAAATTAATGATATTTTATATTATTAGAAGACTAAATTGACAAAAACAGTTTTTCAAAGATCAAAATAATAACATTTCATATTATTGAGATATTAGAATAATGACAAATGATTTTTGAAAATGGATGAAATAATACTCTTATTTTTAGAGGATAAAATAAAGATTTATTCTTACATTTTTAACTAAAAATGTATATTTTTATAATGACTACATGGTACCTGATTAGATTTACACATAATTTTCTTTTGTCTAAACTACTAACATCTGGTGTTCATTAACGACTAGACTTTAATTAATTTAATTCAAGTCAAGTCAATTTATTACCTAATAAGACTCTTTATTATACTTTCTCTCTTAATATCTACTACTTTATTTTTTTCTTTCACTAAATATGTCATCACTGTCTTACCTTGTTAAGTTAAAATATTATTTCTCCATATTCCGCGCCTCCTATTCATTGTCCCTCCCAAATTTTCCTATCTCTTCATAATATTTTTTCAGGTATTCGGACAGGGCACATTTATGGACGTTGCTGTAAAATTAATTGCTTGAATATTATTACAATTTATAAGCTATTTTAACAATTGACATTTTTATAGTTTAAATTTTCGTTTTTTTTTTCATAGAAATATATTTCATTTATCAATAAACTCAACTCTCATTATTTTGCCATTATATATCAATGCATTATAAATTTTTAAATAGTATTTACGTAGCTTATTAGTTGCAAATGTTTAAATTAACTGTTAATATAAAAAAATATATTTCTTATATATTTAATTTTAATGTATTAATTATCATCATGATGACAGAATGTTAAATAATAATATAATTTCTATATTAATAATATTTTAAAATTATTTTTTTATTAATAAAATCAATTTAATATAGTTTATATAATTTATACGGCTTCGCATGCACTATTTATTAGAGAAGAAAACATGCCAATTGGTATTCTTCGAAAGAATATATGCCAATTGCCAATTTTAAGTGCTTATGAAGAAGTTCTTCAAGAGATTGATTCCTCCATAGAAGTTTTTTTTTTTCTAACTCCATAAAATTTTTTAACCACTTATATCATTTTTTATTATTGCTTCTTTCTCATACTTTTACTCATTTTGTGATTAAAAATACATGTGAAATTAAAAAAAAAGCTCTAGCTCCATGAGTATGCAAGAGTATATATATTAAAAATTTTCACTTATGAATTATTATAGGCCGTACATAGAGAAATCTGCATCTTTATTTTGGGCGTCAGTACATGGTATTGAATCCCATGTAAAATTTATATAATTTTTTATATACCTTTTACAATCAATTACTCTTAATAGTTTTGCCTATTACACACACTGAATTAAAATTATTGTTTATGATTTAATTTTAATTTTTTCCTATGATCATCCAATTATACATGGTTATACGACCACAAAAGTTTGAAACTTTAAGTAATTACTATTACTATCAAAACAATTTTACTAAGACAATAACATAAAATATTTTACACTTAATCAAAAGTTAATTACTCATTCATTTTCAATTTAAGAATACCAAGGCTGGCATTCATCATGATGATCACAACTGTCGTCGATGAAGCGGGCCTAAAACCACTAGGGGAAAGGGTCAGCGTTGCATCTGATTCTAACCCACTTTTCCAATATCCTCTAGAGTCTTGACTCGTGTGAAATATGTGATTGGCTCGCACAAGATGCCAATGATCATGAATTCCACAAAGATCGGACGGCGTAGAGTCCAAGTCTAGGTAGAAAACCAAATTGGCCCTCTTCACACACACACACACTCTCTCTCTCTGCTCTGTCGTGTATAAATGCTGCAACTTGGAAGTTGGAATGCGTTTCTCGTTTGTTGTGTATCAACCATGACCAACGTTCCAAGCTCTCTAAGAAACTGCTTCAACAAAGCAAACACAGTCTCACAACCGTGGCTGTGTTCCCTTGTTTTGTTGTGAATTCTCTCGGGAAACACACGCAGACAACTTTTGGCTACCCTTTTGTTGTTTTGTGTTTTGTTTTGTGGTTTTTACAGAGATAGAGATGGGGAGTGGGGAGAAGAGTGTGAAGGGGTTTCATTTGCATCGTCCTCATCACCAACAAGGGCAAGGGAAGAAGCAAGAGTTAAGGGTTAGGGATGTGCCAAAGGGGTGTTTGGCAATCAAGGTGGGGCAAGGAAAGGAGCAAGAGAGGTTCGTGGTGCCGGTGATATACTTCAATCACCCTCTCTTCATGCAGCTCCTCAAGGAGGCTGAGGAAGAATACGGCTTCGACCAGAAGGGAACCATATCTATCCCTTGTCATGTCGAGCACTTCAGGAACGTTCGTGGCATCATCGATAGGGAAAGGTCCTTCCATCACCACCACCATATTGGCTGCTTTGGTTTCTGAGATTCTATTCATCGAAATCCACCAACCCTGCCCCCCAGATAGCAATAATCATGATGTTGAAGAAAAAAAGATCATAAGAGAATAGTTATTGACCCAGATATGTCTTTTGCTTCCTGAAGGTACTCATGATTTCGTACTGTAAATTCTTACTTTTTTACTTTTTAGGTTTTTTTTTTTTTTGCCCCGGGGTGGTTTACTTTGTTCGTTCAGGGGTGATGATAGACATGAGATGATGATGACGACAGAATGTTGCTTCTTCCAATTGTAGCTACTTTGTTGTAATTTGTTAGGAATCGTGAAGGTGAAAAAGAGAGATGTTTTTTTTTTTTCCTTTGTCTTTTTCTTTTCCTTTCTTTCGCAAAGAATTTGTGGCCATTTAATGGCATTGGAATAATAGGTGCACTACTCTTCCGAAAAGGACAGAATTGAAAAGAAAGAAGTGGCGGTAAGTAGGGCCAAAACAGTTTCACTCTTTTGAGTCACTGAATTCGCCATCGTCGAATGGTCTCGCTCGCCACAACAAAGTGCACACGCTCCTCTGCTTTTCTTTTCCATTCTTCGCAATATATATATATATATATATATATATGTTCTTTTGGGATGGCGTAAAATAAGTAATACCCGTACTCTCTGCCTTTTTTTTTTTTCGGAGGGGGGAGGGGGGGGGGGCTGATTTTTGCATTGTAAGCTCTACTTAAGTCCTCTTCCCAAAGTAAGGGCCTCTAGTTTCTTCTTTTTTGTTGGATGCGAAGTTCGTTAGTAAAGAGAGCCTTATTCCATGAAAACTTGTATGCGCCTATTAACCAGAGTATGGACCATATTTGCATGGAGGAAAATTAGAGAGAGACATAGGATGTGGACCGTTTCTGCCTCTGAAATCAGATTGTGGTTGAATCACTGAGATTTCTTTGGAACGAGGGGATGGAGTAAGAAGCATAGAGGTAGCTTTTACATTTTTCCTGTAAATGATTAGTATTAATTTAAGAGTCTATTAATATTTAACTATTTTGGCTCGACATGTGTCAACTAATTTAAGAGTCTATTAATATTTAACTATTTTACTCCCTTGTAAAATATGCGTTCTCTATGCACCGTAGAGTGTAGACTAAGCTAATCGAATAAAAAGTCACAAGGCTATTGAATGAAAAAAGTAATTATTTTTTGATTAAATTGTGGTCTATTAAAATAATTAAATATAACATCTCAATGTTTTTATTTTATTTAGTGAAAATAACCAAAAAAATAAAGATAAAAATATTAATATTTGTAAATTTAAAAACAAAAAATGTTTTATACGGCAATTTTTCTAGTTTATTTTTTAATATCAATATTCTTCAACAGTTAATAATTGAAATTAATTTATACGTTTTATTTTTTAAAATATAACAAATATATATTTTAAATTGATTTATGTGTGTTTCTTGGGTTTTCTTATTAGTAAATCATCTATAAGTCTTTTGTAGTGCACAATGAGCTCTGAACAGGGATAGAACTTCCTCCTAATTTATATTTTTCTCAAAAACTAACAAGTTGATAAGTTCATAATTAAATATCAGTCACTCATTTATAAAATATAGATGTATTTGCAAAAGATAAAAATAATAAAAAAATTTCCTTTAAAACAAAGAACTATTGTAAATTAAGACTACCACTATGTGGATCCCATTGGATTGGATGGTTTAGAGCTGGTAATGGGGTAGGGCGAAGGCGGAGAGTAGTCACCCACTCCTTGCCTCATGCTTCTAGAGTTTTTTCCATCCCCATTCTCACTCTTGGCTGTTGGGGAAAATTCTCCTCCATCCCTATCTTCTACGGGGATCTACGGATATTCTAAAAAAAATATTATAAAAAATTAAGAAAATATGTCTAAATAATTTAATTAGCTTAAAAAATTTGGGGGGGGGGGGAACTTAAAAATAATGATACAAAATTGATCGAAGTCTTAAACTCATAGTCTTACATCATTATCACCAATTTTTAAAATTTTAAATTAAGTCAAAACTATCAGTCTATTATAAGAACACTATAATAAACAATAATGAATGTGTTAGATTGCAAGAAAGTAAGTAAGTTAGGATTGTATTTTCTTAATTTTATGTTAAAAATATAGTAAATATTAATTTTATATATGAAATTACCGATATACCTTGGGACAGATATCCCCATCTCCAAAGTCACTCTCAGGAGACTTTTACCTGTATTCCCATCTCCACAGGAAAGAAATCACCACATTCAGATCCCCATCTACAGATATCTCCACTTATAGATCCCCATCATCATTCTTAGGGTGATTGCACAACTTCCCTAGGTGGAGCAGATTTTGGACCCTTTCTCATAAATGAATCTTGCTTCCACTTTTATTTTTACATGTTTAAATTAAATTATTTTACACTCAAGATTTTCAATGAAAAATTTTTAAGATTTTCTAGTAGACTAAATAACTGTTTTTATTTTATGTCCTTTGTTTTATACAAGAAGAATTAGTTTTTATATTGTTCTCGTAGCAAACGTGCATAGTAGAATGCCCCTCTACCACCAATTACTAACAAGAAAGTGGGAAAATTCTTATATTTTCCATAGAGTAAATCCACTCTTCCTCTACAATATCATCTCAACCTTTGATTTTTTCTCTCTCTATTTTTCTCTATCCTTCTTCCAAGAAAAATTAAGAGCTCTCATGTGATATGAAGTAAATCCACTTTTTCTTCATGAAAAAGGAAAATATCACTCCAAGAAAGTGAGACAAACTGCAATTATGTATGATACATGTCAATAATGGGACCAATTCTGTGATGCACCACTTTAAATATGGTGTGTGGTGCACCATTTAAGAAAAAGGGGTGCACCGTGGAAGGTGATCTTATCAATACCCTTTATTGGTCTCCAATATTGTGGGATGGTGGGGATTTGAAAAGGATTACTGGGGTGGCTGGGTTTATCAAAAACCCCTTTTGTCATTTTCCTTTTAGTAATTGAAGCCCTATTACCACATTGGCAGTAGTGACAGGTTCATTTCCACCGCTGCTTAATGACCCATTCACAATATTCCCAATGGACGATGCTGCAAGCTTGGCTTGCTTCTGTTTCAGCATCATGTATTTGTGGCACTTAGAACACATGTTCATGGTAGCTGCACTTCCAAAAAATCCACATTATCAATGCATAATATAGGACCTTCCGATGGAGCCTGGCATCCAGTCATATCATGGTCCATCTTTTTTCAACTTTCCTGGTTGAGAGTGTGTTTGTGTTTGTGTATTGTGTCAGCAACAAAAGGGTTTTTGAAACGAAACATCTTGTCCCGAACAAAGTTCATTAGGAACCTCTAATCGAGAGTTATGGCAACAAACGCAAGTGGCGGTTGGGCAGAGAAAGTGAGCAGTAGTTGGGCACTTTAGAGGTCAGCGGTGACTGGTCCTACATCAATCTTCTCATATACAAGTGTGTGATGTACTTTTTTAACAAGGAGCACAACAAAATCCACCTATTGTTAGATATAAAATATAATATACAAAGTTATCGGCTACCACACCTCAACCTCCAATTCAAAGTTGCCTTCCACCATACACCATTTGTTTTTAAATGGTGCACACAGAATTGGCCCAATAATGGTTGAAAGATATGGTGGAACATAATTAATTGCAATAGTGATGATGTTATAGGGAGTTTACTTTCAATAGTGATAATAATAATTATATGAAACAAAATAAACTATCCCTATTCGATTTGCAGTAGTAATGATCAGTACATAAGCATATAATTTAATTACCTAGAAAAACATAGATTATTGAATGGCACATATTAAAGTACAAATTGGATATATAATTTATTTGAAATAATACAAATTGTTTAACATATCAATGCCATTATTTGGATCAAGTTCAACTGAAACCACTAAACTCAAATCAGGTTTAAGGACATTAAATTGTGGTAATTGGGTTGGTCCATTTATTTACCTATTTATTTATAATTTTCAAGCATTAAAATTATTTTTGTACACCAAGATTCTTACACAAATTTTACATGGGTTAATGTTATCCTAATTATTAATTATTAAAATATATAGATTGATAATGGACAAAAAAAACTATCACCAATTGTTAATAGCCTAACAGATTATGAGAATGTTAACTAACTTATATACTTTTAATCAATAATTGAATTATTATTATCTTCGATAAAAATCGTTTAGTATTCTATTCAGAATATTTTTAATACTTATTTTTTTCTCAAAATATTCAAAGCCAAATATCTCCGGAAACAGTCCATCTCATCGGAAATTATTTCACGCTCTTGGTTTGCAAATGAGTCAAATGAGAAACTATTTTCTTTTCTTTGCAATAACGAGAAACGATGGCTTCGGGGAGCAGCCAATCACGTTGACTCGAAGATCAGGTCAGCGCAGCAAGATCTTCACACTTTTCCTCTCACCTGGGAAAGATGAGTGCCAGTAGTTGAGCTCTGCACTGCATCTGACCCAAATCGGTATTTGGAATTATGTTCACATAATCTCAAGTGTAGTAAGCTTTTACTTGTGAAATTGGAACATAAGACACCAACTTGGAAAACTAGTCACAAAGATACGCCACTAATCATTATGGAGGCGTTCTTAGATTCTCATGTGGGACTGATGGACCAGCGTCGGAACAAGGTATATGGTTTAAAAGAAGAGAGCTGAATGGAAATCGTCCCACTTTCTATTGTATTGGAGCCGACAACATGAGCTTGTCGTGCTGCAATCCTCACTCATAATTGTAAACAGAAGCAACCAATACAAGCCACAGTGCATGATTTACTTTGTTGCATTTTTTCTTTTTGGGTGTTTGAAAGTTTGGGTTAGAGAGAAAACTCGACCCAATTCAAGGTTATTGTATCGGTGAACCAACCCTGTTGGCTGTGTATACATTTATATTGTTACCTTGTTCCATTCTCCTAAAATACAACATTAATCAGATTTTGTAACAAATTTAGCACAATAGTAGCACCAGCAAAATTACTGTTTATCAAGGCTTTTGTCATATGGTATGTCTGCTTAGTTTCGTATTTATAAAATTAATTTTTGATAAAATTGATTCTGTCAAAATTAATTTTAGTTAAAAGTGATTTTAAAATAAAGTAATTTATAATAATTTAATTTGAGAAATGATTTTACCAAAATTGAGAAAGTAGATGTAAAAGCAACTTACTTTTGCTTCTTGACAAACTGGAGATTAGGACTAAAGGTAAATTTGAAAATGGTTGCAAACTTAAAAATTAGGACTAAAGCAATCACACAAAATGACAAAATCATGATTCGAAAAGTCAGAAATGGTTTGGGTTTCATGTTTGTGAAACCAAACACACACTTCGTCATATTCGTAAAAAATGGATCCTTTTTAAGTCCATATTTTCGGCCTTCACTTACCCATTTGTTTGATTGCGCACACGTTAGAGTCAGGGCATACGGAAACGTAACAAAATTAATTGAATAAAACCTCAGTTTAATCCTTAAAAGAGTAACATCATACCAATTTAATTTTAAAATATTTATGATATCAATTTGATCGTTAAAAAAATTATAGAATATTAAAAAATTTATTATATTAATTTAATCATTAAAAAATTTAAATTTATTTCAAATTAATTCAATTTTTTTTTAATTTTTTGGATTAATTTAAAATAAATTTTAATCTTTTAAATACTAAATTAATATCACAACTCTTTTGAAGATCAAATTAATATCTCTCAATACATTCCAGGACTAATTCAAAGTTTGACTCAAACTAATTTCTAAATAATGGCAGTAAAAAGCCTTTTTGAGCAGAAATTCCTTCGATTTTCACTTTGTGCTCGTTTTAGGCATTCACAAACAAATGAATGAGCAGAGGGGCTCAAAACCCATAGAAACATAGCATCTGCAAAATACGGCAAAGGCAAGACTTTTTAACATAAATTTACTCAACATTCCCCATATTAGCTTTGCTAACACATTCATTTATACACATTCTTCTTTTACCCCACCCTGAAACAAAAATAAAGAAAAAATTCCTTTAAAACCTATAAATATTCTTTTCCCCGCCTTTATATGCCAAAAGGGCTAAAGATTAACGGTGTCTTGGGTTTGACCGGAGAGTCACGCCATGCAAAAATTTTGTATATCCAAGTAAACTAAGTTTTCCATCAGTATTTCGTATCCAATCTTTGAGAATTGAATAAGCTGAAGGACCAAGGTTCAACTCCTGCTGCGGCGATAATAAAGAAAAACATAGAAAAGCATAACTACAAGCCCAGGTCAAACCTTAAAAATGCAGATATACATTATAGTAGGAATAGAAACTACTAGCACTTACCCTTGCCAATTCTTCAACTGATATCACACGATTGCCCTCTCTCTCAAAATGCTCAAAAGCAGTGTTGGCAATATCTTCCCACCTATCAAGTGCCTCCAATTGATAAGTGCTAATAGCAGCTGCACAAAATTCTTCGAAATCCATCTTTCTATGGGCAAGTGGTTCCATCTACAATATTATTCAAGCAAGAAAATGAAAGATGTTAGGTCAAAAGTTAAAACCGGGAATTTAGGTATAGAGCAGTTTTCCCATTAGACAACAAGCAGAAAGCAACAACATTCAAAAGTGATGATTTCTATGTAACAACTTGCACTCAATTATAATTATGCACTTAGCTTTCAAATAGGATATTATAGAAATCATGCAAATGCAATGGCACATTACCAATTTAATGTGCACTGGTTATTTTTTCCATAATATTTCTTCACAGGCAGTAAGAAGAAGACTCCTATTGCTTGGGTCAAATTTTCAAAAATGTATAGCTAGGAACTTGTATGCACAATAACTTAAATGGCAATGGCAATAGCTCACCGCATGTATGATGTCAAGAACCCTTGACTCCCTTATGGCATCAGTTGCATGACGTACAAGAGCCTGCAAAGTTCAATTTGAAACTTAATCATAATGATTAAAGAATCATAAAGAAATGACAGGGAGGAATGCATGACCACAACCTTTCAAAACAGGAAAAACATACATTCATACGGGTATGAACAAAAGTAAAAAAATGCAGAAACGAGCAAGTTGTGCTGATGAGATGATCATCCTCCGACACACACAACACACAAAAATTTAACTTCACTTTATCAACCATAACAAGACTGCAAGAATTAATAGTGGAACAGTAGATAACCATTTTGAAATTGTCAAGGGAGACATGTCCATCTCTATTGGGTTCCAACAATTTGAATTGTGCTCTAAGATAAACTAACTCATCCTCCGTCAAGGCTTTTGAAAGGGCCTGGATAAAAGAAGTGAAAAAAGAAGAGTTAGAATCCAGTGCAGAAAAAAAAAATACAATAGAAAATCTTCATTTCGATATTGATAAAATGAAATAAGCATGTAATATCTGTTTAGAAAGTATGAATAAATAACAGCATGGAAAAAAAAAAGTAAAATATTCAATTAAAAGTGCATATAAATTCAGTGCAGACGTGTTTACTTTTCATTTTCAGTTGATATGTTTTAAAATTTGTGAACGAAATAATAAAAACAACACCATTTCCTTCACAATTTTTTATTTTGAGAACACCCATTATTTGTGAAAACACGCCAACTGAAACTGAAAAACAAAAATCAAACTAAGCAACCCCTAAAAGTTCAACTAAGCATAAGCATATTCAAGGGAAAGAAATAAATAACACCTTCACTGCTGCGCGTTTGAATGGTGTTGCATGAAGATAAGCCTTCACTAATTTGTAAATTAATATATCTAATGGAATAGGACGGCTATCATCCCTCAACCAAGGGTGAGCTGCAGTTACAGAAGCGTGCACTGATTAGTTTTAAAATTCAATTTGCAAAAAGCATTGTCTCTACCATTTTGTACATGCATTACTAATAGAACCAAGTGAGATACCATTTGTTCCACTTCTACGTGGTAGAAATACCAGAAAGACAATAAGAGCTTTTTACAATTGTATCTTTTTTGTCCTCCCGTTGGGGCAGGATAGTCTGGGTTTGAAATTCCACAACCACCAAGATAGAAGTAGTTATTCAATTTATAGTACTAAATATGTCAATATCTTATTCTTTTAGATACCAGGTTCGGCAAATAAGAATCTCATGATAATTAGAAAAGAATATTTCACAGCATATAAAACCTGCCATACATAGTCTAAATTGTACGGCAACTTACATAGAGCTTGGACAGCAGTCATTCTTTTCCTGTAGTCCTTGTTTAGGAGCCTTTTGACAAAGTCCTTGGCCTCAGCAGACACAGTTGGCCAGGGTAAATCATCAAAGTTAGGATCAGCTCTGAGCACTGCACGGAAAATTCCAGATTCTGTTCGTGCCCAGAAAGGTCGACTTCCACATAGCAAGATGTAGGTGATGACACCAATACTCCATATATCTGCTTCCAGACTATATGACCTGTGAAGGACCTCAGGTGCAACATAATATGCACTCCCAACAATGTCATTCAGTCGTTCATCTGTATATCAACATGCATGAAAGAAAAAATTAAGAGAATTGGCTTTATGTCCACACACATCTAACAAAGCATGAACGAAAGGCAGCAGCAGTCTTAGATAACGACAACTTGGGACAAGGCCACAGAGGCAAATACTGGATATTAAGCTCTTTATAGCGTTCCATGTGAACTCAGTATGAGTAATAGAAGCCAGCCACTATGGAACTGAGCACTATCATTTAAGAATTGTTTTCTCCATAATATCTGTGGATGTAAAAAGAATTTATTAGGAAACCAAGCTGATCTCGTCAATTGTTTCTCTTGTTTTTAATTTTTAAATGTTTCAGAAAGTTGTGGATGGGTAAGGAATGGAACCCAGCTAGTTGACATTGAAAATGATGGGATACAAAATCTTACGTAAATTTCCAATAGGCAGCCAAAATTAGAACAGAATAAAATAACATGGCTAGATGCATAAGCACAAAAAACATAATACAGCTTCAATATTCACAATACAATGTCACTTTTAAAAATTGTGCAGAGGAAAGCAGCACCAGTAACATAGTAAAGTTTGCATTCAGTAGCAAGCTGTAATAATACAACATCAAAAACCAAGCTTTGTTCCACGGCTACATAGATTAGATGACAGCATAGTGTCTTATTGTAAACCATGTTACCATTCTAATTCATATCTTTACATGGTCAGTCTCAAGCTCGGATAAAAGAGAAGGGTTGTGTTATGCCATTGACAGCTAAGTAGAACTTCATTGAATCTTTATGATATGAATTAGAGATTATATTTAATAATAGCATTAAAAAAATTGCTTTTCAATGAAAACCAAAATTAAGAATCACTCTAATTATTACCTGGCCTGATGAAATCAGATAGACCAAAATCGATAAGCTTCATATCAGAATCTTCACTTCTTGAAGTGAAGAGGAAATTCTGTAAAAGTAAACCCAGAAAGAGAATCGGCAACATTACTTAGAGTTTTATCCTTATACAATTAAGCCCAAAAGAGGTTAAAAAGAGATCTAGATGTTAACATTACAAATAATAGGAACAAAGATTTAATGCACAAACCTCAGGCTTTAGGTCACGGTGCACAACACCTTGAAGATGACAAAAGGCAACTATGCTTAGAATCTGCAAAACTATAACCTTCGCATCCTCCTCTGTATACCTTCCCCCCCTAGTATAGAAGATAACATTCTTCAATCAAATTAAAAGATCATATCGAGTTGAAAATCAAAAAATTTAAGGTCAACTTAGCATGAGGCTCCAACCATTATGGGGTCTGGGGAGGGACAAGTAACATATGCAAACATCCTTACCCCGTAAACAAAGAGACTGTTTTCACAATGTGAACCTGTGAGGTAGCAACCTTACCATAGTCCCAAGACTTACCCTTTTAGGAAACCAAAAATCACAATTATAATGAAAAACTAACCTTGACAGAATCCGGTCAAGAAGTTCCCCACCTTCACACAATCTGATAATAATAAGATAAATAAAACCAATAAACGTCACTATATGGTGATACCATGTTAGATGCATGCTGCCCAAATTTCAACTATAACTAACCATAAACCATGGCCCTTCAAAATCTATGTTGAGTAGAAACGTAGCATTTTAATATGTACTAGCAATCCACCACCATGTTCTCATCATACATAATATGAAAACAAGATAAAAGACATACTCCATGACTATGTACACATTGTTGGCATCCTCACAAGCATCATAAAATTTGACAAGATGCTTATGGCCAGATAGAGCTTTTAATAGCTTCACCTCCCTACGAACATCTTCAATTGCTATTGCCGTAGTCATCTGCCATATCAATCTTATTAAGATGCAGTAACAAGTTCATTTAACATTTCAAAAATCACCAATTAAATAAATACAGTGAATAAATCATAACTTTACGAGTATATGGTGCGGAAATAAATATAGTTACAAATATCATTCGACTTATTCAACCCAAATAACAAATGTATGTTAAGACATATTCCATAAGATATTTCATAAAGTATGGGACAGAAGGACTTGCTTCTGTTGTTAATAAATAAATATTCTGCCCAGAAATTTACTAAAGGTATTTAGTATATGAGTAATTTGCAAATGCAAAAACAGCATGTAAGTACCAGCAGAAATAGAAGTTTTCATAAATCGAGTAAGGACAATAGTTTCGATCGCCACAAGGAAACCAGCAGAGCTTTCTCCTAGCTTGAACATTACTCTGACAGCTATAATATACACACACTCAAGTTTTTCATAAATCTATTCTGATTTCAAGTAAAAGTTCACCAAGACTTAAATTTAAGTCTGATTTTCCTTGGCACCACCAATTTTCCTTAATATTATGTTCCATTAGTCTCTACGTCCATGGAAAATATATTAAGCATTAACAAAAACTAATGGAAGCGATAAATTTCGAAGTATATAGGTTATGTCAGCTTAAGGGAGAAATTCTTAGGTAGGTAATGTCTACCAGATCATTTGTTAGGCATTTCATTCAACGGTTGATATTTATAAATTCGTTCTTGGTGATTGGTGCAATTTGTATCATGGGACACACAACCTTACACATGTTTAATATCCAATAATTATTGTTTTCAGGTACAAATTTCAGAACTCCATTCCAGCAGGAAATTCTTAACTTCACCGCATCCCAGGCAACTTTTCAACCAGTTCCTAGTTCGATGACCACTAGGAAAGAAAGTGGGGTAAAAATAATGCATAACTACAGGACAAGCATCATCATGTCATGCTGCAACAGCCCAGGAATGTCATAGATTCCTGGCAATGAATCAACTATCAAGCAAAGGCTGACAATGAAGGGCAACAAAACTCAATCTGAATTGTCCAAATGCCACCATAAGAGACCAAACTAATCACAATCAAGCAGCCCAGACCCAAAAAAAAAAAAAAAAAAAAAAAGACTTAGCATTTTTACTTTCACCAAAATACCAGATTACAGAAACAGAACGATAGATAAAATTAGCAGCAACAAATTGTGGCATTGTACACTACCTTGGCCTTGGAAATGATTTTAACAGCTACAAGCTGGTCCTTGAGCTCACCCTTCTTCACCCTGGCAGAGCATGTATGACCAAAATGTCCTCTCCCCACTTCCTTCCCCAACTCATACTTAGCTCCAAAGCTCTTCCCATACCCAAAGCTCTTGTCCAGCGCCTGCTCCGCCTCCGCCCCGCGATCCTCCGGTATCGGCCCCTCCTTCGGCCTCGCCTGTCCCAGCCGCTTCGCCAGCGACGCCCTGATGTGCTTCGCCGGAGACGGCGGCGGAAACGGCCGCCGGAAAAACCTCCTCGGCGTGGTGCCCCTCGCCGGCGACGGCGACACCCCGTCCCCCGGCAACGGGCTGGCGTTCACGCCGTGAGGGTACGGGCTCGGCCAGGGGCTCGCATGCGATGACGACCGTGCCGGCGTATTCTTCACCGACGGGAAGCCGTTGGCGGCGGCGGAGGGCACCGGGGAGCGAGCGGCGTCCCCGGAGGCTTCAATTGCGGCGGTTTTGTCGGGCGCATAGTGGTTTCCGGCGGTGGGATTGGTCTTGCCGTAGCACTGGCCCATGGGAAGAGGATGCGCCGGCGGTGCGGTGTGTTTGGGTTGGGCCCAGTCAAAGCCCAAACATGGGCCGCTCCAGAACCTCGGCCCGGATCCGATTACCCGCCGGAGAGACAGGGATCTGCTGCGGGGGAAAACGATAAAATAAGAGAATTTCAGTCAGGTAGAGGTAGAGCTTTAGAGAGAGAAAGAGAGTGTGCTTGTGTTTGTGTGAGACAGAGACACAGACAGGGACAGAAACAGTATAAAAGCAAAGACAAGGTCTGTTGTTGAAGTGTGTTATAACAAACAAAAGGCGAGTGTGACACAAAACAAAAGGATGACCCTCGGGGGTAATTACCAGCACCTTCGCAGTGCAGATCTGCGGAGTCCCCAGGGCCCCACCTCCACCCTTGGATTCGTGTGATCAGGGCCGTTGGTGGCTTTGTGTGTTTTTCTGCTGTTTCTCTTTGTACTTTTCGTTGTCTTTTGCTACTTTTGTTTCCGCAATTTGTGATTTTTGGGAGGGAGGTGGATGTTTTTTTCCTCGTGTGATTTGGTGGGGGCGTTATTTCGCTCTGCTGAAATGGGACACGTGGAGGGAGAACAAAGATGGGGGTGTAGGGTAGAGGGGTGGGCAATTGTAGAGGATAAAAGTGCGTTCGTAAAAGACAATTCGATGGAATCAGAGATGACGAAGTGGGTAAAGGGCAGCAGTAATACGACACAGCCTGGTCCGAGCTCCGAACCTTCGAATGGAGGACGGATTCTGTGGGGGATGGACTTGGTAGTCATCTCTTGTGGCGTTTTAGGGGCCATTACTTTCGCTTACTTCTTTTTATTTACTACCCACACTAGATGTGGGGTGTTGGTGTTGTATTAGGTAGAGATTTACGAGTAATTAATGATCTTGAATTCGCACCTTCCCGTGTGTCGTGAGGGCAATTAATCTTTTCAGATATTGCTCCTTCCTCATAAACTAACGTTCATGAAACACTACCAACTCACATTGAGATTTAAGAATATTTTTCCAAATATCTTAAAGAAAAATCTTTTCTGTCTATTTATAGGTAAGTTATAGAATATCCATTTTTAAATATAAATATTAAATATTCACCTTTTTTTATTTATTATAAGCAATTATTTTGTTTTTATTATTTAATTTATATTGAATTCCGAGTTTCGAATTCTATGAATACCGAGTTTCGAGTTAAAAATTAGACCTTGCACTAACAAATATCAATATAAGGATAACGGGTTTCGAGTTTCAAGTTGAGTCTTATATTGACAAAAATATACAAATATCGAGTTTCGAGTTGGACATTGACAACAGATTACCTGATGCTAACTTGATAGATTATAATATTTTAATATCATATATTAATATATTAAACTTATCTTATCATTAGATTTGTAAATAGTTTTAGATCAATAATTTAATTTTAAATAAATATTTAATATTCATATTTTATGGTGAATATTCTAAATACTACCTTATTTATATAAGTTATTGGTAGAGGATATATCACTGGAAGTAAGTATCATCTTTTATTATTGTCCTCATCACCTGTATTTCATCTACTTATTTAATTGTCTTAACATTTTTATAATTTTTTAATGAAAACAATTAGAAAATATCAAACAAATGAATTTTATACATAACTAATCGAAAATGTTATATGCCAGCGATATTGAAATCATGGGATTGAAAAAATCACGTTTTGATAATTCAATTGGTAACAATTAAGAAAATATAAGGTCTATCATATATATATATATATATATATATATATATATATATATATATATATATATATATATATATAAGGAAAGTAATGAAGTTCAACTTCCATAAGTATTTCCGTCAATTAGGAAAAAAAAAGAATCGTGCATAATGTTTTACCTAATATATTTAAAGTTTAATTTATATATATTGACAGTATAAAATAATTTTATACTGCTAACTAATAAAAATATAAAAAAGTATCAAATTATATTAGATAATCACTCATTATGATGAGGAACCTATTATAATTTGACACTTCCTTGTATTATTATTAATTGATAGGATAAAATTTTTTTATATTATTCGTATATATAAATTAATCTCATATATCTATACCATTCTTAAAAATTTATGACTAAATCATTCAATCTTATTCATGGTAATATTTAGACACAATTTTCAAATAAACAGTGGGAGATTAAAAAAATTTACTGCACAAACATAAACTATATTAGGTAAATTTTAAGTTTTACTAACTCAGTGCCAATAATATTGTTGAAAATTCACAAGATTAATATATATAGTTATGCAATAATACAAGTTACACCTTATTTTATCAATTTTCGTATAGCTTGCTGCAGCAGTTCCCCTCAATTCGATAGATGTACGTTGATCCCTTCCGCGAACAAACCCCTTATATCTCACTCAAAAACAAATGTAAAAAGAAGACCTCATTTTGACGATTTTTTTGTTGTTATATCTCTAGATCCTTGTGGGTTTTAGAACCTTCATTTTGCTTCTTCCCTTCTTTCAAATCAATACTAGACAATAATACTTTAAGGTTTATTCAGTTATCCAAGTTCTATTCCCCTGCACTGACAGCATAGATCATAAGTTAGTGACTTGTAGAAAGAATAATTCCCTGCGTGTCCGTTTTCTGTACAACCGTAGTTGACTTTTCCATGTTCCCACTGCCTTATCTACAGACAATACATCATTCAATTTATTTATTTTACATAATCCTCCAGCCGTTTCAATACACATCTCAGTTTATAGGTTGTATTATTTAATATGCAATTATTTAAAGAATTACTGGACCATTAGACTGAGATTTTAAAATATTACATTGATATAACGAATTGTATTAGTTTAGTTCATAAATTAAATATATCGTCATATACGCATACCGTAATTCTTTAACAAACAATGACTCATGCTGATAATAAATATAGTGGGCAAGTATGGATGATGTGAATTGTCTGCAACAATGAGGAGTTGTTACTTGTTTGTTAATAGTGACTCCCACGCTATTCGTGGAATCTAAATATGACCTCAACTGATGTACATTATTGTCAACAAGCTGATGGGTTAAATCCTCGTTGAAATAGTTTCTTTGGCCAATATCTGACTTGCACTAAAAAAATCAACTGCTACCACGGTCCACATATAATTTGCATATGTCTATTAATTTGTGATGGAAAAATAAAAAAAACCCGTTTGTCTCAACCACAGAAGCCTAATCTTCCGTTTTTCCGGTTAAAGAGGTTAAACTTTTGACAATGATTCGCTGCTCAAGATTTCATTAGACAGTTTTTCGCTATTGAAATGGTTAAATATATAACGTAACTAGTTTCGTTATTCTACTATTTACAGTGTCATTTTCGCTATTACCTTTTCTTAATTTCTGTCATCAAATTGACTATTTCTTCCCACGGCTGTTGTCAGTGTTACAAATTGAAGCCTACGACTATTCTTATACATTTTTTTTTTCGACGGTGACTATTCTTATACATTAAATAATTATGAGCCCACCTCAAACATTATATACTGCGTTCAATATTTTTAAACATATTACAAGTGATATACTATACCTCTTTTATTTTATTAAGTAATGCTAATCACGCAAAATAATACGCCTTAAAATATTTAATTGAAAAAAAATATATGTACGTCATAGCCTTAGAAACTGCCTCACAAATCAGTAAGACAGTAACTGTGGAACAGAGAATACTGTGTCACAATAATTAGCCGGTTCTTAATGAACACACCTAAAAATAACCACCCTCATTACTTTCCCTGCATATTAGGGCTATTATATTTGCAGCAAAAAATATCAATTTAACCAATTTGTTGATAGAGTATTTGTCTGGGAAAGAAGAAAACCCGTTTTATTGTCTCCAGGAAGAAATACATTGTTTAAATTTTCTGTTTGGCGAAGGAATATGCCTAACTCTACGACATGGCTTACACAACTCCACTTCACAGTTGTTCTTGTTTCTTTATCATCAACTGTCACATAGCTGAGACTTTATTATTGACCAAAAGAAACCTTCTCAAAGTCCATTAATGAAAACGGAAAGGAACATAAATATGGCACTTGAAAACCAAACTGTATATAACATATAGCCAGCACAGTCTAGAACTAGTCCACATTCCCATAAATTCAACCGCTAAACTTGATATATAAGCCTCAATCACAGGCAGGCAGGGTCATTTACTTTCTATAGATAGATAAAAGGAAAGCTAGCTAGAATTTTATCTAGCGTAACACCCACATTCAAAATAATTATAATAAGGCGTAAGCGGAGTCGTCGGCATGAGGCATATATTATTTTTTTTTTCGAAACCTCCTACCGGTATGTGGCATATATAAATAATAGATATTGATTAATTATCTAATGCGCTGCAATTTATACTATCACAACTTGTATACTCAATTATATTGTAAGTGACCTGTAAATGAGTCTTGGGCCTCTTAGTTTCTTGATTTGTCCGAATTGAGTTGGTTCTATGTGATATCAGTGCACTTGCTCAGTAATTTTGCCAATAGTTTTGTCAAGAGATCAGTGACATAGCTCATAGCTTGTTTAGGACAGTTTGGATTGATTTTATTTGATTACTTTGTGTGGATGGAGGAACATCCTGGGTAGTTTTGACAGATTTGTCTTAATAATTTTTTTTTTTGGTAAAAACATAATCTTGTTGGCCGTGAAAATTTAGTTTTTGTTGCAGCTAGAATAAACGATTTTTTTTTTTTTTTACTGGAAAACGAAAAATTGTTGAATGCTGCAAGTTGTTATCGTCCGCCGTTTCTTGTTTTGTCATAGCTATTGGGCTTTTCTTCTTCCTCTTTTTTTAATAACACCAATTTTGCCAGAACTATCGATTCACCAAGAGGTTTTTCGGTTTCGGTCGAAACTTGTTTTTGTCAAAGTTTTTGGTCAATTTTCAGAGGAGAGTTGTAGAACAACACAATAGAAAACTTCGGTCCTTTCAATTATTGGTGGGTAACTTTGGGCCTCTATGGTGAAAGTAGGCTTGTGCCTTTAATTTTCTGCCATATATTTGGCCAGCCCAACTGAAATTTTTAATCCAGCCTATGGTTGGGTTTGGGCAAGCGTATACCCTTTCCTACTTGATACTTTACCATCCACATCCAAGTTCAAAAAGCTGTCTTTGACCGCGGTCGAGGCTTTGGTACAATAGCACATGTCAGGGCTTCTATCCCCCTCTAATCCCCCTCCCCCATACGACAAAAAAACAAAACCTCACTTCTGCTCCCCCATACAATGAAGAATTTTTTCGCACCAATAAAAAAAAGAATGTTAGACAAAAGTCTAACAAAAAAAAAAAAGCAAAAGTATTAAATTCATGATATGGTAAAGGCACTGACCGAAAAAAAAAAATGCTACAATAAAGATATCTTCTTGTTATAAACCATAAATATTTAGGCTTGATTTAATATTATTGTAATTTTTTTAAAGTTATTGAGCTATTTGAATTTTCTAAAAATTACTCTAAAAAATTTATAGTATTATCATTTGATAAAATAATATAAAAATTACTCATAATAAGTAAAAGTCACAAAAATAGTGTCTGGTAAAATTACTCTTAAAATCTAAAATAACTATAATAAATATAAATACTAAAGAGAATAATTTATACTTTTGATAACATTAAAGAGAATAAAATTATATTAGTCTTTTAAATTTTAAAGAATATAAATTAACTCTGAAAAACATCTCATGAGAGTTTTTGAAAGCACCTCCTAACTTTTAAAAGTCAATAGCAAAAGCACTGCAGCTTTTTAATTTATCAAATAGAAAAAAATTAGCTTATATTTTTCATAAATCAGAACATCGCTTTAAAAAATATTACCAAATTAGGTCTCATAATTTATTATATTCTAACTAATTTATCTTGAGTTTGGTTGAGTCATTCTAGAAATAAAGACATCTTAATTACACATAAATCAAATAGGATCTTTATTCTAAGATTTCAAAAAAAAAAAAAAAAAAGAGAGAGAGAAGAAAAGAAAAGAGTTTATGTGTACAAGAAGACTATGGCATGAAGCTGAAGCGGAATCACTTATATAACATACTTTAGTTTTCCTCATCAATTTCAAATGTTGATAAAGGAAATTATTGCATTTCAATATAAGTGATGATATTAATCTCATTTGAGGTTTGAACTAAGATTCTGAGTGAAATTAAAGAAAATATTTAATATATAAGTTAATTTATTATGATATATAATTTCTAACAATCTTATCCTCTTAAAATTTTATGAACATGCATGTGTTAAATTTAATTTTGACATATTATCAATATAAAATAATTTACATTATATATGTGTATATTGATTAGTGAAATATTTTAATATTACGTTACATTTGTTTCTAATAAGAGATAAAATTAAGATTACTGAAAGTAACTGAATTGCATATAAATTGAGACTTCAATTGGTTAATTTAAGATAAACTGTACATGTTACATAAAAATATATAAGATAGTAAAAAGTTAGAATTTAATTTAAATGTATTGATAATATAAAATAATTTTATATTATTAATTAATAAAAATAATAAAAAATATTAATTCATATAAATAATTATTTATTATAATAAAAAATTTAATATAATTTTTTATTTTTTTTATTTTTATTAATTAATAATATAAAATTATTTTATACTACCCATTTATTCCAATTAAATTCAAAAAATTATAACGAAAACATTTTACATCCTATATAGGGGGCGTTTGGTAGGGGGTTTTAATTTTCATTCCCTAATCTTAATCACAGGAATATTATTAGAATAGTTTTAAAGGTATATATCTTTGGCGTTTGGTAGACGGATTAAAATCTCAGGAAAATTTTGCTCATTTCCAAAAATACCCTCGATCGGCAACAAGCGGTGATGGTGGTTGCGGTGGCTCGCGGTGGTCGATGGTGGTGCAAGCGGTGGCGCGGTGGTTGGTGGTGGTCGGCGGACAACAATTTGACTGGTGGTTGGTGGTGGTCTGACAGTGGCCTGCGGTGGTCCGGTGACGATCAGTGGTGGTCCGGCGGGGGCTGATGGTGGTCGGCGGTGATGGCGGTCCGTGACAAGCAGCGGTGGTTTAGGCGGTGCGATGGTGGTCCGACAAAACAATGGTGGTTCGATGGCAGTTGATGGTGGTTCGGCGGCGGCTGATGGTGGTCTGGCGCAGCGGTGGTTTGGCGGCGATCGGTGGTTTGGCCATGGTCGGTGGTGGTTCACGGTGGCGGTTGGCGTGGCAAATAGCGATGGTCCAACGACAATCGATGTTGGTCTGGTGGCTGCCCAATGGTGGTTGGCGATGGCAAGCGGTGGTTTGCGGTCTGGCGGCTACTGCGGTGGTCCGAACGGTCGATATGAGATTTGGCGATGGGGGCGTAGTGGAGGGTGGTGGGTGGTAGCAGTAATTTAGTGGTCTTTTTACGTAGAAAAATATTAAAATGCTAGAATCTTATAATCCCATGTGAGATGGGAATATTTTGGGGAATATTCTGCAGAAATCAATCAACGTAACATTCAATATTTTTTCAAAACTGCATCAAAGCATGTATCCACGGATTAAGAATCCTATTCTAAACCCTCTACCAAACGCCCCCATAGGGTCAAATAATTCTCCTTCCTTTTGTTTTTGACTTAAGCGATAAGATGGGACCGCTAACCGATCAGATGGGACCGCTTGATGATTAACTCAATTTTCGTTAACTAAAGGGGAAAAAAATCAACTTTTTCCCGTAAAATAAGGTTAATATTAGAATATGTGTTATCTAAAGCTACGTGTCAGAAAGATACCAAAAGGTTGTAAGAGTTGACATTTCCCCCAAGAAAACGTAAGCTATCTTCACTTGGATATGCCGACCTATATTTGAGCGTTCAATACCTTAGAGCTCACACTTTTTGTTCGTTAAGAAGTTTCATTCCTGTTGGTATGGCTGAGTTAATCAGATAGGCACGTCATCTTCACCTAATTTCTTCATTGTCATCTCCCAAAGAAACCGCCCTACACGGATGGTTTGAACTTTGAAGAAGCTCATGGAGTAGCTTAAAAGTAACTCCTCGCCAAAGACAAGTATAGAATATGTGCATGAAATTGGTAGTGGATGTTCTTCAATGCTTTGAAGGCAACCACATGATAATGACTTGAATAGTAAATGATGGCGGGCGTGTTAGGAATGGATGACGGACATAATTATATCATCAGTACAGACACATTCAACCACCAATCATACGAAGGAATGTCTGCAGAAGCAACTTCCCAGCATTAACCGATTTTCTCAATATGTGGCTTATAATTAAAAGAAGGTGCATGCCCTGGTGGTGCAGTGGTTGATTTGTGCTTCACGGTAAAGTCGTTACGTGGATGAATAATAAGTTGACATATGTATAGTGGCACCAGTCAAATCAATGTTTAAAGAGGTATGTTATTTTTATATACCAAAATCTTTAACATCCCAACACCCTTTCTTAACTTTTTCTTTCTCTATCAATTATTTCATACTTTTTATTTTTTTTTATAATTTTTTTTTCTCTTTTCCATCTCTAAATATCTAAGGTGTTTATCTATCTTAGTAATTCAAAAAATATTTCTCATATTTAAATCGGGTAAATGAAGTGCACCGGCTTAATTAAAATTTGAATAGAAAAAAATAAAAAGGAAAATTTGAAAAAAAAAAAAATGGAAATCACTTTAGTTGCATTTTGAAGCATCTGAGTTCTTGCGCCGAATGTCTTCCCCATTTCTTCCTCTTTCTACAACCACCTTCTTCCACCGCCCCGTCGCAGCCCCCTCCCCCCACCACCGCCAGCACCCTAGCGCTGACGACTGGGACCACAACACACAGCGGCCGCCACCCCAACTTCCCCAACCACCACGACCCATCCGCCACTGCTGCGCAGATGCTTGACGGGGTCGCCCATGGCCCTTTGTTTTATTGTTTTATTGCTCCCTCCCTTCAACCCCTCATTTTTCATAGTTGCCAGTTTGGTAATATAACATCCATGCTTCCATGTAATTTCACAAATTAAAAATGATTTTTAAAAATTTTTGCAAACAAACCCAACAAAATAATTTCACCTCAAAATTTAGTAAAAGTGTGTTCTTTTTTTTTTTTTTAAATCTTCTTCTTCGTTTTTAAAGAGGTGATGGCGAGCATGGTAGAGGTGAAGTCATTTTGCATTTTCGCATGGAAAAGGGAGGTGATGTAGAGGATGTTGAAGGTCCTTGACGACGTCCTTGGGGTTGGTGGGGAAGGAGATTTGTTGGTGGTTTTAGAGGGTTGAGTTGTCTAGGGTGAGGGTAGAGAAGAGAGGTTTGGTAGAGCTTGTCAAGTTTATTGAGGAAGGCGTTGATGAGGGGTTGGAGCGGAAGATTTGACACTGGTAAAGACACACACTGGTGAAGGGCTGGAGAGCATGGAAGAACAGGACTCTTATCCACAAAAATAACATATTTTAATTTTTTTAAATGCTATTATTTTTAGGATAATAAAAAATCATTAATTTTGTATTGAGTCTTGATGGCGAACTAAGGCTTTTTTCTTGTGGACCTGATAAATACACATCTTCTCTTTTAATTTGAAATGTTTCTAAAAATTTTATGGATATCTATTTTGAATTAGAGATATGTTATTTATATATAATTTATCTCATATTTTGGGTTGATATATTATTTATTTATTATTAAATGGGTATAAAATTCAATTTAAGTGGGGATTATACATGTATTTAATAATAAATAAATGATATATCGATTCAAAATATGAGATAGATTATATTAAAATATTATTTTTCTTTGAATTAATTCCACTAAAAAATCTATCTTAATAGAAACAAAAATGATGGGAAGAAATTTTTTTATTCTCAATAAAATGAGCATTGTATTTTATAAATCAATTCTTACCTTTAATTTTTTTTCTTTTTTTTTTCTCTCCTTTTTTTAAAAAAATTTAAGAACTCTCAATTAACGTGGGGTAAATCTATTATTCCTGCCTTCTCAGCACGGGGTGGTTTCAAACTACAATCATAGTAATGACTCATCACAAGTAGGCTGCCAAATGTCGAAATGGTTGTAGAAAGAGAGTAATTTTATTTGGATTTTAAAAATAGATGTAAGATTGAACGCATAAAAAAATGATAAAGCATCTTATAATAATAAATAAAGTTAAAGTTTTGTATTTTTTTTTAATAAATATCCACTCTTATACCCATTTTTTATTTTTAAATAATATTATTTGTAGAAAAATATGTTGCATCCGTTGATGGTTACGTTTTATTTTGCCGCCACAGGTGCCATAGATTACTTCCCCATTAGTAAATGCGACATACTTCGTGCCAATGCAGCGTGCATGGCGTGCAACACCTAGCTACGAAATTAGAATTTATAATTAAATTTACACATTCTCATGCTTCATCGTGAATGTGTCTATTATTATTATTATTATTATTATTAAGAGAATGTGTCTATTTGAATCAAACTTCGACTCTAAATAAAAATCAGATGACGTGGAATTAACAACTAGTACCAATATCTAATGAATAAAGAGGCTCGTGCCTACATCTGGAAAGTTTATTAAAGTACTATAATAATAAATTTCTAATTAATATAACAACGAAGCTCCAACTCTTGCTTTGGTATAGAAGTCACAACTTTTGATTCCCGAAGCCCGTATTGCGGTTAGAAAGATTATATTAACTTCAACTAGGTACACACTTGGAGTAATTTAGCCATCTGATGTTAGGATTGAAGAATTCAAAATGATGAAAATCGAGTCTTTTTGTTTGTTTTTTTTTTGTTTGTTTTTCTTTAGAAGAAGATTAAAACTGAAATTCATAACACCATTAGTATGAGAAAAGGTGTATAAGAATATTGCTATACCAATTAACAAGTTGTAACATGATATACAAGCAAACAATGCATGTGACGCATTGGATGGGGACCAAAGAAAACCCGCGGCTAGATAACATCACGCGGAGATGGCAGGACAGGTATGTATGATGTGTGGATGGCCATGGTCTCGTGCCCCCCCTTCCCCTTTCTACCGTGTAATATTTATGGAGTATGTGCCCCATCATCCCCATGCCCCACGGGTCGGGCCACCCCGCAAGATGACATAATACACTTCCACTTGATTTAGGTGGACTTCGTAGAATTCATTCTTTAATCACAACAATTAAAGCCTTTCAGCTTCCAACAAGGAAGGAACAAAACAACATGCACGCATGTGATCTGGGTGTGGGAATTCGAAAGCCAAATCCAAAAACAGCCAAAAATAGGAATTGGAATTGGTACTTTTTAGCTGTAGAATCCCTTCTGCTACACTTATATACACCTCAATAATCTATCAAGTTACATCTATGCGATAAATCATAGAAAAAAGGCGTAAATAAATAATTCCTCCTAACTTTGATATGTGTTCTGTTCAACTCCTATTGACGCCCTGTTTTTCCCGTGTCTGAAGTTTCAGGATCTTTCGTGATGTGTGGCGGAGCATACTTTTTTTTTTCTTTTCCTTTTTTTAATTTTGCTGAACAAGTCTACATACCCCATAATAGAAATGGATAAATGAAAACATGAGCTAAGTGTGGCAATAGCCAATAAGGTGATGCAAATGCAATTCCCTTTCGTATCAGCAAAAAATCTCAAAATTGCGTAAAACTGCTTTAGATTCTTCCATAATTATCACGAGACAGAATGGTCAGAGATTTAACTACGTAGTAAACGGAGTCTAGTACTAGTATTTGTTGCGCACTTTCTCTGTGATGTCACGAGGCTACCTTGAGTTTTTCTCACATAGCTCGCCTTTTGTTGCTTATGTTACTCTGACCCAAGTGACTCCAGTATCCATCCGCATAATAATAATACTAACAAACAAAAAGAACAGCAACTTGTCTCCATCTACCAATACCAGCACACCACACCGCCCAGTGTCGATCCACCCTCCCTTCCACTGTCCTTCCCACCGTAGCCTTTACACTGCTTAACCAAAACTCATCTCAATTTCCATTTAAAAAGTGTTCACTTTCAGTTTTACCACCCCATTTTTAATACTCTCTCTCTCTCTCTCTCTGTGTCACTTCACACATTCTGATCCTTTTAACACCGACCCATTATTTCTTGCTCCTTAACTAAGACAATGACAAGGTTATTTCGATCCAAATCTTGCGGACTCGTCGAGTTCAACCCTGCTCCGCCAAGTCCCTTTTTCCACGATGTGAAGGATGAAGATGATGATGATGATGAAGAAGAAGAAGAAGAAGAATTGCAGAGTGATGATGATGATGATGACGATGATGAAAATAACCCCGTTTCAACGCCGTTCATCAATCCAGGGTCAAAAGCAGATAGATGGCAATCCCACAGTCAGCACCAATTTGCCATATTGGATATTCTGTTGGCTGCTCTGAAGAAGTCACTGGTCACTTGCAGTGTGGAGAGAGAAGATGTTTCTTCCTTGCATATTAGCTGGCCAACCGAGGTGCACCATGTCTCGCATGTTACCTTTGACAGGTTCAATGGCTTCCTCGGTTTGCCCTCTGAGCTTGAGCCCGAGGTTCCCAAGAGGGTTCCTAGTGCCAGGTGAAGTCTCTGTTTTGTTTTTCTTCCTTCCTTTCTTGTTAATTAACCAGTCTTAGTTGTTAACAGAACATGAAATTGGATAATTGGAGTAACACTAAAGGTTCAGTTTTGTTCAGATCAGAGTGTGTGTTAATTTGTGGTTTGCTTAGAATTTGATACTCGTGTTTTGTCATTTCATCCATAAGTTTGTATAGTACCTGGCAACCTAAGGGCTTCAATTTGGCATGCATCTTTGTGCCTTGGGACATGCAGTTGAATTGTTAGCATCCACGAGGGTGTTCTGCAACGGGACAGAAGATCTTGAGTTTTGTTTGTGGTGGTTCAGTGTTAATTGCAGCTCATTTTTTAACTTTGTTCTTAAATTCGTTTGTATTAGCCTTCCCAATGCAAAGATTTTGGGTTTTCCACTTGGTTGACATCAGTCAATTGTTGAATTGATTTTCAATTAAATAAGTTGATTGATACGTGTGAATCCACCAGTGTTCCTTTGGTTTTAGGTTGTGTTTGTTTATAGTTTGCAAAACATGATTTGATCCAAAGGAAAAGCAATTTTTTTTTTTTTTCATTTCTAACGGAGTCATGGTTTGGTTTGAGACTATAAATCAGGTTGAACTGTAATTCAACTTGATTTATTGCAGCTTTCCAACCATGGTTCGGACTTCCTCAACGCCAAACCAAACACACACAAATCAAACATCATAGGTTTCAACTTTCAACGGCGGTCAGGCTGAGTGCAAGGGTGTCACATCTATCATTTATGTTTGTTATTTGATATATTAATCGGCTGGTATCTTTCGCAAAATACTCTGAAAGGTTCGACCACTTACAACTGGGGAAAAAACAGTTGTCTCTGGATTTCTGGCAGAAAAGTCAATACAACTTACATAAGGTCTATGACTGGTCTTGTGGTTGTTGGCTGTGAATTTCTTCTTTGCCTCTTCCCTGCTGACTGAGGAGGGAATTCAATTCCTATGAGATTGAGATGGAAGAGAAAGGAAGAAAAAAAGAAAGAAAAATCTGGAAGTTGATTGGTTTGCGTTTCATCTACATCCTACCCTCTCCATCTCTTTTTCTTTTTAAATCCGATCTTGATTGAGTTCTTATAATCATGCAGTGCAAAGGTATTTGGAGTTTCTGCAAAGTCAATGCAGTGCTCTTATGATGAAAGGGGGAACAGTGTCCCAACGATTCTGCTGATGATGCAAAAGCGACTGTATTCAGAGGGAGGCCTTAAAGTATGTTCTGTTTGTGTGGAATTGTTGGAATCATTAATTGGTATTTTTTTGGCACATAACTTTTGAAGTCTGATTTCATGCTTGCCATGCTTAAAGGCGGAAGGAATATTCAGAATCAATGCTGAGAACAGCCAAGAAGAGTTTGTTCGTGATCAGTTAAACAAAGGTCTAGTGCCACCTGGGATCGACGTTCATTGTTTATCTGGTTTGATAAAGGTATTCACTATGATGCTTAATTTAAATTCCTTATTATGCATAACTTGGTATATATGTTATAGTTAATTTAATGGAAGCCTACTTTCATATTTGCATAACTGTTTTTATGCTTCAATAAGTATGGGATTTCTTATTGTTACTTCTAACATTTGGAAATACCTTAACTTTGAAAAATTATACAGTCTTATACCTTTTGTTTAATTGGTATATTATTTGGAAAGGGAAATCCGAGCTAAGCCACAGCCTTGGTTTCAGTATGACAAATTGCAAAAATGAACGTGAATGAACAATAGTTACATACGTCTACAAGAGATCAGTATCTAGTTTGGCTTGTTAAGCTCTGGCGTTTACAAGGAAATCCACATGACACCGGTTAACTAGAACTGTTGATCATGCCATATTTTATCGATTAGAGTGCATTATTAGAGGATTCTTTCTTATAAACAACTCAGTACATGCGTAAATGAAACATTATTGTTATTAATGTTGATAATTTTCCTAAACTGTTAAGGTCTTCTCTGCTCTTTTTTTTTTTTTTTTGAATTTTTTTTTATGCCTTACAGGCTTGGTTTAGAGAGCTTCCAACTGGGGTACTTGATTCTCTCACCCCAGAACAGGTGATGCACTGCAATTCAGAAAAGGATTGCACTAATCTTGTGAAATTACTTCCTCCAACAGAAGCTGCACTGCTTGACTGGGCAATCAATTTGATGGCAGATGTTGTTGAGTACGAACAGTTCAACAAGATGAATGCACGCAATATTGCTATGGTATTTGCGCCCAACATGACACAGGTTCGTTAACATTATGAGCAGAGATGTGTGGTTCTGTTCCTTCTGTTGTTTAAAACATGTGGTGTTTCTAGTAGGTTATTTTCAAACACAGTTCAGTTAGGCTCATTATTTAGTTGAGCAACCTAATTTCATATTCTCATTATTTGTAATGATGAACAATTACCAGCAATTGCTGAATCCTTGATTGCCGGCCTTTGACATCTTGTTTCCTTGTGCTATGCAGATGGCGGACCCTTTGACCGCATTGATTCATGCAGTGCAAGTCATGAACTTCCTCAAGACATTGATTCTAATGACCCTTCGCGAGAGAGATGAATCAGTGGCCAAGGCGAGGCGGGTTTCATCATGCTTAGATTCTCACTCCAAAGAAGGTGATCCCACTCCCTTCGAGTGTAACAGGGAGGGATCTCTAGAGCAGACTGAGGATGCTTGTGCCACAGGGCCACCTGTCAAAAGTAAGTTCTCAAGGACTTCTACCTTGGGAAGACTAGAATGGTGTATTGAGGAGAAACTATGGAGATCTGAAGAAAAGGGAAATGGAGATAGGGAATTTGAATCCGTTTTAGGTGGTACCCCACCTTCTAGATATGAGAATGGTCCTTTAGAAAATAGATATAGAGGTATATATGACAGTGAACATTGGCTGAGATTGAGGAAAGGAGTGCGCAAGCTATGTAGGCACCCTGTATTTCAATTGAGCAAGCCAACAAAGAAGCCTGCTAGTCTTGCCATTGTAAATACTAGGGAAAGGCGTGGAGAGGCTTGGGCCTAAAAGAACAACTGCATGCCCTACTTTTGTGGCTTGTGTGATTGAGATAGATCATAGATGTATGTTTGCTTGAGATTGTATTTAGCATAGCTTCAGTTGTAACTGCTGCCTGGACTCTACTGAGTGTAAGATAATGAGACGTTTAAAGGGGTATCAAAGTCTATATCAGATGATTGCCCTATAAAAAGTTTTACTTGCTGACGTCAAATATTTACTTCAAATATGTTCAGTCTAAAGAAACGAACCAACCGATGATATTGAATCAGTTTAACACGATTTGATTTGATTTTTGTTAAATAAATACGTTTCGGTTCACCATCTAAGGTTTTAAACTTGCGTGTCAGATGTCTTTATTTTCAAATGACGAGTAACAAAGGATATCATAGTGGTATTTCCCAATATCCTTTCTCATTAGCCTTTTTTTCCCTTATATTTTAAGTGGGTTTGTCTATCCGTCATTCACTTCAGTTTCCTTTATTTAATTACATGAACATATTTTATAGAAAAATATATTAAAGTAACAAGAATAATAATTTGGATATTACATATCAAATTATGTCGGATTTGCCGGTTGATGAAGGATTTCATTATTTTGTTTAAGTTTACTATTTCTGTGATTCTATAGCAAAAAATTTCAGAATTGAGCTTTGTTTATTGGTGGTATGGAAAGATACATTATTTTTCTCCAGAGGAAGAATTTTTGTAATCATGTCTACCATATACTAGATAATCTATAGTAGCATTATTTCAAGCCTTCCATGAGTATGCAAGGTAGAACTACAACTGTGCAGTATGGTAGAAAGATTATACCCATGCACCCTACCATTTTCGAGCTGCACTTTAAATATAGAGGATTTACATGAACAACTATTGTATCAAAGCCTTTAGACAAGTGCCTTCCGGTCATGTACTTAGTTACTGGCTTGTGAAACAATGTAGTTGTGGATAGAATAGAAGCACAGTATAGTTAAGTGATTAGCAATTTATGAGTCAAAACAAATTTGACAGACATTTAAAGAAAATTTGAAGTACAAAATTAAAACCATTGACAAGTTTTATCTAGATTGGGACATTTGTTGCAAAGTTGAAAAGGTATAAAACTATTGTAACATAATGTAAATGGTTGCAAGAGTTTAATGTAAATTGGTTAAAGAAAAGTTTCCTTTTCCCCAGTAATACCATAGGTCTCTAAACAAGCACCCCCACTGCGATAGACGAAAAATAGTGCAAAATATTATGAATCATGCATTACCAAAATTTCTGGCAACAGGTTGTTAATAAATTTATGTGTAACAAGAAAATCCACAAAAATTAAGAAAAACTAGTCAAATCTTAACTTCCCTAAATCAAATAATTAATTTAAGGAATATAGGAAAAAGTCTACTGGTGATGGATGAATGATGATAGCTTTCGGGCTTTAAATGTTCTTTGCTGATATGGAGCTATACAGTATTTAGGTGCGATGCGAATCATTGTCACATGTGACTTTCTGTTGAAGCTTATGATATTTGTGAATAAATATTTCCACATGTTGAAAACAGTGGCTATGAAGCAAGCCATCTAGCTAAGGAGTTTCTTTATGTGCTTTCAGATGCGTGTCTGCTGATATTTCCACATCTGGCTGTATGGTTGTCCTGATCTTTTTTTGATGCTATTTGTATGGTCTTTTTCCTATGTATTTCATGTACTGAACTGTTTATGCTCCACTCTTGCTGAGTGTTGAGCCTTTTTTCTCAATTATCGAAAGAAAAGGAATATAGGAAAAAGAGTTACTAACATGATCCAATGAAAAACTTAGTAAAAACCGGGAAAAAAAAGTGTGCATACACCATATAAAAAAGTGGCACTCAGAATCAGGATCACAAAAGAGAACCCCCGGAAGAAAAGGTTACAGAGAGAAGCCTGCGTGAAGTTTCTTCAGAGATTTATAATAAAATATTAAAAACGCGCTCTTCATTTGCTATTCCATTAAAAAGAAATGGATTATGTTATTTGTACATACCCAAAATTCCAATATCCTAACATCCTCTATCAGCTTTTTCTCTCCCTATCAATCATTTCACTCTTTTTACTTTCTTTTACAATTTTTTTCTCCTTTCTATCTCCGGATGTCTAAGGTGTCTACCTACCCTAGTAGTACAAAAAATATTTCTCAAATGAAATGTATAGCATCAGCACATTAATTGCCCGAGCAGAGATGGAGGAATATTGTGATAACTCATCCTAAGGAGTCCTAGTCGTGGTTGGAGTCATCAATAGTCTGACCCTAATATAGATCTACGAGAAAAATACAATTTATATATTCAGGAAAGCATTAAAAGGGGAAAAGTTAGTTCCAAGACAGGTTTCACAACCATCAGAGGAGCCGAGGGTGGCTGGAGCTGCTGTGCAACAGTCCTACAATTTAAAGGAAATTGTTCGGCACATCTCGTTTTGAATGGAAAGCAATACACCAGGACCAATCAACTAGCCCAAGTATCGAATACACCAGGGCCAATCAACCAGCCCAAGCATCGAAACTAAGTTGGAAAGGATGTAAATCAGTTCTGACCCAAAAAAAAAAAAAAGATGTAAATCATTAGTTAGTTACACTTTGTTTTAAGTAGTTAGACTAACTAGTTACTGTAATAGCAATGCCGCCTTGTATACAAACTTGTTTAGATCACTAATCGCAATGAAAGTCAATTTTCGTCCTTCTATCAGTTTGTTAGAAAGAATGTCGAAACATTGCTCTCTACTCAAAGGTAATTCAGTAATTATAATTTATAATCCTAATAGTAGCTGAGCACTTATAGAAAAGAGAGCTGCAGGTAAAACTGTTCATAAAACCCACTATTTGGGTGGTGTTAAACGACAGATGAACCAATTTCATCGCTTGATTTAAGAGTTATGTTACACTTTATCCACCAGGCATTCACAAAAATTTGAGGAGTAATATATGTGCCACAATATAAATCTTATGAAGCACAAACACACCAATTTGATGATATGTCCACATGTCCAATACAAGCGGGACACCAATGCACGTTAAACGCCAATATGATACATGTCCAACATGCGGTATTATGTGTCCCATTTAAAAAAATATTATTTCTAGACTCAAATATGTATCTAGTAGAGCTGGACATGGCTTGTATATCACATAGATACGGCTCAGATATAATCAAGACACGGCCTAGTGTTTTTTCTCCAATTATTTGTTGGACCAAAAAAGAATTCAAAAATCTAAAATTCCAAGTTTATTTAGGAATTTTTTTGAGATGTCAGTAGAAATAATGCTCAAAAAGTATAGGAAGTACACTTGACATATATTAAGAATACTCTATAATTTTTTGAAGAGGTTTAAAAAATAATAAAAATTGATAGTTTGACATAAATAAATATATAAAAAGTATGTGTCTCTATGTTCGTGTCTATATTTCCTAGATATTAATCTTTTAAAGATCATTCTTACCAAATAATAGTTCTTTAAAGATTTGAAACAAATAGGCAATCTGTCCTTTTATGTGTCCTTCTGCATTAATACTTTAGTCTTCCAAAATAAATGAATATAGTGCAATTTTAAAATTTTGAGAAATTTATTGGTGATAATTAATTTTGAACGATTAGTGTGGTGATACATATATCTTTCTAATACTAAAATAGTGTTTTGTGGTGATACGTATATCTTTTTAAGGTGATCGATTCGTTAGTCCACCTGCAATTGTGGACTAACGTTAGTCCCCCCATCAAAATAACAAAATGACCCCTTCATGTGTTTTTAAAATAGGGCCCAGTGTAATTTTTTCTGCAAATAGATCCCTTGCTCTTTTTCTGCATTTTGTCTTCGAGGAATTGGTGTGGCCGTGGTGGCCCCGTACCTCGCATTTCGAACTGCGAAGACAGTGTTCATGGATCAGACCTAGAAGTATAGTAAGAGGAAATTTCTGGCTATTCATCTGTTGAGGTTGGTCACGAAGGGCGACTGAGGAAATCTTTGCCACGGTAAGAGTGCTGCTGACTAGGTGACCGAGCAAGCTATCAAGAATAATCGCTCCAGTGTAAGACTTTGATGACAACAAAGTATGGTGTTCATCCGTGATAGACCAAAATTACCGACCTATGAAAAGACAAATGTGGGGTACAGTATCCGGAGTTTAGAAAATAAAATAAAGAAACCTTGACAATTCATGCATTCTTAATAGAATAAAAAGAGTATCACTGAATTTTTACGATTGCCACACTAATCTAATACCACATTAAGTACTATGTTTTAACATGTGCAAAAGATGGTTGAGAGAATTGCCATATGCATATCTAGGAGAATACTTCAATTCGACATGCATAAACGCTCATGGGTTGAGGGATATGCTACCCGCGATTTGAATCAAAATCACCACAAACAAATATTAAACAAAATTATCCAAGTTCGAAATTACCCTTTCCCCTAATCCACTAGTATAATTATCCAAATAATGCAAGTAAAATTCAATGTAGGGAGCAAGTTGTAGCATAAGGTGAGATAAGTTGTCCTTATATGTTTCAGCAGCCTTCCTTAGCTCTTCAATATTTATGTTTCCCTTGGCATTTCCATTCCACACATTGCAGCACTAGCAGGATTTGTACCATGCAGCAATGGTCTTCTCTTGCCTACAATGTGCAATTGCCAAAAGAATTAAGGGTCACAGGAATTTAATAATATTCATCAAAGGCAGTAATGTAGGGGAAGCACTGCATCTCTTCTAGACACGCAGCAAGAGAAAATAACACAATTGAGGTTATCTGTTATTGATTGAACTGCAAAATACAAGTTGTTAAAACTAAATAATAACTGAAAAGCTTCTAAATAATAAAAGTGAATAAGGAGAAACAATGAATTGCCCCAATAAATCAACAAAACTAGCAACCCAAGTAACTGATATTGTCTACTAATGTCCACCAAAATTAAGCAAACATGTTCATAATAACTAAAGTCACCATACCAAAGTATATGCACGAAAAACCAATAGTCCAACATCTTCTCCAGCAGCACCAGCATTAGGTTGCAAAGAGAAGGAGTCAAACCCAGTGATAGTACATAACAGCTTACCCAAGAATCTTCGAAGTTCATAATGTGCCTTGCATTGCCAATTTTTGGTGCGGTGATTTCACCTCAAGTTGGCCTTATTGTTTGCTTCTTGTATTTGATGGCACTTACACTACATCATCATTATTCTCAATCAATAATTCTAATAATATTTCTAATTGTTTTTATCAAAAAAATTAAAAAAATAATTAATTTTTCTAATTGCACAAGATCAACAAACGAACAACAATTTCTTTAAAAACTCAAATAAGTCCTCGTAACAAGGCAAATAGCCATTAACGAAATAAGCAAAAAAATTCCACCTCCGATCTCGATGTGTTGCAAAATAGAGCACATAAAACTCGCTTCTTTCAAGAAGCTAACATACCATCGACATATTGACACAAAACCTTGTTGCCCCCAAACTTCATGGCACACAAGGACACGATGGCAGAGTAGGTAGGGGAAATAGCTGCACAAAATAATATTTCAAGTTCAAAAACTCATGTTCACTTACCGATGGTCTCCCACCATCTGATGTTCATTGGGGGATTAGGGTTTCTAATCAAACCACTAGTCATCAACATGGTTGTCTACCACCTGTTCCTTTCCAATTCTTCGATCGTCACACAAACGTATTCCTCATATCACTTCCAGTTCTTTGATCGTTTGTTTACGCACCCCTTTTCACCCACAAAAAAGAAAACACCAAAAAACTCCCAGTGCAAATCGCCGGCGATTAGAAAAATTTGGGACTGAATTGCAAAATTAAACATTCGCGATACTTATTAACAATTTCAAAGCAAAAAAACACAGGTTACAGCTCATCCATCAGATTTTAAGTAAAACACATCTAACGGTGAAATTTGGGTGGACTAACGTTAGTCCCAAAGATGGGATGGACTAATGAATCGACACCCATCTTTCTAATACTAAAATAGTGTTTTACTCTAAATTTTAAGTTATTGATAAAAAAAATGAAAAAGATAAAAGAAGAAAGAAATTAATAGCTATGGTTAAATATTTTCGAACTGTCTAAGATATTGTTTTGTGTAAGTATTGTAAGAATCTATTTTTATGTGCACTGTAAATATATATATATATATATATATATATATATATATATATATATATATATATATATATATTTAATTTAAATGATTTTTAAAGTAATTGTAAGAAGAATAAGTCTTTTTTAATGACATAGTTATACATAATTAAATAATTGTGCTAAATATTTTATAAATTTAATTTAAATGCACTAATAGTATAAAATAATTTTATATTGTCAATAAATAGAAATAGTAGAAAGTATCAATTCATATAAATAACCAATCATTATAATGAGGGGTCTACAATGATTTCTCATTTTTCAATATTTCAATTGATTAACAGTATAAAACTATTTTATATTATTAGTGCATACCAATTAAACTCATATTTTATTTTAATATTATATCAAAATTAAATTCAAAAATTAATATACTGTGTTAATTGACTGAAGAAAAGTTTTTTCACATTAATTGACCTTGGCTCTAAAAAGTAGCATCCACGACCGCCACAGAGGAAAAACAAGGTGCAAAATATTAAGCATTACCAAAAAAGAATTCAAATTTATGTGTAAGAAGAACAGCCAAAAAATTAAGAAAAACTCGGATTCGAAGCATAACTTCTCAATACCAAATAATTTCAAGAAGATAGGAAAAAATAATGAAATTAATTTTGATATATTATTAATATGAGAGTCATATAATTGGAGTTATATCAAAAATTTTATACTATTATGTAATTATATGTTATTGTATATCTGAAATTTTTAAGATAGTAGATATAAAAATCAAATATATTTATATTGATAATATATTAAAATTAAATTTAAAAATAATTTAATTAACGTGATTTAATGAAAATTTTTGTCAAAACCAGAAATAAAAGTTTGCATATATCATACAAAGAGATGGGACTTGGAATCACGATCCATGCCAAGTGAGAGGAAAAAAAAGAAAAAGGGGCAGGGGCAGGGGCAGGGGGAGAGAGAGCCGCCCCCGGAGGGGGGGAACCACGGGCAAGTTGCTTGAGATTTCATATACGTACAATATTAAAAACGTGTTCTTCATTTGGTTTTACATTTTAGGGATTTTGAGGTATCAGTATCCTTTTTATATTTAATGGTTATGATTTAATTATAAATAATTTAAAATTTTTAATAATTTAAATTAATGAAATATATGACAAATTTTTAATTATAAATAACTAATAGGTGTTTATACCATTGAATTTCGCAAGGATACTAGAGAAATCCCCTCCATTTAATAATTGATAAAAAAAAACCATCCTAATTGTCTGACAAGAGATGAGGGGACGTTGATGTAGTTCACCGTATCCAATCGTAGTGTTGAGTCATCAATTTCAATAGCCTACACCCTAAAAAGATCTACTCCAAGAAAAATAATCACAGATAAAATAATAGTTTAATTTATATATATTGATAATATAAAATTTTTTTATATTATTATTTAATTATATATTTAAATTTATAAAATTTTTAAAATAATAGATAATTAAATTAAATATTTTAATTAATATGATAATATATAATTAGATATTTATATAAAATTTATTTATATTGATAATATATATATAAATTAAATTTATAAAATAAAATATTTAAAAAAAATTTAGAAGACAAAAATAGTCCTATAATTTAAATACTATATTAAACTTACTTATTTGTTAAATATAAAACTCATAATAAGAGATTTCACAAGCTAAGAAGACATATAAAAAAAGAAATATCGTTGAAGATAAAAACAATCGACACTATATCTGATAAAATGACAACATGGGAAGGGCCAAGGAGGCTCCTATGCAAAGGACCTACAATTATAAGAAGAGTAAATTATAATATATTTTTTTGAGTGATAATATTATTATATTTTTAAAATATATACTCCTATCTCCTAAAAAATTAAGATAAGAAGTATAATATAATTTTTTTTTGAGAAATAATATTATTATATTTCCTTCTCATTTATTTCTAAACATACACTTTCTTTTCCTAAAAAATTTAAGATACGTCACACTTTAATTCATTTTTAAGTTTTTCAATAATTTTTTATTATTTCATTTTTTTCACCAAAATACCTTTTATTGATAGTTATATGTATTAATATTTTTAAAATTATATATATATATGGATAATAATAATATAAAATATTAATATATTTTTATATATATATATAGTTTAATATAATTTCTAAATTATTACTATATTCAGAGAATAAATTATTAATAATAATAATATTTATAATAATTATTTTTTAAAATTAAAAATTATATATTTTTCTCAAGTGTTAATTCTAGAATATTAATGTATAAAAAAATAAAAATTATTCATTAATATTGTATATAAAGATGTATCACAAAGAAGATAACAAAAAGAATTTTGTGAATTTACTTTAAAAAATATACATTAATGTTTTAAAATTAATAGTTGAGAAAATACGTACTTTTTATTTTTGAAAAAAATAATGTTTACAAATTATTGTCACTATCAATAAATTGTTTTTTAATATAGTAATAATTTAAAAATTAAATTAAACTATATATATATATATATATATATATATATATATATATATATATATATATATATATATATATATATTATTTTGTAAAAAGAAATTATATTTATTACTATTACTAAATGGTATTTTGGTCATATATAAAATAATAAAAATGAGATGATGAAAGTTAATAAAAAACTTGAAAATTGATTAAAGTACAATTTATCTTAATTTTTTAGAGGAGGGAAGTGTATGTTTTAAAAATAAAGGGGATGAGAGTGTAATATTAATCTCTTAATGGAGGGAGTTATATATTAATTCAATTTTATAGGAGAAAAAAATATATATTTTAAAAATAGAGAGAATGAAAGTATAATAATATTATTTTTTAAAGGAGAGGGTTGTATTTTACTTTTACAAGAAAGCATTATGCAAATGTAGAAGGGTGATAGAGGAAAACTGAAATTGCAAAAACAGATATGCACGGAGTGATCAACAATAGTGTATTTGTGACGAACCACACAAGGAGGCGTGTCAGTGAAAGTGAAAATTTGAGTCGTTAAGGGTGTTATTGTCTATTTATAAAAAAAAAAGAATTTGATCATTTTTTAGTATTATTTAATAATTTTAATTTAATTAGCCTTTTTATAAGTTAAGTTTTATTAATGATTCTTAATATTAATTTTTTAATATTATAGATTAACACAAGAGTATAAAAATATATAAGTATTAAAATACACGTATATCAAAATTGTAAATGATTAAATAATGTACAAATAACCCTATATAGTGTATATAGTATGTATATATCTTGTCAAAAGTCGGATATATATATATATATCCTGACAGCAGAGCTCTCAAAACAGAGAAGAAATAATTGCACAGGAAAGTATGCACGAAACCCGCACAGGAACTGAAATCACCGACCTCATGTCTTTTTAGTTTATCTGTGAAATGATGGATAAGCAAACTTTCATCCTTTAATTTAAAAGCTGTAAGGACAACGCTGCTGCAATCAGAAGGAGTCCGTCTGTCTTCCGTGCTAATTTGTCCCAATGATTTCGGGCTAGACTCACTTCTTTTTTGACCTGGAAGAGGAAAACTGAGAAAAAATAAATAAGCCCATTCTAAATTCATGGATCATAGCAACATGTTTCAATACAATAGGAATGAAACCCTTTTCATTCAGTCATCATTAATTAACATGTTTACATTTATCAGATAAGACGCTTTTAAATATGATTTCGCAATCTCAGAACTTGTCTTGAGACATCGCAAACAGTGAATCTAAAAATTGACACAGCAGAAATATTAGAGAATATAAAAACAAATAACTATAGGATAGAACAAATTAATTAAACAAAAGCACCGCTTTCTACAATTTTAATATGGATCATAGGTTAACAAGAGGGAAGGGAACACATACATAGGGTAGTGAAACGGTTAACTATAGGAAAGCGAATTCACATTAGTAGAAAAAGTAGTTTTAAATTCTGAAGGCGTAGAGTAGATTAAATTTCAGTGAAGAGAACACGTAGAACACGGAGAGAGACAGACATATGGTAATGGATTGTAAAGGATACGGCTGTCGCCTGTGGTTTTGGAATGATTGAGCAATTAAGGTGGATGGATGATAAATTTGGGACCAGTTTATAATTATTTATCGCATCTTCTGAACTGAAAGGGAAAAGAAAGGGTCTCAAATTCAGAAGCAGAGATATTATTTCCAAAACAATAAAAGAAGTGAATTAATGCTCCGTGGTGCTATTTGTATTGTTAGGTATAAACTAGAACTAGCCCCCACATGGCTGTTGTGCGACTTTGTAAATCGCCCCTCTTACACCACATGCAAGAGCTATCTATGTAGCATGCCATAATAATTAAACATTTCAGGAGTCGCTATAAGACAAGAACATGTCTCTGCATGTTGCATTACAATTTGTCCCAAGCTGACAACTCTCTTTTGGCCATGAGCTGATAACTTGTGAAGTGTTCCCCTCCCTTCCTAAAATCTTGGCAGAGCCACCTTCCTTGTTACTTCCCAGAAAAAGACACGCTCTTTTTTTTTAATAATAATAATAATAGTACAAAAAGTTAGCTATGCATTTATTTCACATGCACATCTCTATATCTACTTATGTGACAAAATTAAAATATAAAAGTGAAGAAAAAGAGATAAATTAGTATTACATAATAAAAACGGTGTACACATAAGATAATATGTAAACGTATATAAATTTTATAGCATTGCTGTTGTAGCAGTAGTAATAATAATAATAACAATAATAATAATAATATCATGGTAGATAACTAGTGCTTGTGACAGTAACCAATTTTGAGGTGCTAAAATAATGTACTTTTTATCTTATATTTGCGTTTGGGTGGTGCTTTAAAATATTAACACCAAATAAATTAATTAGTGTCACTCGTATTTAAATGTTACTTATTCTATTACGAGATTTAGGGTGGTTGAAGTTAGTTGAAGTTTATTATTTTCTGTTAGATAGTTACAACTGAGTTAGTGTAATTAATTTAAATAGTAGTAAGTAGTTGAGAGTAGATAGATCTATATATGAACCATCGCTATTTACGGGTTTCCTTACAAAGCCCTTAGCACTTGATCCTTTTGGTGACATGAAATTCAAGCGGGGCATGCTAGAGATACATGCTCTAGCTTGCAGCTTGCGGGAGTATTATTGGATTTAGGGTAGCTGAAGTCAGTTGGAGTTTGTTATTTTTAATTAGTTAGTTGCAGCTGAGTTAGTTAATTAACTTAAGTAGCAATAAGTAGCTGACAGCATATGGATGTGTTTATTATAAACCATCACTATATACAGATTTCATTGATTGAGAATTCATTCTTCATTCTGGGAATTCACATAAAAAACTTCTAAGAATGAAGAAAGAGAAAATGAGAAGTTTTTATATTGATTTATGAGATGAATGTTCAATCCAATGAAATCTGTATTCTGTGATGGTTTATATACACATTTATTTATCCTCATGTTCAATTTTTTTTTTTAGATACAAAATGTTTAGGTTAAGGGAATGAGTCGCCTTTATTTAAGATCAGAACATATTTTTGAACTTTTCGAATACCTACAAAGATAATTTAGAAGATTGAGTAAGTGAATCAACCCCCATTGGCTCAATTTTTATACTTTTGAGCATCAAAATTTTATGAGATAGCATTTATAAATAATTTTGCTTATGAATGTAATTTATAAAATTTTCAATCATTATTTTTATGCTCATACTAAATACACTGTAAATGAAAAATGATCCTTTTTTAAAGAAAAAAAATTCAACTCATTGTATAAGTCGCATACAAACTATCAATGCAAATAGGATGAACAAAAAATGTCTTTCTATTTTTTTGTTTTAGTCTTGTCTCTATCTGCTTCTCTCCCTCGAGGAGAGTTTTGAGCATTTTTATGAACTATAAAAAAAAATCTCATGTAATTCAAGGAAATTATCTACCAAAGCCAAATTTAGGGGAACTGTATGATTAGTACATGACAATCATAGAAATTGAATTTCGAAGGCATCAAAAAGTTAAACATGTTTAACTAATTCTAGGAGAAAGAGAAAGGAAAACGATGGCACCAGCGAAAAAAAATGTGTAGTACATTAATGTACAGGCCATTAGGACAATTGAAAAAGAAGCCGGCGTGAAGTGATTCAATATTTGAGACAATTGGGACAGCGAAATGTTTAGAATTGCACGTTGCGGGGACATAATTTGTTACGGCTGCGGGCATCCGTACACTTTGTCTTTTACTAAAGGAAATATCTGCTAATTAGGTTGCCACTCATTATTAATATGTCAATTTTTTTTTTAAAGTATTTTTACTCCCAGCACTCTTATGACTAAGAAGTTCCCTAATAATTGTTTACTCTAAAATTTGAACATTGTTCTCTTTTTAAGGGTATAACTTGTTTACTGTTACACCAAACTTGTTTACTGTTACACCAAACTCTTATTTGTAATATATATCAATATTTGAAACATTAATTTCATACAAATTTTATTATTTATAAATAAAAATAGAAACATAATATATCATTTATATTACATCTATTTTATTTTGACATATTATATAAAAATTTAATTTTAACATATTCCTAATGTGAAATATTTTTGCAAAGTCATTTAATTATATTATTATATTATCAAATAATAATTAACTTAAAAGTTACATATATAATAATAGCTAATTGGTTAATAGTATAATATATTTTTATATTTATAATATATCAAAATTAATATATTATACCATATCATTTATCTGTAATATCAATTAATTTTCAATTTATAATTAAAATTCAACAATTCTTTTCATGTAAACTAAAAAATAAGAATATGTGTGTGTTTGAAAAAATTATGATATAAAAATTATTTTAATAATCGATTGTAAGTATAATCACTTTTTTTATAATTGATTATGTAAAAATTAATTTATATTTGGATGTGTAAAAAAGTAATTTTAAGATAATATATATTTTTTAATTCAAAAAGCATTAAAGACTCTTCACGAATGAAAGGAGCAAATAGAAATAGAGCCAAAACATCAAACAAAGACAAAACAAAACCAAAAAAAAAAAAAAACAAAACACACACACACACACCCTCAATTCCAACCCACAATCATCGAAAAAAAAATTCCAAGCTAAGCCACCCGTGTGTTTGCTAGGAATGACAAAAAATTTCCATCAAAGCAGGTACCTGTCGGGATTGCATGCGATAAAGATACGGATGGGGACAAATTTAATCCTCGCGAGATGGGGGCATTTAGTAAATAGGATGGAGGTGGAGAATGAGGTCCTTATCCCATGAATAATCACTAAATCCCCATTAATGTGAATTTATTTAAATGCCTTCATATATATGTAACCAAAAAAAAAATCTAATTATTCTCTCTTCAATAAAATTTGGATATTTATGTCTTCATAATTTTGGATATTTTTAATTATTTTTTAATGGATTTACATCATATACTTTATTTTTAATTTGGATTATATTGTGTCAATAGATTATGAATATTTATAAATATTTTATTAATATTTAAAAATTTTTTGTTTAAAACTTTTTTCCTTTTCTAGATTTTTTTTCCAAATTTATTGTATAAATCCACAAATATTTGCCGGATTTGACTTCTCGGGAGAATGGGGAATGGGGACCCAATAAGAGAGTTTGCACGGTGGCAAAGGCACATTACCTTTGCAAGGAGGATTTCTATTGGATTCCTAGAGAGAACACTAATTATAAGAGCCAAAGATGAATCTATGTATAAAATGGTTGGGGCATATGTCCCAATTAAAGTTTGAGAAATTTTGTTAGTAATATATAAGTATATATTTTGTTCCCACTATTTTACTATGTTTAACCCTATATTAAGATAAAATTTATGTAAAATTTCTTGTTATGCTTATATATTATTTTTGTTTCTATTACTAAAATTTTTTGGATTCATTATTAATAAGAGCAAGTTTGATTATGTATAAAAAGAATATATCCTACTCTAATAATAAGAAAGGAATACCTTTAAAAAATCAAGAACAAAAAAAAATTCAAAAAATTATTTATAATTATAAATTATTTTTCTTTGTAATATTATAATTTTTACTTATAATTCATTTACTTCTTTTTACTCAAGTGTAACAACTTATTTTAAAATATTTTTTATTAAAATAAGCTGATTGTAGCTTATAATCTAATTTCCCATATATTCTCCGTGTATTACAATAATATTTTGTGCGTTTTATACAATGAAATGAATATGGAGGTTGCCAGGTGCAAGCCAACCAGCGTGCGGTAATCTAAATATCAATACGCCCGACGCTACCCTGTCACAATCTATTTATCATAGTACTGTTGCATTTAGTAGTACTGATTTAATTCCCTGGATTGTCAATCGATGGATTGATTTTGATAACTTGACGTTATGGCAGGGCTGTGACTGTTTGTCCTGTGCGTGTCTATAATATGTACAAATACACACGCATTACACGCCATGATTGGGGTTGGTAAGTAACTGCCATTTGTTGCTCGTAAACCTACTAAATCATCATTATCTTTAAAATTTTAATTTTAATTTATTATCAATACTTTTTTAGCTGAATTCATTTTCAATTTCAAGCTACTTAGATGAATATTATAACAACAATTATATACGAAGTTAAATTCTTTTAAATTTTAATGATATAATAATAGCATATAACTAAATCATAATATACTACATTATTTTTTTAAGTGTAATAATGTATTATATTAAGAGGTAAAAAAAAAATATCTTCCTATTTTGATTTTACACACATATTTTGTATTAGATGCAATCCTATTTAAGATACGATCAGATACAAAATGTAAGTATTTCTTTCCACTAAAATTTGAACTATTATGGGAGATTAATTTCTACCATTACATCCAATCCCTATTTATAACAATAGATAAAATAAATCTTATATGAAGTCAGAAGTTGAAACGGAATAAAACAATGTTAGTAGTATTAAACTTTTGTGGCCAAATGAACATTAATTAGTTCCGTTACATCTTCAATCGAAAAAGTCATTCATCATTAATTCTAGATCATACTATATAATTGACTTGACGGTTAGGATATACTCCCTTCAATTTATAATATTTATCATTTTAGATAAAATTTTTTAGTTTAATTTATCTTTATTTTTATATTCTTATAAAAAAATTATTATAAAGGTTTTAATTATATTCTTCACATAATTTTAGGTATAATAAATAATAAAATATTAATAAAATAAATTAATTATTAAATAAAAATATTTTGATAAATATCTTTTCAATCAATTTTTAATTTTGAATTCTTTAATAACTATACAAATTATTAAAGTAACATATTATAAATCGGAAGGAGTAAGGATTAGAACTACATTATCTACAATTAGGGAGGACAATTTTCTCAATCTTTGGAAATTTTACGGAGATTGTCCCATTTGTAATTCTAAGTTCGAAAATGCGTAGAAACAAGAACGCGGATTTTTTATTTTTATTTTTTTGCTACACAAGAATAGGGATCACGCTTTCTTTCCTGCATATGTATATGCGAAATTATTAAATTATTGTTTTTTAGCAAATTATTAAATTATCGTTAATACTATATCTTACATGTACACTTGTAATATTTTTAATTAATTCTACACTATAATTATATTAATTTTAAATAAAACTAAAAATATTTAATTTTCTAAATCTTAATTTTATTGCCATCATTTCTATACTACATTATACTATTATTATTATTATTATTTTTTACTGGTTCTAAGATTATCGCAAAGACTTGCAGAGAGAAGAAAAAAAAAAAATCTCACTAAAGCGAAAATTCCTGTCTTCTGTAGAAGACATATGTTTCAAACAATACGATATAGGGTGTATTTGTATAATCTTTTTTAAAAGAAAATATTTTTGAGTAGAATTAGGAGTAAAAATAAAAGCTTAAGAACTAGAAATAAAAGCATAAGAAAGAAGTTGTTTTATATTTAAATATTAAAAATCACTTCTTAAAAGATATAAAGTCAGTTTGTTTGTACTTTTTTTCAGTAAAACAATCACTTTTTTTTTCAAAAAAATTAGTTTTCATATTTTTAGATAATTTTTAAAAATTAATCAGATTATCAAAAAAATATATTTACGATTTTTTTGGAAAATTTGAAAAATATAGTTTCTGAAAAAAAATAATTTTTAATTTTTTCTATTATATATAAAATTTATATTTCATAATCACTTTTTCTAAAAACTAAAACAAACGCATCCATATTTGGACAAAAATAATCATTGTAGATGGTAAGTTTTCTAAAAATATTATAATTATTTTAATATTATTTATTTTTAATTAAAAATAATTTAATTTGATATATAGTCAATAAAAAATAAACTTACAGTTAAAAGCCATTTCAATAAAGGTGTCCTAAATTCTTAGATTTTTTTGTCGAAATTATCGGTATCCTATTATAGAAGATAATCCTGTTCAGTATTTGAGATCACAGAAGGAACATAACTCTCTCAATATTGATTATTCTATACCTAGGAGTCGAATCCAAGATTACTAATTAAGGAAAAGAAGTATCTACTATTTTAACTGACCATATATTGATGTCCAAGGTCATTTTTAAAAAACTTCAAGTATATTTTTTAAAATGAAATTTGCTTCATATTTAATGTATTAGTTTCTCTTTTATTATTACTCTTCTAATTTTCCAAAACCAGTTCCTTATCTTTTTTTTTTAAAAGAAATAGTTATTTTATAACGCTATTTTTTTTTTCAGAAGCACAACAACTAAGGAAGCTAAACAAGATCTAATAGTACTTTTATTATATATATATATATATATAAAGAGAGAGAGAGAGAGAGAATCAAATGAGATGAATAGTTGAGTGTAGAAGTGAGAGGAATAAATCTTGACTACAGAAAAAATATTACCATGATAATTTACCTCACTATCACATCAACGTTGTTAATTGAGAAATCATTACGAATTTTAAGAGCATTATATTCATTGAATACAACATAACATGTTAATAAATTTGATGTTTTATCGCTTAATTAGTATAAGCATATCTTCTGTGGCAAGGGTCATTGAAGCCCGATGCCCACACAACACCACTCATAACCATCATATTATATTATAGCATTTTAAAATCCTGATAGTTATGGACATTGAAGGGTTGCTCCCGTCTTTCCTCTAGATCTGAATATTAGAAAATTTGTCTCTCTCAAAGGTGTTATTTATATATATATTTGTATCAAAGATTATAATGACTTGTAGGTAAAAATATAAACTCCAAATTATTTTAGACGAAAAAATACGTGCAACTGTGAGATAATGACTAGTTTCCATGGCAAGTTGATGTTGCATGAAATGATTTTTCATGAAACTAATTTCACGAAATGATTAACTTTGGACACTTTTATTTGTTTTTGGTGATCTCAACATTTGTTTTTTTTATTTATAATTTGGATATCGACGGTTAAAAGAGTAAAATTAAAATGTCAGACACGTAAATAGAATAAAAATAGGAAATTAAATTGAAATTATTACAAAATATAAGAAACATAAATGAAGTTTTATCTTAAATAATAATAATATAGTTTATATAATATACCTCAATGTCTCTTAACTTTCTTTCACCATTTTTCTCTAATTTGTTTTAGGTAAATTAATGTTATATAATATGGTGCTATATTCTTTAACTTTTTGTTGAAAAAAAAATATTTTTTTAAATATGAGATATATACTATATATTAGGGACATATCAAATTAGAGAAGTAAATTTTGGTTATTAAATTACACATGGACAATTAAGATTAAAAGTTATTTTAATGTTATATGGCCATTTAAAAAAATTATATGACTTTATATTTTAATTTTAGTCATCTATGTATGACTTAATTATCAATATTTACTCCTCTTACTCTCACAAATAACCACTATTCTCACTTGATATACCCCTTATATATTAATATGAATATAATTTTGATATAATCTCAGTATAAAAGTTTTTTAGGTAATTATTCAATTATATATCTATATATCAACAAAAGTATTTGATTGTTATAATCACTATCTTAAAAGTCATACAAATAAATTTTATGATTAGATGATAGTATAAAATTCTTTTATATTGATAATGTATCAAATTTAATCTCTATTAATAAAAGCAGATATTGAAGTGCATGTATGTCAAGATAAAATAAATATACTGAACAATTATGTGAAAAGATGTTAAATTTAGTATCCTTATTTGATATTTTCTTCATTTTCTTATATAATTACAGTTGTTTAAGCTAATGACATAAGGCTTAAGAAAATAATTTAATAACTCTGATTTTTTTTTTAAAAGTACTATGAAAGACTAAATTGCCTTTTAACTTATTAAAGACTAATAATGTGGGAGGTGACCAAAGAGAACAAAACTACTGCAAATAATGAAGCAAAGATAAATTTAATAATAAATAATTAATACTTTATTAAAATTCGAAAATAACAAATAATATAGAACAATCTATTTTTAAAGGCAAAAGCTTTATTTTCATCTCTGATCTTTTAATGGTATTTTAATTTTCCTTTCAATGTATTTTTTTTTTTCAATTTCTTCCCTAATATTTTGACAAAGTTTTAATCTTATCTTTTTTGGTGATACTATCAAATTTACTAACAGAAACTGTTCATCTAATTTTGATGTGTCTATTTTTATATCATATAGATGCTATATTATATATACAAAAGCTCTATTTTTATTCCTGACCTTTTATACTTTAGTGTTTAGAGTTAGAAGTTATCTACAAATAAGACTTAGTTCATTTCAATAAGTATGGTTAAGTAAAAATAGAACTTTTGTATGTGTAACATGACATCTATGCGAGATAAAATTGGATATGTTAGAGCTAGATTAGCAATTTCCGTTAATAAAATTGACAGCATCATCAAAAATGGTAAAATTAAAACTTTATTAAAATATTAGGGATGAAATTGAAAAAAAATGGAATAAAATTTAAATATCACTAAAAAATTAAGGACAAAAATAGAGGTTTTTGCCTATTTTTAAATTATTAATATTTTGAAATGAAAGAAATATTTAAATAATAAGATGCATTTTTCTTTTTTTAAATAGAGAATGTGGCCAAAGTTCAAAATGGCACAATCTTCTTTGCTTGTGCGATACACATTCTTTTGGGTTTAGGAAAATATTACTAGAGCTCTTAATTGAAAAGAGAATAATTTTGATATAATGATAATGTAAAATATTTTACACTATTAACCAATCATATATCATTATTTGTATGATTTTTGAGGCAATTATTGCTAGAGTCAACCAATTTTAATTATATAATAATACATAATTAGACAACTAAGTGAAAATTATTTATACTAGTGCATCAAAACTAAATCTAATTGACAAATTGTCATTTGATTAGGATTCAAATCTCAACTTAAAAATGCTAATGAGATTGGTTCACTTGGTCGGTCTTCTACTTATATATTGTCTCGATTTTCAAATTTTCTTGTTAACTGATAATCTGTAAATATTTTTGTAAACGTTTGATAAACCTCAAAACATACCCTAATTCTAGATTAGGTAAGTCTTCCCTAACCTAAATTTTAGTGTGTGTGTGTATATAATAATTAAGCGCCCCACAAAACGAAGCACAAGGGGGAAATTAATTTTTTTTTTTTGGTCAATGGAAAAAAAATTAAAGTTTAAATAATGAAAAAAAAAGTATTATTAAACGACCACTTTATCGCTACAATAACGCACTAAACTTTTATATCTCCAAAAAGAATATCCGAATTTTGATTATTTTCTTTTTCCATTGTTGATCATGGGCCATTATTTTCGAAATGCCTGGTGCGGTAATTTTCTGCCAGGGGCCCTTCCCCTGTGCGGCCCAGTGGCCCTTTCCCACGGCACCTCAACGTATGTACATTGTTAGTATCAAAATAAATTTTGAGCCAAAAAAGAAAAGTATCAAAATAAATTGGCATTCTTACGAATATTGGCACGCTATATTTGTTTAAACCTTGCTGGTACATGATTGTCCAAGTTCGAGTAAATAATGGCAAAATGTACAGCATGCCAATATTCATAAGAGCTATAACTGTGGTGCGATTTTAAGAGCAGGAGTGTGTTGGAATGAAGGAGGATTCATGATGTACATGGAAGCACTTCCAACTTTGAACACTGCTGCGAAATTGGAAGATACAAATATTTTGGCCAAATTACATCAAATATTTTGGTCAAATTACGTCAACCTCCCTTAACGTTTATTAATATTATACTTAGACTCTCTTAATTTTTAAGTTAACACTTCACTCCTTTAATTGTTTAAAAATCCATACACTGACACCCCTTGCACATGAGTTGCACGCAATTAAATTCTATAGAATAACTTTTCTATCCTCAATTCTATCTTCTATTTTTATTTGAATGCCACCCACCCATCTAGTGCCATGCCTCCTGTCAACCACTATAGCCCATCATCCCACTGCACCATCACACCCCACCACCTCCAATGGATCCACCACTACCACAGCCACCACTCTCCCACCACCATCTCCACCCTCTTATGCCCAACTACTACCCCCATTGCACAATCACCATGTCCACCCTTTGGCACCATGTGGTCCTCCTTCTCCTCCTCCCTCTGCTTTACCCCTCTTCCGCCTCGTTTGTGTCTAGTCCTAGGCTCCTCCACCTTTTTCCCAAATTATAACATAAGATACACAAACATACACACATAACACATTCTTTCTCTACGACCTCCTCCTCCATATAACACGTCATTTAAAAAAAAAAAATCAAAACTTTATCATGTTAAGGTTCTTTGTGGTTGATCGGTAGGAAGGGAATAAGAGGAAGTAAGAGGTTCTTTGATGGGTTTTTTCTCTGTTTGCAATTTGTGGAGGCCATTGACATAAAGGCAGAGAAAAGGGAATGAGTGGGAAGTGAGAGGAAGAAAGAGAAAGGGAGGGAGACGAAAGTAAAAGTATAATTGCCACTTTCGTTAATCATTTTAAGCTAGATGAGTCAAGTGTCAACTTAGTATTTAAGATGGTCTACATATAATATCAATAAATCTCAAGCGAGGTTGGTATAACTTGTAAAAAGAGGTTGAATTCTTCCCAGCTTGTAGAACTCAATATCTACGGCGGTAAAAAGAGAATGCTATTTTTTTTTTTTAATTCTAAAACTGAGTTTCCATATGAAGGGTTTTTTTTTTATGTATTTTTTATTGAAAATAATCCTATTTGAGATATAATTATATACTAAATATAGGCATCTCTTTCAACTATGATTCAAACCATGTTCACCACTTTTATGAAAAATTAGCACCTTCTACTAGATCTAATTGCCGTTGGTCGAGTCAAGGGTTTTCAAAACTATGTCGCTGAATGCTGTGGCACAACTTTAGCGCAGATAGAAAAGACAACGCTTAAACCTTTAATTTGCACGAAAACAATATGAAAATGCAGCAACATAATTCAACACTGCTTTTAAGACAATAATCAAGTGACGAAAGTTATAAATGGAAAGCATCCAGCTAAAAACCGAAAAAAAAAAAAAACCAGAGCATGTGAAAAACGATTGTTTCTCTCAAGTCTCAACTAAACTAGTCATCCACTTAGTAGAGCTTGTGCAAACACACGATAACATATTAACATACAAAAGTGATGCAAAAGAGTGAATAAATAAGCTGAAAGTAAAGGGATTAACGAGAGACAGCTCGAAAACAGAGGGTGTGAGTACTGATTCGCTCAAAATGACTATGTGCATCCCCCATGTTTGAAAGCATTTGATGAGAAAAACTCTTGCATGCTCTTGAAGCTAGATAATTTCTTCCTTCACAATCATATCCACTACTCTATGTATGTTTATTAACTGTTTGCGTCATGTAACTATATCCAAGGGTGGATATGTGACAAGGGGTTAGAAGCTCCATTTGAGTAACCTTTCCCAGTTGGAAATTAACATCCTAATTCACGAGGAGCCAATCGAAATTTGTAATCTTCAGCGTACTCTTCTGTCGGTAGATGGAGAGTTCGCTTAGGCATCACTTGAGCATGCTTAGCTTCATTGGATGATGAATCAAATATTCACCTTGAAATTTTTTTTGGGTCATTCCTTCTTGAAGTTGAGTTGGTTCTGAAAAAAAAATTGAGTTAAGTTTTTTTCTAGTCTTTTCAGAAGTATGCTTCTGGTAATGTTGAATTTGCTCCACTAACCAGATCTGAGCTTTTTTGCTTACCTTGCCTGTAATATAAGGTGATGTTTATTTTGTTTTACATTTTTATTTTTATTTTAAATATTTTTACAATTAGTCATAAAAGTGTCACATTATTCTTTTAAATTTTTGTAAAAAATCTTTAAAAGCAAATTGTTTGTACTATTTCGGAAGGCATGTGGTAGAATTCAGAGCTAATTTTGATATATTTTCAATGTAAAGTTTTTACACTACCAACTAGTTATATATTGCCTTTTAAATGATTTTTGAGTTAGTTTTTTTAATATTTTAATAAGGAAAATTCTTAAATATTCTAAGAGTAAGAAAAAAGATTTTTTGCTTTGATGGAGTTAGTGCTTAACAACTCATCTTAATAGCATGTTCAGATTACTGTTTGAAGGATTTAGAATTGATTTTGACCCTTTAAAATTGACTTTGCCAAATTTTTATGATGTTTGGTTTTAAGAGATAAAAATTAATTCTTGCCTTTAGAATTAATTATGAGAGAAATGAAAGTTTTTTACTTTCTGTCAAAATCACTTTTAGAGTAACTACTAAAAATAAATCATTTTATCTCAAAATCAATTATAATTAAATCAATTCTAACAAAATCACTTATATCTAAAATCAATTCTATAAAAGTAGAACCATGCTATTAATTTATTAGTCATCATTGTGTTAAGTTACACATAGCTTAAAGATAGCCTTTTATAACTTGGACATTCTTCCCTTTAAACTAACTTTTGAATTTTAGTTAAACCTATAATCTTATGAGTGTATTAGGGCCTATTATGTGATTGATATATTAGACCACCTATAGACATCTAGTCTCAAATGTGAGAGAGTGGATTAAATCCCACATTGATTAATAATACGGCTATAATAATCTTTATAAATATTTGAACATCTCTCCCACCTAAGCTAGCTTTTGGAACGTAATTAGACTATAATTTTAAGAAATTGTCTCCTAAGAGAACATATTTTAGTGGATTGTTATCAAAATAGTAAAACTGAGCATTTTTCTTCACTTTGATATACTGTATACTTCATGGGTATATATAAAAGATTTCCATTAAATCACTGTATTAACATTTTTCTTGCTATGATAAGTAATTTAAATATTCTGTTTTTTCAATTTTCGAAAAAAGCTCAAATATAAACAAAAATTATTGTTAATCAAGATACAAGGGTATATTTTTTCAATAAGTCATTTAAGTGAAAAACTAAAATCAAAGACACAGATAACAAAAAATTAATCAAGCAACGAAAATCAATCGGAGCGTTCTTCACTCAAGCAAGAAAATTTTGCTTAGCTACTTTCTAAATTTTGCATCATTGCTCCGCTTACTTTGAAAAGAAGAATATTATCTCCAATGCACATTGACTTTTGGAAATCCAAATTCATACCACTTAATAATATTATTTCTAATGTCACTCTAAGATGATAACTGAGCCACAACAAAAAATAAAGTATAAAATATACTTAACAGTCTAGAGATATCAAAAAGTAACACTTCATCTTATTTGTTTACAAAATATGCACTCCACTCCAATATATCAAGAGTATATTTGGATTGATTGAATTTTATTTTAGAAAAAATAAAAGAAGCACTTTTATAAAAAGTGCTTCTAATAAAAAAAATAGTCAAGTCACCATTTTTATTTTTTCTAAAGTTAGAAATACTCAGCTTCTAAAAAAAAGAAGTAAAAGTAATTTTTAATAAAATTATCTTTCAAAAATATCCTTTGTCCTTATTCAAAATTATAATATATTTATTTTTTCTTATTCTTTACTTAATCTTAGTTCTCTTTCCTTTTTTTGAAGGTCTTTTTTCTATAATTTAGCTGTAAAAGAAGTACCTTCGTTGTTTTGTATCCAAATAGCCTGCTACTCTTAATCATTAAAAGCACTCTCCAGATAGTCTATCCAAATATAAAATAATTTTTTTAAAAAAATAAAGCTTTATAAAAAAAATTAAAGAACAAAATTTTTTTTTCATAAGCTTATCTAAAGGTACCTTAAGTATGTTTGGATACAAAAAAAGGTCCTTCTGAACAAAAATAATTTACCAATTTTTTAAACTATTTATACCTAGCTTAAAAAAAAAAAAGCAGAAGCAGCAATAATTTTTAATAAAAGGGTCTATTTAGTTAAAATTTTACAAAAAATAGTTCTTTAGGAATAGAAGCAGAACTACAACTAGAAGCAGAAGAAGAAAAATATTAGAAGTATTTCTTCAAAAATAAATACATTCATAATTATCCTTCAAAATTACATCTAATTTTTTTAAAAAGGTTGGATATTTCTAACTTTAAAAAAAAATAGTAAATTGATTTTTTATTATACCTAACTTTTTTTCCTAAAGTTATGTCCAAACATACTTTTTAAAATATATAAAAATATTTTGTTTTTGGTAAATAAATAAGGTGGAATATTATTTTTTGAGATGTGTTATTTATATATAGACTATTTCGTACTCCGGGCCGACATACTACCCATTCACCATTGGATGGGTGTGGGACCCAACTAAATGGGAGCCATATACCCATCCAACGATAGATGGGTGGTATGTCGACCCGGAGTACGAAATGGACTATGTCAAAATATAATTTCTTTTATTTTTTAATAACTCAAGAATGTTAAATGTATTTTATTCAAAAATAAAAAATAAAAAGTAACTGAGTCCCAATTAAATCCCATTCTCATTAAAACCTGAATAAACTGCAACCTCATTTAATTCTCCAGATTTAAATTTCGCTTTTCATTGTTGCAATTGAATGTCGTTACATTAACAATTGGAACAAGTTCAACCGCAAAACATGTTCGATTCGGATGTATAACGCTATCGAAGTCGTATCCGGTTCTTAATTTCCATCAAAGTCGTACTGGTATACGAACAAGGACAAGACAGTTAATGCATAATAGGGGGAATCGAAAGGGAGTAAATACTTGATTTAACTTAGGTTTATTATCATATTCCCCCACTTATTACTATGCCACAAACATACACATTCATTGATTCATGTAAGAGAGTGATACCCTACACATATGAGACATATAACTAGTGTAACCTATCGGGTTCTGTCACAGAGGAGGCTCTCGCTTTCTTTTCACGTGCTTGTGGTGCCCAATAGTGACGGCTTATTAAGCTGATTTGGACCCCCATTAGCCCTACCATTGCCACCAAACTTACCCTTTATGCCCTCCCCTCTCCACCACCTCACCCATATAATCCCCCTCACTTCCCACTCCTTCGTTAATTCTCTCTCGAGTTTCAAGCAGTCTCGAGCCTCCCTCTCTCTACGTGGTTTTTGGGGTACATGTACTCTTGTCTCTTACTTCTTTACACAAGCACTGTTTATCGTACCCACTAGCAAGAAGCTTTGGTTTTTTGTTTGTCATCAATTAATTAATTCCATTCTATACTGAGACTCTATTTTAGTTGTCATCTCAACGTTTCCAAGTTTCTAATAATCTCATTACTGTTATAACCAAGCACTTGTTTTCTTAGTTCTCACCACATTTACCCGTCAATCACACTGATTAATCCAAATCAATGGAGGAGTTGATAATCTCACCTTCCTCATCCTCCTCTCTGGTCTCTCTCCCCCACGAAAACACACCAACCATTCAGCAAAAGCTTCAATTCCTACTCCAGAGCCAGTTGCCAGATTGGTGGGTGTATGCCATCTTCTGGCAGACAACAAACGACGACAATGGGAACCTTTTCTTGTCATGGGGAGATGGCCACTTCCAAGGCGCCAAAGACACGTCACCGAGGCTTCTTCCCCACATGAACAGCGCCCCCCATTACCCCATTTCAGTGGAGCGAAGGAAGTTCACGAAAGGCATCCAGTCCCTCATCGACAACAACCCAAACGACATGTGCAACGACGGCGAATGGTTCTACGTCATGTCGTTGACCCGAACATTCTCTGTCGGCGACGCTTCTTATTCCCTCCCCGGCAAGGCCTTCACTTCGGGTTCCCTGATCTGGTTGAAGAACGATCAGCACGAGCTTCAGTTCTGCAACTGCGAGAGAGCAAAAGAGGCTTACATGCATGGGATTCAGACGCTAACATACATCCCAACCAGTGATGGCGTTCTCGAAATGGGTTCCTATGATGTGATCACCGAAAACTGGGGTCTGCTCCAACAAGCCAAGTCCTTGTTTGGATCGGATCTCATTGGCAGTGGCATGCCACCCAATAAGCAGCAACAACTGAATCCCATACAATTCTTCGACGACCAGAACATCTCCTTCGCCGACATCGGCATTATCGCCGGCGTTCAGGAAGAAGACAATTCCCACGACGACGCCACCAGAAAGAGAAAAGAAAGGGAAAGGGAACTCAACAACAAGAAGAAGGACTCGATGGTGAAGTTCGGGTCGTGCCAATCGTCCTACGTGGATTCCGAGCATTCAGACTCGGACTGTGCGCCAACAATGGTGGAGAAGAGAACGCCGAAGAAGAGAGGGAGAAAACCAGGGCTCGGCCGTGAAACGCCGTTGAACCACGTGGAGGCGGAGCGGCAGCGGAGGGAGAAGCTCAACCACCGCTTCTACGCGCTGAGGGCGGTCGTGCCCAACGTCTCGAGAATGGACAAAGCTTCTTTGTTGTCTGATGCTGTGGCTTACATCAACGAGTTGAAGGCGAAGATCGATGAGTTGGAGGGGCAGTTGCAGAAGGAGTCGAGTAATAAGAAGGTGAAGGTGGAAATGGGCGATAACACGGACAACCAGAGCACCACCACTTCCTCGGTGGACCAAACGGGGTCGAACAACAACAACAACAACAACAATAATAACAATGGGTTTGCGCTTGAGGTTGATGTGAAGATGATAGGTGGAGATGCCATGGTGAGGGTTCATTCGGAGAGTGGGAGCCATGCCGGTGCGAGGTTGATGGCTGCATTGCGGGACTTGGAGTTTCATGTTCACCATGCCAGCATGTCCTGCGTTAACGACCTCATGCTTCAAGATGTGTTGGTTAAGGTTCCTGAGGGGATGAGAACCGAAGAAGGTGTTAAATCTGCGATTCTCACGAGATTGGATCAGTAGCCAGCGGCAAACTTACATTTACATCACATATTCAGAAGCTACCTACTGTTTTGTTGTGTTCTCATGGTGATTATTTTATGTGGATGGACGTTCGTCTAGTTTTGCCCCCTTTTTTTTAAATAAAAAAAAAAAAAAAGTCACCTTTTCATTTTGGTTGTGGGCCGTCAGAGGTGTAGAATGGCGCTGGGATTTGATCTGCTCAGTTCGTACTTTCAATTAATTTCCTAAGTATTGTTTCTCAAGGATCTAACTATCTTGTCTATTTGCCCTTTTTTTTTTTTTTTAAATGTTTTTTAAAGGCATTGAACGGGAATTAAGGCTTGTAATATAGCTCGAGAATTTGATTTCATGATAACAATCGTGAAAACTAAAAGTAAACAGTACAATATAGCTAGAGAGGTTTTTTTCAAAATGAGTGAATCTCCAAAATAGTCCTTAATCTTTTATAATGTCGGAAAAATTAATCTTAAAAAAAATAAACAGGCAAATTGATCATTAATTTTTTTTAAAATTAAATAATTTAATTCCTCTATTTTTTTAAAATTAGACAATTTAGTCTCTCTATTTAGAGACTAAATTATTTGATTTTGAAAAGATTATGAGTTAATTTATCTATTTATTTTTGTTAGGATTAATTTGCTTGATATTTTAAAAAATTGAAAACTAATTTATCAGTTTATTTTTATTAGGGACAAATTTATCTTATATGAAAATTTATAAGGACCAATTTATCATTTTACTCTTTCAAAGTAGACGCGAACTGCAAGATGAATACGTTATTCGAAAGGCGCACACTCATTTTGCACTAATTAAAGATAATTAATTTATTAGTGAAAAATATGTTTAAAGTGTTTAACTATTTGTAAGTAAAAATGTTGCTCAAAATTATGATTGCAGACCAAAATTTGTATTGATATCTTTCTTCGAGCGCTTAAGATTTGTTGCATAATTTAAGTTACTCGACATAGAATATATCCTTGAAAATTATTATCATGGCCTTTCATAAGAATTCGGGGTAAGTTTAATAACTTGTTTTGTGGTATACTTATGATCTAACTTATTTATAGTTTGTTTTAACCCAAACTATTTAATAAAAAAATTATAATTAGATCTTTTAAATTATAATTAGAGCTGAAGTCTAATTATTGATCAAGTTAATTAATTAGCTTATTTATTTATATAATTTATAAATATGATTTTTTATTTGTATATTTTTATAATTTATTAATTATGTGTTTATATAATGCAATAATTTTGTATATGATATGAAACCTTTTGTGCACAATAAATGATATAATACTTTTATTATTTTGGTTTAAACTTTTCTCAACTAGACTAGGCCAGGTCCAAAAAAAAAAGTCCTATAATAAATAATAAGTCAGGTTCAAACTAATCAGATTTAGCTCTGACAATAAAAAGTTGAAATTTAGTCAAATAAGTTTACTTTTAGAGAAAGACTACTCTATCCCATTCAAAAAATTGATGAAAATATAGCCATTCTTGGGTGATTTCCTTTATCTAAAATTCTGCGAACGAATTTTATTTTAGCTTATAATAAAGTATGTCTAAAAAATTGAGGCTTGTTTTAGATTTTTAACAGGCACGTACAAATTAATATGAGAAATAAATTTTATAATATATTTAGTCACAAGAAGGTTCATTTTAAAAAAGATTGTTTTCAACTTCAAATAGTGCTTTCAAAAAGTGTTAATAGTGTTATAATTAGAGAAAAATATTATTGTTGCATCATAATTTTGCACACAATTGCCTTTGTATTTTCCCATTTGTTTGTTATATTAAAAAGTAAAAATCATTAATTAATTGGTGACATGATCAATATATTTTGTTTCCGTAATGGCTTTTTAGTTGTTTTAATATAATGAAAGAAAGAAAATCAGAAGGCTTCTCATGTTGTGGGAATGAATCCTCTTAATTTAATTTTTTATTTGATGAGATCAAGTATAATCTCTCACCGTTAATTGAAAAGAGGGAATCTAAATAAGACATGTGATATAAAAAAAATTCATGATAAAAGAATGGATCCTCTTAATTTAAATTTTTACTTAATAAGGTCAAGTATGATCTTTCATTATTAATTTAAAAGGTAGGATTCAAATAAGATATATAATATAAAAAAATTAATAATAAAAAAATAAATTCTCTCAATTTATTTTTTACTTAATAAAGTAAAATGTGATCTCTCATCGTTAATTTAAAAAATGAGATTTAATTAAGATATATAACATAAAAAAATTAATAATAAAAATTTATATTAAACTTTATCAAATAAAAAATTAAATTAAAAGAATCCATTCCTCATCTTGCAAGTATATCATTAATAAAAAAAAATAATAAATCTTGCAAGCTTATCTACTGATCAGGTTCCTGATTCTTTAGAGAATTCTTTGGCTCACTAAACACGTGACAGAAAATTAAAAAGATATTAATAACTATAGAAACGTATGCAACAATCCAACGACAGGGTTAAGGGTCAAATTAAATGTGTGGAAGAAAATTAATCAATTATATGAATGAATGAAGAAAATCTTAAGGGTCAACATCCCTTTTACTCTCAATCATAGAATACTGAATCCCAATAAACTTGGAAATTGAAATCGAATTTTTTTTTTTTTTTTACATAAAAAGAGAAATCGAAATGTTTGGTACATAATAGGATTAATATAAAGATGAAAATATGTGTTAGAGATTTTTTTTTTTCCCTCTAAACCATCAGTATTTGAAAACTCATTATACTCCAAAAAATTTGGCTCGAAGTTGGATCGACTACCACGAGGATAAAACTCTCTCAGCACTAATGTTTTTATCCACAATATTTGAATATAAAATCTTACTTAAGGAGAATAAGTATTGAATTATTTGAACAAATAAAATGTTGATTTAGAGATTATTAAATTGAATATATTTTTGCTTAGAACAAAGTAGATAGATAAAAAGTAAAGAAAAATGTTAGACAGTGAATTAAAATTAATCTTCTCCAAATAAACTTGCATATTTCATATATAACATTAAGAGTGCATTTAGTTTGGGAGTAAAAATAGGGTAAAAATTTTCATGGATTAACTTTGTATGTACTCCAAAACAAAACATACCCTAAGGTGAGAATTTTGATTTTTTTTATAATTTGACATAATAAACTCTTTGAACAAAATAGCTTTAAAAGTCTACTCCTTAAAGCATACAATTATTACTTACATATAAGCCTCGCAAGAAAAAAAAAGTTAAAAAATAAACTACAAATCTCATATATTTGAGTCTGTGGTGAACTAAAAAAAATGGTTAATTTTTGAAGTCATCCTATAATTCTCCAACATTACGTGTAATTTTGAATTGAGACGATGATTAGATAAATTCCTAACTAAAGTGGCCACTTTAGTATTCAAATATCTACTATTTTTATTCTGAGTCATAGTTGCGAGCAACTATTTTTAAGTTAATTTGTCCCACATTCTTATAAAATATGATTATTTAAATCTTTTCATTTGTTAATTCCTATTAGGAATAGAGGAGTGGTTATTGCCGTATCTTTTTATCTACTGCCACTCCGTATTTAGTGTGCTTTAATTCAATTGTCCTAAAATACCCTTCATATATTCTTTTTTAGAATTAAACTAATATTCTTTTGCTATTTCTAGTTTTATTCATACTTAATAATATTAATATTTTTCTTCAATCTCTTTCTTGTAATTTTTTTTTTTTTTTTGCTTTTGCAGTATTTTATTTTATGAAAATCTTTTCATTGTTGAGTCATTTTTCTCATGAAACATATTAAATTTATGTTTTCACAAAAAGAAAAAAAATATAATTATGTGACAAATTGATTCTCATAATCTTAAATATAGTTTAGAATTAAGTATTTTCACTTCACATAACTTTCTTTAAACATAATTGTATTGAATTAACAATAAAATAATTATTATGAGTTTAACGAAATAAAATAATTTTCTACACATAACAAATTTTGAATTAAATAAAATAATTATTATGAATAATTTTAAAATTTAATTAATATTCGCTATTAATGTAAAAAAATTGTACTATCATCCAATAATTATTTTACTTAACAAGTTTAATACCTCATACATTGTTGAAACACTTTAGATATTGTGAAAATATATCATGAAATGTTAGCATAAAATTTTTATCCTAATAGTATATATAATCATCAAGTAAATAACTAATTTAATGTATTAAGTCACCTTAATATTTAAGAATAAAAATAAAAAAACCAAAATAAAATTGATTGAAGGACACAACAAATACTAACATAATATGTTCATTTAATAATAGATTAAATTATAAACAAAAAATGAAAAAATTTTAGGCATGTATATTAAGGGGCGGATCTACTTAAAAAGAGTTAGAGGCATATATCCCGACTAAAGTTTGAGAACTTTATTAGTAGTATATAGATATACATATATTTTATTCTCATTATGTTATTAACTTTAAGTATCCCACATTAAGATAAAAATTATATAAAACTTCTTATTATGTTTATGTACACTTTTTCCCCCGCTACTGAAATTTTTTGGATCCATCAATATGTATGTTGTATATTACAATTGATTTGTTCACTTTTTTATTATTTTTTATCTAACATACTTACTACTATGTTCTATAAATATTTATTACATTATAAAAATGTTAAAAAGCAATTTAATATTTATATCTAAATAATTATATTAAATAAGTTAATTATAAATACTTATAATATGTAGTCGTCATATAAAAATAAAAATATAATCAATATTAAACCTTTTAAAATTAAATTAATTATCATATAGTAAAATTTATTTAAAACTATTAAGAAAACTTTTGCAAAATAAAAAATATAGAAACACAAATGTAATATATTAAAAGAAGATTTATTTAAAAATGTTAATAATAATAATTTTGAATAAAATTGAATTAACAATAGATTCTTAATTTAATTATAAAAGAGAAGGGAAAGTATTTTAATACAATTGAATAAAAACTCATTAAATAGAGAATGGCAATAGATAAAAAAATATGGCAATAGCCATTCCCTAAAAATAGAGCTGGATATTATTTAATATCTTTCCCCGATGATCCGTTCACATTTCTTACTCCATTCTCTCATATTTTGAGGAGCACCAAACTTACCGTCTTCTTCTTCTTTTCTTTTTCTTTTTTTTTTTGGACTGGACTTACCTTCTTTATACATATGTATCAACATTGCTAGCATATGCAATTCCGTTATTATTCCTTTTATCCATAAATACTAAAAGCTCAATAATTTTCTTAACAATCTAGATTTGTCATGTGTAAAAACCGAAAGAACGAATTCATCTAGGATAATACTGATAGGCCCCGTTGAGAGCAAGAGTAAAAACACATACATATATAATTTAGCAAGTTGAGTCTCGCTGTTATGAAACTCAAAACGATAGATCTCCGTCTGTCCCTGCAAGTATCGGGTTGCGCTGAAACTGCCGCTCCTTTTTCAATCATGTCCATCACTTGTATTCTGCTGTGTTGCATCGCTTTGACGCTTTTTATGTCAAATTTGAAATATACATGTCTTGAGGTTTTGTACTTTCTGGTATTTGCATATGGATATATATAGAGAGCAGAGCAGAGCAGAGCAGAGCAGAGAGAGAGACAAGTTAGCCGTAGAGGACATTATCGCCATTCTCTTGACACTCTCTTTGGGCATGTATAACGTTTCAAGTTTGGACAGTGTACCGACAACTACGGACCACAAAATAGAGGGAGGGGAAAAGGATCGCAGTGCGTCTGCGTCGGTAGCATAATTACTAATTACCACTGGTACACCTCAAATTTGTTGGACAATGGGGGAATAATTTGAGAAAAAATAAAATAAAAATAGAGAAATATTATTTATACTTATTGATATAGACTCACAAAGTAAGAGAGACTCGAAAGTACTTAATGTAAAAAGAAAAATGATTGTAAACCTATCACATTTGTGTTTTTTTCGCACCTTGTAATGTGAGTCTATAGCGTGTCTACATTATAAATACAAATAACATCTATTCTTAAAGGTAAACTTGGAGCTGTCAATTAAGCCCTTAAATGGTGGGCCAACCCCTGGCCATGCTCCATTTTTTCAGCTCACAGCCCCCAAAAGCTCCCACCACTGTGGGCTAGGGCCACGATGATCTACGGGTTAGCCCACATGTTGATATGATTTTGTCTCATTTGTTCTGTTCTGCACTCTCTTGCCGTCCACGTATCTCCAAATTGATATGTGAGTAGTGGGACCGGGTTCTAGTGTGGCGCTACTGCATCTTGGGATGAATCATGACCAACACATGACGATTCCATTCCCGTTTGATGAGTGCGAATTAGACAAAAATGTCAAGTGTGTGTGTGTTTTTTTCTTGTTTTTTCTTTTCTCTTTTCTTTTATTTTTTTTTGTGATGAAAAATGAGAAAAAGATAAGATCGAGGTTGCTGTTAGCTTACTAGGATCAAAGGAGAACCACTTTTGTTTGCATTTCTTTTCGGTGATAAAAATGCATTTTTTGTGATACAGTATCTAAATAAAAGTAACGATAATTTTGTGAGATTCATTATCCAAGTATTTTTATTATTTTATTCATTTTTTTTATATAGATTGCATATTATATCGCAAAAGATGTGTCCCTAAATATTTTTCTTTAGGTTGAAAGATAAAAGAAATCCCCTCTGCACAATATTACTTGATGAATAGTAATATTTCAACGAAAAGGCTTGTAAAACATTTTTATAAGTTCTTAACAATTAATATGTTCATGACAATATATTTATTAAAGTTATTTAATCTTTATTTAATAAATTTTAAAAATATAAAATTTAATATAAAGTTGTCATTTTATTTTCATTCAATAAATTAATACAAAAAATATTTTATTAATGTTCGTAAATAATTATCCCACGTTTTAGTCTAAAACTATTTCGAAAAATTGAAAAAGTATGTATTTCTTTTTTTTTTGAAATAATCATTGCAAATTATTGTTATTGTTAATAATTTATTCTCTTAATATAATGATAATTAAAAATTCTAGCAAAATAATATACACACAAATCAATACTTTTATGTTATGATCAGCCACACATTTCTAACTTTGTAAAAAGGATGTCGATATGTAAAAAAGTTAAGAAAATGGTATTTTGGTCCAAAAATAAGGAAATAAATATAAGAAAACAAAAAATTAATAAAAAATATAAAAATATATTAAAGTGTAGGACATTTTAATTTTTGAGAGGAGCAAAATTTATATTTTAAAAATAGAAGGGGTAGCTATGTAATAAGAACATTTCTTAAGGAATCGAAGAGAGTGTAATTTACTCAAAATTAAAATCAGATTGAATAGTAGCAATATAATTGGCTTGTCAACTTATTTTTTTTCATGTCATGATGATAGAAATTGTTTCCTTTGTTGTTTTTACCTATGATATCATTGACAGAATTAATCTCATCTACGTAATAGCATTATATATATCAAATCTTAATTGAAGCATATTTCTTAAAATTATAGTGCTTTGATGATTCTTTTTTCCTTTTTATCATTGTCTTAAAAATTAAAAATAAAAGTGTTTCAATAGACTATTCCATCAGTGGGCTAAGGTAGGGTCAACCTTTAGATGGGCTAGGGTGGGCCAACTCACTAGTGGGCTGGGACTAACTCTTTTAAAATATGGGTCAATTTTTAAATTTTTGTAAATGAATTGGCCCATAAATTACCCAGCTCACATGGGCTTTTGGCCCATATGGACTTTTCATAAATGTGGGTGTTTTTGGCCCAAGACCACATTTGACACCTCTAAGTAAGCTATGTGAAAAAAAGTATTGAATAAATTATCATTGTTATATTATTATTATTACGGGAATTGTAAGATGTTAATTCTCTATTGATTATTTAGTCTCACTCTGATCAACCCATAAATTTCACGAAAGAGATTGAAAGAATACATAGGCTTGCTTGTGAAGTTGCAGTGACTAGAACCAGAATTTTAAATTTCAAGAATAATTATTTTTAGCATAATCATCATCTCAGAACTAAGAAAAATGAGAAGTGAAAACCATAATCCACACATCTTCGCACTCGAGCTGGGAATTTTGGTCTTTCAAGACTTCACAACCCCCACAAGTAGTCCACAAGTAGTTTTTTGTGACAAGCTTATCTCATATTTGATGAAGTACTCCCCTGTCCGATAATTCTATTAAACACGTTATTTTCGTTGCTCTTGGACGGATGGGCCACTTTCCACCCTCCTTTTCCCATTTCTTACATTTTCCCACACATACAATCTAATCCAATTTTATTATTCTAGTTGCTAAGTTACTCTAAATCGCACAATCACATCCAGAAAGTGCTAAAAATTTAATTATGTTTAACTAAGTTAAATACACTTGTAAATTCCATCTCAAGTTTGGCATGCATCAGTTAATGCTAACAAGAAATCATCCTACACTAATCCAAAAAAGGATGAAGCTAGCAGACTCCCTATCCTGAAGCACAAGCCCATATTAACATTTTGGCTTCAGATTGTTTGCGAATTACAAGTTCCAAGCCCACAACAAAATACAGATCATGAAAGTAAATTCAGATCTTTAGTTCAGCCACTGCAATTCCCACTTCAAATTTGAGGCCCCATATTAGATACTTGCCCCAAATGCAAACATTCTTATATGTACTAAGACAAAAATGCAAAATTGAGGAAAACCAGCATGCAATTTAGGCCATGAGCTTAACAACACAATTTCATCTCTTTCCTTTATCACTACCTTGTGGCACCAACAGTTTCAGTTGATACAAAGTAGTTGCACGCCACGACCCTAGCAACACAATTTCAACTACTCATCTACCTAAAAAAGAGAAGCTGTTGGTTCTTTGCTTGACCCATCAAAGGTCATCAAATCACACTAGTCCTACCTTTATGAGAGAAACCTAATATCAACAGTCACATGTATCTTGTGAAAGCTACATAAAAACATGTCACTTAGCCTCTTCTGACCCCTTCTAATAAGATGATTCAACATCTCCGCTGGTATGTGCAGTAGTCGAGTTGCCCTGGCCATCTCCACGTGTTGTTGCAGCTTCAGGAGCATCTTGCTTGCTTCCACCGAGTACATCATTTGGAGCTACAGTTGAAGGTTGGCCACCACTGTTGCCACCTCCAAGAGCAGCCTCATTACGCATTAGATGCATGCCATTATTTATCCCTCTAGGTTTGAGTCCCATTTGCCCTTGGATGGCCTGCTGGTGTAGCTGCTTTTGTGGATCATGCAATTGATGTGCGTTACCAAATTGCATTGGCATCTTCGAAGGGAAAAATGCTTGTTGCTCAGCCATTGCTACAGCCTGAGGATGTTGCATATGGTACCTTGGTTGCATCACAGGGTGTGAGGTCATTTGCAAAGGTTGAATGAAAGGCAATCAAGCCAATGTTAGGGGCAACTGATAGACTCCAAGAAACTAGCTATGATTGAGTTTTACCTGTGCAGGTATAGTTAGTGTTTGTGGCTGGGCATCAGCAATCGCAGCTAAATAGATAAATTCTTTTGAAGCTGAGCTTGGTACCTAGGACATCAAACCATCACACATCCATTACGTAAAACCTATGCCAGGTGCTATTCAAAACAAAAGCAAGATTAAGACAAGCTTGGTAACGACAAAGGAAACGATGTCAAATGCTATGTATAAAACAGAATTCCCATCTTAAAGACAAACTATCATTCTTTCATAGACATCATTGAAGCTATTTGTCATTGTCAGGATTAAAATGACAATTGCCAACATCTCACATGACTGATTTAGATACAAAGATATGATAAATTCAGTAATCATCAAAAGCAAGGAAAAGTAAATAAAAAATATGTTGAACACACTAAGTGTAAAGTATCTTCCTTTTTCACACAATGGCATAAACTCATATGGAAAAACTTTGGTGGGACACTACTAAAACTCACATCAAATTATGTTTGTAAAATCCATGACTAATACACATATGCAAACTGTCAGGGCTCAGAGGAGATTGATACAATATGCTTACTAGAGACTACTCATAAAGTCATAGCAGTAACTAAATTCAGAGCAAATGTCAGCACGAATAAAAACATTCAGACACAATTGAGAGGTCCCTTACTAGGCACATTCAGCAAGTTTTCCAAGATTTTAGTTGTCCAATATTGCCAAAATTAGCTTGTTGTTCTCATTAAGATACTGCATCAGGTGTCATAATAGGGCATTCAAATTAAACATGAGAATTCTTACTGCCTATTAGGGAATACTTGACAAGTAAATAATGGGAACTAAACCTATCACAACAAGCAAATAAGAAGAAAATATACAGTGGGGACAAAACTTGGGTAACTTTTCAAAATTGCCCCCAAAGCATAAAGTATAAATGAGAAATTCCAGGACAAACATTTCTCAATGGATCCAGTATACCATAGAACACATTCCACGCACACCATTTACAACCTAGAATTCACTTTCCAACTTACACATCACTTAAATGCATCAGATGCCCAACCGTGTTAAATGCTAAGGCCACCTTTATTGATCATATACAACCCCATTTAGTGCACACACACACAAGTGTCCTACATAAAAAGCTCTCTAAAACACAAGATATTCCAAAGAAATTGCAAGATAAAAATCATATCATGGACTTATCAATTCATCAACTTCAACTTTCAAACAAGTAAACGAACTTTCCAAGGAAAAAGGAATTCATCAACTTCAACTTTCTAACAAGTAAACGAACTTTCCAAGGAAAGAGTTAAAAAAAGGATGAGCTACAAATTAACAATAGGCAACCGATATATAATTTTGCCAATAACATTTCAGATACGTAGTTTGGACTTTGGAAAGACAACTACAGATCTCAAAATTAATAAGTCCAAAACTTCCATTCTTAGTTCCTAAACCCTATTCATTTTCTCTTACATGGCATAGGCCCTCAGTACACAACAAAAAATAAATACCACTATCCAGAGTAAACCATAAAGGGCTTCAAGTTAACATTGTACCTTAAGAAGGAAACAGTGGATCAAAATAGTAAAAAGCATAACTTTTGAATATGCTTGGTGGTTATGTTTGTAGGTGGGAAGGAAGGCATCGTCAGAATCATTAGGGGTGTCTGTTACATCTTCTCCGCCTTGTTGTTCACCGAAATTAATAATGACCAAAAACCCTAATTCCTTAAAAAAAAAAAACCCCCCATAATCAACTATTAACAAACCCTAAATCCAAATACAAACATTTTACACAAACCCCTTCTAGGAAAAGACAAGAACTTTGAGAGAAAGAGGACTTGGATCTAATAGTAGGAGAGGTGAGTGTGGGAATCGGATTCTCTGGACAAGATCTTTCAGATGTTATTATGTTGACAAGGTTTCTCGAATTGAAAACAAAGCCAAAAAAAAAAAAAAAAAAGCAAACATAAAATGCAAGGAATATGTTAAGGTACTTTTGTAGTTGTGATCGAGAACTTTACCGAACCAAACAAATCATTCTAGATTTGGGGTGTTTCGGTCAAGGGTAGTTCCAAACCAGATTGCAAAGACAAGCTCAAGTACTAGATACGTACAAAGGAGACCCCATGTTTTCGCGTTTCACTGTCGGGGTTTGATAGTTGCTTCACTTTGAGTTCGGCTTGGATTGTTGTATTGTAGCACAAAATAAATACATGATAAATACCATGATTTTTATTTTTAGGTTTAGGGCTTACTGGAAGCTATCGAATTCAAAATCTCGAACTTATAATTTCATCAATTTATAACTGGGCTCACAATTAAATTTAAATTCTAGGATTCATTCGTAAAGGTTGATTTTGTCGGTAGATAGCTTTTAGGTGCTATATTTTTGTTTTCTTAATAACATGTTCCTGCAACTTAAAAAATAAATGGAAAATATCATGTAGCATGACATAACCAACTTAATTATCTTGACCTTGATGAGATGAAAAATCAGTAGGAATCTGCGATGCATTTCTTGGTGCCATCCTATGTCTCATATCACAGAAGAAAGAGGAATATTTAAGAGATGTAAGTCCTGTATTTGAAATTGATATTAGAATTAGAATTAGAATAAATGAGGGGCTATCACAAAAAAGATTGCATGATATCACTCCATTATTAAGTACGTTCATGCCATAACGATAATGTAGGATGCTCTAATTTAAATCGAATTGAGTTTTGGTAATCGAATAATATGCTTTTTTAAATATAATGATATAAAATGGTTAAATTTTGAAAATTCTAATATCCATACCTACAAAACTTTATTTTATTTCTTTTTAGAATTTACTGTCATTTTTAAAAAATATTTGAAATTTAGAAGCTAATTTTTTTCAAGAAAAAAAAAACCATGAATTACCTCAAAATTCGATAGCATTATCTATTAATTTCTTTTGGGGTCGTTTTGCAATGCATGCACAAGTAAGGTCTATGGGCGCCCCTCCCCCATTTTCTCTTTCCCCTCCCCCGATTTCACTCTCTTGCCCTAGCCAAGCACTGTGTTGCCACCGGCACACCACTACCACCACCTTTGGCACACTCCGCCATCTTCGCCAAACACGCTATCACACCTGCCTGCGCTATGCTATTTTGCTCCTCTATCGCCTCAAACAACAGCCTCATAAACAATGCCATCGTCGAACCAATTCCCCCATTGTCCCCACCACCACCATCTAAGGCCATTGAAGGCGGGACGACGGCAGCCATATTTACGACAAAATCGCAATGGCGCGATGCCAACCTTGCAACGACAATGATAACCAACCCTTTGTTGTGCAATTTGCTACACCGAGCGTAGTGCTTCGATCGTTGGTGAGATCAACTACTGCAGCCACTACTTTTACTTCGCCTGCATCAGGAAGTGGGCGAACACGAGTCTCAGTGGCCAATCTACTACTAGAGGTTCTCAAATGTTTGCAAGCCCCCCAAGCACGGCATCTTCTTTTTCTCTCTGAACATTAAGGTCCTTTTCTCTCTTTAGCTTTTGTTGGAGAGGTTGTTCAGGTTTTGGTGTCGTTGCTCGCCGATGATTCCTCCGCCGTCAGGAACACCTCCATGTCCTCTCTCAAGGACGTTGCTGCTTTGTGATTTTCTCCTTTTGTGGTCCTTTTTGGTTATTCCTTTTGGCTGGCACAATGGTGGTGCTGGACAACGTCTGTAGTGGCACAACATCTTGACTCCTTCAGATGGACAAAGGTTTGGTTTTGTGATAGGGTCTTTAAAGGGGTTAGCCTTGGAGGGGGAGCTGCCAAGATGGAACGGCAAAGGGAGAGGAAAGAGATAAGGAGCTCATTTAACCACACTTTTATTTTCATTTACCGGCATTCACTGATGTTTATTTAGCTACACTTTTTGAATGAGGCTAAAAATAGGCGCACACTATGCTAGCAGATGCATCATACACCATACATTGTAGGGAGCATTTGAGACAGACCATTTCTTTTTTACCCCGCAATCACAATTCTAATTTCTAAGCGCAACCCTCAATCCAAGCCAGAAGCAACCGGGATCGGAATTAGGGTCGGAGAAGAGCTGAATCGAACCCATCATCCTGGCTTCCGCTATCTGGAAACGGCTGTTCCCTGCAGCAGGAACCAGAAGAACACGAAGGTCCTTCACTGTCCCACTTCCATTTTCACTCCCAAACATAATCATTCGACGAATGCGAATGGATCACATAAACTTGTTTAAGCTGTGCTCTGGCCTCCGCGTTCTCGGCTACTTCATGATCCTCTTGTTCGCCGCCATCGTTGCCCTCACCTACTACGCCGTCGTTTTCATCACCTGGGGCCCTCTCTTGTTCCATTCCCATTCCCCACTCTCCTCCTTCTTCGCCTTCTTCATTCTCTTCCTCTTCCACATCCTCGTGAGTTATCCCCTCTCTCTCAAAATTCAATTTTTAACATTCCTACTCCTGAATCTGAATGAGCCCATTTTTCTATGCAGCTTATACTGCTAACTTGGTCCTACTTTATGGTTGTTGTGAATGACCCTGGTTCTGTACCTCAAAATTGGAGGCCTTTGCCAGTGTCAGAGGACGATAATTTGGAAGCTGCTACTCCTATCTCACTCTCAGCACAAGTTGTACCTGAGGCTGAGGCTTCGTCTTCGTCTTCTTCCAACGGACTGAGACCCTCCACGGAGTATTGTACTCGATGCCAAAATGGCAAGCCACCCCGTTGCCATCATTGCTCTATTTGTATGTCTCCTCTTCACTGTGTTCCAATCTAATTGCCATGAATCATATCTCAAAAGTTTATCTTGGCAAGTAGAGGCACATGAATAATTTTATATCTGGCAATGCATAGGCTCACCTTACTTGTGTTAAAATTTAGTCATGTAAGATATCATGTCATGAATCATCTCTACCAAAAGTTTAAACAGTAAGGTAGAGCCACGTGAATGATTTTATATCTAGCACTAATTTTTTGTTAGTCCAAGCCTTCTTTTCTTTATGTATATTCTATGCCATAGTTGGTCTCTCTAAGTATAAAATAGGAAGCGTAGTTCTTTATTTGTCTTCCTGATGTCTTTGTTCAGGTTATATAAAGAAATGAAAGATAAAGCCATATTGGTTATTATTTTCTCTTTGTAGGCCAAAGGTGTGTTCTTAAGATGGATCATCATTGTATTTGGGTAGTGAATTGCGTTGGAGCACGTAACTACAAGTATTTTCTGCTCTTCTTGGTAAAATTTATCTCTTTTGTTCATCATAATCACTAATTGTTGCTAGAAGTAAGTTTGAATATTCTTTCCTCCAGTTCATATTTCAGTGATCAAGTTTAGTCACCTTTACGCCCCCTTTGATCCATGCCTCCATGGTTACCATATTATTTGTTCTCTATGTATTCTTGGGAAGGTTTGGGATTCTACTTGTTCTGTTTTTTTCCCCTCAACATTGCTGGTCCACGTTTCTGGTAGTCAAGTTATAAATTTAACTTATAAATTCCATGATCCATTGCCTCTGCATCAAACTATTCAATGAAATAACTTGTGAACCATCTATTCCTTTTGTGACAGTATATGGGAAGTAAGTGAGGGGCTTGGTGATTTCCATTTACTGCACTATCATTAAGAAGAGCTAGTGAAGTGATAAAATTTAACTTTTCCATTCCATAATCCTTTGCTTTTGCATCAAATTGTTCAATGCAATAACTAGTGAAATGCCTATACCTTTATGTTGGAAGTGCATTTAACCCTGAAATCAAAGTGAGAGACTTGATTATTTACATTTACTGCTCTATCATTAAGAAGAACTACATATGCTCTCTCAACAAGAACAGAAAGCACATGCTTGTACTTTTATTTTAGAGAAAAAGAAATTCTAAAAATAGTGAAGTGCATATTGTTAGAAGAAAATGGGGGAGGTCAGGTGGTAGAGTTGGAAAAGGGGTAAATGACACACTACTCTTTCTGGTATCTGTTTTGCTTAATTCATTACTCTCTCCCCCACCTATTGATAGCTGTATACATTTCTCGAGACAACACTGGATTGCTTAGCTCTGGTCCCTAGTTTTATCAGATTCTTCAGTGGAGCAAAGAATCATTCATTGTCTCCTGGGGGCTTTGCCATTATCTTTTTGGCTTCTAGTAAGTATAAGTATCCTGCTTATATTAATCAAGTTAATCTGACAAGCTTTTATTGCATTCTCATAACTATTAATGTTTCTTACAGATTGTATGCCTTGATGCAGTTCTCAATTTTGCCTTTGCGCTGAGTCTTCTCTGTTTCGTAGTCATGCATGTATCCCTTCTGTTAAGCAACACAACTTCAGTAGAGGTAATGATTAATCAATACAATGTTATTTTCTCTTTACCCTATTTGATCTGGTATGTGGTAATGCTATTGTCAGACATACATTAGAGTATTGTTAACTTGTGTGTGAAACCCAGCTTGTTTCTGTTCTCTTGACATGGGAAATATGTCAGGCTATATCAAGCCATGATAACAGAATCATGAGGTTCAATAGCTCATCTTTGATTATAGTAAGATGGTTATGTACTTGGGGCCTGTGTTTATTTCAAGGATGTGTTGATTCAATTATCTATTCCTCATTTTCTCATTTACTTTTAACTATGATGAGGGCCTGGTACACTAACTGCCAGATAAATTTCAAAAACAACCAATGTCTTCTTTTATCTAAAATAGTTGTTTGGAAAAATGATGTTTTAGGTTTATGAAAAGAAAAAAGGAGTCAGATGGAGGTACGACCTGGGCAGGAAGAAGAATTTTGAGCAGGTAATATCAAGTAGCAAAACATCACAAAATAATAGTTAAGCAGAAAACTAAACATGTTTGAACCATTTAAGCTCATAAATTTGGGAAGTTGACATTACATATCTGATTCATGACTTAAGAATAAAAAGTTCAATTTTTATGGTCATCTGTGGTTCAAGTCACAATTCGCCATGATGGGCATTCCCTTTATGGATATGCTGTCTTGGATCTTATCTGTTCCATCATGTGTATGAAGTATGAAATTGGTTAAGTGAAGAGTAATATGATCATGAATTGTTTCATGGGCTTGCTTGGGGAGTGTGTTTCCATGAATTAAATTAGATGGAACTATAGTGATAATATGGACTGTAGACATCAATTCCTAAGTATTCTGTGCTTATAAATTGCAGGAGGAGGTTGTGTTTAAGATTAGTTTTTGTTTGCAAAAATAAAATAAAATAAAATGTACAATTGTAGAAATGTTTGTCCGTACACCTCTGAGTCCTCCCCCTCCTTAGTGACCAAATCTTAGTTTTAATGATTTGATGTAATTTATCATGAAATAATAATTTTTGATGTACCCAAAACAAAACAAGTCTTCTGCTGAGGAATTGCTTTCATAAAACAAATCCTGTAATAATAATCTCATGATCTGCAGTTAAACTGAGGAATTATTCCTTTTAATGACCAAAACATAGTTTCAAATAATCTGATGATTTTAATGTAATTTAACATGAAACAAAGTATTCTGCTGATTAATAAATCGTGTAATAGTGGTGTCATGATAGAGGGTGAGTCTTGGTACGATAGTAAGGTCGTTGCCTTGAGACATGGAGGTCAGGGATTCAAATCCTAAAGGTAGCCTCTTTGTTTGCGAGGATAAGGCTGCATTACTGTGTATATCTATCCTTCCCAAACTCCACCAGATGGGAATCTTGTTCACTGAGCCGCCCTTTTTTAATAGTGTCATGATCTCTAATTGAACTAATACCTTGTGGATCTAGTACTCACTTTTATCAGATTTTTTTCATCTGTTCTTCCTCTTGCTTTTCAAGGTTTTTGGCACAAAGAAGGCCCTATGGTTGTTCCCGTTGTTTTCAAAAGAGGATTTAGACAACATACCTGCACTAAGGGGAATCGAGTTCCCAACATGTTCAGATGTTGATGTATGAGGCGTGGTGAGTTTATAGGTTTAAACCTTTTTCTTGCAATAAGCAATGCCATTTTCTGCTTACTTCATAACCTTAAGCGTAGGGCATGAAAATATTGCATTGTGATTGATTGTTGAGGTTTAAAGTCAAAGAAGTGCCTAGTATATATGTATATATGTATCTTTTTACTCAGTTAGTATTGATTATTCTTACAATCAGTTTAAGGACCTATCATCCGAAGGCGACAGAACGTAGATTCACTTTCGAAAGACAAAATTCAGTCCTAGTGTTTTACCTGTCTATTATTGCATCAATCTAAGAAATACTGTTGTGGGCTGCTAGCGTTTTATGTGGAATTGATTGATTACAGTGGAACTTTCATCAGGTAGTGCATTATTATTCTGATTTCTATCTTGTACTCATTGATATACATTGTAAAAGGAATTCAAGAGTTCATCCAAATATTAGACTTGCCAAGGCATATTGTGGAGTACAAAATTTGACCAGGAGAGATGGAACTGTTGGCAAATGAGGTGGGAAGAGGCAAAAGAATGTATATGGGCATGATGCGTATCGATAAATAGCATATCTTCATGCCTCCTACTATGGTTTAATTTCTCTCACCACTACGCAAACGAAACTGACTTTAAGGAGTCAAGAAACTAATTCTATTATTTAATTCCGGACATTGGTCAAGTTCTTACCCACTCCAACAATTTAAAGATTTCATGGTGGGAACTCTTGCTTTTCGTATTCGATATAAGATAGGTCTTTTTTCCCCCTTTCTTGGGCAGAAGAAATAAGATACTGAAACATGCTGGATTACAAGCATTGAGGTTGTTGAAGCGGAAGCCACAATTAAGATCGGTTTCGCACTGTTAAAGAAAATGCCGAAACTCGGTTTGCTTCGAAACCTCAAGGCATTTTTATGTTAGAGCAGAAGCTAAACTAGGATAAAAGATTTGCAGGGTCAAAAGAAGTAGTTAAGAGCGTTAAATTTTTACTTTTATGAAAAAATAAAACTTAAACATGAAGACATATCATGATAATTTTGGAAGTTTGGGGGATTATTTGCGTAGACTTTTTCTTCATAAAAATGTAACGTTACTCTTGGATAAAAATATAAAGCGTAAAGCAAATTGCCATAGTGGTGGGACAAAAGTAACTCTTTCTATAAGATAAAGTAAATTCTATAATCATTGTTTTGTCTTTTAAAGGGGGAAAAAAAAAAAAGAATGTTACTACTCGGAAAAGCTTTTTATTCCCTTCTTTATATTGGGGGTGGGTGGGGTGTTAAGGTCTCTTCCAAACATATTAACATGCTCGCTATATTATGGACGTCCATATTCTCCACTTTGGTATGTTTTGGGCACTTCGTTGCTGTATGAAGATGGATGCACGAAGCATTGTGGAGTTGATTTCCAATTTGCAGATGTCTGAGTCAACGTCCACATCCACTTTGTTATGCTATTGATCACGGACTATTCCTAGGGCGGAAAGGGGTTAAGCACGTGATTTATTCAAATAGACTTTGGGAAATATTCTATACTCTAAATAAAGATATTAGGTAGTTATGATTATGGCCACTTACTATTTGATGAATTCAGTAACCTTTGAAATATGTTAATTCTTTCATGGAATGACTTGTGGAAGATTTTAAAGACTCCATGAAATTTGTCTTGGGGAGTGGCCTTTTTTACCATGGAAACTTCGGTGGATTGTCGTGGCTATGGGTTACTTGCAGTGAATGGCCCTTTTTTTAACATGGAACTTCGATGGATTGCGGTCGCTAAGATATGAAATAATAATATAGATATAAGTAAGAAAAAATTAGTTTTTTTCATTCAAACAAATTCTGATTTGCAAACTATAAAAGAACGAAAACTGCAGCCTTACATATACTTCACCAATACATATACTTCACCAAATGGTTGTATTATTGGCAAGCAACGTCAACTCTTTGGAACTTAATAGAGAATTAGGTGGCGGCCGGAGAAAAACTTTATCTTGAAAGCTACCATTTGTTTACAAAGACTCACCATATGTGCCTAGTCAATTCCAATTGGATTGTAGAATCTGGGGAGGGGAGCATCTGTGAGTGTGACTTGCCTACCCTTGCAAACTTGCTTTCCCGTGCCGCTTCCACATCACATAAATGACCTAGATTCCCAATAGGCTGCACCCATTTTTCTTCAAATCATAAAGGATGTCACATTAATAAAACTGGAAAATTTGGCCCTAGATATGAACTACCCCTGTCATGTTCTAATCATGTCTAATATCTTTAATTATAAACTAGAAAGGGAACAAAGTGAACATATGCCGAAAATTGATGGAACTGTCCTTCATTTAATCATATAGAAATTATCAAGAGATTACTGAAATCCAGTATGATGAATACTTATAGACCAATACTAGAAAACTGAAAGAGAACAATTGAAGAGAGCTAGTAGTTAGTGTACCCTTTCAACTATCAAGTACACAGCATTCAGCAAGGATCATTTTAAACAGTTTTATACAAAACCGGTAGAAGGGACTTTCCTCAATGGTGATAACTATTTTCCAGTTTAATCGCTTGAACCGTTTCCAATATTGCAGAAGTTAACATGCACCACTCCTGATAAAAGCAGGAGAATGAAACCAGAAGAGAACTTAGATAGATAAAACAGCTTACATATATGTCAAGATAATCTCTTAGGATCACAGAGTGAGTCATCCACTGGATCAGTACGTTGAAAAGCTTCCTCTTCATCGGTTTTGGAAGCGCACAAGTCAGGAACAACCAGGGAGAGGCAGCCAATGATTGGGGTAATGAAGAGGACAAAGCCAAAGGGCACCATCCAAAGCTGCCTATTTGTTGGGTGATATTTGTATAGCCACCATCCAAGCACAGAACCTCCTGTTATGCTTATCAACAAAGACAACAAGTAAATGATCAAGTATGGTTTTGTTATCCACCTGCTGCCTTTTTTGTGGTCTCCATTTTCCTCTCCTTCATTTGATCCCATCTAGTTGCAGCCCCAGAAAGAAGAGGCCTGCCCTGAAATTGAAAATTGGCGAAAACACATTTCTCAGATGCTAATTGCTAAAAGAAAGGTTATGAAGAGACCCTCATACCAAATAAGAACACAAGAAAAACTTGCCTGCAATTGTTATGGAAGACGCAAAAGTGTGAAATATGATCAAGCAGGTTGGAGGGTGTGTTGAAAATGATGGGGATGTGAAAGAAGAAGGGACAGAAGCGGCAACTAAGAACATGAGTGCAGGGAAGCTAGAAGGGCAAGAGGCCCATGATCTGGGATTCTTTTTCTGTTCAGAGAAATTATACAAGTTTTCTTACTTCTTATTAGGCCATACCTAAGGGAGTTCCCATTTTATCTTTAATCAAAGTAGTTAATATATATATCTTTAGGGAGAAAATGATTACGACTCAGGTGTTGACACTTTCCATGGGAAGTTATCTGGGGTAGATTGCAAGTGATATGCTATATTTAATTTCTGGTTCATAGTTTTGATTGCCATTTTGACAACTAGTCCAGTTTGTTTGTTGGGAACTTGGAAGGGCAGTGGCCAGCGGCGGCTTAGCTTTCCAAACTGGCCCCACTTAATATATATATATATAAAAGAATAAACTACATTTATTAAGTGACAACACTAACTATTGAAATGGTCACAATCACGAGTTAAGTAACTCATTGCAGAAAATAGGAAGTTAAAATAAGTAGTTTCCTTTCTTTCCCTTTTTAAAACCCCAAACTTTATATATTTATTTTTATAATAAGTTGCTTCCTCTTGTTTAGTTTTCCTCTTGCTCATATTTACTTTAGCTTTGGCTTGGGTCATATTAGATGAAAAATGTTTATGTAACCACTTTACATATAATCATAATCTACTTGCGCACTTTACATAGTTAAGTGGTGGTATATTGAAAAGCTATAAGCATAATTTAAACTTCAAAAAAAAAATTCCATTTTCATTCATTTCAACACCTATGATAAGTCTAAGTATTCTCACTCAATTGTTTTTATTTGACAAGATTTCAATCTTAATATGTATTTCGTATCTATTTCTGAAAAAAATAATTGTATTAATATTGTAATAATATTTATTTATATGATGCTAGGTAAAGTCGATAACATTACACCCTCAAATTCGAATTCACCACTCATTATTAGTCTTCTTTTTTTTTTTTTTAATTAAACGAATGTAATTGATTTAGGTTATTTTTACAGGATCACATTTAATGCTTTTGACCTCTTTGGCTCTCTCCTCTCACAGCCAAGACTAGATTGTTTGACAAAGAGAATAGATAAAGAGAGCATTGCAGAAGCCATGGGAAGTTGAAGAGTAGGGGTGTAAATGGGTTGGCTCGGATGATTGAATTATCTGTTTAAATATTTTCTTTAGTTTCTACCAAAAATAAAAATAAAAAATAATCATAAATCATTAAAATTTTCATATAAACAAATTTTAAATTTTATTCTAATATGTAAAAGCAAAATCATTATAATATTGTCATTAACACGATTAAAAGAAACATAAATATCAAACAATTATCATTCTAATATATTATTTTGTTTAAAATATACATATATAGGGGGTTCTGGACAGATCAGGTTGGATCAGGCCAAGCCGGGCACTGGATTGCAAAATCTAAATCTGATGACAGAATCAAACACTAATCAATTCTAATTGGATCATACCCAATGACTCGAATCAGTATAATTGGTTTGGTTTGAATTGATCAGGCTATTGGGTTAGCCCGATCCGCTTACACCCTTATTAAAGATTGAAGAGAACTTTTATAACCAATGGATCTCTCCACCAGCCCTTTGCCTACAAAACCACACCACCCGTCGACTTGAAACATCAAAAACTAGCAGTAACTTTTCTTGCTATCTACCTTAATTTATGAATGCTTCAACCCCCGTATTTTTCCTGTAAACTCTGTAGAATTGAAAATTTATATCTATAATTATAACTTGCATTTATTTTTTATGCAGTGTTTGTGTATAAAATTTTTACATTATTACTTATTCATGCATTGCTAGGTTTTTTAAAATAAATAATTTTCATAGCTATCAAAAAGGTCAATAATTTTCTATACCTATTTATAGATTATTGAATGATGAACTGATCAACGTGGGGTTGGCTAATGTGATAAGTGCCTTGACCTCTTAACAAAAAGTCTCCGATTTGAGTTTTGGGGATGGAAAAAATTATCGCTTGGAGACTCTTATCCCCTTAGGGACTTGTGTCAGGTTGGATTGAATTAGTTCAATTTTCGGTAATAGGGCCCAGATACTAATGGTTTCATCGAAATTTAAAAAAAAAAAGAGAATAATGAACTGATTTTTATTAAATTGTTTCAGTCAAATGTAAGATTGTTTACCAAAAAAGATAGAGGTGCTTTTCCAAAATAATCCAATGTAAGATTACACATCTCTTATGTCGCAGCCCACAGAAAGGTAGATTCCAACTTTTAAGTATATGTTTAATTCTGCATTTATAAAATTGATTCTCAGTATTTTAATAAAATTGATTTTAATTAAAAGTAATTTATGTTTGGTATTTTTACCCAAAAAGTAATTTTAATGAAATTAATGTTAAAATTGTGTCAAACGGAAAAGCAAAAATTTTTTGCTTTGAAAATCAAATTTTGATTTTGAAGTAAAATTATTTTGAAGTGAATGACCAAAACAATACCAAACATCATGAAATAAACGTAAAATTAATTCTATGCTACCAAACCCTTGTTTTGATGTCTTCTACCCAAACAGTCAAACACGCTACAAGTGGTGAGTGATAGCCATTCGGTGTGAACTAGGACTTGCGAATTAGACACAATAAATCATTAACAACAGGAAAAGGCAAGAATAGAGTTGCAGTTTGTGACATATTCATTTCATTAACGAATGATAGCATCATTTTAATTAAAACCAAATTGAAAAACTTACGATAACTAAACAGTAGGTAGAATACAAAAGCATTGTTTTATATCAGCAGTTAACAACCCAATTAAATACTCACAACTATGTGTATAAGTGTATTGCATATCTTCATCCTATGCGACCAAATTTTAAATGAGTTACTCTTTAATCGGTCAACAGTGAAATTACATTATTTATGATTCTAATAAAATAAAACAAAATAAAACATCTAGAGGACTTATCTGTTATCATCTCATCCATCAATAATAGTAGATAATTTTGCTCATTTCATATGAAATGGCATAATCGGTCCACATAATTTAATTTTTCAATCATCCACATATTTTTTTGGGTCGAACGAATCATCTTTGATTAGCTGTAAGAAAAGTGCGACATGGTCAAGGACCCAAATCTAAAGAACAGCCTTGTCAAATGAGAAATACTTGTAAGGTCTAGGAGCATTATGTGACTGTATTTTTGGCCAATCATATAAATGTATTTTATATGGGATTGTGTGTTCTTATCAAATAGTCGGAATCATTTGATGTTTGCATAGCCCAAAGGAATCTGAATTTGGTCTATAAAGCTATTAACAAGTCTTGGCATGCCAATTTGATCCATTATAGTTTGGTTCCCAAAATTTAAGGGATCTTTCGCCTTACCCAATTTCAAGGCCTTTTTTATTTTTTATATGGAAATTATGGGATAAAAATGTTATAATGTGGGATTATTTATACAATTACAGAAATGTGGGAAATGTTAACAGATTTTGTCTTGGACTAAGTAGTATTTCTACCACATCAAAAATATTGCAAGCATTTTACCTTGCAGCAGGGCGAAATGTGTAACAGCACCCAGTGGCAGAGCTTTTTTAAGACAAAGGGGCCATGGCCCCCCCAAAATTTTTCCCAAAAAATTAATTTACATACATATATAAAATTAAATCTATATGAAAAAATTAATTTATATACATATATATTAATTCAAGTCTATTTATCATGCAAAATTATTTTATATATATAGATAGAAACTTTATCTGATAAATAAGCTTAAGTCTAAAGATATTATTCTATATTAATTATGTTTCTTCAGTTTGAAAGCTTATCACCTTAAGTTTTGATTAAGAAAACTAAAAACTTAAAAAAAAATCATAATTGAACATCATTTTAAAATGAAAATAATATTTGTTACAATAGATAAGCAATCACAATAGTTGAATAGCATGTTCAATAATCAAGTAATAGATTTGTTAACTCTAAAACCTACTTTGATTTCTAAGGATACTTACAAAATTTTTAATATTGTTAAGTGAGTATTTGAGAATGCAAGAAAATATATTTTTTTCAATAAAAGTTATTTTGAAATAATTTCACATGTTTTGATAAATAGTTTGAATAGCTTATAAGCTCATAAAAAAATCTAATTTTAAGCGTAAAATCTACTTATAAGTGAAAGTAGATTTTTTAAAAAAATTTATTAAAAGTAAAAGTTGATTATTTTAGAATTATAATTTTTGTACTAAAGTAACCCTAAATATCAAATATTATAAAATATAAACAAACCATTTCATATCTTTTTTAGTAATTTGTCATACAAAACCAATTATTTTCATATAATTCAAATAAAACATGTTACTTTAAATTTTCTTTAAGTCAATACATCTAAACATAAAATTTATTTTCAACTACTTATAATTGATTATTGAGATAATTTTAATCTCATAACTAATTCAAATACATTAGCATTTGTACTTTTGTTGACAAATACTATCCTATAAACTTCACTAAATATGAGAAGAATAATTTGCCTTTTAATTTTATTTTTTTTTTTTGCAGTGTTAATTATTTGTTTTAAAGTTTATGTATGTGATATGCATTTAGTTTTAATTTTTTGGTATGTTGACAGCAATGAAGTTTGAATCTAAAACCTCATATACTTAATTTTAATTTAATTATCATTATTTAATTTACATGTTAAATTTGTTGGCCCCTAAAAATTTTCTTTAAGCTCTGCCATTGACAGCACCCACAATGACATGAAGCGTGGTGCAAAGAGATGAAGAGAGATTGAGAGTAAATCTGTGAAAGGGAGAAAGGGTGTGGCAATGGGGGAAAAGAAAATAAGAGGGGCCTAGAGTAGTCATCAAACTGAGGGTGTAGGGAATTCTCACTTCATTTTTTTTATTTTCTAGATATACTTGTTATTTTACTAAATGACAAAGCTTGTATCAAATTTCTTATATCCATTTCAACCAATTTTCTAGAAATATTATTTTAAAATGAGTAATTTAAAAATTCTAACTATACACTCATCTCAAGAAAAATACCTATGTGTCATTTTTTGATTTGATAGATGGATACAAGGAACTTGAAAAAGAGTAATTTATTGCTTAATACTGGTTAGCTCTAGGTCTAAGTGGATATTGTCTACAACTATGTCATTCACCATGGCATAGACCACACCATTTTGGTCCTCGCATATCACGCATATCCATTTTGTTTAGAAAATGGTTTGATCTTGGCCAACCTCTCACGCATCTCAAGCATATCCTTTCATGTTAGGACAAATCACCGGACCATTAGTACAAAAGGATAATTTATAATTATAAGAAAACTAGATAAATAATTCATTGCACGAAAAGATAATCTATAATACAAAGACTAATTTAAACATTCAATAATAGGTAAGCAATTTTGGTCCTTGCATCTCACTTGTTTAGAAAACGGGTTGATCTTGCCCGATCTTTTATGTTGTGCTTTAACTTTAACTAGGGGTTAGGATGAATCACCGGACCATTATATGGCGACTATGAACTTCGATGCCCCAAGACTCGAAACTTGCTGTCGTACACTTTGTAAATCTTCTCCATGCTAGAAATACTATTGACATACACTTGCCAGTTGATGTTTTGATTGGCACAGCATGCAATTACATGACGACATGGATATTGATCAGTCTAGAAATCATTGCAATCACAATACCTTCGAATCAAATCAACACTGAATTCATCCCCATTCGTGATATTTTAAGCCCGTGCGTGAAATCTCTAAGCCCATGCACGGAGGAATCTTGCGTGGAAAGATGTGGGAATCTTAATCGGTTGCAAGTGCAGGTTTGTCACATCCACTAAATGCTTAGTTGAAGGAATCTTAACTGATTGGACTCTTTATCATATAAATGGCTCTGTGTATTTGTGGGACACAGTTAAAATTTTTTAGAGTAAAGTGTTCTTATGCTGTTGAAGTGCGAAAGAGAGGAAAGGATGTGTTTTTTCATTTTGTTGTAGTAAGAGGTCTCAAATTTACTATGTATTTTCATTTGATCTATTTTTAAAATAAAAAAGCATACAAAAATAAAAAAAAGGCCAAAACACTTTCAAATAGCATTTTTTGAAGCCAGAAATGGCACCAACCAACTACGCGCTAACAAGCTCATTTGGGGCTTTCCGGGAAGGTACAATAATAGTGAATCGGAATCCCGAGTCAAAAGTTATACCCATTTAATTATACCAGTTTTTTTTTTATAACTTTACTTGATTTATTATTGTTAAGATTTGAAATTAGATACCTATATCTAATTCTCACTCTCACCACTTTCTTCAAAGTGCTGGCATTTATGTCTTAACAAAATGCAAAAATGATACGCTGCTCATTAAACATAAATATCACACTTTTTTCTATATTTTTAATAACAGAGCTGTTAAAATATGCAATAACAATAATGTTTTTACTATTATTCATAATTTTCTTACACTAATAAAAGGGGAATAATAAGAATGGAGAATGAGAAAACAACAACAATGGAGAACGGAAAAACAATAGTAATGAAGATCACTTGTGTAAGCTTGAAAGGGGGATGGGGGGGTATATACAAGACCGAACTTTAGAGCTATTAACTTTTCTACCGTTGCAAAAAAATATTTCTTTTTCCATATTTCTACATGGAAGGCAGCAAAATTTCTAATATAGTTAGTGCTCTCACATTTCGCTCCCTTGAGTAAAATTTTGTGTGAGAAATATTATTTTATCATCCACATTTCTATCTCAACAGCAGCGAAATGTGTAACAACTATTTCCTCCTTGCTCTTGGGCGAAATGTCTAACACTGTTATCACATTGCAATAATAAAATTTAAAACACAATATTATAGTTATATTGATACATTAATTCCACATTGAAATAATAGAGCCTAATTTCAATGGGCTTTCCTTAGAAAAAACTATTATTATTCATCATCACAATTGAAAAGAGAAAAGCAACACTTATATTAATTAAATAAAAAGGGAGAAAAACAACACTATTTTAAGAGAAAGATACTCTCTTAAATAATTTGAATCGAATATTACTCCTTAAACCTCTTTAAAGAACTCGCTTGGTTATTTAAAGCCCTAGCCAACCAATTAAAGGTCAATTTTTTTTAGGGACCAAATTAAAGGCTTTTTTACTTAAATAAAATTAAAAAAATTAAATATGTAAATATCCCGAATTAATTTTATTTTCGAAAATATTCTCTTTTGGTAGTTTTTGGGGAAATTGTGTGAGATTGACAAGATTCATGAGACCACCATAAATCGTGCTAACCTCACACAATTTATGAACTTGCATATAACTCAGCCATAAATCGTGTGAGACTACTACGATTTATGTGGAAATCAAGTGCACATAACACGATTTATGGTTGATTGGCCTATAAATATGAAATTGTGTAAAGTGTATGGTCATTGCAAAAATCTTGGGAGATTTGAGATCTGAAAAGAGGAAATTTTGGTAGAGAATTCTTACTGATGGCACAAAATAATTTATGTTGATTAGATGAATTTGGGCACATTTTTGCAAATTTAAATGAAAAAATAATTTTTTAAACATACTTTAATTTATTATAGTTTAGTTTAGTTTATATTAGCATATTAGATATTTATTTAGTTTAGATTAAAATATAAGATATTTGTTTAGTTTAGTTTAAAAAATCTGTGTTTAGTATTTTTTTAGCTAGAACTTTAGTTTATAGATTTATTTTAATCTATTTTTGTGTATTTAAATTTACACTTATTTGATGTAGAGCAAAATTATTGGTTTAGTAATTGAATTCATAATTCTTCTTGATAAAAATTTTTTAGGGTAGTTTTATTTTATTGAATAGGAAAATGTAAATGTTTAAATTTATAGTTTAAACTAATTTAAAGTAATTTCTCATAGTTTAGTTTAATTTTTATTAATGTTAATCAAGAATATCATTTTATGGTTTAGTTTCATATATTTAGATCAATTTTTATGTAATTTACTTTTATTGTACCATAAAGTTGAATTTTGGTGTTTATTTGGTTTATTATAGAATGTGATAAAGTTTAATTTAATTAGTATAGTTTTAATATATTTTAGTTTTAATTAATATAATTTTAATATATTTCTTTGAGTTTGTTAATGTTAATAATATTACGTTCATGCTTTACAGCCACGTCGAATGCTAACCACCAGACATCGTCACATAGCTCCGCCACATGCTCTGATGGAGTAATATTTGAGGCAGGCTGAATTATGATATGTAGCTCAAGTCCCATTTTATGAGTGCGATAATGCACTGATTAGTGTGTTTGTGGAGCGTTGGTGACCGGAGACCCACAAATTCTATCTTCCATATTGAGAGTGCACCATCACGCTAGTCTAGTTTGTTGGAAACTCGGAAGGGCAGTGGCCAACAGCGGCTTAACTTTCCAAATTGGCCCCACTTATATATTAAGAATAAGCTACATTTACTACATTTATTAAGTGACAACACTAACTATAGAAATGGTCACAATCACGAGTTAAGTGACTCATTGCAGAAAATAGGAAGTTAAAATAAGTAGTTTCCTTTCTTTCCCTTTTTTAAGCCCCAAACTTTATATATTTATTTTTATAATAAGTTGCCTCCTCTTCTTTAGTTTTCCTCTTGCTCATATTTACTTTAGCTTTGGCTTGGTCATATTAAATGAAAAATGTTTATGTAACCACTTTACATATAATCATAACCTACTCGCGCACTTAACATAGTTAAGTTGTGGTATATTGAAAAGCTATAAGCACAATTTAAACTTTCAAAAAAAAAATATATTTTCATTCATTTCAACACCTATGATAAGTCCAAGTATTCTCACTCAATTGGTTTTATTTGACAAGATTTCAATCTTAATATATATTTTGTATCTATTTCTGAAAAAATAATTGTATTGATATTGTAATAATATTTATTTACATGATGCTAGGTGAAGTCTATAATAGTATACCCTCAAATTCGAATGCAACACTCATTATTAGTCTTTTTCTTTTTTTAAATTAAACGAATGTAATTGATTTAGGTTATTTTTACTGGATCACATTTAATGCTTTTGACCTCTGTGGCTCTCTCCTCTCACAACCAAGACTCGATTGTTTGACATAGAGAATAGATAGAAAGAGCAATGTAGAAGCCATGGGAAGTTGAAGACTACATGTGTAAGTGGATTGGCTCGGATTGGGTTTGAGGGAAAAGTAAATCCATTTGAGTTTGAGGGAAAAGTAAATCAAAATTGATTAATTTTAATTGATTTGGTTTAGTTCGGGTGATTAAATTATCCGTTTAAAATTTTTTTTTAGTATCTACCAAAAAAATACAATAAAAAATAATCATAAATCATCAAAATTTTCATATAAGCAAATTCTAGATTTTATTCTAATATTTGAAAGCTAAATCATTATAATATTATCATTAACATGATTAAAAGAAACACAAACATCAAATAATTGTTATTCTAATATATTATTTTGTTTTAAAAAAATATACAGGGGGCTCTGGACTAGTCAGGTCAGGCCACAAATTCGATGACATAACCAAACATTTATCGGTACTAATTGGGTCATACCTGATGACTTGAATCAATTTAATTGGTACATTTCGAGTTGATCAGGTTAGCTCGATCTGCTTACACCCTTATTAAATATTGAAGAGAACTTTTATAAGTGGTGGATCTCCCTACCAACCCTTTGCCTACAAAATCGCACCACCTATCGACTTGGAACATCAAAAACCAGCAGTAACCTTTCTTGTTGTCTACCTTAATTTATGAATGCTTCTTCAACCCCCTTATTTTTCTATAGACTCTGTAGAATTTAAAAATTATATCTATTATTATATCTTGGATTTATTTTTTATGCAGCGTTTGTGTATAAAATTTACATTATTACTTATTCATGCATTGCTAGGTTTTTAAACTAAATAATTTTCATAGCTATCAAAATGCTCAATAATTTTCTGTACTTGTTTATAGATTATTGAATGATGAACTAATCAATATGGGGTTGCCCAATGTGATAAGTGCTTTGACCTCTTAACTAGAGGTTTCGAGTTCGAGGCTTGGGAATGGAAAAAATTCTCGCTGGAAGACTCTTACTCCCTTTAGGGAGTTGCGTTAAGTTGGATCAGATTAGTCAAGTTTCTGGTAATAGGTCTCGGATATTGGTGATTCCATTGAAATAAAAAAAAAATAATGAACTGATTTTTATTAAATTGTTTCAGTCATATGTAGGATTCTTTACCAAAAAAGATAGAGGTGCTTTTCCAAAATAATCCGATGTAAGATTACACACCCCTTATGTTGCAGGCCACAGTACGGTAGATTCCAACTTATAAGTATATGTTTAATTTCGCATTTATAAAATTGATGATTATTAATATTTTAATAGAATTTATTTTAGTTAAAAGTAACTTATGTTTGGTATTTTTACTCAAAAAGTAATTTTAATGAAATTAATGTTAAAATTGTGTCGAACGGAAAAGCAAAAATTTTTTGCTTTGGAAATCAAATTTTGATTTTGAAGTAAAATTATTTTGAAGTGAATGACCAAAACAAAACCAAACATCATGAAACAAAAGTAAAATTAATTCTATGCTACCAAACCCTTGTTTGAGGTCTTCTACCGCGTTTCCAAACAGTCAAACACGCTATAAGTGGTGAGTGATAGCCATTCGGTGTGAACTAGGACTTGCGAATTAAACATAATAAATCATTAACAACAGGAAAAGGCAAGAATGGAGTTGCAGTTTGGGACATATTCATTTCATTAACGAATGATAGCATCACTTTAATTAAAATCAAATTGAAAAACTTACGATAACTAAACAGTAGATAGAATACAAAAGCATTGTTTTATATCAGCAGTTAACAACCCAATTAAATACTCACAACTATAAGTGTATTGCATATCTTTATCCTATGAGACCAAATTTTAAATGAGTTACTCTTTAACCTGTCAACAGTGAAATTACATTGTTTATGATTCTAAAGAAATAAAACAAAATAAAACATCTGGAGGACTTATCTGTTATCATCTCATCCATCAGTAATAGTAGATAATTTTGCTCATTTCATATGAAATGGCATAATCGGTCACATAATTTAATATTTCAATCATCCACATATTTTTTTGGGTCGAACGAATCATCCACTTTGATTAGCTGTGAGAAAAGTTCAACATGGTCAAGCACCCAAATCAAAAAGAACAGCCTTGTCAAACAGTCGAATCATTAGATGTTTGCATAGCCCAAAGGCATCTGAATTTGGGCCATAAAGCTATTAACAAGCCCTGATATGCCAATTTGATGCATTATAGATTGGTTCCCAAAATGTGAGGGATCTTTTGCCTTACCCAATTTCAGTGGCCTTTCCTTAGAAATTTTTTTTTGTTCATCATCCCAATTGAAAAGAGAAAAACAGCACTTATATCAATTAAATAAAAAGGGAGAAAAACAACACTATTTAGGAGAAAGATGCTCTCTTAAATAATTTGAATCGAATATTAGTCCTCAAATCTCTTTAAAGATGTCGCTTGGTTATTTAAAGCGCTAGTCAACCAATTAAAGGTCAATTTTTTTTTTTTGGGGACCAAATTAAAGGTCATTTAATTTTAATCATGTGTAGAAATAATGGTGGTCTTAAGAGAAAGAAGGGGGAAGCTTTTGGGCTTTTATCAAACCCAAGTACCTCCAGATCGATCGGGCCCAAATGGGAACGGATACGGTCCAATTGGAAATACATTGATTGAATCAGTTTCTAGTTGGGGGAAGCAGGTTCAAATATAGTAACGTGATACGTACCAGTCTTCCTCAAATGCTGCACTGAAGCCTATGTCACTATATGCACATACGAGAAAGGGACCCAAAAGCTTTAACCTCACTTGCTAACTGAGTGCATAAATCCAATGCCGTATGCTTATATAGTTCTGCACCTCAGTTGCTACGGGGGGGACCATTGTCAAGTTGCGGAATTCAAAGGGTCCAAGTATCAAGCCAGGATCTCCAAGGACAAGTAGACTTCATCCCTTTGCAGATAACACTTTACCAATTACCAGCTCTCTTCCATTTGTAATATTTTCATGGCCGTTCAATTCCAAACCTTTCAGTTTAATCTATAAACCATTAATAATATTTTTTTTTCACTTTTTATTATATTAAGAACAGCAAGGGAAATCAAAACCGACACTAAACATAGTGTATCACTAAAGAAAACTCGATTAGAATTTTCTCACATACTCAATCCTAGTACAACTGGTCAGCATTTGATGCCCAACAATTAAGTTAAATTATTATACATGTGCTTGTAATTTATAAAAATAATAGTAGGTGACTTTTTCATCAATGGCTATAAACTTGATTTTAAAGAATTTGAATGCAGCACGACCCATAACATATATATTGGCTGAACCAACGGTTGGTCAATGGGCTTTCAAGCAAGTGAATAAGAAAATATCGATTTTATTTTCTGTTGACCAAGGATCATAAAATGTATCCTTCGCGATCAACAGAATAGAAAATGTGAGATCAGTTGAATGCGGTCGTTGAGCTACATATAACATACAAGGTGCGTGATACACCTCACAAAATGAGGTGCATCATAGAATTTGCCAACATAAATGGCTTCTACATTACTGCATGTAAGTGTAGTGTTGATAGGGGGAGGGGGGAAGTGGCTTCTATAGGATATAAATCATGCTGTATAGACCCAATTTCGAATGACAGCTTTATGATCGGTACCTGTAGCATTAGGGCCAGTTCTGATTTTGAGCAAATTTAGTGGCCGTCCATGTGTTGAAATTTTAACCACATACCATAACTTATGTCATGTGAAATTAAAACTACTACAAATGAATAACATATTGTACTGCCAATTGAAAAACAAAAAACAATTATTGTACCACAAAATTAAAAATATGAATGACATAAGCTGAGAAACCTAGTATGGTATTGGGCTGATCGAGGAATGAATTTGTAAAACTAGGTAGACTAGGCTAAACCGTTACAATTTGTTGGCCTAAACCATCTCTTCACCAACCTAGATAGATATATATAGCTGAGTTCAATCCAATTGCGCATACAACTTTACTCGGAAAGTCAACTAGTTTCTGATTTCCACCATCCACCACCAAACTAACTCGGATAAATCCGGCTTCTGCACAACAGTTGAATGATTTAGATCAGCTACTTGCATCTCATCTTTATTGCCTTGGTTTCCCCGTCCTCTCCCCAGCTTTAGCTTTCAGTGTTAGATTGTTTTAAGAATATTGAAATTCACTTCTTTTTTTATTATTATTTTAAAGAAATTAAAGCATCACAATACAAAGTCATTGACTATTCCCGTGGCCGTGAACATGCAGCTGGACGCCTTTATATAACCCTTTATTTTTGTTGCCTATGCGCTTGCATCATTGGATAGTCAAGAAGGTTATTGCCTTTATGGGTAATAACAGACATAAAAGCAAATGGAAACTTCAGTAAATACTAACTTTTTAAAGTGCAAATGGAACTTTCAAATTTTGGATAATCTTTTGACGAGATTGATTTACTCTCAACGTGATATCTATTTGCCTTCAAGTTTTCAAATGGGGCTGAGCCTTTGACAGGTAAGCACAAGAACGTTAATTGTTCCTTGATGGTCAGCCACCAACAACCCCCGACCTTCCATCTATTTTCCCAAATTTCCCGTCTTTCCTCATCTCCCTTTGTCTAGTTGGCTGCAGCACACGGTACAGTACAAAATGAACCCAAATTGGAGAACTGCATCGATCTTGGACACTACTACAATTAATATTTTTGCTTCCCATTTGCGTGTGACAATCCCCTTTTTTATTTCGTGGCATACGTCAAATAACACAAATGGAAAAAGGGTCAAAGACAACACATGTGATCATGACGCTGCTGCTTAATATGAGAAAATCTCACATCTCCCCTTCTCAGTTCTTATAGTCAATTGTCTATCCACTCCGATCACGCTATATATTTTATTAAGCATTAACAACATAAATTACAAAACAAAATCAAGTTCTCGAGTCTTTATGGTTAAAATCATCTATTTTTCCTTTAAATATAGAGTGGTTTTCCAGAAGCGGTTGAGCTATCCGTTCCTTGTTGAAACTACCTCCCCAAAATTAATTCATCTGAATAATAATAATAATAATAGCTTTCTTGCGGTTAATATCCTCAGCCCCATGTGGTACAAGTCTATCCTTGTTTCCAGCGTGAAGGCCTAGCTTGCTTCCATTTTCGGATTTGTTTTATTCTTACAGAGCAATTATGGTTCATATTCCTGCAAACGCAACTCCCCGCTGACCAATTTTCTAGCCAGTCCTTACTCTAACTAGTATTTTATTTAATATTAAGGATGTGTTGGATATGAGAATTAAAAAATAAAAGAGAAAATTTTGTAAATTATATATAATTAATATATATTAATTAGGACCTTTTAACTTAAGCCAAACTCGACCTCAGAATACACATTTTATCCCTTTTTTTTTGGTTAGTACTGAAATTAAAGAATAAATTATTAAATTCCAAAACAATACCACTTGTTAAGAAACAAACAGAGTATTAAAAGAGGAAAAAAAAAGAAAGAAAAATTGTCCTGGGTTGCCTTATAAAGCAACGTAAACCCAATATCTTTGACGAACATCACAAGCTATACACCCAAGCAGATCTCCCTCAGAGAAAGAAACAAACACACACACTGCAGTGTGCAGCAGCATAGCATATATTAGAGAGAGAAAAAGAGAAGAGGAGAAGAAAAGCGACACAAACACAAACACAAACACAAACACAGAGCGAAGGAGGAAACAAAAGAAAGGAAAAAAGGAAAAGAATAATGGGTGATAATAATAGCATAGACATGGATAAGGAGAGATTAACGGCTGAGATGGACTTCAAGGACTCTTCCTCCGCCGTCATCAAAATCCGGCGACGGCTGCCGGATTTCCTGCAATCGGTGAAGCTAAAATACGTGAAGTTGGGGTACGGCTACTCATGCAACGCCGCCACCGTTCTCATGTTCACCCTCATCCTTCCCCTCTTCGTCTCCCTCATCCTCCAACTCACCGGCCTCAACCTCCACGACCTCTCTCACCTCTGCTCCAACCCCACCCTCCGTCTGGACACCCACGCGCTCACGCGCCTCGCCGTCTCCGCCGCCCTCCTCTTCCTCTTCGGCCTCTACTGGGCCACGCGCTCCCCCGCCGTGTACCTTGTCGACTTCGCGTGCTACAAGCCAGAGAAGGAGCGCAAAATCTCGGTGGAATCGTTCCTGAAGATGACGGAGGAGAGCGGCGCCTTCGACGACGCCGCCCTCCAGTTCCAGCGGCGGATCTCCACCAAGGCCGGTCTCGGCGACGAGACCTACCTCCCAAGAGGTATCACCGCCCGCCCTCCTAACCTCTGCATGGAAGAAGCCCGTCTCGAAGCAGAGGCCGTTATGTTCGGAGCACTCGACGCTCTCTTCGCCAAAACAGGGGTCCAACCGAGGGACATTGACATCCTCATCGTGAATTGCAGCCTCTTCAACCCAACCCCTTCCCTCTCCGCCATGATCGTCAACCACTACAAGCTCAGGACCAACATCAAGAGCTACAATCTGGGAGGCATGGGTTGCAGCGCGGGTTTAATCTCTATTGATCTTGCCAAGGACCTTTTAAAGGCGAACCCAAATTCCTACGCGGTGGTGGTGAGCACGGAGAACATAACGCTGAACTGGTACTTCGGGAACGAGCGGTCCATGCTGCTCTGCAACTGCATTTTCCGGATGGGCGGCGCGGCCGTGTTGCTGTCGAACAAACGGCGGGACAGGGGAAGGTCCAAGTACGAGCTGGTGCACACGGTGAGGACCCACAAGGGCGCCGACGACAAGAACTACAAGTGCGTGTACCAGAGCGAGGACGACACCGGGAGGATTGGGGTGTGTTTGGCGAGGGAGCTGATGGCTGTGGCCGGAGACGCCTTGAAGACGAACATAACGACGCTGGGGCCGCTGGTGCTGCCGTTTTCGGAGCAGTTAATGTTCTTCGTGTCGCTGGTGAGGAGGAAGGTGCTGAAGGGGAGGAGGGTGAAGCCGTACATCCCGGACTTCAAGCTGGCGTTCGAGCATTTCTGCATCCACGCGGGTGGGAGGGCGGTGCTGGACGAGTTGCAGAAGAATCTCCAACTCAGTGAGTGGCACATGGAGCCGTCTCGGATGACGCTGCACCGCTTCGGCAACACGTCGAGCAGCTCCCTGTGGTACGAGCTGGCGTACACGGAGGGGAAGGGAAGGGTGAGGAAGGGGGACCGGGTGTGGCAGATCGCGTTCGGGTCGGGTTTCAAGTGCAACAGCGCCGTCTGGAAGGCCCTGAAGGGAATGCCCCTCTTGCCAGACTGGCGGGGCAACCCTTGGGATGATTCCCTCCACAAGTACCCTGTTCACCTCCCCACTACTGTTCCTCCTCCTCCTCCTCAATAATCAACCAACCAACCAACCAACCAACTCCCTTCATTTACAATTATAATTAATTATATTATATTATATTAAATTAATTACTGCTTTTAACGCTCCCAGGCCACTTTCTGCTTCTTCTTATCCTCTCTACCCTCCCGACCCTCTAGGATGGGCATGGGGGTTTTCTCTTTCGTATTATTTCTTGTTAATTAAATATTTACTCGGTATGAATGATCATGATTTCAACTCTCTATATTCGTTTTGAGTTACAAACTTCAACAAAAATTTATAAAAAAGGATGATATATATTTTTTAGATATAATAATAATAATAATAATAATATTTATTGCGAATTGTAAACCGTTTAGTAATGAATAGTAATAGAAGTGTATGTATGAAAATGAAATCCACCATGTCTAGCATTTCTGTTTTTCACTTTTGGTTCGGATCAGAGCAAAAATTCCATCGCACTCTTGGTGTAAATCAATTCTTCGTCCATCATGTAACTTTCACTTTTGACTTCTCTTCTCTCTCCTTTACTTTCTCTATCTCTAACAACGATCAACGGCTAACATACTCTTTGGAAAAGAAATCTCTCGCTTCGGGAGTATGGAAGTCTGACTCAATATCTCGTAGTTTGTAAGCACTTCACTCTGGACGGTTCACGCACAAAATAACACGTGCATAGTCGGGAGAGGATTAATTGGGAGTATTCTAGTTCAAGGGGCATTGTTTTTCGTCAAAATCGGCGGTCATTCTTTTACCCAACGGCGTTACGGTGGTTGCGTCTGTTCAGCTCAGCTAATTTAGCCTCTCTCATTCCATTCTACTAGAAACACAAATACGTCGTTGTGCACTGTATTCTATGACGCGTGGAAACGGTGAAACATGAATAAAGTCTTGGCCATATTCATAAGCGGTGGTAAATTCTATCCATTACACTGTAAAAGTAGTTTAAGATTACCTCATAATTTGTTCTTTCAAATATGAAACACAATTTCCATCAATCGCACGATACAAATAGTTTGCTGTCGTCTAGCATGACGTGGTAAAACGATTGCATGTTAGATAAATTGGATTGATTTTGATTTTGATCCAAATGATCATTCAAATATGTAGATAAGAAAAGTTTAATGGGTTGGCTAACTAGCAAGTGCGCCCTCTTTTTCCCTTGTTTTGGGTGGGGAAAGTGGGCACTTTTATAATGAAAATTAATAAAACGCAACCAATTTAGAATGAAAATAATATCATACTCCGATTATTTATTTTTTATTTTCTCACATTTTACTCATTTAACAAAGTTAAGAAACAATTTTCATATTTTGCAGTGCTTAGTATTTTAATGGTTGCAAAATAACATTTATATTATTTAAAAAAGAAATTTGCATTTAACAATAGCGAACAATTTAACAAATGCGATATCACTTGTTTATGATGTTTCTCAAAACAATATACAAAAGAGGAAAAAAAATAAAATAAATTACTCATCTTTTAGTACCGCAGTTTTTCATTAGCCGTGAGATAGTTTATTTAATTGTAAACAATAACATATACATCTTAGATATAGCGAACTATTTCATAAAATAAAAATCTGAGATATTTTTTTGAGGATATTTATGTTCAATGTGGCTCCACTACTGTCTTTAACCACTGTTTTTTTTTTCATTTTTTGGGAAATTGCATTCATTATTTATAATTAATAAAAGTGAAATATCAGAGTCTTTCAAATTCCATATTCAATATTATTGTAAATTAACTCTTGATGAATAGACAAATTTTTGTAGACCACAAATGCGGTGGCCCAACCCAACACCGTCCGGGGAGAACTTAACAAATCATTCATTCATACCCAAAAGATGACAGACAGGGACTCCACAAACGCCATATGGCACATGCCACTTGTTTTTGTTTGGAAGTGCTCTGCGGATGTGGTTTAGCCAAAATATCGAGAAAGTCCATTTTAATGCAAATGTTATTTGGAAGCCCACTGTTGCTTCTTTCATTTTCAACCAATGAGAAACTGATTAATAAATAAATAGATTAAGATTTAATTTGTATATATTATTAATATAAAATTTTTTTATATAAATATTTAATTATATATTATTATATTAATAAAAATATTTAATTCAAATATTTATTATTTTAAAAATTTTATAAATATAAATAGAGTTTAATTTGAATATATTATTAGTATAAAAAAATTTTATATGGACATTCAATCATAAATTATTATATCAGTAAAATTTTTTGACATAATTATTTATTGACAATGTAAAAATTTTTTACATTATTAATACACCTAAATTTAACTCATAAATATGAATTTAATTGATATGTGTTGACAGTATAAAGTAATTTTATAATATCAATTAATAAAAATATTAAAAAATAAAAAAATATAATTTTTTATTATAATAGATAATTATTTATATAAATTAATTTTTTTATTATTTTTATTGATTCATAATATAAAATTATTTTTTATTATAATATATTTAAATTAAATTTTATAAATATCTAATTAAATAATAATATAAATAGATCCATAGCAATTAAACTCAATAAGCAAAAGTAATTGCCAACATATTATCTAAATAATTGTATTGTTATATTTGAAAAATTTAAAAATAAAAAGAAAAGGTTTTCAAAAGGTAAGAGTCCAGATAGAAGAGAAGAGGGACAAAGATGCGGTGCTTGTGTTTGTTTTTGGGTCCAGCGAGGCCTTCCCACTGTGTAATCCCAAAACACGCCACGCCATCTTTCAACGTTGGTGCTCCCTCCTCCGTCTCTCCGCCAGGGCGGCGCCGCCCCAAATCGCTCGTGAACGACGGCGTCTCCACCAGTCAACAACAAGTTGGGGAGTTGGGTCACACCCTTCTGGCCACTTTGCAAACGAACCCAGTAGTTCCAATTCCGAAATCGCAACAACAGCGAAAGAAGGAAGGGGCGGAAGCGCAGATTAGTGGATCAGAAATACTATGGGCGTTGCAGAGAGCAAGTGCTCGCAAGAATAAGAAGAAGAATAAGAAGCAGGAGCAGAGGAGGGTGCCGTCCTCCGTGGCCACTCCTAGGGAAGAAAGTGCTGTCGCTGTGGACTACACCAATGTTCGACCACTCTGCATAAACCCTAGCTGGGCTGCTAAATTGGATGAGTTAGACAAACGTCTTCGTGAGCTTTCTGATGCCATTTAATTTGTGGCTTGCATTTTTACCCGTGAATAGTAAATTATTTATTTTTTCTTGGTTAACATAAGAAAAATGTTTTTTTATTGGTGTCTTTTAATTGTGCTTTTGATCTTGTGTTACTTGATACATAAGGTGGGAATTGCATTATCATCTCTTGCATACATGATGCATTTATTTTTTTGGGGCTTCTAGAGGAGACACTTTTAGGTTCCTTTATGCAGCACCCAATCATTTGAGTCATTTTATATTTCTGTGTAGCGTGTACTAAGTTCAAGAAAACAAGAAAATCGTGCTTTACAGGACTTTCACTCAGTCCCCGCCCTCTCCGGGATTCCGATGTTTGTTTCAACATGGTGAAATTCTATCAAATGGCATTGTTCTGGTGGGGCCATGACGCCATTCTTTTCTTTTTGAGTTGATTTTTATAGCGTATCATGTTATAGTGATTTAGTTTTCAAATCTTATGCCAAGCATCTTCGCATTATTGTTTATCATATAATAGTGAATTGGGATTTGCCAAACCAAAACTTGTTTCTGCTGAGAAAGTAACGGCCCATCCGCGAGGATTTAATTAATGCTTATACAAGGGTGACAGAATGCTTTATTATGTTGCAAGCAGTGGATGGCAGAATCCCAATCCCTTTACAGCCCAAACATGTTCACATCACCGTGGACTCCAAATAGTAAACTACGTTTCCATGAATCATGAAATCACACATATTTGCCAGCATATAATGGGGGTTGCGTATGGAAATTTCTGGGGACAGCTCTACGCATAACAACTCTACGCACTTATAGCCCTCGATATGGATCACTCCCGGAGAATGCTCAATTCCATAGTATTTAATCATTTCAAGCTAATTCTCGTTACTTCATTACAATTCTTGGCTTGTTGGAATGCCTCTGATTCGCAGTCTTGTGGATGACAATTTTCAATTTAGTCGCAATATCTGCTATCATGCTGAGTAGTTAATCGTTAATTGTAGCTAGGAGCGAGATGAAATGGCTTCATCAAATACAATAGTCTGTTAAAAGAGTATACTATGAACTAGTTAAAGATTGGAATAGAATGAAAAGTTTATGAGTTTAATTGATATGCATTATTGTCCACCAATAGAAATAAGGGAAAGTGAGAAATTATGGTAGGTCTTTCATTATAATGGGTGGTTATTTGTATGAGTTGGAACTTTTTACCATTTCTTTTGGTTGACAGTGTAAAATTATTTTATATGGTCAATATATTTAAATTAAATTCTAAGTTCATAAAAATTTAAGTATAATAATTCTTTTAAAAAAATCTCAATAAGAGCGGGTTTAATTTTTTTCTAGTTTTAATCTCGGAAAGCCCCAATAGTTATCTTATTTTGTCAGTCAGATTTTCCTAATTGCTTCATAATTTAGAAAATTCAACATTTACCATAAACCGAACACAAAGTAATATAAAATCACTAGTTTCAGTAGAATACGGTGTTTACTGATAAATTAAAATCTTTTACTGACCTTACGAAAAATGAAGGAATTTAGTGTTTAGAAGTTCATGCTCCTTCCTGATTTTTCCAGCACCTCTCTCTCTCTCTCTCTCTCTCTCTCTCTCTCTCTCAAAATTAATCTTGTACTTTTAGATGGGAAGTAAAGTAATGATTAAGAAAAATCTCCTAAACTAACAATTTTAAAAGGCAAACCCTTGATATTATACTAGAGTCTCATTGGAGATGTTGTCCACTTCTATTACAACCAGCTTAGTTCAGCTTCTTTTAGGTAATAAGCTTAATATCCTTGAATGAGACGGAAGGTATTCTTTTCTTACTCTAATCTATTCATTGATTGTCACATCAACTTTATAAGAGTCACCTATGCTTTCTTAACTATCCGCTACCTTCTTCACAAAAATAATATTTCAAAACTCTAGATTAATTAGAGCAAGAAAAATCTCCTGCTTGAAGAGTACTTAAAAATTTCTTCTAAAACTAGTGCAAAAAATGTGACCACAAAAATTACTCTCATGTTTGTTCGATTGACAATTGCGCCACAAACAGGTAAGAGCTATTGAGTAGTGAATCAAAAATGAGTAACAAATCCATAGTATTGCTGCTGAAACCAAATCAAACATCATTTTCCACTGGCTGTCAATTAAAAATGCAAGGCATTACAAGCAGAAAAGATGGGCAGTTACTCAGCTGTGACTCATCTAACAACAGTAGACTTCATAGTTAATAGAATTTCGCTGGTCCTAATCCTAAACTTTCTCTTTATGTTCTTTTTCTTTTTCCTTTTATTTTTTTTTCTTCCCTTTTTATGGGGTACGGATGAGAGGGGTTTTCGGTCAATGTATCAAGCAAATAAATTACACGTCTCTGGGCCCCCAAATCCCCTCCCCGCAGGATTGCTCTATCTGCCTTCTACCACTAATAGGGCCGGTACCTTCTACTACGATTGCCTTCATCACTGCCACCACTTCCTGCTCGCCCTGGCTGACCGCTTGGACCATTGTTCCGGTCAATTCTGCGGGGTCGGGCAGGTGGCACCTGTACACCAGGCTGCTGACTGCAGCATTTCCCCAATATGAAGATTAAGGTATTACATCAGATAACACAAGGAAATGAAACCATGTACATGAGCTGTAACAACTTACAGGACATAGCCAATTCGACCATCTGGTAATACCATTGGAACCATCTGCATTCCTGCTGGCATTGGACCCCTACCATAAATCATTGGCTGTTTGAACGTACATAAGAACCCACAAGATGCAAACAGATTAGAACTAAGAACAAATCAAGAAGCAAACACATAAATTGTAAATATATATGTTGTAAGCCACTTGTTACCTGTTGATAACCAGTAGCAACACCATATCCAGCTCCAGCACCTAAAGAGCCATAAAGGTTTCCAGAAAAGCCACCATACCCAGGATGGGGAAGATGGCTTGGATGAAGTCCGGGATTGTAGGCATAACCTCCATCAGGTTTTTTCTCGGTTTGAGGCTTGGCAAGAACAACTTCAAGCACGTGGCCTGTAGTTCAAATTCATTAAACGTATTTAAGTAAACATACCGAATACATTCTAAGAGGAACTTTTTGACAGATGAGACCAATGACACCTCTTAAAGATTATTTATGTACGGATTAGTGGGTTCACCCTATTGTTACTTTTCACATAGAATTTCACTAAAACAAGTAGAAAGAAAAACATAAGACAAACTTGAAGGAACAATTGGTTTATAAGTTCATTTAATGTAGAAAAAGTACCGTCAATTTCATATTTCTCTGTATCTTTGACAGCTTTCAATGCACTTGACCGCTCTGCATAATGAATGAAACCAAAATCACGTTTCCCTCCGGATTTACCAGGTGGCATGACCACTTTTGTCACTTCTCCATGACAACAGAATAGTTCCTTCAGTTGTTCAGTAGTAACTTTCTCAGGTATGTTTTTAACATATAGAGCTTTAACCTGTGAATGCCAAAAAAAAAAAAAGGTTTGAAAGTGAAACATCAACTAAGTAATTAGTTCCTTATATACAATACATCCTAAAATATAGGTATAAAACATCACATATACACGTCAATGATGCTTTCAACAGCTATCAATGGCAATCCCTTTATTAAGAAAAAACCAGTATTCTGTAAAATTTTCAATCATAGTAATTTCACCAATAAAATAGTGCAAAAAACCAAAGAGACTGAAGATAGTTCCGCTGCATTCTGTCTACTTCTCTATCAACAAAAAAATGCTGTTAGATGGTCTTAATCAAGCATCATAGAATGGCCAAACATCATCTGGGCCTACGAGTTTTCATATTCTTTATGGCACAATTGGGCCACTAAAGGCCAACTTGTTATAAAGAAGAGCTGCCAATGAGGGTTGGCTCAGCTGGTAGGATAATTTGCATTGACAAAATGATCCTGGGCATGAAGCCTGCAGGTTGTCCTTCATTGGCAAGTGATCCGTAAGAAGCACACTACTGCTGTAAGCCCTTGTTGAAGATCATGGCATGCCCTGACCTTGGAAATAGGGAAACCTCCAATTCCTTCCTTTGTTCTTTTACAACAAATGACTCAATTTGCTCAAACTGACAGTTTGTAAATGTAGCTCAAAAAATCATTGCACCTAACTCAATAAATTTCTCATACAACAAGCAGGTTTATCTTAGTTGCTGAGCCCTATATCAAAAGCAAAATGAATCTTGTATATACCCACAGTCCTGGGCTCTGCTGAGAGAAGAAAACAGAGATATAGAAAAAACAACGCATGAAAAGGGGAGCAACGATTATCAACTATAAATATCCAATGAAACACTTGATGCAGTAATAGGCAAAACAATTTAAAACCACTTTTAGCATCTAAATTCGACTTCCATCCAGGAATTACCTGTGAAGAGGCAGAATGATCAGGTGAGTTCTTTGGATCTGCCCATGTGACAGTTGGGGTATTGCCATCCAGCTTAAAACTCGCAGTTGACATCTTTTGCCGCGAATAATCAGCACATGCATTATTGTAATACAAAACAAAAGCAAACCCACGATTCCTGCTTGGATTTTGAGGGTCCTGTAACAAACAGAAATAGAGTGGTAACAAAAAGGCAGCCCTTATAACAGTTTAGTATGAGCTTGTAGCTCAATTAGTTAGACCGAACCTTTATGAGCTCTATGTTTTCAACCCCTGGACCAACTCCCTCAATGACTTTCCTAAATTCATCCTCTGTCCAAGTCTTTGGAACATTACCAATGAACAATCTGTGTTTTGTTTCAGACAGTGAACACCTCAAGGTTTTGCCCTGAGATCATGAAAAATGTTAAAATTAATTAAAACTAATCTACAAAAGAATATTTTTTTATAACTATATGACGACACCAAAGGTCAACTCTAAGTCCCTAACTTTACACCCTAATCTTGGATGTGCTTACTAAACATGTCCAAGAGCTGGTATTACGATGCATGCTTTTTCCAAATGATATAATCCTAATAAGAGAATTGAGAGAGAAAATAAGTGAGAAGTTAGAGCTGCAGAAACAAGCTTTGAAGGACGTGGTTTTTGCATAAGTAGAAGTAAGACGGAGTATTTAGAATCAATGTAAGTCTAGCAAGAGGCACACAAATCCTATCTTGAAGGTGAAAATTAGGGACAATACCAATCAGACCATACCACAAGTGACAAGTATTTTGGGTCCATAATTCAAAATAATGAGAAAATAAAGAGAGATGTAAACCATATGATTCAAGTTTGGTAGATGAAATGGATATGTGCTTTGGCTGTTATTTGCGATTTAAACAAAGGTACAACTCAAGTTTAAGGAAAAATTTTACCACAAAGTTATAAGACTAGCAAAGTTGTATGGGACTGAATGGTAGGGTTTAAGGTAAAATACCAGCAAGAAAATAAGCTCAACATTGGATGAGTGAATACACCAAACAAGATAGGACTAGAAATGAATGTATTGAAGAGAAAGTTGGTGTAATACCTATTGTGCCAAAAATGGTAGAATAATATTAGAGTAACCTAATAGCAAGAGGTAGAGGGAGACAAAGAAAAACTATAGGCAAAGTCTAAGAGTTTCAGAAAGCATCAATACCTTAAATTCCTTGTTGTGTATCTCTTCAATGGCCTTTTGTGCTACCTCCTTTGTTTTAAAAGCCACAAAAGCATAACCCTTGTTTTCTCCAGTGTCCCTGTCTTTCATTAGTCGCACCTGAAAAGTAACGACAAATCAAATTCTTACTAATGATGTTAATTTTTCCCCACCAGCTGAAATGGGGAACCTTTGGATGTCATACGTGCAACATGTCAAATGCTCTAACCTCAAGGATATCACCCATTGGCTCGCACAATTCCCTTAAATCATCTTCACATGCTTCCCGAGGAAGTCCACCAATAAAGACTTCAGAACCATGAGGAGGAAGGGCAAGAAGTTCGACATGCTTCTCCCTCTCATCTTCATTAACAAAAGATGGTTTCTGCTCATCTTCTCCAAATTCGGCAGCAGTGTCACTTCTTTCTCCTTCCTGTAATTGATCTTTTGCACCAGCCTCCACTGCTGACTCTTCATATTCTGGTTCTTCAACACTACCTTCAGCATTCTCATCTCCACCTCCATCTGATGCATCATCATCTATTTGTTCTTCAGGGTCATCATCCATCTCTTCCATATAATTTTCCTCATCAAGGTCCACACGCTCATCGATCTCTGCACCTTCCGACATGATTGGGCTCAGGATTTTGTCATTCACAGCAGAACACCTGCAGGTTCACACAATAATCACAAAATCTGTATGGAACACTAGGTGGCTGCATGGTTGACACTTGACACATAGATACCAGTTAGAGGATTATAAGGCCACAGGCTTTTAAGATAACTGCTTTTACAAATAAAACATATTCTTCATAGGGTTTAGGGTGGGACGCATAAGAAAGGTATACCGTATATACTGCTTGCAACTAAGACATAGAGGCTATAGTAAGAAATGCTCTCCAAAGACAACCCAGCAACATCCCCAAATGCTCCATATGGGCACTGGGTAACTGAATTGGGACCCTAAAGCAATACGCAAACTGGGGAAAATTCAGAGCCATTTATTCATTTTGTTTGCACTTATTCAAGTTGTAGACAATAAAATGGGGGTATGTTCAAAGATTCTCAGCCCAAAACTGTATGCAATCGGAAGGTTGAGTGGGGCAAAAAAAGAACCACCCCCCCAAAAAGAAAAAGTATTTTTCCGATAGTGAATAGAGGAATGTCAACAATAATAATAGAAAACGAATCCGATTAATTATCCAAATAAGAAAGAAGAACCAGAGATGCAAATCTGGCAGAGAGAAAAACCCCCTGCAGCTAAAGCCTTTGATGTGAGTAGCGGAAGAAAAGAACAATATAGAACAGCGAAATGAAGGGAATAGGGCGAAATGTAGCACAGCAAAAAGGAAGGAAATTTTTGTTGGTATATAGAGAGAGGGATTGTGAAATTGAGGTAGGAGAATGGCTGCAAGTGGGATCCAAAGGAGCAGGGTACAAGAGGTGGGGCACAATTTGAAGGGTGGCCCAGCCCTCGCATGAAACGGAAAGAGAAAAGAGGGGAAGGAGGCATATGTATGACATTGTCATGAATGGAGAATCGAGGAATGAATAAAAAGGAGAGGAGTGATTTGCAATGCATACCAGTAAGTACCATAAAATGACGGGTTTTCGGATTTGCTTCTGAGTGAGTTGGTTTCTCTGATTCTTGTAAGCTGTAACCCTCACTCACTGACTCACGAGCGAAGACAGGGAAAACGGGGAAGGGAGCAATACCGCCTTCTTTCCAGATGCCCCAAATCGACAAAGGCGCACACTCGCACACGCACGCGATGTGCTAACGAGCGACCGTTTTCACTTGCACTCACCCCCCTCCTCTCCAATCATTCTCTGCCACCTATGTTTACCTAACCAATCAATACTATTTCACTCCTAAATTTTAGTTTACAAAGATTTTCGCTTTAATTCTTTGTGCTTAATTTAAGTGTTGTATAAAATATTTTTATATTATCATTTAATCAAAATTTTTTTATTTATATGATTATTTAAGTAATGAATGATTATATTAAAAATTTTATTGAAATGATGATTTATAATTAAATATTTATGTAAAAAAATTTTACATTAACAATATATTCGAATTAAATCCTAATACTTTAGTCTTTTTCAAATATTTTTTTAATGTTTTAATTCTTAAAAAATTAAATTCATATATTTTAATTTTTAAATAATTTTTTAATATTTTAATCCTTAAAAATTTTAATATATATATTTTATATGTTTTGATATTTTCTATTTTTTATTATAAAATATAACTAGAAAAATAAATTATTATATTATTATAACGTATAATTTTAATTAATTATTTAATTTAAATTTAAAAAATTAATAATTATTTAAATATTTCCTATTTTTATTTTTAATAATTATTTTTATTATTTTCATTAATATAAAAATGAGAAAGAGAAGAGAGTTTTTATACAACAATGTTCAATTAAACTAATCTCACATTTCAAGATTTAATTGAGTTATACATCATATATATAATTATTTTTATTATATAATTAAATCTTAGATTCCAAGATTTTCCTTAATGTGTTTGATGTGATTTTCATGATAAAATAAAAATATATAGATAAATTTAATTATATATAATAAAAATAATTATATATATATATAATGTGTAATTCAATTAAATATAAGAATATGAAATTAATCTGATTGAATTTTGATATATAAAAACTCTCTTCTCTTTCTCATATTTATATTTATTATAAAAATAATAAAAATAATTATTAAATATATATAAATAAATAATAAATTATTTTTAATGTAAATTATATTTATCTATAACAATACTTAAAATAATTACAATTAAAATAGTAAATATTTAAATAACTATTAATTATTCATTTTTAAATTAAATAATTAATAATAATTATATTTTATTATAATTTTTTGGGTAATATTTATGCTAAAAATAGAATATATCAAAATATATAAAGTCATATATTTAACTTTTTACAGACTAAAGTGTTAAAAAAATTATTCAAGGTCTAAAATATATATATTTAATCTTTTAAGAACTCAAATATTGAAAGAAAATCCTTTAGGGATAAAGTGAATATATTTAATTTTTTAAGAAATAAAATATTAAAAAAAATTCTTTTAAAAATTAAAATATATATATTTAATCTTTTAAGAATTAAAGTATTAAACAAAAATCTTTCGAGGATTAAAATGTAGATTTATTCAAAAAAAATTATGTAAACTCCAATATAAGTATTTTTGCCATAATAATATTTTTATATTTGCAAAACAATTATGAAAGCTCAATTCTATCTAGATTTCTCTAATAATATATATTAATTATACAATCTCTAATGTGCTTATCATCATGCCAGAAATTTTTTCTATGGAAATTATTAGTTTCTGAATTTTTTTTTACATTGAAATATATAAGTACTGAATGTTGAGGCTCTTTACATATATGTGGGTTTTAATAACCCATAATACTAGAATATGCGATCGTAGAAGTATATACGATAATTCGGTTTATCTAGATTTTTCTAATAATAAATGTTAATTAATTTTTTCTATGAAAATTATTTTTTTTACATTTGTTTTCATCCAACTTATATAAGTACTGAATACTGGATTTTTTTTATTGGTTCAAGATGTGTGTGTAAGGAAAAAAAATTCATGGAAGAAAAATAAAAAATAATAAGTTTGGGATAAAAAAAATATCAATTCTTAGTTTAGGATAAAAAAATTATATGCAAAGAACATAAAAATAAATAAGTTTTAAACTCTATGTGAAAAGAGTTTAATGTCAATAACATTTTTGCCCCTAAACGTTTTCTTACATTTTTGGCTTTATTCTGAAAAAATCACAATGAAAACTCGTTGTAAGCTTCGAAAAATACAGCTTCTCAAAAATCAGTTAAAATTAAAAAGGTTGAAAAGTTACTGCGTTGAATCATAAACAGTGGTTTATAACACACATAGAATATCATAAAAATTTAATTTTTAGTATTAATATTATAATATTAAAAAAATCATTTTAATATTATTTTAAATAAAAATTTAATTATTATATATTAACAGTGTAATTTACATTATCATTCAATCAAATATTTATGTTTATAAGACTTTTAAATTAATCGATAGTTAAGTCAAATATTGTTATTAATATGGTAATAAATAATTGAATAACTATATAAAAAAAAATTATACTGATAGTACATAAAAATTAAATCCTTTAAGTAATTATTTTGTGGCTTATATATATTTTTTGTTTTACATTTTTTGTCAATCAAATCAGTTGACCATTTGAAATGAGTTGATAGCCCTTCTTAATAATATTAAAGATGTGTTTAGTATGATATATTAAATATATGATAGGATAAACTAATATTATATATTATGTCACTATCCATTGTTTGGTACAGGTAATTTATTTATCATAATCTTTTTTATATATCAAAATAATAGATAATTTAATTTAACTTAAGGAGACTATATTAGCATTAATGTATAAGGTCTCTTTCATTCTTTTTTATATATTTTTAAAATAAAATAAATTTAAAATGTATAAAAATAAATCAAAATTGTATGAATAAACACATTTTTAATAAAAATAGTTCATAATAAATAAATACTTTTAAAAATTGATCTTCAATATAAATTTAATTATGCATAACAAAAAAAAATAATTATAATTAGTGAATAAATATTTTTATTATAATATTTGATTAGACTGAAGTTTAAATAATTAATAAAATTTATTTCGATATAATTTTCTTTTTTATATAGTACATGGTAAAAAAAATAAAAGTAAAAAATACTAAAATATATAAAACAAATATAGTACTATATTTTTTTAATTTTTATGTTTTATTAAATTAATAAATAATTATAATTAAATTTAAATAAATAATAAGTCACATTAAATATAAATTATAATTTTAAATAATAAATATAACTATAAATAATAAATATTTAAATAATAATAATAATATTTATTTTTAAATCAATAAATAATTCATCACTGAAAGTTATTATTTTATTATAATCTTATTTTTTGTCAAATATTTACTTAAGATTAGAATTACTTGTGATTGTGAGAGGATAGAAGTATATTATATGATAGAAGTATATTATATAATGTAACATTTTATATAATGTTATGATAAATACTCTATAGTATTAAGATTTTAACAAGTCTTATATTATCAGATTTTATCTCATTAAATCTTATTCTATTAAATGTACCAAATGGACCATAATATACAATAGTTAAATCAACATGTTCATCCCTTAACTTATTTTTATATTTCGTTTATATAACTAATTTTTTTGTTCGTTCTGGTTCTTCATTTACTAATTTTTTGTTTATTTTAATTTTTCAATTAATTTTCTATTTATTTGGTCCTGTAACTAGTTAAGGAACCAAAACAAAAAGTAAAAATAATTTAAAGAACCAAAAAATTCATTTTACCTATATAATGGCAGCCCAAAAATTTCAAGCAATAACATCCTATAAATTATTTTTAACACCAAAGCCCATTTGATGTTTAACTTAAAATCGGGATAATTGAATCTATTGTTGTATAAAATCAATGGTTTTTTTTTTTGGGTCAATAGAAATTTATTGACTAATAACTGAAGGCAATAGCCTTGATACAAAGAGGGACCAATACACCATAATATGATACTAATAAGATAAAATATCAAAACTTAGACGATTTCACATCACATAAACAAAAAATATAAAGCACTAATAGGCTTAGACTCATTGTTCCAATTTTGTTTTTGTTGGTCTTAATCCTTCCATTTTTTTGGTCCGATTGTTCGTAACCCATTTTCCAATTTAAAATCCCTTTACCGAGTTGGTTGATGCTCCTCTTTGGGGCTTCGGCCCTAATAAGATTGCCAGGCCTTCTGACCAAAAATTAAAATGGATGACTTGCATGCCTAAACAGTAAGCACCAAATGCAACACAATAGTCCACGCGACATATTTATACAGCGTAGAGTATAAATTTAATGCAGGCTTATTAGGTCCCAAAAAAGAAAAGACGTGGCCTTATTTGCTTCGAACTCAAATTAATAATAGAATGGGTGAAGAATAAGGTGGCATTTGATATAAAGTAATTTATTTGAATTGCTGATAATTTTTAATTAAATTATTTAGTTTATTATACTGTCCTGTTTAGAATGATACATTATCTAAAATTATAAATTATCTAGGTAAATTATTATTATTAAAAATAATAAATATTATTATTTTTTATGTGAATATTATCATAATAGCAATAGTTAGTTATTATATCATAATTATTAATATTTATTATTATATAATAATAATTTTATTATTATTAGTATTAATACTAAAACTAGTACTAGTAATAATATTAAAACTAGTCATAATAATATTAATATTATAATATTAATAGTAATTGCTCCGAACTAGGGTCAAGAGGCCCAACTTGGATCACTTCGCATAAGGATAGGGTCATTGAAACGATGTTCGTGATCAAATCGGAATGGCGCTCACTAACATGTTGCCTCCCATCTCGAACCCGCCAATGAGTACCAAGTTGTTGGAAGTCTTGAAACACTTCTTGAAATTGTGGAACATCCCCCCTAATTCTCAATGGCTAACCATTATAAAGAGGTGGCCAATCATTGAACTCAAGTATACCTTAGTATCTCTTATATTTACTTACTCGAGCGTTGGAGTCCTTGTAGGTGCAACCCCCACCTCTGCGGAGACCCAGCCTCAGCTTACAAGAGTCCAAATTAAAGCAGCCTTGGTGTCCAAATCTCAGGTTGAAACTCATTCCAGGTAACCCACCTTCGATCAGTAATAATAATTAATACTAGTAATAATATTATATTAGCAAAAGATAAATATTACTTAATAATCTTCTTTTATATACTAAATAGTATGAATTACCAATTAAATTATTTGTATACACTGAATATTGCATTGTAATATTATTAATAATTTAAAAAATGATAATATTTTTGAGCGGCAATTTAAATTACCAGTAATTTTGAAAAGTAATGTGTCAAACTCTTAACAAGAGAATGTAATGTATCAACCATAAGAACAATAAATGGATTGCTTTCTGATCTGGGTCTGGAACTTAACCCAATTATGGTGGCAAAATATTAGTGACATACTAACAAATTACTTGACACATTGGCCCGAAACAAATTACTTGATATTGAACAATTTTACCTTAAAAAAGAAACTCAGATTCTTTTATGATAATTGAGAATTATTATCATTATCCTTTCCTCTATTAAAACTATCTCCGCGCCATTTTATTTCCATTTTTTTTTTGGCGTCCACTAATCCTTTTCCTCTCATCTATTTAAAGTGTCTTGGGCTGATTTATTTCTCCATTTTTGTTTCTGCCGCCTCAATATTTATTTATTCCTTATTTATTTATTTTTGTTTTTTGTTGGTTACGTTGGAGGGTTAAAGTCCAAACCAAAAGACGAAAAGATACAAACAAAATCTTAAAGAATGCATAGAAATAGCACAAAGCACGCGGAAGAAAATTTTGTTTTACTTTTGTGCTTACTCTTTTTCACTTTTCAATTTATAAGCTTATAGTGCTTTTTTCACTTTTTGCACTGCAAATATTGAGTTTCTTCCTTTTTCATTTTTTTCTCTTTCATTTTTTATTTTTTTCTTTCACTCATAGTACCCACTTCAAACACAACTTGGTATATCTCAACCACAATATGATCCTATGCAGTTTAGATAGTTTGTTGAAAAGACCTTTACATTGTTTTTGGTTGCTGAATAATAATAATAATTGTTCGATTATAAAATGCTATAAAAATGCTAAAATATAATGATAACGGTTATATCATTGTTCGATTATATAAAAATTTTTATAAAATTTGATTTTGGGCCCAAAAAATTACTTGCCTTTTAGGAGATGATGGCTAGATACCTGAAGTTCCAATTCATATGATTGAAGAAAACAACAATAAGGAAGATTAAAGGAATGCAAAAGAGAATGAACATTGCTTATTGCTTATTTCTTATTTAGTTATAATATGTAGCACTGCTAAAAATGCGCTAATTGCTGATGGATATATTGATGGAAAATTGAACAAAATTTCTTGATAAGAATCTTATCAATGATATTACTGACAGACATGATTCATGGTAAGAAACACGTCAGTAAAAAAAAAAAATTACTAAGGAAAAGCATATCTATTGATAATTTAAGTATTTATACTGACGAAAAAATTCTATCGGTATGATAAAAATAGCATAAAAAATCGTTACTGACAGAATTAAATCAACGAATTATTTATAATTACCTATGACTTATCCGTTAGTATGTTTACATCTTTTTTTATAATTTGAAAATATTATTGATGGAAAATCCATTGGTATTTAAATTTTTTTTTCTGTTTTAAATTTTTAAAATTTGAAATTAGCATTTAAATGTTTCAAATTATTATTTTAATTATTCACAAATTCATGAAAATAAAAATATAAAAAATTAATAATTCTAAAAACATAAAAATTGAAGAAATTAAAAAAAATGTTAATTAAATAAAATATATATACATTGTTACATAAAATAAACCATCAATAAGAGAAGAAATGAAAAAAAAAAAATTATCATAGTATAATTCTAAAACTAGGAAAAAAAATCCTAAAAACTACGAATACCGATTATCGTCAGTATCCGAAATGCTGTTGCCATTTCTAAATGTGTGGTAGTGTGGAGAAGGTTGAGGTGGGGGCAGTGCACTTGATGATGAATCGTCATTCCACATCTGCTTGAAGTAGTTATACATGGTTGTCATCCTTTGCTCCATGGATTGTATCTGCTACGTCCATTGCTCCTTATGTCTCTCGTGGCGCTCATATTGCTCAATGTACCTCCTATCAACCTTCTCAAGCTGCCTTTGCATCGATTCATTCAGTGCATGGGCCTGATTACGGATGTCCTCCGTATCGGTCCTAGTAGGCCCAGCTCAAAGCACAAAGCTTGGAGAATGACTTGCTATAACAGGTCCCTATACCATAAATCCACCCCTTGTAGCGGATGCTAACTGTCTGGACCCATATCTCATTGTCGCTAATAAATGGGCTAGCAGGAGTGCTCCCGTCCCTTTGCTACGATCGAGACTCGATCAGCCGCTAGGTGAGTTGGCGGCCTACTCATCGCCTTCTCCAATATTTTAAAGAATTTTCACATAATTATATAATATTTAATAAAGAAATTGGATAACTAAATGAGTAAAGGATGATATTTACCATCCTCAATCATGTGCCCTTAATGGTAGTGGAGTCTCTAGTGTACAGAGAGCCACCTCGGGTTGATCCTTTGCTTATCCGGGCCTTCACCTATTACGCCTTGAACCTAGGTGAGTCCCAGTGGGCTCTCAGCGCTTGGAAGATCTCATCAATGAGCCAATGGATGCTAGCCTCATTCTCGCGAATGTCGTGAAACATATTACGGAGCTGCTTCCTGACTTTGGTCCTCTATGCCCTATAGATCGAAGCTTCCTCATGTGCATAAAAAATGAACATACGCTGCATACAGATAATATAATAGTTAGCTCAATTGTAATAACTAATTATGCGTAAGAATGAAAATCAAAACTAATAAAAAAGTAAAAAAGTAATAATTATTTTACATTCCACTCTTTCCATCATAACTCCTGTGTAACCTTAGGGGCTTGCACGCAACTGGCATATAGGGCGTGAACGTTCTCCTTGAATACCTCAGTAATCTTGCACTTGCCTAGCCATAGTGGAATCCAACTGTGACATAAATAATAGATTAAGTCAGGTATCTTATAATTAAATTTTCTATCATAATTAAAAATTCATAATAAATTTAAATTTGAAACTATTGACTAGGATTTACCATCATATCTAAGCTCCATAGAAAAGGAGGCCTGGGCACCCTACAAACCAGGCTGGCTGGGGTTAGGGAAAGGTATGGATCAGGTATAGGTGAGGTGTGGGCCTCACCTCCTTAAGGTGGGGGTGGAGGTGGAAAAGATTGAGGGGGAATGAGGGCTAAGGCCCTAACTTCACATACAGAGGGTTGGGTATCATAACAAACTTTTGAGTAGGTTAAGAATGATTGGGAGGAGTAGAGGTAGTAGCAATGGTGGGAGTAGTGGATACAGGTGCAATGGAGGTGGTAAATGGAGCATAAGTGCGAGGGGGTAGACCATACTTCCTCGATCTACTCCTACCTCCTCTAAATTTAGATCCTCGTCTTGCTATAAGTAATTTATATAGCATGTGTATAGATCAATAAACGTATACAACACACATAACATGTATATAATTATAAATGCAAATAATTAAATTATAACATCGAAATATATATGTACAAAATTGAAAATGTAAGACATATATTAACTAAATAAAAACACAACACGTTTGGCATAATAATAATTATTTAATTCAAAAAATATTCTAAATGATCAAAAATATTTTAGCAGAGTTTCTCCTTAAATTAGGAGCCTCCACAAAAATTAATTCAGTATTTCAACACAAATAACAATTATTTATTACATAACAACAATTATTTAATTTAAAGAATATTCTAAATGATCAAAAATATTTGAACAGAGTCTCCCCTTAAATTGGGAGTCTCCACAAAAATTATTTTAGTATTTCAACACAAATAACAATTATTTATTATATAACAATAATTATTTAATTCAAAAACTATTTTAAATGATAAAAAATATTTAGGCAAAGTTTCTCCTTAATTTATGAGCTTCTAAAAAAATTATTTCACCAGTTAAACACAAATAACAAAAACATGCAGTCATGCAAATTAATCAGTTGATCCTAAAAACCGTTCTAGAGCGCATTCCCTTACTTCACATCATACAATTATATAACACCATAACACACAATTCAAACAATGGAAATGAACTTTAAGCCTTACCCCAATTATGCAATCCCATCATCCTTCTTCCTTCCTACAACTTTATTTTAGAAAATTCAAGTCTCTAATATTTCAGAAAATATAGAGTTAAAAAAAGAGTATAATGTAGATACCTAATACACCACAAAGCTCAAATCAGTGAACGAACTAAAATGGAAGTGCTCCAAGTGCTTCAAATGAGATCTTTAACAATGAACATAACAAAATAAGTTAGTTAACTAACTAAAAAACTAAAAACTTTTAGTAAAAAAATAGAATTGAAAAAAAAAGAAAAAAATAAATCGATTAAAATGCTCAATAATATACGATGAATAGAAATCCTGTGCTCCCATAGCTTATTCCTATTAAGTCCATTTGTCTTCCCATATTTCACATGTATCTACCTTCAATTGGGTATGCTTTGTTTTATGTGATCCCAGATGATTGGTTTTACTTTTTATCGTGTCCGAGAATATTCATTCTATTATTGGTTTATACATCCAATGCTTACAATTAATTTTTGGGAAAATGCACTTTACCTCCCTATATTTTAGCAAATATGTACTTTACATCCTATATTTTAAAAACGTGTATCCCGACTCCCTGTCTTTTATCAAACGTGCACTTTGGTCCTTCTGTTAAGTTATCTATCTATAATCTCCATTAGTAATGGGGAAGCACATGAAAGATGAGTCGTTTAATCGCCAGCTCTGCAACATTTTCAAGGAGCTTTGCCTTCTGAATTCGAATGAGTTTAACAAGGATTACACCCGCTTTGTCTTCGTCATGTAGCTCCACTTTCTGAGTTAGACGGAACTCGACAAGGACAATACCGACTTCGTCTCCATCACATAGCTCCTCTTTTTGAGTTAGATCGAGCTCGACAAGGCCAACGCCAGCTTCGTCTTCATCATGTAGCTCCGCCTTTCGAGTTCTATGAAGCTTGACAAGGACAACAGCAATTTCATCTCCATCATAGATCTCTACCTTCCGAGTTAGATGGAGTTTAATAAGGACAACACTGGCATCATCTCTGTCATAGGGCTCCGCTACATCCTCACTAGCATTGGCGAGAAGCTCGAGCTTGTCGAGTTCAACGAGTGGATTAGGGAGGATGATGTTAGCTACAATCATTACCCTTTAACCCCAATCTAAATAGGTCATGTACAAGACACGTGATCACTAATGAAGAGTATGGATGACGAACTCAACAAAAGGCCAAAGTGCATGTTTGATAAAAGGCAAGGAGTCGGAATGCACATTTATAAAATGTAGGGGTAAAGTACATATTTGTTAAAATACCGGGGGGGAGGGGTAAAGTGCATTTTACCCTTAATTTTTTATATGGGCACTTACTGAGAAACTTTTAGTTTCTACAACCATGTGCAATAGTCCAATATTACATAGGAAATGACAAGTTATAATTATGGATTAAGTATTTGTGGTTCAATTTTTGCTTAATTATTCCATTCTTACAATAATATGGGTTTAGTTAGAGACAATCCACCATAGAGGGGGTGGAAAAATTTTTTTTACATAGTTCGTGCTCCATTGTGTACCAATGTGCTTGAAAAAAAAGAAAGGATATTTGGCTCAAATATATCCAAATTCCGCCCTGTCATAGATAGGGATGCTTGCCGACGTGACCACAAGTAGAGATTCCATGTTCTAGGTTCCATCCTACCATGCATAGAGATACCTAGAACAATGTGACCGTGGACAGAGGTTCTACTACTGTAGAAGCTTTCCAAGTTTTTCATTTCAGGTTCTGCTTTGCCATGGGTAGATATGCCTATAATGATGTGACCACGGGCAAAAATACTGTTACTATAGCATCTATTCTGGGTTCCCAATTCTACTCTTCTATGTGTAACAATGTGACTGCAAGCATCTTTATTCCAGGTTCCTAGTTATGCCCTTCCATGGGTTATGATGTGAGGCTCAACTATATCTAGATTTTGCTGTGAAATGGGCAGGGATGCTTGCCGAGGTGACCATAGATAGAGATTTCGAGCTTTAGATTCTATCTTGCCATGCATAAGGATGCCAGCAATGATGTGGCCGCAGAAAATGTTTGCGCTATTGTAGCTTCTTTCCAAGTTTCGTGTACCAAGTTCTACCCTACCATAGGTAGGGATATTACAACAATGTGATTACAAACGGAGATTCCATTACTGTATCATCTGATCTAGGTTTTGGGTTCCTCCCTTCTATGTGTAATGATGTGACTGCAAGCATCCTCTTCCAACTTTCGAGTTTTGCCTTTCTATGCATAACGATGAGGCTCAAATATATCCAAGTTCCGCCTTGCCATGGATAGGCATGCTTGCCGAGGTGACTACTGACAGAGATTCCGCATTTTAGGTTATGTCCAGCTATGCATACGAATGCCTGCAATAATGTGACAACAGACAGACGTTTCGCTATTATAGTCATTTTCTGAGTTCCTAGTTGCAGGATTTGCCCTGCCTAGGGTAGGGAGGCTTGCAATCACATTGTTATGCATGGAAGGGCAGAACCTAGAACCTGGAGTAGGAATACTTGCGATCACATTGTTATGCATGGAAAGGCAGAACTTGAAACCTAGAATAGATGCTATAGTATAGAATCTCTGTCCGCAGTTACATTGCTGCAAGCATCCCTACATATGATAGGGTAAAGTTAAGAATGCAGAATCTCTATCCATGGCAAGGGGAATTGGAACTGGAAACCTGGAAGGTGGCTACAATAGGGGAACCTGGAACATATGCTACAGTAACATAATCTTTGTCTACGGTCACATTATTGCAGGCATCCCTAAGCATGGTAGCGCGAAACCTGAAACCTGGAATCTGGAAAGCAAGCATCAGAAGTAGTAAAACACCCAAAAAAAAAAATGCGATAATAAGAGCAGGAGAATGAAAAGACTATGTCACACGAGTGATACAAATATATAACTTATAGTACACTCTAAAGTTATATCAATTCTATTTTTTTAATTAGCAACTTACATTACTATTAATTGATTTTTCTAATTTGACAACACTCAAATTGTAGATTTATATCATGTATTTATATTTATATTTATGATCTATAAGACTAGATATTTGAAATTTTAATACGAAATATTATTTGCCTATTTATTAATAAAAATGCCATAGATTTAATGGTTTGGAATGTAGAAGGTGAAGAATTTTATAAATTCTTTAAAACTTATTCATAGATTTGTAATATCCTTAAATAACCTAAAGAATTTTAATGACACAAAAAATGATCAATATATTGGTTCTCCAATTAATATTAGTACCTCAAATAGGTAATACTAAATATGTATTGCATAGGTGATGCAAATATAAAAATTTCACTATAAAGTGATACTAAACATATATCATACGAGTGATGTAAACATATAAATCATATGGATAATAATTAATATATATTATAATTATTAACCATTAAAATCAAATTTAAAATTAAATATTTGAACTCCAAAGCTTATAGCACACTCTAAAATTATATCAATTTACTTTTTTATTTAGCAACTTAAATTATTGTTAATTAATTTTTTTAATCTATTCATGATATGAACTGAGTTTTCTTAATAGAGTTTCAATAAAACTATTTTTATAATAAAATAATTTCTTCATTAAAGTTTCTGTTAAACATAATGTCTTTTATTAGTAAACGCTAGAATGTTTGATTTTAAGATTTTTATAACTTTAATAATTTATGAAAAAAATACTATTAATCAAATTTATCTATGGTATATAATCATAATTATGATAATCAAAATTACACTAGTTAATGTATAAAAAATGATAAATCACGTTGCTCATGGCAATGATGCGATGAGCTTTCATATGTAAGTCAAGCAGTAGAAGCTAGCATTCCATGTAGTAAAGCTACGGCCATTATCAATTCCGTTTCTATATCTCCTCCTTATATCAATAAAATGTTTTTATATCTATCAAATCAATTATCTTTCCTCATCTTATATTCCAGCAATTTTAATATGAGCGATTTACGCGTCGTTTTAGATTAATCAAAGCGATATAGCTTGTAATGTGTTGTCGGTGCTAGTTCTAAAGGATGAAGTTAGGTGAGCTGTTATGGGAATGAATTCTTGGAAGGCTCCGGGTCCGGATGGGTTTCAACCTTTCTTTTTCAAGTATTACTGGCACTTGGTGGGTGATGTTATTTGGAACATGGTTAGAGAGACTTATTGACCCAAACATTATTGAGACCCTCATTGTTCTTACTCCTAAGGTGCATAATCCTATCCATCTTAAGAATTTTGACCGATTAGCCTTTGTAATATTAGTTACAAAATTATCACAAAGGTTATGGTTAATAGGTTGAGACCCTTTCTTGATGAGATTATTAATTCTCTTGAGGGTAGTTTTATCCCGAAAAGGGGAACCATTGATAATATTGTGATTGCTCATAAAGTGATGAATTTCATGCATAGGTCCAAAAATAAGAAAGAAGTGGTGGCTTTTAAGCTTGATCTCGAAAAGACATATGATAATATTAACTGGGATTTTCTGGAGTCCACTTTACATGAGTTTGTGTTTCATCCTATCTCAATAATCTTATTATGAATTGTATAAGGTCATCATCCCTCTCTATTCTCTGGAATGGTGTGCAATTGGATCCTTTCTTACCCATTGGAGGCCTTGGACAAGGTGATCTTCTTTCACTCTATTTGTTTGTTTTATATATGGAGAAGTTATCTCTTTATATTAATCAAAAGGTTGAGGAGAGTGTTTGGCATTCGATTTCTACTTCTAGAGGGGGACCCCATATCTCACTTGCTTTTTGCGGATGATATGCTTCTCTTTTGCCATGCACGGAATAGTCAAGTCAGAATGGTTTTGGAGGTCATGAATGATTTTTGTAATGCTTTTGGCTTGCGGATTAATTTTGATAAATCTAGAGCCATGTGTTCTAAAGTGGTCTCTAGACATCAAAAGGAGAATTTTACTAGTATCTTTTCAATTTGCTTTACTACCAACTTGGGTAAGTACCTTGGTGTCCCTTTGATTCAGGGAAAGGTCACCAAAGCCACATTTTATGAGGTTCTTGAGAAGATTCAACACAGGCTTGCTACCTGGAAGGGGAGACTTCTTAACCGAGCGGGCAGAATTTGTTTAGTAAAATCTGTCTTGTCTTCTCTTCCCATATATACTATGCAAACCTTTTGGTTACCTCAGGAGTCTGTGATAAAATTGATCAAGCCACCAGGTCATTTATTTGGAATGGCAGGTTGGGAATGAGAAGCCTTCGTCTTGTTAGTTGGAACAAAGTTGCTTGACCCAAGCGTCTTGGTGGCTTAGGCATTCGTGATGCAAGACAGATGAATGTTGCTCTTTTGGGGAAGCTTGTTTGGTGCCTCTTGGTTGATGATGGTGGGTTTTGGGGTGATGTTTTGAGTCATAAATACTTGCCTTCTAATGGTCCTTGTATGTTTTCTATGAGGCGGGGGACTTCCTATATATGGAAAAGTCTTGTGAAAGCTTGGAATTCCCTTAGAGAAGGTTTCTGTTGGAAGTTGGGTAATGGTAATTCATCTCTTTGGTATAGTTCTTGGTGTAGTTTGGGCTGTCTTTGTTCTTTGGTGGATTTTATTCATATTTCTGAAAACTGATATGTTAGTTTGTGATTTATGGAAGGAGGGTTCTTGGTTTCTTGAACACTTAGCTGCTCCTATTCTTGAGCATATTCGGAATCAAATCTCTCAAATTCCCATTCCTATAGGATTGGACTGTAAGGATGGGCGGTCTTTGCAGGGTTCTAAGTCAGGGGTGTATTCGGTTGCCAGTGGTTATAATTGGTTGTTGCCGGACAATATAGAGCTTAGTGTTGTTGATGATGGGTCCTGGGTGTGGAAGGTTCAAGCTCCGGAAAAAATTAAGCTGTTAATTTGGCTTGTGATCAATAATGCTATTCCAACAAGTGAGTTCCGCTTTGTGAGGAATCTTGGTGGAAAGCCAATTTGCCAAAGGTGTGGTCAGGATACGAAAACAGTTCTTCATTGTTTCTGTGATTGTAATATGAGTAGAAATCCCTGGTGCATGCTGGGTTTTAGGGATGATGCTTCTTTTAAGTGCAAACCAAGCTCAGGTGTGGATTAAGAATTCTCTCTGTCATCTTCCATCACATGTATTTGTTTTAGCAGTTTGGTGCTTATGGCGTATGAGGAATGCCACAATCTTCGAAGGGGTTGCCTGGTCTGATTGGTATACATAGGCGGATCTTCTTTGAGACAATGTGGGGCCATGGCCCCCCCAATTTTTTTTAAAAAAATTATATATATATATATATATATAATTTTAAATCTTATCATATTATTTTACATAAATAAACTTTTCTAATTAAAAAGTCTATTAACTTATTTTTTAAATTAAAAATAACTAAACTAAAATGATTATATCGCAATTAGTATCATTTTATAAGAGTTAAGTAATCGGTTCAACAATCAAATAATAAATTTATTAACTTTAAACTCTGCTTTAATTCCTAAGGATTCTTACAAAAATTTGATGCCGTCAAATGTGCGGTTGAAAATGCAAGAAAGTTACTTTTTTTTAAATAAAAGTTGTTTTGAAATAATTTCACATATTTAGATAAAAATATGAGTAGATTATAAATAAAAATATTCTAATTTTAAATATGAAATCTACTCATAAGTAAAAATAAATTTTTGAAGATTTTGATTATAAGTAAAAATTAATTATTTTAAAATATAATATTTTCACCAAAATAATCCTAAGTACAAAATATAAATAAATTATTTCATATTTTTTTTAATAATTTATCATATAAAAATAATTATTTTCATATAAACTGAACAAAATATATTTCAAAATTACTTTTAAGTTAATACATCAAATATTATAAGATATTAATTTTTTAATCCTTCTCTATAAAATTATTTTGTAATGTTAGTTAATTAATTTAAAATTTATATATGTAATTTACTATTAATTTTGATTTGATTATCATAATTTAATTTATATATGAAATTTTGGCCCCCCTAAAAATTTGTTTGAAGCTCCGCCACTGTTGGTATACTTTGCATATGGTGTTGTCCTATGCTAAGGATACTCTTAGATGTCTCTCCCTGCCTGCTTATCTTAATGCTGATGTTGTTCATGATTTTTAGATTGCTCTCCCAGTTGGTTCCCCTAAGCTGAATGTGGGTGGAAATGTTCTTCCGTCATTGTTGCGTGGTGGCTTCGGTGGTGTAATCCGGGATCATTTAGGTAGTTGGGTTGCTGGCTTCTCCAGTTCTGTGGTTTCTGGTAACATTCTTACAGTGGAAATTTTGGCAATTATCCAAGGCTTGGTTTTTTGCTTGGAATTGGGGGTTTTGGAGCATCATTTGCAAGACGAACTCCCTTGAGGCTTTACGTGCAGTCACGGCCTCTCCTGTTCATCATAGACATGTTTCTGGTACTTTGATCCGTGAGATTTAGTGTTTGATTGCGGGAGATTGGTCTGTTACTTTATCTCATGTGCTCAGATCGAGGAACTCGTGTGCTGATTTCTTGGCTCGCCAAGGGGCTGTTTCCAACTCTAGTTTTGTTGTGTGGGACTCTCCTTCTCCATAGTTAACTCTGCTGCTTCATGGAGATACTCCCTAGTTTGTGTTCTTCTTGTTTCTTCTTTATTTACCACATTACCAAAAAAAAAAAAAAAAAAAGATTAATCAAAGCATGGCGGGTGCCTGGGGGTGGGGGGGGGGGGGTTTGAATTAACCCAAATGATTGTGCAAGAAGGTAGGCATATGTTAATGCTCTTTTAATGCTTATGTCAAAGTCAACCCTGAATTTAAGTGAACGTTGTCATGTCTTTTTGTATTCCATTGTCAAATTGTAAAGGAACCTAACCAACCTGTTATCTGATAGTGGCTAATGCGAGTGTTGGCGTTGGGCGCGAAATGGGATGAAATTATATAAGCCATCGCCAGATGTAATTATGGGGACACGGTCATCAATTCTGTACACGGCCTTTGTTTGACTGGAGTGCCAATATTACATCCGCAAACTCATGCTCTTTTCCAAAGGTAGTCAATTGATCCCCCAAATCAGAATCATTTTTTATCGAATACGTTAGAGATCGCTTGAATAGGGCTTCTAATTTCAGGGTAACCTATAAAAGAGATAAGCATTCATATAGTACATTATTGAAATAAGGTTTGAAAGTAACCAGCATACTTAATTAGAAAACTTTTTAAGTAATATCTCTCTATAAACAGTATATATATTTTAAGTGAAATAATATAGATTTATATAAGTGGACTGCACGACTCAGATTTATTTAATACAAGGGATTATGCTATTCGTGTATCATAAAAATTTATTGTATTGCATATTGAAAATTTACTTATGTTTAAAGACTAGTGAAAATTTTATGCCAGATGTATTCTATTATCATTTTGATATATAAAAGAATTACGATAGATAAATTTAAATAATATAATAATTATACTAAATAATAGATAAGATCATAATATATAATATTATATTATTCTATCGTGCCTAATATGATATACGAAACGCATCCTTAAAATCGGGATAACTGGTTCTTTTGTTGTGTAAAATAAATATATTCTTTTCCTTTTTGGTCAATGGAAATTTATTAACTAATAATTGAAGACAATAGCCTCGATACGAAGTGGGATCAATACAACATAATATGATACTATACGAACAAGGTAAAATATTAGAACGTAGACTAGTTTACATCGCAAATAAAAAAAATAAAGCACTAGTGGGCTTAGACTAATTGTTTAATTTATAATCCCTTTGCCGAGTTTGTTTGATGCTCTCATTTTGGGCTTTGGCCATAATAAGACTAGTAGGCCTGCTGGCCAAAAACTCAATGGGGGCGTCTGTATTCATTGATATGGCCCAACACTGAAGGCAAACGATACAAGCTACCGACGATTGGCAAAGCCCACTAGTTGGACGAGACTAAGGCCGAAGCATATCGGCAGCTGAGGCTTATTAGGCCAAGACTTCTGACCCTGGAGGCTCATTAGGTCACAAAACAAACACAGATATGGGCTGAGTTACTTGCTGCAATCTCGAATTAATAGTAGAATGGGTAAGGAAATAAGGTGGCATTTAATACGAAGTAATCCATTTAAATTGTTGACAATTTTCAATTAAATTATTTGGGTATACCATATTATTGTGTTTGGTGTGACATATTATCTAGCAATGTGAATTACTTAGATAATCTAGATTACTTTTCAAACGGTAATCTACATTACTCTCATAAGATAGTCAATTTAAATTACCACTTATGTAATAATCTTTTATTGTTATTATTATTATTATGAGTATTTATTATTATTAATCATTAATTGTTAGTATAATAATTAATATCATTATTATTAATATTAATTATTGTGTAATAATTATTAATTTTATTATTATATAATAATAATTTTTTATTATTAATATTAATAATACTTGTGATTATTATTCATAATTTTAATTATTATAATAATAATTATAAATACTAGTAATAATAATATTATATTAGGAAAATATATATTACCTAGTAATGTTTTTTTATATACTAAAAGGTAATATGAATTATCAATTAAATTACCTGGACATCTCAAATACTGTATTGTAATATTACCAGTAATTTAAAAATTAACAATATTTTTGAACGGCAATTTAAATTATCAATAATCTTTATAGATAATATACCAAACACTTAATAAAAGAATGTAATGTATTAACCATAAAAATAACAAATGGATGTGTTAAGGGAAAAAAGAAAGAAATAATTGCTTTGTGATCTGGATCTGGAACTTGACCCAATTATGATGGAAAAATATTAGTGACCTACTAACAATTACTTGACACATTGACCCAAAACAAACTACCTGGTATTGAACAATTCTATCTCCAAAAAAAAAAAAAGCTCAGATTCCTTTATGATAATTGAGAATTATTATTATTATTATTATCCTCTCCTCTATTAAAATTATCTCAGCGCCATTTTATTTCCACTTTTGTATTTTCTTTTTTTTTTGCGCCCACTAATCCTTTATCTTTCATCTACATAAAGTGACATGGGCTGATTTATTTTCCCACTTTTGTTTCTCTCGCCCCCGTATTTATTTATTCCCTTTTTTTGTTACATTAGAGGGTTGAAGTCCAAAATCTAAGACGAAAAAATACAAACAAAATTAAAAGAATGCAAAGAAATAGCACTAAGCATGCGGTAAAAAATTTGTTTCACATTTGTGCTCACTTTTTTTTCACTTTTCAATTTAGCTTATAGTGTATTTTTCACTTTTTGCATTGTTAACATTGAGTTTCTTCCTTTTTCATTTTTTTTTACTCTTTCAATTTTTTCCCACTCATAGTACCCACTACAAACACAACTTGCCATATATCAACCACAATCTGATTCTACAAAGTTTAGATAATTTGCTAAAAGGACCCTTACATTATTGTTTTTGGTTGCTGAATAATAATAATAATAATAATAATAATAATAATAATAAATTATTATTATTATTATTATAAAAGGCATTATATTATAAAATGCTAAAAATATAATGATAATGGTCATATCATTGTTCGATTATATAAATTTCTTTATAATATTTGATTTTGGGGCCAAAAAATAATTTGTTTTTTAATTAGGAGATGATGATTAGATACTTGAAATTCAAATTCATATGGTTGAAGAAGTTAACAATAAAGAAGATTAAGGGAATGCAAAAAAGAATGAACATTACTTATTACTCATTTAACTATTTTGTTATAATATGTGAACAAATTTAATTGCTTGTGTTGTGCATATAATGAAACAATTTAAATTATGAGTTATTACTTTATGTAACTTTTTTTAGTAAGTCAAAATTTTTAACAAGTTCTATTCAAAATTACTCTCATCTAATATTACCATTAAATATATAATTATAACTTAATTTTATATGTTCGAGTCCTAATATAAATTAACATAAGAAGCATATATAGATGAAAGTAATATGAGTATGTACGGATAGAATCCTAGAGCCAATACCAACAACTTCTGGCATAAGTGTCAAGAGAAGTGGCACTTGAGCTACAGTTTATTCATCATTATTTTTAATAGAATACAACAAAGAGTTACTAGTGCAGGAATAATAATAAAAAAATAAAAGAGAACTAGTGCCACAAAAGGCACTCTCCTCACAGCTCGTCCTCCAATTCTGTTGCTCGTTTGGTTTTCTCAATCGTAACATCACGTGTACAAACCCTTGCTTCCTTATAAATTCTGCCTGGCCTGCAAAAGTAGCCTTTGTTCGGTGCACAGTGACTATCCTGTGAGCAGACACACAGCCCTTCCAACGCACACCCATCATTCAATATTGTCAGCCCTTCCTTCAGTCCAAGCACTTGGTCCGTCCACTCATTAGAGAATAGCCCTCCTGGGTCATACTCCTCTTTAACCTTCAAAAACTTATCCGAATTTTGATACTTTTTGATGGCTCCCAGAAACGCAATGTTTCTGTTCTTTCCCCAGTGGGGTAACCCTTCATATTTGAACAACCCAATTTGTTCAATCTCCTCAAGTATATCTTCAAAAAGCCTAGGAGTCAATGGGTCTTTACTGCGGTAATATGTGAGGTCAAAGTCAACAGCATCTTCTGCTTTTCCGAGGTATGCACTGGAAGCCGTAACATAGCGAATGAGGATTCCGTTGTTCACTTCTAAGCCACACAGTGCCTGTGGCTCCAACTCAACAAGCTTTTGCACGTCTTCAGTGAAGTTCCTTACCATAGACAAGGGAATGCTAAATGTTGTTTGGTGGTAGAATACTCCCTTGACTCTGGGGTCCCATGGACATGCCGTGAATAGATTATCATTTTTGCTATCCAAGCACGTCCCTGATGACTGCATGCGGTCGCTAAATCCAACGACAGGGTACCCAAAAACGATTCCTATTATTTATTGCCAATCAATAAATCAATATTTGTATACTCGAAACTTTATTCAGAGACCAAATTTACCTTATTGTTTAACTTATAAAGAGAACAAGTAAAGTACTCGTAAATTGATTGTCAGAATGCATAAGAAAAATAAAGATGAGTACCATTGTCAGTCAATCCATAACCAAGGGCTGCCAGTGTTGCAGTTACCAACGTTGCACCAATGCACTTCCCATTAGCATCGTGTATTGCTTCTTGAATCTCCTCTATAGCAAAAAAAATGTAGAAAGATAAATAATTTTAAAGTTTAACAGAACATTTTCTACTATTCTACAAACTTAATTTTTTGAAAATATCTTTGTAATTTTTGTTAAGAGTTGCTGCACATAAGCAAGAAAGATAGAGCAGCTTCACTTTTGGCGGTAACAAGAAATTCTATGATTAGGAACTATGTTATACTAGTAAAATTAATGTATAAAAAATGATAAACCGCCTTGCTCATGGCGATGATGCGATGAGCTTTCATTTGTAAGTCATGTAGTAGAAGTTAGCATTCCATGTAGTAAAGCTACGGCCATTATCAATTCCATTCCTATATCTCCTCCTTATATCAATAAAATGTTTTTGTATCTATCAAATCAATTATCTTTCCTCCTCTCATATTCCAACAATTTTAATATGAGTGATTTACGCGTCGTTGTAGATTAATCAAAGCATAGGGGGATGGAAGTTAAATTAATCCATACGATTGTGCCAGTAGGCAGGCATATATTAATGCTCTTTAAATGTTTATATCAAAGTCAATCCTGAATTTAAGTGAACGCTCTCATGTCTTTTTGTATTCCATTGTCAAATTTTAAAGGAAACAAACCAACCTATAATTCTGATAATGGCTAATGCGAGTTTGGGTGTAGGGCGAAATGGGATGAAATTATATAAGCCATCGCCAGATGTATTTACGGGGACACGGTCATCAATTCTATACACGGCCTTCTTTTGTCTGGGGTACCACATTACATCAGCAAACTCATGCTCTTTTCCAAAGGTAATCAATTGATCACCCAAATCAAAATCATTTTTGATCGAATACGTAAGAGATCGCTTGAAGAGGGCTTCTAATTTCAGGGTAACCTGTAAAAGAGATAAGCATTCATATAGTACAGTATTGAAATAAGGTTCGGAAGCAACTAGCGTACTTGGTTAGAAAACTTTTTAAGTAATTTCTCCCTGTTTTTTAAGTGAAATAATATAGATTTATATATGTGGACTGCATGATATTACAGCCCAAGGTGAGAATCAGGCCCAACAAGGAAGGTCCAAGGCCGAAATTAGAAAGAAAGGGCAGTCACAACCGGAGTTGGTTAGCAATGGGATGCAAGAATCAGCAAACTGTGGGGAAAAGAGTCAGTGCAAGAGTGAGAAAGCCAAACCAACTCCTAGGGGACCACGTGTGGAAAGGAGGAGGGGCCAAAATACAAAAGGAAGCAAGGGAGGCATGAATAGGCAGTTATGAAAATAGTGGTATCTCACTCTCTCTCCCTCTGAAATTCTCTCTTCTTCCTCAGATCTGACCTCACCCTCACCTCACATAACAAGTCATCGAATTATAGAATAAAGTTTCTCCTTTGTTATAATTACTGTTTCATTGTAGTTGTTGACTATTGTGATAGCTTGTTTCTGTTGTTTCTGCTCAATCTCATATCAGTTTAATTCAGTATCATTACACACGACTCAGATTTATTTAATACACGAGATTATGCTACTGGTCTATGCATCTCGTGTTTACGTGAAACTTTATTGTACTGCATATTGAAAAATTACTTGAGGTTAAAGACTATTGAACAATTTTATATAGAAGTGTTATAATTAACGTTAAATTTTGACGTAGAAATAATATAGGTCATACAATAATACCCCAAAAAGGGGAAAAGGGGAAAAATGCAAGGCATACCCGAGAAACAACTCCAAGAACCCCCAAAGAAACTTTGGCTGCATTAAGATCTTCATCAGATTCACTAAGGATCCGAACCTTAGCATACCCATCTTCAGGTCCTGCAGGGCTAACAATTCGAAGCTCCACCACATACTCGTGAACTGCGCTTCCCTTGCCCCACAATGTACTCCCATGAGAACCTGTAGCTATGAGGCCACCAATGGTTAAGCCCCACCAATATGGTGTATATGGCAAAGCCAAACCAGCCTTGGCAGCCTCGCTGATGATCTGCCTCAGTGTCACACCACTCTCCACCGTCATTGTCCTTGCTTCTGCATCAATCTTCAATATCTTATTGAGATTGTTAGTGCTTATCAGCAACCCGTTTTTGCCATCAGGGCAAACCAGCTTAGGGATGCTGTGGGAGTAGCGGGTAGCAGCTTTCATTTTTCTATTGTTCTTGGTAGCTGAGGCAACTACGGATATGAGCTCTTCCTCTGTGGTTGGATACATCACCTCACCCGCTTGGCAAATGCTTCTGTCAGGGAACATGCCAATCGAGTTGGTGATAGTGCAGTTTGTATTTTTTGAGGAGCACTTAATTGGCTCCCCTGGAGGATCCGACATCACTCCATAGATACATAGGACGATGAGAGTGGATTTGAGTACTTGTTCTCTCATCTTTTCAGAGTATAATATTGCCATAATGGACGTTTTTGACATGCTTGAACTCAGCATTGGTATGCTATATATACAGGGCACCGTGAGAGACGAGGCCGGAGCTTCTTAGGAACAGCATGACTGCATGAAAAACCTGCTTTCAAACTATCGAGTGGATACCCTTTCAAGTGTCAAAATATCTATAGCTATAATAAAAGAGAACCATAAAGAAATTGGTAAATCTAAGGGTACTAGTACTCTAATTGGCACCGGCAAAAATAAAACATATGTCAATTTTAATGCCATATCATCAATTGTTAGTCAAACTTTATTTAAGCCCCAACACAAATTTTTTCTTACACTTTTATAACAATTATTATTTAAATTTACATTTTTTTTATTTTATACATAAATCCTTAAATTTATTTACACATCTTTCATTTTTGTTTTGTGTTCATTCAAATTAAAATATGTGATTGAAAAAAAAAAAAAATCAAAGATCATGAAGAACATGAAGATAGCCGCAAATCCTATAGTTCAAATTTCCACCAATAACGTAGCCCACAACAACAACTCATAAAAAAAAAAAAACACTGCTGACCAAAATAGTAATAAAAAAAGAAAATATTGTTGAGGGTAACAAATGGAAAAGAAAAGGGGCTAGGTTTGGACATAGAACAGGAGATGAAGTGGCAACCCTGGTGCAGCGGCCATGGCGCAGTGGCAACAGTGTGCGCTCGCGATGGCGATTCAAGATGGTCCCCACCAAAGTAGCTCTGGCGTGGTACGATTGCGTAAATCACAATTTCGTGGAGAGAGATGGTCGTGTGTGGTAGCTGTTGCAGCCCGATGATGAGATTGATGGTGGCAGATGACAGTGCTTCGCAATGGTGTGGCAGTGACGATCTCACGACAGTGATGGCGAGCGGCGCAGTGGGATGCCATGGAAGGGTGGTTCGAGGGCAAAATACTCGGCGTAGGCATGGTGGTCTATGGTGGTGTTGCTGATGTAGTTGTGCTGCTGGTGCGGTGGTCGATGGTTTGGCAGTAGGTGTGGCTATGGGGGTTGTTACGGTTTGGCAGTAAGATACGGAGAGGAAGGAGATGATATCTAGCGATTTATTTGTAAAATTAAAAAAGCAAATTTGAACAACATTTAGGATGATATTGTAACAAAAAATTTGTTTTAGGGCTTAAATAAATTTTGACCAGTAGTTAATGACATGTTACTCAAATTGACAAGTCTTATTTTTAGTGGCGCCGCTTAGAAAGATACTGGCGCCCTTAATTTTGACTGGGCACCGAAGAAAGCATCAAATTATATATGTGATAAATACTATTTTAAGAAAATAAATAACTCTCCATAAAAAAAAAAATGACTCTTTTAATGAGTATGAATATATAAAATTTTTTAAATAATTTTTTCGTGGAAGGTAAAGATTTTGGTAGAGAAAAAGAAATGAGATAATTTTAATATATTTCCAGTTGTTCAACTATTAGTTAAAAATAATTTTCATTGCTTATTCAAATAAAAGTTCTAAAATTGTACTTTTAATTTCTATATTAATTTCATTTCATATATTTTAAATTTTTTATTTATTTTTTATATTAACCTATACAACTATTTCTTAACTATAACTTTAACAATATCTCATGGACTCTTTTTTGGAATAGGAGTAAGTGGAAGTATTTTTATAGCTCAATAAATAAAAATCTATTTTTTTTTAACTTTTTCAAAGAACTATTCAAATTATTCTTTGTATCATTTTCAGTCCTATATAATATTCAGATTCTTTTATATTATTATTTATAGAATTGAAAGTTTTATAAAAAAATATTATTAGATAAAAATATATAAGAATAGTTAATAACTTCTCTCATTTAATGCACCTTATATAAAACATTGATTGTCTATATAAATATTTTAGGAATTAATTTTAATTTTAGTTTTTATAATAAATACATATTCTATACATTATGATTTTTTAAATTAAATTTTATTATTTATAATCAATATATATTCTTTATATTATATTTTCAATATATCATTTTTAGGAAACTATGTAAATAGGCTATATAAAAGTGAGCGAGAGATAAATAAAATAAACTTTTTAATAAAGGGGTGAGATTAAGATATTGAATATTTTTTTAATTGTTTTATCCTTATTTAAGATTTAAAAATAGATCTATATAATTGAATTATGCTTAAAAAAAATGCTTTCAAGAATATATTTACACTATTTTCTATAAAATTACTTATTTTCTTAAATAATAATTACACAATTATATTTTTCATTTTTCTATATATTTCTATAAAGATGTATATATTATTATGTAATACTAAGAACTAATTATATTATATATGAGATTTCATTTTTTATAAAATATAATTAAATTTAAAAGTTTGAGATGGGGAAATGATTATTTTAAATTTTTATTATTTTTTTTTCAAAATTTTGCAGGAACATATATTAGATAAAACTTTAGATTTTATGATTAAAATATATTCTTTTTAGGTTGGTATTAATAAATTGTTAATAGGTGGGAGAGAAAAATGAAATGAATTTCATGATAAGGGGGAAGAAGTAATGAATGGAATTGATTTTTTATTCTCATATAAAAATTGGAATAAAGAAGTTTCTTATAAAAAATATTAAAACTTTAATAGTAAGTTATTATATAAAATACAAATATAGAAATATTGTTTAAAATAATTAATTTATTCAATAAAAATTTCACAGCTACTTTTTATTTATATAAACATTTTATTTTACTTAATTTTAATTTAATAATATTTAAAATTAGTTTATATAACCATATTTTATTAAAATTTTATATTTTATTATAGTTATACAATAAAATAGAATATCAATAATAAATTATTATATCAAATTATATTATATTATATATATTTTTCACAATCTACACCCATGCACTGGTTAAATATACTAGTTGGTTATAATTTCTCAATCAATGGATGCGCATGGAGAACAATATTTTTTAAAAAAAATTTATAGAAATACATGATGAGAGTGGGGTTAGGAGATGAGTGGAGTTAAGGATAAGTAAAAGAGGAAACTCTACAGATTAAGAGTGCATTTGGATTGGCTCTTTTGAAGAAAAAAAGCACTTTTCTTTAAAATATTTTAATGTATTTTTTAGGGTATTAGGAATGACTTTTAAAAAATTATTGATAATTAAAAAAAAGTTATGTTACTTTTTTTAAGCTAGTGATACTCGCAGCTTTTAAAAATGGCAAAAGCAAAAATAATTTTTAATAAAATTATTTTTTAAAAATATCTTTTATCCGTATCAATAACTACAATTTATATTATTTTATTTTTATCCTTATCAAATTTTAGATCTTTCTCTTCTTTTAAATATCCTTTTTTTTTATAGTTTGACTATAAAAAAGTACTTTTTATTTATTTTTATTCAAATAGACTTATAAGCACTTCTAATAATTAAAAATACTTCTTATATAGTCTATCCAAATACAACGTAACTTATTCCTTAAAACTAAAACTCTACTAAAATAAAAGTCCGTTTGGATAAACTTTTAAAAAAAAGGCTTTTTTCTCTAAATTTTTTTTAGTAGAGCTTTAATTTTTAGAAAAGTTTATTTTGTATTTGGATAGGTATATGAGAAGTACTTTTAATTATTAAAAGTACTTATAAATCTGTTTGGATACAAAAGAACAAAAGTACTTCTTTTATAATCAAATTATAAAAAAATATCTAAAAAGAGGAAAGAAAAGTAAGGTTTGATAAGGGACAAAAAAATATATATTATAATTTTAATTAAAGATAAATAATACTTTTGGAAGATAATTTTATTAAAAATCACTTTTGCTTCTTCTTTTTTAGAAGTTAGGTATTTTTAATTTTTAAAAAAAATGATAAATTGATTTTTTTTAATTTAAACACTTTTTTTAAAAATTATATCCAAATAACTATAAAAATTTATAAAAATACTTTTTTTTAAAAAAATAAGTACTTTTTTCTTGAAAAAAACCAATCTAAACGAGCTCTAAGTTCAATAAAAAAATGCTTTTTTTAAAAGCCTATCTAAACGTATTATAAGAGTTTTGTGATCAACATACTTGATAAAAATTGGGCAGTTTTTATGGTACTCTTTAATTTGAAAATGTTTGAAATTTTTAGTCCAATATTATTTAACCATGTGATAGGTTAATGTCCAACTGGACAATAATATGTGAATATCCCATTATTTATATTTGGTTCCCTTTATTTTTTTTTCATATAATTTTGCCCCAACTCTTTTCAAAAAATTAAAAACCTTTTAATCTCAAACATTAAATCTATTTCATTATTTTAATTCTAAACAATTTTTTCCCTTACAAGAAAAACAATTTTTTTATTCCAAAAATTTTAAGAACCGTAACGTTTCCCTTGGAATTAAATTTCTCAATCTCCCTCACCTGCCTCATCGAACCCATGAACCGGCTTAATCCCTCTAAATTCCGGACTTGATTGCTGCAGGGTGCAGCAACTGACGCCATATTGCGTCATTGAATGATTCAACGTGGCGCAATGCATGCCCAATATTGCTAAATTGCCAGCGCTCTTGCCCTTGACTCCTTTTCGCTCATTGCCTTGTCCACTGCAAGCGTTAAGCGTGGAGCACAAATTGTGGCGAGGGTTATTGCAATGACTTGAAGCCATATATGTAGATCTTTATATGTAGATCTATGAAGATCACTAACACTAACAGAATGTCTAGTCAAGTATTGTAAGCTATAATATAAACAAGAGTAAATAATTTTTTGATGCTAAGATTTTATAGTTGATATCAATTTAATTTTAAAAAATATTTGACATTAATTTAGCCTTTATATTTTAAAATTTGACATCAATTTAATATGATGGCCAAATCTTACTAACGTTCATAAACCTCTACTAGTGTGTGCATTGTTGCTAAACTCGGAACTAGAAACTCATAAACTTGACAAGTAATAAGTGAATTGTAAAATCCCCGATTTATGCTTTAATTGTATCTCTGCATTACAAATTAAATAAATAATACTGTGTAAATTCATTAATTTTTATTTTAAATATGTTTTATCCCTTAATAAAATTACACAATATTATTTATTTAATTTGTAACATAAAGTTACAAATGAAGCAAAAATCGGGGATGTTACATGAATCAAAACTCGAAAACTTGGGACAAGGAAGAAGTGAACTCACGTTGACAAGGGCTCAACGTGAGAGTTCACTTTTTTTTTTGTCCCGAGCTTCCAAGTTCTGAGTCCAACAAAGGCATGCACACTAACGGAAGTGTATAAGAACTAAGAAACTTGAATAAGGTGTCAATATGAGAGTTCACTTCTTTCTTGCCCCGAGTTCCAAGTTCAACGTGTCATTTATCATGAAAGTTCCTTCTTTTCAGGTTTCGAGTTTCGAGTTCAACAAAGGTACACACTAATACACACTAACAGAGGTTTTGCAGATGTTAGTGGAATTTGACCATCAGACCAAATTGATGTCAAAATTTAAAATGTAATAACTAAATTGATGTCAAATATTTTTTAAAATTAAATTAATATCAACTATAAAATCTTAAGATAAAAAAAATTATTTACGCTATAAATAAATCATTTTATACCTCTTTTTTTTCGATCAACAAGTGCAAATAAATTATACATACATTCATATAATTTATGCGAGTAGTTATTTTTCATGTGTCAACATCAATCTATTTATTTGCTAGGACCACTAAATATTTCTCATAATGATACAGACATAACTTGTTACTTACTTGGAAAAGTCCCAGCACATGAATGTTGTGGCTATTGGCTATGTATGTGTTTGGGTCGGTGCAAATTTTTTCATTCCGTTTCCATCTCTTTTAAATCTCCTTAAAACAGTATAACTAACTACTCCGGATGGCCTATCGTGAGGCCTTAAAGAAGGGCCAGGCTCAATTTTTTTGAGCTCTTTCTCAACAACGATTTTAAAAACATTTAAAATATTATATATTTTATATTTATCATTAAAAAAGCTTCATTTAATATATTTTTAAAAAATTTTAATCTTAATACTAAAATGAAAAATAAAAAATAATTAATTATATAATTTTGTTCAAATATATTTAAAAAATTGAAATAAAATAAAACTATAACAATATAATAACATAAAATTCATACTCTTTTTGTAATTATAAATTCAAAGGTATTTTAATATAATATTATTCAAACATTATTTATTTTATCAAAATTAATTTTTAGATGAAAATATCAAACATAAATCACCTTACTTCAAAATTATTTTTAACTTAAATCAATTTTACCAAAATTAATTCTACAAATGCAAAACCAGACACACACTATATATATCATATGTTGATATAAAGTGAAAATGGATGTTTATACGAAAATGATTGACAATAATTTAGACTTTGGTAACAATATGCTCAGTTTTTAACATTATGATACATTGAAGAGCGTGATAAATATTCTATTATGTGACCCCTCACCTTAGGAAATATCAAAGGATTGATAGAGGCTTAACATGAGAAAATAAATAAATACAAGAAAATGACATCAGTTACTTCAATTTTATTCAATTATCATTCAACTTTGGCATTTGAGTTTAAGCAAACATAATTTAGAAGTGTTGCTATCCCGTGCAACGCCAGGTAAACAATTGATTTTTTAAAATAAAATAATAGTTATAAAAATTAATAAAGTGATTAATTGATCAGAGTTTAATAATTTAATATGTTAGGAAGTGATTAAGAAGATTTCCACCATTTGGTTATTGGACCCTATCTAAGAAGCTGGAAAGTCTAACCAAGAACTATAAATTTTCTTTTGCTTAGAATATGTTTGGAATGGAAAAAGATAGGAATTAATTTGATTTGTAAATCAAAATTTGTGTTTAGATATTTTAAAAATAAGAAATAATTTCATTTGTTAAATTCCATAGATTTAATTGTTTTATATTTAAAATCCTATCAAAATTAAAAAGAATTGATAGAAATTGATTTGATTTTAAAATTTAAGTATAAATCAAATTAAATCAATTTTTAATCATTCTAAAGATTACCTAATGTATTTTAAATATAAAAATTAATTTGTAAATTAATTCAAATAATGGTTAAAAATAATATTTTTTTAACACCATATTATATGTACCAATATTAATCTTTTATTTTTTAATTCAATTGCATTAAAATTTAATATTATTAGCTCTGAATAACTTAACTTTTGTGATTTTTAATATGATAATTCATTTTCTTGATAGCTTAATTTTTAAATTGAATTTATTATGAAATATTTTTATTTTTGAATTATTTAATATTTAATAGTCAAGTTTAAAGAGAAAAGTGGCATTACCATCCTAAAATGTATTATTTTCATGTAACATTTTATTTTGATGCACATAATAATGTTAATATTTTATCTTTGAATTTTAAAATTGTATAATCAAAATAAGTACACTAATATGGTAGCTTATGATAATGTCTATTCATATCTATCTATCTATTTATATATCTAAGTAAAATTCACTTTGTCTTACAATCAATCACTCACAAATTCATTCCATTTTGCAATTAATGACTAATATATTTTAATTAAAATTTACTCTAATTTGCAAATAGTGAAGCCCATGGACGGAGAAAAAAATGTGAAGCTCACTCTTTCTAACTTTCTTCGTGCTTAACTACTTCCTACGACAAAGCATCTTTAAATTGAATTTATTATAAAAATATTTTTACTTTTGAAAATTTTAATATTTAAGAATCAAATTTAAAGAAAGAAGTGGCATTAATATCCTCAAAAAATTAGTTTCATGTAATATTTTATTTAGTTGCACGTAATAATTGTCACGAATTTCACTCAGACATTTATCACAGTAACATGGACACGCCCCCAGCAGTTTCTACACTCAGACCTTTTTCAAAAATGGGGAATTCTAGAGCCTCCTCAGTATTTGGTGACTATTCCCAAATACGGATCCTCCACCCGCACAACAATCCAAACACACAAAATCATCGTGTGGGATCCAGATTCGAACACCCTACAAAGACACAATATAGGAATTTAAAACGTAATCATACTTATGAAAATATATACATATGTATCCATCATGAACATTAACCCATAATCATTAAAGGCAACTTGACTTAACTAAAAATAACATGCTTTTATTACAAATTAAAAGCGATACATGAGTGATGACCTGCGTGGTAATTAAATTGAGCACTTCTGAGGTTATACACTTAAGCCTAAATGCTGAATCTTTCTAGTAATCATGGCTTGAGCTGGTCCCGTGACTGCGTCAAAAATATAGAGAGAGAGAAAAGAGTGAGTCTGCACTAAAGGAGGATAATATATCTATAACGACAGTTTTAATAAGCTTAAACAATAACTTTTAGCAAAAGTATAACTCATAAATTGTTTCAAAACTTATACATGATCTCTTAAAGAAAGGCTTTATCTATATGTTAACATACTATAAACTTTCTCTAAAACATACCAAGTGATAATCTGTCCTTAAACATCCATATATATATACATAACGCTTTTACAATTAGATGTGACAAATCATATGCATAATAAGGATATAAGATCTAGGCTTAGAGATAGAGATACTTTCTTATAACATAAAAAGTAAATACTTGTTTCAAAATCATCATAAAGTTTTAAGGAGGATCCTATTTGTAAATAATACTGACTGGATGGCCTCAACTTAACTCCAAAGAAAGAAAAGATAACTTCATGCCTGTAGTGTCTATATATTCCGGCATGTTGGTAGACATGCGCCAAAGCAATCACTAGCAATGGGTTATTCAAGATGCAAAGGCGCTTAATGCTTCTGCCTGTAAAGAAACTTACATGAGCTTCTCCTCAAAAAGGCCAACTCACACTTGCTGGAGTGTACGCCATGCCTCATGTAGTCCTTGTTAAAACCTTTGAAACACATTTTCTTTCTTTCAAACATCTCTAGCTTTAAACTAGCTTTAAAACATCACAATTTCTAAAAATATGAAAGTTCATATTTTCTAAGTTCTTGTCATTAAAATTCTTCTTTATATCAATTTATGTGTAATTTAACTGTGCTATTAACTTGTAGGTTCAAGGCATAATACCTTCAAATCTTTCAAGCATTAAGTAACCTAAAAGTTCTTTCTCAAAACATTGAATCTAAATTATCTCATTCCATTGAATCATTCAACGTATTAACTTTAAAACATTGCAATTTCTATACACATGAAACTTTGTCTTTTTCTATCAAATTACTCAATGTCAGAAATCAATTTCTATAAGAGCTTGTCCCACTTAAATATATATACACATGCACATAACTAACATCATTACTTCAAGAGTTCTATAAATATAGAGTATAAATACATTGAATCAACTATTTCATAAAACTTCACTAAAAATACATTTTAGGCATGTATAGGAAATTAAAAGTAAGATATAAGCTATAGGTATACTCTATCACTCACAGTGCTAATCCAAGGGAAGGAACAGCCTTAGCATACTGAACCATGGAGCTACAGTCACCACATGAGTTGTCTAGCATCAAAATTATCATTATCCAAACACTAATTAGCTTATAGTACCAAAGATTAACTTGAAATATTTCTAAAGCATTTAAACCCCAATTTGGAACCCTAGATTCCCTAACCTCAACCTTAAACTTAATCTTCCCAGAAAATCGCTCTCACCCATGAAATAGAAAGATTTTGAGCTAGAGAGTTCATTGGATTGCAAAAAGAAGGAAGAAACTTGATGGAGGACTTGGGGTCTCTCCACTCGTTTCTCTCTAAAAGAGATGAGAGAGAGAGCTTCAAGGAAGAAATTGATGATGATGATGAGGAAGGAGAGGGATTTGTGGAGGATTTGAGTAGAAAAATGGGTGAAGGATTGATTGGAACCAGCGAGGAAGAAGAAGGATGAGAGAGGAAGGAAGAGAGAGAAAGGTTGATGAAGAATGAGAGAGAAGCGTCGAGCTTCATCTTTTAATTACGCTCAATGGCCATGGCACACTCACGCACTCTGGCCGCCCACCAACTGCCACACCACCAGATGCACCAAATGACTGGCCTCTGGCCTTAGGCCAGCCTCTGCTTTTTTTTTTTCTTCTCTTCCAAACTCTTCTCAAACATCATCATATACTTATTTATTTTATTCTCATTTATTTTATTCTCCATTAACTTTAAAACATAAATGTAAATAAGAGAATATCCCCCATTTGAATCCAATAAAAATATTGGAAAAATCAAACTCCTTAAGAATCAAAATCCAACTTTGGATTTTTAGTAAACTTAAAACTTACATTTTCTTAAACTTGAGCTCGAAACGAAATTGGTTAATAACCTCCAAAAAATTCGTTAAAATTGCTTTTCAATTCTTTGATATCTAGGAACAATTACTGACTTTTGATCCCATGAAAATGTCCCAAACTCATGTAGCCTCCAAGATATAGGCCCAAACTTTAAGTAGAGTCTGATTAACAAAGTGTCACAATTCGTGTGACTCTTGACCCGGTCATTACAATAATATTAATCTTTTATCGTTTAATTTTATAATTGTAAAATCAAAATATGTTTAGTATCATATCAATGTGCAATTTTTATATTTACATCACTTATGTAATATATGTTTAGTATCACCTATTTGACATATCAATATTAGTTAGAAAACCAATTTATGCCTATTTTGTGTCATTAAAATTTCTTAAGTTATTTGAAGAACTTTTAAAATTCCACTGTATGAATAAGTGTTAAAAAACTTATAAAATTCTCAAAAAAAATTAATAATATTACATATTAAAACTTCAAATATCTAACCTTATAGATATCAATATATGATATAGATATACAATTTGAGTGTTGTAAGATTCGAAAAATTAATTAATAGTAATTTAAATTGCTAATTAAAAACTGAATTGATATAATTTATAATGTGCTATTGGCTTCATAGTTCAAATATTTAATTTAAAGTTTGTGTTCAATTATGAATAATTACAATTTATATTAATCATTATCTATGTAATTTATATATTTGTATCACTCATATAATATATATTTAGTATCATATCAAAATACTCTTTTTTTTTTATATCACCCATATAATATATGTTTAGTATCACCTCTTTGAGATATATCAATATTGGTCATAAAACCAATTTATCAGTAAGTTTTAAAAAGCTTTTCATTCCCTACTTTTTGACCAATTAAATCTATGATGTTTTTATTAATAAAAATGTAAATAATTGCATAAATATATAAAATAATTAATAGTAATTCAAATTGCTAATTAAAAAAATAAAACACTAAATTCATGGTGTTTTTATTAGGTAAAATTAAATAACATTATTTATTAAAACTCAAAGTACCTAATATAATAGATATAGTTATAAAATATAAATATATAATTAAAGTGTTGTACGATTACAAAAATTAATTAATAATAATTTCTTATTATTTATATTGTATTACAGAATTTTAAAAAATTTCTTATTATAAGATTAACAACATATTAATATAATTACTTAATTTAAATCTAACATAAATTGACAATAATTATATAGTAGTTAAATCAATATCCAAATAATGAATATACTTAGTAACACATATACGATATATATATATATATATATATATATGTTTTATTTCACCCATGTAAGGTATCATCATTTATAAAAAAAATATTTCATGATTTTTTTTTTAATGCGAGTAGTATAAACTTATAGTATAAGTTGTAAAGACCTTATAAAAAGCCCATCCCTTACAATTTCAAGTCATTAAATTTATGCCATTTTTATTAATCAAAAGTAAAAAATATTATGATATATAGATCCCAGTACAATTGTAATATCTAATCTTATGGATTTAATTGTAATATATAAGTCTAAAATTGAAGTGCTACATACGAGATTAAATAATAGTAATAATAATAATAATAATAATAATAATATATTAATTTTTTTATCAAAATTAAAAAATTAATTATTATTTGATAAAAAAAATACAAAAATACTATTTATTAATTTACTTTTAATAATTAAAAAGTATAGGTAAATCATAATTAATTAAAATGATGAGAAAGATGAAAAGACGGTGTTAGGAGAGAAAATATGTAAAAAAAAAATTATGAAAGCTTTTTTAAAAATTTTTAATAAGCTCTCAAGTAAGTATTAACATTTAAGAAAGAATAAAAAATAAATAAATTATGATTGGTTAAAAAGAGTGAGTGAAACATAAATTCTATATTTACTTGCTTTAAGAAAAAACTTTCACTTCTTTCCATAATAAGCTTTTCAAAATTATCTCTTATCTTCATCTAAATCAATTAAATGCTTTTTATTGTCTATCACCTCTTCATTCCACCAATACCGCCCTTTCTTATATTTATTTTCACTTTCTTTCTATTTCATCTTCATTTTCTTATCTTTGTGTAATATATAGATATAAAATTAAATTGTTATATATAAGATTAAAAAATAAGTAATAATGTATTAGAATATTTATATATTTTTTTATCAAAGTTAAAAATAATTTATTATTTGATAAAAAAAATATAAATAATTTTTATTCATTTAATTTTAATAAATAAAAAGCACAGATAAATCATAACTGATTAAAACGATGAGAAAGATAAAAAGATAGTGTTAGGAGAAAAAATAAGTAAAAATAAAGATTCTCATTAAAGCTTTTTTTGAAAAAAAAAATTTTAAGAAGCATCTCAAGTAAGTATCAATATTTAAGAAAGAATAATAAATAAAAAATAAATTATGATTGGTTAAAAATGGTGACTAAAACACAAATTTTATATTTATTTGCTTCGAGGATAAGTTTTTCGAAATTATCTCTTATCTTCATCTAAATCAATTAAATGTTTTTTACTATCTGCCACCTTTTCATTCCACCAATAACATCCTTTCTTATGTTTTCTTTCGCTTTCTTTCTCTCTCATCTTCTCTTATCTTTATGTAATATATAGATCTAAAATTGAAGTGTTATATATAAGATTAAAAAATAATTAACAATATATTAGAATATTTATATTTTTTTATCAATGTTAAAATATTATTTATTATTTGATAAAAAATATATAAATACCATTTATATAATTAAAAAATACATGTAAATCATAATTAATTAAAATGATGAGAAAGATGAAAAGACAATGTTAGGAGAGAAAATATGTAAAAAAAGCTTCTCATGAAAGCTTTTTTTTTATTTAAAAAAATTAAGAAACTTCTTATGTAAATATCAATATTTAAGAAAGAATAGTAAATAAATAAATTATGATCGATAAAAAAGGTGAGTGAAACACAAATTCTATATTTACTTGCTTCCTGCTTCTAAGGGAAGTTTTCACTTACTTCCATGAGAAACTTTTCAAAATTATCTCTTATCTTCATTGAAACCAATTAAATGTTTTTATTGTCCGCCACCTCTTCATTCCACCAACACCATTCTTTCTTATCTTATCTTTACTTTCACTTTCTTTCTCTCTCATCTTCATTTTTTTATCTTTATCATATACCATTCTTTTAAACCCATGCAATGCATGAGATAAAAGCTTTTTTAGCAAATACAATAACTATAACAATTTGTTCAACTGAATAATTAGATTAGAAAAAAAGGGGTTTAATTTGTATATAATGACAATATAAAATATTTTTATATTATTATCTAATTATATGCTATCATATAAGCAAATATACATGATCCTCGACTCTACTACTCCAAAAGTCATGCAAATAAAAAAATATGATTGGATAATAGTGTAAAATATTTTATACCATTAGTACATATAAAATAAATTAAATCATAAAATAAATCACATAATTTGATGAGTTTAATTGGTATGCACTGACAGTGTAAAATAGTTTTACACTATCAATCAATAGAAATAGTGAAAAATGAGAAATTATGGTAGGTACCTCATTATAATGGGTGGTTATTTGTATGAGTTGACACTTTCCACCATTTCTATTAGCTGACAGCATAAGTTTTACACTGTCAGTATATTTAAATTAAATTCTAATTTGATATGAAACTAATAAAATGATTAATAAATATAAAATTTAGTATAAAATTTTACTATAACTGTAGTAATCCTAAAAATAAAGTCTAAAATACAAACAAATGCATTTTAGAATAAAATAAAGTTTAAAATTTAAAAATATTACCTAAATTTTAAATCTTTTGAAATATTTTTTGGTAAACATTTTTTTGTTGTTTTGAATCATTTCCATTTTACCGAAGTTGGGCCTCATGGAGCTACTTGCTGTCACCATGGGGTGGGGTGCAGTTTAAACGAAGATGAAAGACTAAAATCTCCAAATTTTAGTGCCAGTATTATGGGTGCGTTGAATCGACTTTTAAAAATATTGAATATGAAACTTAAATTTTATATATAATTAAAAATTATTTTTTTTAAAAAATTACTCCTTTCAACTTCTATGCTGTAAGTTTGCAACCATATCTTTAAGCAAGGAATATATAAAAGTATAGAAATAGAAAAGGAAAAATCCCTTCCAATCAAAGGACGAAAGGGACTCAATCAAGAAGCCTTTATTTATTTATTTATTTTTTAAAAATAACCATGTCAGGATGAAGCAATGAAATAACACTGAGACAAAAATACTTAAAATTCTATTTTAAGTAGTAGAAATAATTCCCTGAAATATGTCATCTTGAAATATAGACCCAGTTATTTTCATTCCAAATCTATAAACTTTTTATAGAGGAGGACAAATGAGAATGTTGATCGACACGAATATTGTCCCATGCACCTAAATTTGAAAAGGATAAAAATCACATAAATATAAAGAAGAAAATTCTATTGAAATAATAAATTCCAAAATCAATTGTGTATTTATCAATGTGTCTGAAGTCAACCTTCGGATGTGATTCTTTATCCATTAAGAAGACATCCCATGTATGGACACGTGAAGCAGAGAAGAACCATGAAATAAGTAATATCCTAACGCATTTTCACTTCTCTGCATAAGATGAAACACCATTGCTTGCGTTTTTCCAACTACTGAGCTGTCAATATCTCTAGAATCATGGTTAATGATCATCATGATGGAGAAAAAGAATGTGAAATGAAAAAAAAAAAAAAAAACCCAAAAACCGACCTTTGAGAGGATAAGTGGGCACTCACCGAAGACAAATATGAAGAAATGGCCTGATCAATACCATCAAATTCTCTTGTGTAGGTATGGAGAAGCATGAGAATAAGAAATAGTTTAATGAAAATAAACTATGATGGAGAAACTGATGCATGAATTTGGAAGGAGAGATATTAGTATCATTAAAAATAAAGATAGTTGGAACCATTGAAAAAGTAAGAAATAATTATACATTGGAAAAAGAAAATAGAGAAAGGAAGTAATTGACTCTAATTGGTCAATTCAAATTTATTCCACTAATATTCCATTAATTATATATTACCTATTAAAATTGTAAAAGAAAATTTTTATTTGAGAAAATTTGAAATAAATCCTTCCAAATATAGTAAGTTCAAAAAAAAATTGAAGAAGTCTCTAACTGCTTGACACTTGACAGAACTTTTCAAATAATAGTTCTATTTTATTTTATATATATATATATTTATATCTTTTTATTAATATATATAATTGAAGTGTTATACATAAGATTAAAAAATAATTAATAACATATTAAAATATTTTATATTTTTTTTATCAAAGTTAAAAAATTATATATTATTTAATAAAAAGATATGAATATTATTTATTAATTTAATTTTAATAATTAAAAAGTACAAATAAATCATACTTGATTAAAATGATAAGAAAGATGAAAAGATAGTATTACGAGAGAAAACATAAAAAAAAAAAGCTGTCCCATGAAAGCTTGTTTTATTAAATTTTGAAAAAAGTTTTTCAAGTAAGTATCAATATTTAAGAAAGAAGAATAAATAAATAAATTATGATTGGCTTAAAGTGGTGACCGAAACACAAATTCTATATTTGCTTATTTCCAGGAGAAGCTTTCACTTGCTTCCATGAGAAACTTTTCAAAATTATCTCTTATCTTCACCTAAACCAATTAAATGCTTTTATTGTCTCTCATCTCTTCATTCCACCAATACCATCCTTTCTTATCTTTACTTTCACTTTCTTTCTCTTTCATCTTCATTTTCTTATTGTTATGTAATATATATATCAAAAATTGATGTGTCATATATAACATTAAAAAATAAGAATTAATTTATATGCACTATTAGTGTAAAAAAAGTTTACACAGAAATTCAATCATATATTGCCATATCAGCAAAAGTATTTGATTCAACTACCCATTACTTTAATAGTAATGCAAATAGAATGATATGATTAGTTGATTGTATCAAAATCTTCTAAACTATCAGTACATCCAAATTAAACTCAAAAAATAACAATAAATTAAATATTTATATCTTTTTTATCAAAGTTAAAAAATAATTTATTATTTGATAAAAATATAAAATACTATTTATTAATTTAATTATAATAATTAAAAAGTATATTTAAATTATAATTAATTAAAACGATGAGAAAGATGAAAATAAAGTGTTAGGAGAGAAAATATGTTAAAAAAGAAACTTCTCATGAAAACATTTTTTAAAAAAAATAATTTAAGAAGCTTCTCAAGTAAGTACAAATATTTAAGAAAGAATAATATATAAATAAATAAATTATATTTGGCTAAAAAGGGTGATTGAAACACAAATTCTATATTTACTTGCCTCCCTAAAAAGCTTTTCAAAATTATATCTTATCTTCATTTAAATCAATTAAATATTTTTTTATTGTCTACCACCTCTTTATTCCACTAATACCATCCTTTCTTATATTTATTTTCACTTTCTTTCTCTCTCATCTTCATTTCTTATCTTTGCGTAATATATAGAGTTAAAATTGAAGCGTTGTATATAAAATTAAAAAATAATTAATAATATATTAAAATATTTATATTTTTTTATCAAAGTTTAAAAATTACTTATTATTTCATAAAAATATAAAAATACTATTTAAGTATTTAATTTTAATAATTAAAAACCACAAATAAATCATAATTAATTACAATGATGAAAAAGAATGAAAAGACAATGTTGGGAGAGAAAAAATATATATAAAGAAAAAAGCTTCTCGTGAAAGCTCTTTCATTTTTAGATTTTTAAGAAGCTTCTCAAGTAAATATCAATATTTAGATAAGAATAATAAATAAATAAATTATAATTGGCTAAAAATGATGATTGAAACACAAATTTTATATTTGCTTGCATCCAAGAGAAACTTTTATTTGCTTCCATGAGAAACTTTTCAAAATTATCTCTTATCTTCATCTAAACCAATTAAATGCTTTTATTATCTGCCACCTTTTCATTCCACCAATACCATTCTTTCTTATCTTTACTTTCACTTTCTTTCTATCTTATCTTCATTTTCTTATCTTTATGTAATATGTAGATCTAAAATTGAAATGATATATATATAAGATTAAAAATTAATTAACAACATAATTTATTATTTGATAAAATATATGTAAATACCATTTACATATTTAATTTTCATAATTAAAAAGAACAAGTAAATCATAATTAATTAAAATGATAAAAAAGATGAAAAAATAGTGTTATGAGAGAAAATATGTAAAAAAAAGCTTCTTATGAAAGTTTTTTTAAAAAAAAATTAAGAAGCTTCTAAAAAAAATACCAACATTTAAGAAATAATAGTAAATAAATAAATAAATAAATTATGAATGGTAGACTGAAACACAAATTCTATATTTACTTGCTTCTAGGGAAGCTTTCACTTGCTTCCATGAAAAACTTTTCAAAATTATCTCTTATCTTCGTCTACACCAATTAAATGCTTTTATTGTCTTCTACATCTTCATTCCACCAATACCATCCTTTCTTATTTGTACTTTCATTTTTTTTCCCTCTCATCTTCATGTTCTTATCTTTATATAATATGTAGATCTAAAATTGAAGTGTTATATATAAGATTAAAAAATAATTAACAATATATTAGAATATTTATATATTTTTTATCAAAGTTAAAAAATTATTTATTATTTGATAAAAAAATGTATAGATACCATTTACATATTTAATTATCATAATTAAAAAGTACATATAAATCATAATTAATTAAAATGATGAGAAAGATGAAAAGACAATGTTAGGAGACAAAATATGTAAATAAAAGCTTTTTTTTAAAAATAAATAAATAAATAACTTCTCATGTAAATATCAACATTTAAGAAAGAATAGTAAGTAAATAAATAAATAAATTATGATTGGTAAAAAAGGTGAGTGAAACACAAATTCTATATTTCCTTACTTTTAGGGGAAGCTTTCACTTGCTTCTATGAGAAACATTTCAAAATTATCTCTTATCTTCATTGAAACCAATTAAATGCTTTTATTATCTGCCACCTCTTCATTCCACCAATAACATCATTTCTTATCTTTACTTTCACTTTCTTTCTCTATCATCTTCATTTTCTTATCCTTATCATATACTAGTCTTTTGAACCCGTGCAATGCACAAGATAAAAACTTTTTTAGCAAATACAATAATTATATTAATTTGTTCAACTAAATAATTAGATTTAAAAAAGGTTTAATTTATATGTATCAACAGTATAAAATTTTTTTATATTATCAACTAATCGTATGCTACCATATAAGCAAATATACATGACTTTCGCTTCTACTATTCCAAAAGTCATGCAAATGGGAGAATATAATTGGATGACAGTGTAAAATAATTTTACACTATTAGTACATACAAATTAAATCCTTAAAAAATCACATAATTTGATACAAAACTAATAAAATGATCAATAAATATAAAATTTAGTATACAATTTTACTATAACTTTAGTAATCCTAAAAATAAAGTCTAAAATACAAACAAATGCATTTTAGAATAAAATAAAGTTTAAAATTTTAAAATATTACCTAAATTTTAAATCTTTTGAAATATTTTTTGGTAAACATTTTTTTGTTGTTTTGAATCATTTCCATTTTCTTGAAGTTGGGCCTCATGGAGGTACTTGCTGTTATCATAGGTTTGTTGGCAAGGATAACACCCGGCGAGCCGAGCTGGCTGCTCGCTTGAGGACAAATTGGTAGCGTCTATGTCCAAAACAAAAAAACAAAAAATTGGTGGGGTGTAGTTTTTTTTTTTTTTTTGGCACATAGGAAAGGAAAAAAGAGAACTAGCGCTAGAAAGCTACTCCAACAGCATCAACTTGAAGGAGATACTAAAGGCTCGCAGGAGGTTGCTGAAGAACAACAAGCTGGTCCGCCTGCTCGACTCGCATGCGAGCGAGAGCATACGCACAATTGTTTGTCTCACGCAACACATACCAAATAGTAACTTTGTGATTAAAATCTGCAAATTTTAGTGCCGCTATTATGGGTGTGTTGTTTCGAATTTTAAGAAAAGTGAGTATCAAACTTAAATGTTATATATAATTAAAAATTATTTTTTTTAAGAAATTATTCCTTTCAACTTCTATACTGTAAATTTGCAATCATATGTTTAACCAAGGAATATATAAGAGTATAGGAACAGAAAAGGAAAAAGAAAAATCCCTTGCAATCTAAGGACGAAAGGGACTCAATCAAACAGCCTTTATTTATTTATTTATTTTTTAAAAATAACCATGTCAGGATGAAGCAGTGAAATAACACTCAGACAAAAACACTTAAAATTCTATTTTAAGTAGTAGAAATAATTCCCTGAAGTATGTCATCTTGAAATATAGACCCAGTTATTTTCATACCAAGTCCGTAAACTTTATAGAGGAGGACAAATGAGGATGTGGATAGAGATGATACAATATTGTCCCATGCACCTAAATTTGAAAAGGATAAAAATCACATAAATATAACGAAGAAAATTCTATTCAAATAATAAATTCCAAAATCAACTGTGTATTTATCAATGTGTCTGAAGTCAACCTTCAGATCTGATTCTTTATCCATTAAGAAGACATCCCATGTATGGACATGTGAAGCAGAGAAGAACCATGAAATAAGTAATATCATATACGCATTTTCACTTCTCTGCATAAGATGAAACACCTTTGCATGCGTTTTTCCCAAATACTGAACTATCAATATCTTTAGAATCATGGATAATGATCATCATGATGGAGAAAAAGAATGTGAAATGAAAAAAATACCCGAAAACCAACCTTTGAGAGGATAAGTGGGCACTCACCGAAGACAAAGATGAAGAAATGGCCTGATCAATGCCATCAAATTCTCTTGTGTAGGTACGGAGAAGCATGAGCATGAGAAATAGCTTAATGAAAATAAATTACGATGGAGAAACTGATGCATGAATTTGGACGGAGAGATATTAGTATCATTAAAAATAAAGATAGTTGGAACCATTGAAAAAGTAAGAAATAATTATACATTGAAAAAAGAAAATAGAGAAAGGAAGTAATTGACTCTAATTGGTCAATTCAAATTATAAACATTAATTATTCCACTAATACTCCATTAATTATATATTACCTATTAAAATTGTAAAAGAAAATTTTTATTGGAGAAAATTTGAAATAAATCCTTCCAAATATAGTAAGTTCAAAAAAAAAATTGAAAAAGTCTCTGATTGCTTGACACTTGATAGAACTTTTCAAATAATAGTTCTATTATATATATATATATATAAAATTGAAGTATTATACATAAGATTAAAAAATAATTAATAACAGATTAAAATATTTATATTTTTTTATCAAAGTTAAAAAATTATATATTATTTAATAAAAATATATAAATATTATTTTTTAATTTAATTTTAATAATTAAAAAGTACAGATAGATCATAATTGATTCAAAATGATAAGAAAGATGAAAAGATAGTATTAGGAGAGAGAAAAAAAAAAGCTTTCCCATGAAAGCTTGTTTTATTAAATTTTTAAGAAAGTTTTTCAAGTAAGTATCAATATTTAAGAAAGAAGAATAAATAAATAAATTATAATTGGCTTAAAGTGGTGACTGAAACACAAATTCTAATTTTGCTTTCTTCCAGGAGAAGTTTCCACTTGCTTTCATGAGAAACTTTTCAAAATTATCTCGTATCTTCACCTAAACCAATTAAATGCTTTTATTGTCCCTCACCTCTTGATTCCACCAATACCATCCTTTCTTATCTTTACTTTCACTTTCCTTCTTTCTCATCTTCATTTTCTTATCGTTGTGTAATATATATATCAAAAATTGATGTCATATATAACATTAAAAATAAGAATTAATTTATATGCACTATTAATGTAAAAAAAATTTATATAGATATTCAATCATATATTATTATATCAACAAAAATATTTGATTTAACCACTCACTACTTGAATAGTAATGCAAAGAGAATGATAGGATTGGTTGACTGTGTCAAAATCTTCTAAACTGTCAGTGCATCCAAATTAAACTCAAAAAATAATAACATATTAAATATTTATATTTTTTTATCAAAGTTAAAAAATAATTTATTATTTGATAAAAATGTAAAATACTATTTATTAATTTAATTATAATAATTAAAAAATATAGGTAAATCATAATTAATTAAAATGATGAGAAAGATGAAAATACAGTGTTAGGAGAGAAAACATGTTAAAAAAAAAAACTTCTCATGAAAGCATTTTTTTAAAAAAAATTTAAGAAGTTTCTCAAGTAAGTATAAATATTTAAGAAAGAATAATATATAAATAAATAAATTATGTTTGGCTAAAAAAGGTGACTGAAACAAAAATTTTATATTTATTGCTTCCATGAGAAGCTTTTCAAAATTATATCTTATCTTTATCTAAACCAATTAAATATTTTTTTATTGTCTACCACCTCTTTATTCCATTAATACCATCATTTCTTATCTTTACTTTCACTTTCTTTCTCTCTCATCTTCATTTCTTAGCTTTATCTAATATATAGAGTTAAAATTGAAGTGTTATATATAAGATTAAAAAATAATTAATAATATATATATATATATATATATATATATATATATATATATATTTTATCAAAGTTTAAAAATTACTTATTATTTGATAAAAATATAAAATACTATTTAAGTATATAATTTTAGTAATTAAAAAGTACAGATAAATCATAATTAATTAAAATGATGGAAAAGATGAAAAGACGGTGTTGGGACAGAAAATATATATATAAAGAAAAAAGCATCTCAAGTAAGTATCAAAATTTAGAAAAGAATAATAAACAAATAAATTATAATTGGCTAAAAAGGATGACTGAAACACAAATTCTATATTTACTTGCATCTAAGAGAAACTTTTACTCTCATCCATGAGAAACTTTTCAAAATCATCTCTTATCTTCATCTAAACCAATTAAATGCTTTTATTAACCTTTTCATTCCACCAATATCATCCTTTCTTATCTTTACTTTCGCTTTCTTTCTCTCTCATCTTTATTTTCTTATCTTTACGTAATATGTATGTAATACCCCGGTTTAAAATAAAACACTAGTTAAAAATAAAGTATTGGTAATAGATAATTTCAAAAACTTTTCATGGCCTAAGTCTTGGGGACATATTTCTATTCACTTTAAATTATATTGGCATAGATAAATTTAACTCAAATTGGTTGTATATTGTTTTAGGAGTGGAAGAAAAGAAGGAAGGACCACCAAAACATTAAGTGATAGGGTGCATATTAAAACCCTCTTTCCTTTCTTCTCCTTTCTTCTCAAATGCTCTATGCTCTTTCTCGATCTCTCATTCTCACTCTCACCAACTCTCCCTTTCTTTCATTCTCTTCCTCTCATGGTCCCTCACCCTCACTCCGTCAACATTCTCTTCTTTTCTCGGCCTTACCACCACCGCCACCCCCCTCTGTTGCACATGTTCTTATGCACTCTCTGCCGCTGTTTGTCCATCTCTCTCCCTCTATTGCTGTCTGTCTGTCTCTCTCTCTGCCGCAGTTCATTTGTCTGTCTGTCTCTTCCCCCCAGCCACAGTCTATCTGCCTCTTTCTTTGCTGCAGTCCTGCTTCTTCTCTGTCATGATTTTGCCTCTTGTTCCACTTGATTCTACCCCTTCTCATTGCTGCAGCCTGGCTCCTCACTCCATCGCCGGTTGCTTCTTCCTCCGCTGTGGGTGTCTTTCTTCTTTACCGCGGTTTGCTTGCCTTTCTGCTATAGCTTGTTTCATTTTCTGTTGTGGCCAGTCCACCATGCCAGTTGGGACCCTTCATTTAGCTTTGGTAAGTGATGCTTGGTTTTCAATTTTTTTTGGTTGGATTTTGGAAATTGGAGTGCTTTATAGGGTTGTTAATTAACTCATGTCTTTGATATGTATATGTACTTTTAGGTTTTAGTTGGCTTATTTTGAATCAATGTTGTGGCGATTGTTGGATGCGGACATAGTGAAGAGTTAGAATTAGAAAATGAGATAAGTCTTGAAAAGGATAAGTTAAGGGAAGAGTAACTTTAAAATGAATTAAAAAAGAACTAGGAATTTGGAATTAGGTAGTTGAATTTTATTTTAACCTTGGAAGCTAATTAAATTGACTTGTTGGTTTTGTTATTGGTTTATTAATAAGTTATAATCAGGTAGTGATTAGTGGTGGTAATTACGTGTAAAATCAGAATTCATGTGACCCTTCTTAACGAAAAGAGGTATCTTAGGTTAACTCCTGGCTTTATAGGCTAATTAACAGGTGAATGGTGATGTTTTGTACTGGATTCCCCTGGGGTAATGATTGAGGTTCTGAAATATAGTGTTAGGAAAGAAAATATGTTAAAAAAGCATAGATAAATCATAATTAATTAAAATGATGAGAAAGATTAAAATATAGTGTTAGGAAAGAAAATATGTTAAAAAAAAAAGCTTCTCATGAAAGCTTTTTTTTACAAAAATTTTTTAAGAAGCTTATCAAGTAAGTATGAACATTTAAGAAAGAATAATAAATGAATAAATAAATTATGATTGATGAAAAAAGGTGATTGAAACACAAATTCTATATTTACTTGTTTCCATGAGAAGTTTTTCAAAATTATATCTTATCTTCATCTAAACCAATTAAATGTTCTTTTATTGTCTACCACCTTTTTATTCCACCAATACCATCCTTTCTTATCTTTACTTTCACTTTCTTTCTCTCTCATCTTCATTTCTTATCTTTATGTAATATATAGATTTAAAATTGAAGTGTCATATATAAGATTAAAAAATAATTAATAATATATTAAAATATTTATATTTTTTCTCAAAGTTTAAAGATTATTAATTATTTGATAAAAATATAAAAATACTATTTAAGTATCTAATTTTAATAATTAAAAAGTACAAATAAATCATAATTAATTAAAATAATAAAAAAATGAAAAGACAGTGTTGAGAGAGAAAATATGTATATAAAGAAAAAAAATTTTGTGAAAGCTCTTTCATTTTTTAATTTTTAAGAAACTTCTGAAGTAAGTATCAATATTTAGATAAGAATAATAAATAAATAAATTATAATTGGCTAAAAAGAATGACTGAAATGGAAATTCTATATTTAGTTGCATCCAAAAGAAGCTTTTACTTGCTTCCGTGAGAAACTTTTCAAAACTATCTTTTATTTTCATCTAAACCAATTAAATACTTTTATTGTCAGCTATCTCTTCATTCCACCAATACCATCCTTTCTTATCCTTACTTTCGCTTTCTTTCTCTCTCATCTTCATTTTCTTATCTTTATGTAATATGAAGATCTAAAATTGAAGTGATATATATAAGATTAAAAAATAATTAACAATATATTAAATATTTATATTTTTTGGTCAAAGTTAAAAAATAATTATTATTTGATAAAAAATATATAAATACCATTTACATATTTAATTTTCATAATTAAAAAGAATAAGTAAATCATAATTAATTAAAATGATAAAAAAGATGAAAAGACAGTGTTATGAGAGAAAATATGTAAAAAAAAAAAAAAGCTTCTAATGAAAGGATTTTTTAAAAAGAAAATTTAAGAAGCTTCTCAAGAAAATACCAACATTTAAGAAAGAATTGTAAATAAATAAATTATGAATGGTAAAACGGTAATTAAAACACAAATTCTATATTTACTTACTTCCAAATAAGCTTTCACTCGCTTTTAGGGAAAGCTTTCACTTGATTCCATGAGAAATTTTTCAAAATTATCTCTTATCTTTATTTAAACCAATTAAATGCTTTTATTGTCTCCCACCTCTTCATTCCACCAATACCATGATTTCTTATTTTTGCTTTCACTTTCTTTCTCTCTCATCTTCATTTTCTTATCGTTACGTAATATATATATATATAATTGAAGTGCCATATATAACATTAAAAAATAGAAATTAATTTATATGCATTGTTAGTGTAAAAAAATTTTATACAGACATTGAATCATATATTACCATAGTAGTAGAAGTATTTGATTCAACAACCCACTACTTGAATAGTCATGCAAATAGAATGAAATGATTGATTAACTGTGTAAAAATCTTTTAAACTATCAGTACATACAAATTAAACTTAATAAATAACAATATATTAAAATATTTATTTATTTTTGTCAAAGTTAAAAAATACTCCATCCGTTTCAATTCGTATCTAGATATATTGATTTAGGAATGAACCAAATTATCCAAATGGATAGTTAAATTGAATCGGAGGGAGTATAATATGGCTCCAGCAAGTATACCGGATCGTACAAATAATAAAGTGATAAGTAAAATATTATTCCCATAAGAATAAATCAAACACCAGATAGTCTAAGGGATGACTATTTGGATGGAATAAATTAATAGATACAGAAAATTAAAATAAAATAAATAAGCAAAAGAGTAATGTAGATTGACGCTAATAGGGTAGACAAATGCAATGGAATGGACGTTAAGGCTAATTAATTTCACCAATTGAAGACGTAGTTACTATGAATTTTTGTTAATCAATTCCTATCTTAATTGACTTACGGTTGATTCCCCTTAATTTATTCCTAGTCTCTCTCGAGGTCAAGCAATACTCTTTATCCTAAATTGATTACCTAATCTCTTAGCACAAACTAATCTAGGTAAAGGTTGAAGCTCTATGGATTCCTATACTAACCTAATGAACCGTATTTGTCTATCTCTAGTTTTTGCTTAGCTCACGGTGTTTATGTTAAAAAATTTTATTCACAAACTCTCTCTCGAGTTATTGTAAATCCCCAAATCAATTAATTGGTGATCAAGCAATTAAAGGCATTAAGCATGAACAAAAGCACTAAGTAGTTAAAATAGAAACAAGATTAACATTAATTCATAAGTAAAATTATCAAACAAACAGGGTCCATTAACGCCCTAGCAAGAAAAACTTAGTTCATGACTAAAAAAAGGAAAATAATAGAAAAGTATAAAGATGAGGAGACAGCAAGACAAAAAGCCATAAAGATTTCTGACTAGAGATAAGAAATTCGGAAGAATCTGGATCTCTCTGTATTGAAGTTGAGCTCTGGAATCTTTGAATCTTTGCCTTCAATCTCTTTGGAAGAAGTCTTCTGCCTTCAAAAGTGTGTAGAGTGTCTAGGGATCTTTTTTTTTCTAACCTTACATATTACCTTTTATAGTTTGTGGATCCGTTTTCTCGAATTTTGGCCCAAACCAACAAATTGTTGTAGATGGGGCTGCGCTATAGTGCAACTAAATACTTGGAGCCAAACAGCGTTGCCTTATAGCACAAGGCAGCGCGCTATAGCGTGTATGCCTAACAGCGCTAACCATTTTCACACACTTTCAAACTCTGTAGCGGTCAAAATATTTGAAATTTAACCTCGGAGGTAGAAATAGCGATTGTAGATCTTTGAGTAAGCTTCCAACGCAATAAGAATCACTTCAATTGGAGTTCTATAGCTCAAGATACAAGTGAAAGAGTGATGAAAGATCAGATTTGATAGCATCAGAAACAAGATGAAGCTTCAATTTTGTTTCGCCTTTTTCTCCTAGAAGACTCGAGAACTGGAAAAAGTGTCCAACAACAAAGTTGGAGTCTTCTTTCCTTTTTTCCAAAGAATCTTGAATCATCATAATCCGACTTCTAGAGAGCTAGATATTGAATTTCCAATGCTGAAAGATCTTCATTTTATGCAAGATAAGCTCTCTCATGGCTCTAAATTTCAACTTGAGTATTTCTACCTAATAACAAGTAGACCAAAAACATAAATAAGTATATAAAAATATGATAAAATGACAATAATACTAAAAAAAAAAAATCAAAATAACTAACTAAAAATAACTAAAATATTAAATAAATTCAAATAACTAAAATCTAAATCTAAATAGAATTAAATAGAAATAACTCACTACAAGGAGTTATCGCAACCTCCAACTTAAGAACTTGCTTGTCCCTAAGCAAGACTCAAATCAAAGACTCAAAAATAGAAAAATAAAAGACTCAAACAAAAAACACTTAAAACAAAAGGACTTATCAGACAAAATGGTCAAGATAGAATTTGTTGCCTATGGAATTCCTCATCATTCCTCCATAACTTAACTTAAAAGTTATCAAGGATTCAAATCTAAGTATAATAACCATCTAATTGTGCAATCACATTGTCAAAAGAATGGATCAAGTGTGTGTACAAGAGAAAAGCAACAAAGATTTGACTCACTTATGCTTATATAATGTTTAAGAAAATACAAAAGCATTATATTATCCACAATCCTTTCTCTCTATTTCTACGTGAATGTCACTTATCCAAAGATCAAAAGGACTTTTTCTTAGCTTGTAACGGCAGGCCAAGGTAAGGGGTAGATGGAATAGTCATTTAAACTCAATATTTCCCTCAACTTAAGGAACCCTTATCTCTAACTCATTCTCCTTGGGTACCCCTAACTTAGTTGCTTGGTGACTATCATACTTTTCTTCTTGGACTCTAGCATTATATTTTTCTTGTATTGCCAACCTTTTCTCTATTTTCTTTTTTTTCTCATTCTTTCATTTCTCTTTTTTTTTTTTCGCTCCACTTTTGAACTTAGAAAACATGAGGTTATGGTAGTGGAGGTATTAGCCTATTTGAATGAGTTTAGAAGCTAAAGCTAAAGGGTAAATATGAGATCAAAAAAGGAAAAAAAAGGAAGGGCATTAGGCTTATAATGTGGTTTAATTCAAGAATAGGCTTTAAAGCTTAATTAGGATGACTATGGATCAATGACAAAGGGTGGGCCAATAAGGCTTAAATATGGCTACTAAACATGGTCTAAATCACTTCCAAGGCTAAGATTCACTCACATATATTTCAAGAGAGATTTACATGAATAATAATGCATGTATCAACCTAAATAAAGCATAAAAGCATAAAAATCACCTATCCTAAGTTGCTAACTCTTATTAAAGTGCAAGAAAATGATCCTTCTCAATTCAAAAGTAAAAGCACAAGAAAATTTTCAAGACTCAAATTAGGATTCAAGTTACTTAAAAGTTAACAAACAGAGTAATAATTTATATCATAGGCACAGGCTAACAACAACCAATTGACCAAAATAAAAAATAAAAAAAAAGGACTAAAAATTTTTTTTGGTTTTTTTTTAGTAGAAAATTGAAACTAAAAACACTAACAATCTAATCAACAAAACTAACAAAAAGAAACAGGAACAAATAAGAAAGTGCAATAATAGATTTTCCCAACCCCTAACTTAAAATTATGCATTGTCTCTAATGCATGAAAATAAAATCAAAAGGGAAAGGAAAGGAAAGTTACTCTCCAATGCATATATCTCTGTTGCACGCCCCATGTAGCTTCTTCTTCCACTTATGCACTTCCTAATTGCTCCAATAAACCTACAAAACAAAATTAAATAAATTAAAATTAATTAAAACTAAAATTTTACCTAAATCAAAAGAAAAAAATAAAAAGATCCTAAATAAGAAAAATTAAAATCAAAGAAAGTTAGAAAAGTTGGGTTATCTCCCAACAAGTAATTTAGTTTAATGTCCCTAAGTTAGACATAGTCCTATCACTTATGGTAGTTTTTTCCTCCCCTTCTTTGGTGACTTGTCACCAGGATAGTGGCTTTTCTTCCCAAAAACTAATGAGATAGAATTAGGCTCCAATGGCAAATGGAGAGCTTTTGGCGGCTTTTCAGGTGGCTTAAGATCATCATCCCCTACCTTTTTCTTTTTCTTCTTTGTTTTGCTCTTCCTTAATGGAGGCTCCCAAGGAGGTGTGACATGTGATGCGGGGACTAAAGTACTCAAGTTAGCTTCTATTACATCCACTTTATAGCATTGAGTTGTCTTTGTTGTTGAGTCTATTGCTTAGAACACTTTGAACTTCACTTTGTTGTTCTGAAATCTCAGAGATAGCTCCCCTTCTTCTACATCAATCACGGCTTTGCTAGTGGCCAAAAAAGGATGCCCAATAATTAGAGGGATATTGACATCTTCCTCCATATCAAGAATCAAAAAATCAGTGGGAATGAAGAAATGGTCCACCTTCACCAAAACATCTTCAATAATACTATAGTGAAGTTTGACAAATCTACTAGCTAATTGCAAAGATACGCTTGTAGGCTTCACTTCAGTAATGCCCAATCTATGTACAAGTGACAAAGGCATCAGATTGATACTTGCTCCAAGGTCATATAGTGCATTGTCAATCCTAAAATCACTGATGGTGTATGGAATAGTGAAGCTCCCAAGGTCCTTCAACTTAAGTGGTAGTTTCCTTTGAATGATTGCCGAACACTCCTTAGTGAGTGGTACAGTCTTATTAGCATCCAATTTTCTTTTCTTAAAGAGTAGCTTCTTCATAAACTTGGCATAGTTTGACATTCGCTCCAATGCCTCAGTAAATGGAATATTGATGTGGAATTTTTTAAGCACATTAAGAACCTTAAGAAATTGCTGCCTTTTTGGTTCCTTCTTTTGTTGCTTCACCCTCTAAGGATAAGGAATTGGAGGTTCATAAGTAGGAGGTGTCACATATCCTTTCTTCTTAGGTAGTGCTATATTGGAATCTTTAGCAGACTTTTCTTCTATGTTTACTTTTTCCTTTTCAGATTTAACCAATTCTTTGCCACTTCTCATTATGATTGCATTCACATGCTCCCTTGAATTTTCAGTGGTATTGCTAGATAAGGAAGCTTTTCTCTCTCTCTCTCTCTCTCTCTCTCTCTCTCTCTCCATATATGTATATATATATATATATATATATATATATATATATATATATATATATATATATATATATATATTCTCTCTCCTCACACTATCTTTTCATCATTTTCATCAATTATGATTTATCTATTTTTTTAATTATTAAAATTAAACAAATAAATAGTATTTTTATATTTTATCAAATAATAAATAATTTTTAAGCTTTGATTAAAAATAGAAATATTTTAATTTATTATTAATTTTTTTATTCTCATATATAACTGCAATTTTAAATCGATATGTTACATAAAGATAAGAAATGAAGATGAGAGAGAAATAAAGTGTAAGTAAAGATAAGAAATGATAGTATTTGTGGAATAAAGAGGTGGTTGACAATAAAAAAATATTTAATTGGTTTTTATGAAGGTAAGAGACAATTTAGAAAAGCTTCTCATGGAAGCAAGTAAATATAGAATTTGTGTTTTAGCCACCCTTTTTAACCAATAATAATTTATTTATTTATTTATTATTCTTTCTTAAATATTGATACTTATTTAAAAAGCTTCTTAAATTATTTTTTTAAAAAAAAAGCTTTCATGAGAAGCTTTTTTTTTAAAACATATTTTCTTTCCTAACACTGCATTTTCTTGTTTCTCATCATTTTAATTATTATGATTTACCTATATTTTTATTTATTTTAATTAAATTAATAAATATTATTTTTATATTTTTATCAAATAATAAATTATTTTTTAACTTTGATAGAAAAATATAAACATTTTAATATATTGTTATTTATTGAGTTTAATTTGAATGTACTAATAGTTTAAAAGATTTTTACACAGTTAACCAATCATATCATTCTATTTGTATGACCATTCAAGTAGTGGGTAGTTGAATCAAATGTTTCTACTGATGTGAAATATAAGATTCAATGTTTGTGTAAAAATTTTTTTATACAAACAATGCATATAAATTAAATCTTATTTTTTAATGTTACATACGACACTTCAATTTTAGATATATATATTACATAACGATAAGAAAATAAAGTTGAGGGAGAAAGAAAGTGAAAAGTAAAGACAAGAAAGGATAGTATTGATGGAATGAAGAGGTGGGAGACAATAAAAGCATTTAATTGGTTTAGACAAAGATAAGAGATGATTTTGAAAAATTTCTCATGGAAGCAAGTAAAGCTTCCCCTAAAAGCAGGTGAAAGATTCTCTTGAAGTAAGTAAATATAGAATTTGTGTTTCAATCACCCTTTTTGCCATCCATAATTCATTTAATTATTTATTTACTATTCTTTCTTAAACGTTGATATTTTCTTGAGAAGTGTCTTAAATTTTTTTTTTTAAATCTTTCATGAGAGGCTTTTTTTATATATTTTCTCTCATAACACTGTCTTTTCATCTTTTTGATCATTTTAATTAATTATGATTTACTTATTCTTTTTTAATTATGAAAATTAATTATGTAAATGGTATTTATATATTTTTTATCAAATAATAACTTATTTTTTAACTTTGATAAAAAATATAAATATTTTAAAATATTGTTAATTATTTTTGAATCTTATATATAACACTTCAATTTTAGATCTACATATTAGATAAAGATAAGAAATAAAAGCATTTAATTGCTTTAGAAGAAAATAAGAGATAATTTTGAAAAACTTCTCATTGAAGCAAGTAAAAGCCTCTCTTAGAAGAAAGTAAATATAGAATTTGTGTTTCAGTCATCCTTTTTAATCAATTATAATTTATTTATTTATTTATTATTCTCACTTAAATATTGATACTTACTTGAGAAGCTTCTTAATAATTAAAAAAATGAAAGAGCTTTCACGAGAAGCTTTTAAATATATATATATATATATATATATATATATATATATATATATATATTCTTTCCTAACAATATCTTTTTATATTTTTCATCACTTTTATCAATTATGATTTATTTATACTTTTTAATTATTAAAATTAAATACTTAAATAGTATTTTTATGTTTTTATCAAATAGTAAATAATTTTTAAATTTTGATAAAAAAATATAAATATTTAATATATGATTAATTATTTTTTAATCTTATATATAACACTTCAATTTTAAATCTATATATTACATAAAGATAAGAAATGAAGATGAGAGAGAAAGAAAGATAAAGTAAAGATAAGAAAGGATGGTATTGGTGGAATAAAGAGGTGGTAGACAATAAAAAAAAATTTAATTGGTTTAGATGAAGATAAGATATAATTTTGAAAAGCTTATCATGGAAGCAAGTAAATATAATTTGTGTTTCAGCCACCATTTTTAGCCAATCATAATTTCTTTCTTTATTTATTATTCTTTCTTAATGTTGATACTTACTTCAGAAGCTTCTAAAATTTTTTTTAACACAAAAAAGCTTTCATGAGAAGCTTTTTTTTTAAACATATTTTCATCTTTCTCATCATTTTAATTAATTATGATTTATCTATTTTTTTATTTGTTATAATTAAATTAATAAATAGTTATTTTTATATTTTTATCAAATAATAATTTATTTTTTAAATTTGATAAAAAAAATATATAAATATTTTAATATATTGTTATTTATTAAATTTAATTTGAATATATTGACAGTTTAAAAGATTTTTACATAATCAAACCAATCATCTCCTTCTATTTGCATGACCATTCAAGTAGTAGATAGTTAAATCAAATAATTTTGATGTTGTGGTAATATATGATTGAATGTCTGTGTAAAATTTTTTTATACTGAAGGTACATGTAAATTAATTCCTATTTTTTAGTGTTATATATGACACTTCAATTTTCTCATTGTTATATAAGAAAATTTTCAAAATGAAGATGAGAGAGAAAGAAAGTGAAAGTAAAGATAAGAAAAGATGGTATTGGTGGAATGTAGATGGTTTAGATGAAGGTAAAAGATAATTTTGAAAAGTTTCTCATGGAAGCAAGTGAAAGCTTCTCTTGAAAGCAAGCAAATATAAAATTTGCATTTCGATCATCATTTTAAGCCAATCATAATTTATTTATTTATTATTTCTTTTTAAATATTGATACTTACTTGAAAAGCTTCTTAAAAATTTAATAAAAAAAGTTTCATGGGAAGCTATTTTTTTATGTTTTCTCTCCTAATGGTGTCTTTTCATCTTTCTTATCATTCTAATCAATTATGATTTACTTGCACTTTTTAATAATTCAAATTAAATTAATAAATAATATTTATATTTTTTTATCAAATAATATGTAATTTTTTAACTTTGATAAAAATATAAATATTTTCATATGTTATTAATTATTTTTTAACCTTATATATAACACTTCAATTATATTAGATAAATATAAGAAAATGAAGTTGAGAGAGAAAGAAAGTGAAAGAAAAGATAAGAAATGATGGTATTGGTGGAATGAAGAGGTGGCAGATAATAAAAATATTTAATTAGTTTAAGTGAAGATAAGAGATAATCTTGAAAAGTTTTTCATGGAAGCAAGTGAAAGCTTCCCCTAGAAGCAAGTAAATATATAATTTGTATTTCAGTCACTTTTTTTACCAATCATAATTTATTATTTATTTATTTACAATTCTTTCTTAAATGTTAATATTTTCTTAAGATGCTTCTTAATTTTTTTTTTTAAAAAGCTTTCATGAGAAGCATTTTTCTATATATTTTCTCCCCTAATATTGTCTTTTCATCTTTCTCATTATTTTAATTAATTATAATTTAGCTGCACTTTTTTATTATGAAAATTAAATACGTAAATGGCATTATATATTTTTTATCAAATAATAAATAATTTTTTAACTTTGAAATTTTTTTTAATATATCATTAATTAATTTTTAATTTTATATATAACACTTCAATTTTCGATCTACATATTACATAAAGATAAGAAAATGAAGATGAGAGATAAAGGAAGTGAAAATAAAGATAAGAAAGGCTGGTATTAGTGGAATGAAAAGGTGGCACACAATAAAAGCATTTAATTGGTTTAGATTAAGATAAGAGATAATTTTCAAAATGTTTCTCTGGCAAGCAAGTAAAAACTTCTCTTAGAAGCAAGTAAATATAGAATTTGTGTTTTAATCATCCTTTTTAGCTAATTACAATTTATTTATTTTTTATCATTCTTACCTAAATATTGATACTTACTTGAAAAGGTTCTTAAAAATTAAAAAATGAAAGAGCTTTTACAAGAAGCTTTTCTCTCTCTCTCTCTCTCTCTCTCTCTCTCTCTCTCTATATATATATATATATATATATATATATATATATATATATATATATATATATATGTATTTCTCTCCTAACACTATCTTTTTATCTTTTTCATTATTTTAATCAATTATGATTTATCTGTACTTTTTAGTTATTAAAATTAAATAAATAAATAATATTTTTAAATTTTTATCAAATAATAAATAATTTTTAAACTTTGATAAAAAAATATAAATATTTTAGTATGTTATTAATTATTTTTTAATCTTAAATATAACACTTCAATTTTAAATCTATATATTACATAAAGATAAGAAATAAAAATGAGAGAGAAAGAAAGTGAAAATAAAGATAAGAAAGGAACCTATTGGTGGAATAAAGAGGTGGTTGACAATAAAAAAACCATTTACTTGGTTTTTATGAAGATAAGAGATAATTTTGAAAAGTTTCTTATGGAAGCAAGTAAATATAGAATTTGTGTTTTATTCATCATTTTTAGTCAATCATAATTTATTTATTTATTTATTATTCTTTCTTAAATATTGATACTTACTTGAGAAGCTTCTTAATATTTTTTAAAAAAAGCTTTCATGATAAGCTTTTTTTTTTAAACATATTTTCTCTCCTAACATTGTATTTTCATCTTTCTCATACTCTTAATTAATTATGATTTACCTATACTTTTTCATTATTATAATTAAATTAATAAAAAGTATTTTTATATTTTTTATCAAATAATAAATTACTTTGATAACTCCTTGAGTGAATTATTTCTATTTAATTTTATTTAGATTTAGGCTTTAATTATTTGAATTTATTTAATGTTTTAGTTATTTTTAGTTAGTTATTTTGATTTTTTTTAGTATAATTGTCATTTTATCTTGTTTGTAGATACTTATTTATGTTTTTGATCTACTTGTTATTAGGTAGAAGTACTCAAGTTGAAATTTAGAATTATGAGAGAGCTTATCTTACATAAAATCAAGATCTTTCAACATTAAAAATTCAATATCTAGCTCTCTAGTTAAAAAATAATTTATTATTTAATAAAAAATATAAAATACTATTTATTAATTTAATTATAATAATTAAAAAATATAGGTAAATCATAGTTAATTGAAATGATGAGAAAGATGAAAAGATAGTTAGGAGAGAAAATATGTTAAACAAAAAAGCTTCTTGTGAAAACTTTTTTAAAAAAAAAAAATTAAGAAGCTTCTTAAATAAGTATTAACATTTAAGAAAGAATAATAATAAATTATGATTGACTAAAAAGGGTGACTGAAACATAAATTCTATATTTACTTGTTTTCATGAGAAACTTTTCAAAATTATCTCTTGTCTTCATCTAAACCAATTAATTTTTTTTATTGTCTACCACCTCCTTATTCCACCAATACCGTCCTTTTTTATCTTTACTTTCACTTTCTTTCTCTCTCATCTTCATTTCTTATCTTTATGTAATATATAGATTTAAAATTGAAGTTTTACATATAAGATTAAAAAATAATTAATAATATATTAAAATATTTATATTTTTTTTATCAAAGTTTTAAAATTATTTATTATTTGATAAAAAAAATACAAATTAATCATACTTGATTAAAGTGATGAAAAAGATAAAAGACAGTGTTAGCAAAAAATATGTATAAAGCAAAAAGCTTCTCATGAAAGCTCTTTCATTTTTTAATTTTTAAGAAGCTTCTCAAGTAAATATCAATATTTAGGTAAGAATAATAAATAAAAATAAATAAATTATAATTGGTTAAAGGGGGTAACTGAAACACAAATTTTATATTTACTTGTGTCCAAGAGCAGCCTTTACTTGCTTCCATAAAAAACTTTTCAAAATTATCTCTTATCTTTATCTAAACTCATTAAATGCTTTTATTGTTTGCCACCTCTTCATTCCACCAATACAATCCTTGATTGCACTCATTCAGTTTCAAGTGTAAGTTTTTACTTGATAAGTGAGTAGTAAGACTACTAAGGGTAATATCTCTAAGATTACTAGGGGTGATATCTCGATATTTTGATTGATCATGCTAACTAGGTAAACAATAAAGGCTATAGCTAGGCTACATAATCGGCGTGGGTGAAGTTAAATATTCGATCGAGAGTTATTATTGTTGCTCGATTGGGTAATAGTAACTTCGAGACATAGTGATTTAGTGAAAACTTAGTGAATAGTAGCATGGTATATAATAAGTTAGGAAATAAGGGCAATGCCTTGGTCCTTCGCTTTGGTTGGATTAATATGTATCATTAGTTACTTGATCAAGCTACTATCTTAGTCTCCCCCCCCCCCCAAAAAGATTGAGCTTGGTGACATAACAAAGCTGTTATATGCAGCCCTTTTGTGACCTCGGTAGCAAAACTTTCTTGTTTAGAGAGATTCTTCTACTGATCTAATATTAGTGTTATGTGACATTGATGCACTGACTCAGTAGTTCAGATAGTGCCAAGGTTGTCGGACTTTTATATAGTGTCGGGGTTGCGGGGCTTTTGATAGTGCCGGTGTTGCTGAGCTTTGGATACTTTTTTGGAGATCGTGCTAGCATGGCCGGGCTTTGGAGACTATCAATGATGGCTGGGTTTTGGAGATCATGTTGGTGTGGCCGAGCTTGGTGACTATCAGCGATGGCTGTGTTTTGAAGATTGGACGATTAGAATAGCTATCATCTCCTTCTCTTCCCTATAAATATAACTATAACGACAAAACTAGAAATAGAAATTCTCCAATAACCAAGTTATATTAATATTAAGCATATTAGCTTTGGAAAGATCATGGTAATTAATCACATGAAGAAATAATTCACTACAAATAATGAGCAAATAATCCAATAATTTTACTCATGTTTCTAAAATTAAGACGCTTCAAATAATGAAGAACGCTAATCAAAGAATGCAAAGAATTAGATGTTAATTATGAATACTAATGCTTGACATCTTCCTGCAATTATGATTTTTATATTCAAGTAACCATAACTTTTCTAAAAAAATTTCTGTGTCAACCTCTTTATTATTATTTCTTAAGAATCATGAATTATTTGCAAGAGTTCATAGAAAAAATAAATATCACTACTAATATTGGAATTACTCGTAAATGGTAGTAAACCGTTAATTGTAAGAAAATAATTTTATAGAAAATCCCATTTGTGGTTTCATACATGTTTCAAAATATGGTAGTTCTTAAGTTGATCGTAGTAAAAGGCCAATGTCTAACAGAGTCGAAGAAGTACTAATGAAGACATATAAAAAAAATTAAAATATTACAAAGATCAACCATATCACATATAAATGGTAACTAAAACCGATGAAAAAATATATATCTATTATACCCGATGGTAACTAATATCAATAAATCATATTAGTAAAATATGAGGTATTTAAATAAATTGGAGTTGCGATGAGGCAGTCAAACATAATAATAGAGGAATGAAATTGAAATGAAACTATAACAGTAGAAATGGATCTTACGAATGGAAATTATGAACCCTAAAATAATAAGCGTGAAGTAAAGACTAATAAAAGGATACAAATAATTTTATAGAATTGCCAACTAGATAATTATGATTAATAAATCGTATCAATAAAATATTAGGCATTAATTAGAATGCAGACGCAGTAAATGACAACAATTCTGCTCATTATAACTAATGGTTTTTAAATTAGAAAATATATCATTACAAAAGGTAATAAATGATAAACGAAAATTATATTGATTGAATAATTAAATTTACGAAAAATGATACTGCAATGTCGGTTTCAATAATCTTGAGTGTATATATATACTGTGTTGCACTTTCGATAATATTGTATTCGAGCTTAGCTAAATTCAAAACCAATAATAGTTGAATCGACTTTTAAATTCATGTTGGTAGGGTATGGAACTTAAAAAGTAGCCATATCATTATTGTTTAAATTTGCTATTATTATACGTTTAAATCTTATTATTTTCAATTTGTTAGAATCAATTGTTGTTATCAAACTACAAAAGTAGCGTAGCTTTGTCAAGGTTACTCCCAAAAGATAAAAGCTACCAGTATACATATAATAATGTTGGCGTTTTAAAATTTAAGAAGAAATTAAGGCATTAAACCTTTTTTTTTCCATCATTTGAATTAAAAGGAAATTAATAGAAATAATGATGATGGGTGGTTTCTTATAGCATAGCCAAGCATTGAACAAATTTCCACGTAAAACCCCAAAAACTGACACATAAGGTATAACACTTTTTTTTTTCAATCTACACATAGATCAGAAATTAATTAGATAAATAAGACAAAATAAATTAAAATCAAATTGTATGCGGCCAATCAAAATATGCAAAGGAAAATAGAATAATTTACACAAAAGGAAAGTAATAAATGTGAAAATATGTATACGAGGAACAAATAATTTTTAGTAATTATTAAATTTTTATGGCAATTAAAACCACATTAAGGACTTATATCGAGCATTAAGTACGATTTATAACGATTATGCAATTGTAGAATGAAAAATTAGTGGTTACTAATTGACTGGGCTTAAGTTTGAACTTTACATCAAACAAAACCCTTTAACTTATAGCCAGCGAAAAATCACAATTCTTACCTTCTAGATATACATATGTACATAGAAACTATTCTGTCTTGCATCTCATAACAAAAAAATTTAAACCTCTCTTTTTAAAAAATAAAAAAATAAAAAAAATAGATAAAGGTGGTCATGAATATGGCTATACTCACCAATTGTCATAACAAAATATGCAAGCCGCTAGCTATGCCTATATTGCAGTTTGCATCTGAATATAGGCGTATTCCTAAGATTTTGAGATTCTTTAACAGTCTCACAAATTTTTTTTTCTTTTGAAGGAAAAAAAAGAAAAAGATTAATATGTGTTGTTAAAAATCTCTTGGATTACTTTTGATTTGAGTCATGTACATTCAATAAGATGGACTAAAAGCTGCAATTTTCATTGTCTTTGTAAGAATGTTAAACATTAAACCAAACTAGATCTGTCTTCAAATTTTTTATTTCTTGACAAGGATTACACCTTGATAATAATATTCATTAAAATTATGCAGCAAAAAGATAACTGAGTTGGGCCGAACCTATTGTTTAATAGAACTTGACGAATCATGGCTGAAGTTTCTTGCGTCAATGTCATCATTCACCAGAAAAAGGCAAGTTCTCCATGATTGATTCCCTAACCTAATAGGCAGTATCCATTTTTTGAATTGAGGTTTGAGTTTGCCATATTTGTCATGACGCGTTTTGGCCATGAAGATGGTGATATGTGCCCTGCTACAGGTAATAGGTTTGTCGTGGGAGCAGTTTTACCTTATCCCCACAAGCGGCGCCAAAATGTTCCTATCTTAACTAGAGATAGAGAGAGTGAAGGATTGGTACATGAGTTGAGATGAAGCTGCCTTATCCCCTCTCCTTGCCATGGTATTTATAGAGGGTAAGAATAGTATTCTATTAATGTGAGGTGGTGAAATGGGTTTGGACCAAGCACATAGGGAACCCAAATAAATCATAAGCCTCCAAACTTGAGTTTTAAAAGAGTAAAGAGACTAAAAAATGTCTTAATCCAGATGAAAAAGATCGAGAAACTAGGGGACCGAGAGACCAGATGAATCAAAAATAGTTCTCCTACCACGTATCAGCAAGTCAAAAACTGAGTAAAAAGAGCGCATGAATATATCTTTTCAAAGGCACCGGCATCATTCTCATCCCCTTTCCCGAGGAGGAGGTAGTAATTCTTCATAATACATATAGAATATCATAAAAATTTAATTAGTATTAATATTATAATTTTTTAAAAATATTATATTAATATTATTTTTAAAAAACTAATTCTTGTAGAAAATAAATGGCAGTATTTGCATGTATTGCGTTTCAATATATCTGGCTTTTTTTTCTGGTCCTGGTAATAATCTTTGTTTTTTTGTCATGAATCTTTTTTTCTTTTTTTTTTTAATATGCCGTTGGTAGTATAACGATATATGATAGACCTTTTTTTTTTGGGGTCAAAAAATGCAACTTCATCAATTGATAGAAAGACACAACAAAAGCAAGGATTACAATAGACCTGAGATAGGAAATAATATGCAAAATTATTGCCTTGTTAAGCCATTTACATTAATGACGCTTATGGCTTTTAACAACTGTTGGCCTTATCAATTTCTACCAATGATGCTATTTAAGACAGCAAACGGTCAGGTGTGGTCAGGTGTCCTACCCTCTTTGTTCAATTAAAATAAAAGTGAATATTCAATATTTAATTTATTTTTAACTATTGATTAGGTTAAAAAAGTACATCTAACAATTAATATTATATAAAAAATGATTATGATACTCTATATGATATTTGGACTTTAACATTAACTGTTAGATTTATTTTTTAACTTAATCAATAGTTTAAAATTAAGTGAACATTAAATATTCACTTTCTAAGGGTGAGTACTTTAAAACTCTTATCATTTGGAATCTAGTCTTCATTGCATGCTCAACTACAATAAGAGCATTTTTCTTCCATCTCTTAATAACTCACCTGCAATCTTCAAATGCTTCCAAATTATATGCCTCCAGATAGCTTGAACTACCGCTACCAAGAAGACATGCTAGTTAACATAAGCTAAAAGCAACCGGAGGCTCATTGCCTCAAACCATGTGCTATCACACATAGTCACAAAACAAACACAAACATAACCAACTCCTACAATATACAAAACAAACTCACTGCAAAATATACAATCAAACATATCACCATATAGGGGAGAGGTGGGAGAACAAAGAAAAAGAGAGGGAAAAAAAACTATTTACAAAGAAGGAAAGGGCCATCAGTGACCATAGAGGAAAAAGCTACCTCCAAGGCCTCTGACTTCCATTAAAGCAAAGATGAGACATGATAGTTTAAGAGATAAAGGCGTTAGGGTGGGAGGGTTGATGGCAACAACAAAAGGGTTACAAGAGAGAACAGAGGAGTGTTGTGGCACTGACTCATTGTTCAATTTAAAATCCCTTTGTCGAGTTGTTTGATCCTATTCTTTTGGGCTTTGGCTCTAATTCGTATAAAACAAACTTGTAAGCCTTCTGACCAAAAACATGACATGGAAGACTTGCAGGCCTAAGCACTATATGCAACTTAATATAGTGTAGAGTATAAAATTCAATGCAGGCTTATTAGGTCAAAAAAGAAGAAGAAGAAGAAGAAGAAGAAGAAGAAGAAGATACATGTTTTTCTCTGAGGAAGAAAATTTCATTTATAAGCAAGCCTGACACACTTACAAACTAAAAAAGATATATAATATGCAAATTCAATAAGAAATAAATTTATTCTATATTCTGAACTAACCAACAATCTATGGCTCTATTCCTTGCTTGAAAACTATCTTTGTATAACATCTTTCATATCAGAGACTAACATGAATAGTGCTGCATCTTGAAGAATGCATTACGCTTTCTTTCAAAATAGATTTGAATGACTTTTTCATTTGTAAGAATATCAAACTAGAATTATCCACAAAGGGAAACTAAAACACCCACAAAGGGAAAACTAAAACACTCATAAAAGGGACAACAAAAATACCCGTAAAGAGAACAACGAAAACCCTCATAAAGGAACAACAAAAACAAAACAAAAAATAGAAAACCTAAGCAACAAAAAGAAAAGAAAATAGAGGGGCTGCTACCAAAGATGAAAGATGGTAGCCCGTTAACAACATTCACAAAGGGAAAGACCAGATAAGAAGAGAAGAGAAAAAAAAAAGGAAGATACAGGTTCATTTGATTCGCTTTGATATCAAAATAATAGAATGGGTAAGAAACTAAGAGAATGCAATGTATAACGATAAAAAAAGAAAAGAATGCAATGTATTATCCATAAAAACAATAAATGGATATGTTGAGAAGCTTCATTTGGATCTGGAACTTAACCTAATTATGATGGAAAAATATTAGGGCTATTTTGGTTTCTTTTTTCATATACTTTTTGTTTTCGTGATTTTCTAAAGGAAATAATGAAACTAGAAAATAAAAACAAAAAACAGGATTTTATTGTTTTCACTATTTCCTTCATAAAATTTTGTAAACAAGAAACACAAAAAATAAAGATAGAAAATAAAAACAGAAATCAAATAGACCCTTATACTAACAAAATACTTGACACATTGACAAATTTTTTTGATACATTAGAATTTAAAGAGAGACAAAACTAGCAAATGTATGTTACACCAATAGCATCTGCAAGGAGCAAAGGACCTAAACTAGTAGGAGGATCCTCAAACACATGAAACTCTTCATCTTAGGATCCTCAAACACATGAAACATCCTCAAACACATGAAACTCTTCATCCTAGTCCACACCTAAGTGACCAAGCTTGTTAGCACAAGCATTAGCTTTCCTAAACACATGAGTAATAGTCACATCCCAATCCTTGGAGATCATAGACTTGATATCAGCTATAAAGGTAGCATACTGGTGGAAAACGTTCATCTTAGTTAAGCACACAAGTCTAACTGCCTCAAGAAAGTCAAACTTGCAAATAAGAGTAGTTACTCATATATTCCAAGCTTGGAGAAGACCTGTCTTTATCCCCATAAGCTTAGCAAACAAAATACTTATATTCCTAGAAAACCACAAAACCACCAATCCAGTTGCCCAAATGATTTCAAATAGACCACCAAACTTGGATCGCCGAGACATGGCAATGAGGCTACCATCAGAGTTGAATTTTATGTCATGAACCCTGGAAGGAACCTACTTAATCTCCTTGACAACTAGATGGATGACAATAGGAGGAGCAAGATAATCAACAAACTCCTTACAAGAAAGAGTAGCACGATGAACAATATTTGAGCAAGCCCAGGCCTTGCTATTAAAAACTAAATCATTCTTGTTGCACCAAATCCACCAAATGGTAGCTAGGAATAACAAGCCATTAGGGCCTTCACAAAAAAATCACACCGAGCTCCTAACATTTGGCTCATAAAAATTTGATTTTCGAGAGAGATCAAGAGTGGTCCAAACCTGAGCAATGGAAAGACAATCTCTGAAGCAATGAAGAATAACCTTATCTACCATTTGGCATCAAGGACATAAAGAAAAGGAGGCCAAATGCGGTTAAAATGGAGGAGAGCAGTGGGAATAACCCCATGAAACATAAGCCAAAGTAGAAATTTGATCTTCTCAAGAACATAGAGTCACCACGACCAATTCCAAGAGTCAAGAGCTTGTCTCAGGTAAATTCTACTCAACAACCAGGCATAAGCTGAAGTAACTGAATAAACACAAAAAAGACGGCCGTCCCAAATCCAACAGTCAGGAAGCCAAGGAAAGGAAGGAATATCCAAACACCAGATATCATCAATAATGTGAGGGGGTATGCTTGTGGGTAGAGAATCGAGATTCCAAGCCCCAGAGCTCCAAAGATCACTAACCTTGAAATTAGTTTCAAAAATATGGACAAAGGGAACTAAATCACACAAGCGGCTCTAAGGGAACCAATAATCATACTAGGCTGAAACATTACCATTTCGTAATTTGAGTAGAAATCTATTCTGCAGCAAATCAAGAGCATGACAAATGCTTTTCTAGGTATAGGATGCATTAGGCAAAGCAATCACTCTAGCTAAAGAGGGTGCATCCCATATAAGTACTTGCACCAGAAAAGCTGAACCCAAAGTTTAGATCAGTCCTAAAGAAAAGACCAAACCAATTTTCCAAGCATCACCACATTAGTGAGCCACATGTCCTGGACTGCCAACCCCCCATACTTCCTAGGGCCAATAACGGTCTCCTAGTTGACAAGATTCCAGCTCCTTCTACCACCATTCCTATCCACAAGAAGTTTTTCATATGCTGATTAATTTGATTACAAATACTTGAGGGTAACCACAAATATTGCATGGTATATGCAGGAATAGCTGACAAGATAGATTTAACCAGACAAAGTTTACCTGCTTTGTTTGATAGGTGGCCCTTCTAGGAAGATAGACAGGATTGAATTCTATCAAGTAGAGGATTAAAAATAGCCTTAGAAACCCTACCTTTGATCAAAGGAAACCCCAAATACTTCCCCGAGTCACTAGCAAATTTGATAGAGGTTATAGTAGTAAAATTTTCTCTTCTGGAATGAGAAACAGTAGGGGGAAGCTTCAAACCAAAAACCTTACAAAACCTCCGAAGTACATCAAAAATCAAGCGCACCTAGGAGTTTCTAGCTTTAGAAAAAAGCATAATGTCATCAATGAAGAATAAATGAGAGATAAGCGGTCCTCCTTGAGAAACAGACACAGGAAGCCATTTTTTCTCCTCCACTAACTGCTGAATAGCCAAAGCCAACTTCTCCATGATAGGAACAAATAGATAAGGCGAAAGGGGATCACCTTACCTCAAGCCTCTACGAGCACTAAGAGGTTGAAATTTCTCCCCATTCCATAGGATAGAAAGGCTAGAAGAGCTAGCATAGCTCATGATAAGATCAACACTGCATTGAGAAAAATCAATAATCCACCAAAGTCTTTTGAAGATAACCCCAGTCAACCCTATCACAAGCTTCATTCAAGTCAATCTTGAAGCCACCATCGCCTTATTCATCTTTGTCTTGTGCATGTAGTGAAAAATCTCATGAGCAACCATAGCATTGTTTGTGGTACCCCTTTAGGCACAAAAGCACTCTAGAGAGACTCAATGATATCATCAAGAAAAGGCCTCAATCTATTCACCATGACTTTAGTGATGGTCTTGTAAACCATATTACATAAGCTTATTGGTCTAAAATTTCTAAGATAAACGGGCTGTTCAATCTTAGGAATTAGAATAATGAGAGTTTCAGCAATAGAAGGATCAATAAACCTTTTGTCAAAAGCCTCTGCAACCATATGCTAAATGTCATCCCTAACAATATGCCAATAATGCTTAAAGAAAAATAGTTGGAAACCATTAGGGGCCTTATAAGAGCCCATGCTCATAGCTGCTAATCTCACCTCCTCTTTAGTAACCTTCTTCAAAAGGGCCATAGCACAATTCTCACTAACAAGAGGCACTCGGACCGAAGAGATAGCTTCACCACAGCAAGGGGACACATAAGTAAAGAGCTCTTGATAAAACCAAAGGGTCTCAATTTTCAGAGCATAGGGATCAGTACTCCAAGTCCCATCCTCACAAATAAGCCATGTATCTTATTGCATTTGCAGCTGATAATAGTTTGGGTATGGAAAAATGAAGTATTCTGATCCCTAAACTTGACCCATTTCTTATGGGATTTCTGAAACCAAAACATCTCTTCCTGGGGCAAAACAAGATTATAATCAGCCTTCAGCATTTTCTCTAGTTCCACAGGATCAGAAGAATCCTGTTCCTCTAGTTATCTCTGGACACCTTTAATATGGGGCTCTAAACGACGCTTACGTCAAAAAATATTGTCAAAGATATCTTGATTAAAAGTCTGGGAGCGATCCTGCGCCTCTTTCAAGCTCCTCAGGACATAATGATCACCAACCTCCCAAAGCATTCTTCACCACAGCAAGATACTCATTATGGTATGTCCAAGCTGCCTGGAATCGAAAAGGTCTGCTCCTCCTGTCCGCAGTGAAGCCAATGCATCTGAACAAAATGGGGGAATGGCCAGAATGCAAGCGGCACAAATTCTCAATGTAAGCCTCAGGAAATTCATTCCACTACCAATAATCAGCTAGCGCTCTATCCAACTTCTTAGAAACACTATTTCCACCTGGGGTATACGGAACTAAGTGAAACGGCTCCTTGTTGAACCAAGATCAATAAGATTACAGTCCTAAAGAACTTCTGCAAAAGCTATAGAGCACTAGATATGGAGCACTCTACCTTGAACCTTAGAAGACCAGTAAGGACCTTAGGACTCGAAATGGCGGAAGGATCTAATGTCATGCATATAACTCAACAAATCAGCACGAAGAGAAGGAGTTGGATTTGCATAGACAACCATGCAAGCCCAATGCCTATCACCCTGACTAATTTTGATCAGAACAGCCTACGGAAAGGAGTGTAAAAGACAAGTTGTAAATCCATGCGCCTGACCAAGAACAAAGATACACCCCAAATGGTCCACCGTATCAACACCATGAACAACATGATAGCCAAGAAGCCAAAAAGAAGCCACACGGTCAAACACTGTATGAATTTCAAGCAAAACAATAAAGGAAGGTTTATATCTCATAACAAGGCTATGAACCTGTCGCTTGCCAACACTGCTAACAGCGCTGCAGATATTCCAAGATAGAATGGTACAATCAGAAAATTCCATCATCATAATCAAATGGTTTAGAGAAAGGCACCCAACCATAAAAAATAAAAATAAATAAAAAGAAGAAGAAGAAAAAAATTGCTTGGTACTGAACAATTTTGAGCTCATTTGTTTGCGTTTCTCGAAGGAAAAAAAGCTTTTTTTTAAAAAAAATTTTTGAGAAAAAATATTTTTATTTTATTATATCTAAATAATTTAATAATTTTTTATTCTTATAAAAGATATTTTTATAATTATATTTAAATATAAAATAATTTTCTACTTTCATTTCTATTTTTAAAAAAATATTTCTCCCAAAATATTAACTAAACACGTCGATTACCTCCAAAAGAAACTCAGATTCTTTTTCGATAATTGAGAATTATTATTATCCTTTTCTTTTTTCTCTCCTCTATTAAAACTATCTCGGTGCCATTTAATTCCCACTTTTTTTTCCCGGCCCGTTGATCCTCTTCCTCTCATCTATTTAAAGTTTCTTACGTTGACTTATTTAGTTATTTCCCCATTTTTGTTTCTCTCGTCCACTGCATTTATTTATTCCTTATTTTTTTCACTTTTCTTTTTTTGTTGGTTACATTAGAGGGTCGAAGTCCAAAACAGAAGATAAAAAGTTATAAATAAAACCTAAGAATGCATAGAAATAGCAGAGTATATGAAAGAAAATTTTGTTTCACTTTACGCTTATTGTTTTCACTTTTAAATTTAGTTTACGATGTCCTTTTTTTTTTTCACCTTTTGCACGGTGATAGTTGAGTTACTTCCTTTTCTTTTTTTCTCTTTCTTTTTTTATTCTTTACTCAAAGTAACGGATAATTTAAATCGGAGAAAATATTTTATTATATTACATAGACAATTTTGATTGTTTGTGTTGTGCCTATAATGAAACAATTTAAATTCTGAGTTCAGCACCACAAAAAAAATAAATAATTCTAAGCTATTATTTTACGTAACTTCTCTTTAGTAAATCAATTTTTTTTAACAAGTTCTATTTAAAATTACCATACTACATATACACAGACGGATTTTCTTGGGGATAATAGGGGGCCATGGCCCTCCCAATATATATATGGAGAGAGAGAGAGAGAAGTTTTGTTTAATAAATAGATTTATGTTTGAATATGCTAATTTATATAAATAACACTATTCTATAAAAAAAAGACTTCTCTAATTTAAAAGTTCATTAGTTTATTTTTAGATCACCTTACAATTAAGCACCATTTTAGACTGAAAATATTTTTTGTTATAATAGATAAGTAATTATAAAAATTGAATAACATGTTTAATGATCAAATAATATATTTGTTAACTCTAAGCTTTGCTTTGATTCATACAGATGCTTACAAAATATTTAACATTATTAGATATATGTTTGGAGATGTAAGAAAACAACTTTTTTTTTAAAAATAAAAGTTGTATTTTTAAATAATTTTACATGTTTGGATAAAATGTTTGAATGAATTATAAACAAAAAATTATAATTTTAAGTGTATATGTGAAAGAGATTTTTGAAAATTTTTAATTATAAGCAAAAATTGATTTTTTTAATTATAATATTTTTACCAAAATAACCAAAGTATCAAATATAATAAAATATAAACAAATTATTTCATACCCTTTTTAATAAATTATCATACAAAAATGATTATTTTTACTCAAATAAAATAAAATACACTACTTGAAAATTATTTTTAAATTAATACATCCAATACTACAAGGTATTAATTTTTTAGTCTTTCTTTATAAAATTAATTTTTTAGTCTTTCTTTATAAAATTAAAAACTAATTTTAGTTATTTGCTTTAAAATTTATATATATAATGCCTTACTAATTTTAATTTAATTATTACCATTTAATTTACGTTTTAAATTATTTGACCTCCCTAATAATTTTTTTAAAGCTCCGCCACTACACACACACACACACACACACATATATATATATATATACTTAATTTTATATGCTGAAGTCTATTCTTATCATAATATGAATGAAAGTAGTCCTTTGCAAAGTACAGGGACTACACTAGTATTTTCTTTTTTTATTTGATTTTAAGAGACTCCTATTAGAGTTATGAGATGGGAAAAATAACAGGTATACATAGATCGAACTTTTAATTTAACACTAACAACATCTTAACATAAAGTTGTAGGTAAGTGCCACTTGAGCTTATAGCTCATTGGCCAATACCTTTGAAAGAAACATACAACGAAGAAAAACTAGTTCAACAATAAAAACAAGAAAGAACTAGTGCCACAAAAGGCACTCTCCTCAGAGCTCGTCCTTCAATTCAGTTGCTCCTTTGGTTTTCTCAATCGTAACATCACGTGTACAAACCCTTGCTTCCTTATAAATTCTGCCTGGCCTGCAAAAGTAGCCTTTGTTCGGTGCACAGTGACTATCCTGTGAGCAGATACACAGCCCTTCCAACGCACACCCATCATTCAATATTGTCAGCCCTTCCTTCAGTCCAAGCACTTGGTCCGTCCACTCATTAGAGAATAGTCCTCCTGAGTCATACTTCTCTTTAACCTTCAAAAACTTATCTGCATTTTGATACTTCTTGATTGCTCCCAGAAACCCGATGTTTCTGTTCTTTCCCCAGTGGGGTAACCCTCCATATTTGAACAATCCCATTTGTTCAATCTCCTCAAGTATATCTTCAAAAAGCCTAGGAGTCAATGGGTCTTTACTGCGGTAATATGTGATGTCAAAGTCCACAGCATCTTCTGTCTTTCCGAGGTATGCACTGGAAGCCGTAACATAGCGCATGAGTATTCCATTGTTCACTTCTAAGCCACACAGTGAATTTGGCTCCAACTCAACAAGCTTTTGCACGTCTTCAATGAAGTTCTTCACTTCAGACAAGGGAATGCTAAATGCCGTTTGGTGGTAGAATTCTCCCTTGATTCTGGAGTCCCATGGACATGCTGTGATTAGGTCATCATTACTGCTATCCAAACATGTCCCCGATGACTGCATGCGGTTGCTAAATCCAACGATTGGGTACCCAAAAAAGAGTCCTATTATTTGTCAATCAAGTCATTATTTTTATACTTGAAATTGAACTTTTTCTTATTCCAAAGACAATACATGTAAAATGATTTTTAGAATGCATAAGAAAAATATAAATGAGTACCATTGTTGGTCAATCCATAACCAGAGGCTGCCAGTGTTGCGGTTATCAACTTTGCACCGAGGCACTTCCCATTAGCATCGCGTGTTGCTTCTTGAAGCTCCTCTATCACAAGAAAGCGTAGAAAGATAAATAATTTTTAACAGAACAGTTTTCTACTATTCTACAAACTTATTTTTTTTTTTCCAAACAAATGTAATTTTAATATGAGTGATCTTATTTGCGAATCGTTTTAGATTGATCGACACAGTGGGCGATAGAGAAGTTAAATCAGCCCAAATGATTGTGCAAGTGGGCATATATTAATGCTCTTTTAATGTTATATCAAAGTCAATCTTGAATTTAAGTGAACGTTGCCATGTCTTTCCCCCCCTCTTTTCGTATTTCATATTCAATACGTATTATGTAAAGGAATGTAGCCTACCTGTAGATCTGACAACGGCTAATGCGGCTGAGAGTGTTGGGCGAAATGGGATGAAATGATATAAGCCATCGCCAGATGTATTTACAGGGACACGGTCATCAATTCTATACACGGCCTTCCGCTGACTTGGGAACCATGTTACATCAGCAAACTCATGCTGTCTTCCAAAAATAATCAATTGATCCCCCAAATCAGAATCATCTTTGGTTAAATACGTAAGAGATCGCTTGAAGAGGGGTTCTAATTTTAAGGTAACCTGTAAAACAGATAAGCATTCATATATCAATTAGACTAGGTAGCAAAGTTAGCCATGGAAGCTAATAAAAAATGACTGTCTTCAACTGTTCGTATAGAGGGAGAAAGATACTTGTACGTCAAATAATTTAGACATTTTTTAGAGCTATTTTCTGTGCATATGAAGTTAGACATTTCAAGGGGACATGTTAAAAAAAGATAAAATTAGAAATACTTAGGCCCAAAAAATAATATACATCTATCACTAATCATATGATCACAACTCATAATGTCCCTGAAAAGATGTTTATAAAATGTATACAAATAATATTTGTTTTTTTAAAAATTACCGTAAAATTTGTTACAATTAATACACTACAACATAATTGAGATTTACTAATATTTGAACACATAAAACCGTTGGTAAGGCTCTTCCTATACACTTGTAAAAATGCTACTAAAGAGTTTTAACAACACATTTTATATTTTTAACAATACACTTTTTTTATTTCAATAAAATTATTGGTATTTGAGCTCTATTACTAAGAATCTAATAAATCCAACTCGACCTGACTGAGGTATTTGAAGAGGTAGAAGTCTCCCAATAAAGAATTTTTCTATTCCTAGAGTTTAAACTCAAGATCTCTGATTAAGAGATCAATACACCTCATTCCTTAACCAATCCCATATTGGTTTGACAATATTACTCTTTAAATATTACTAAAGAATTTTAACAACACCTTTTATTAATAAATGTTACTAAAAGTTAAACATGATATAGTTCTTCTAGTTGGTGTATATTTAAATAAAAATGCTTTTCTATACATGATTGTTCTTGTGGATGGGTCATTTTGAAAATTTTGACTAATTCAAAGTCGAGGTAATTATATAATCAACTTTAATTTTTTAGGGTATGTGTGGTTTAATTTTTGGAGAATTACTTTTAAAAGAATGATTTTTGCTTAGTTTGAATATATCAAAATTAGGTTTAAGAGAATGATTTTTGTATGGATAAGATAAAGTAAAATACTTTTTATTATTGATATGAGAGTAATAGTAAGATTCTTTCTTAAACTGTCTTTTCCTATAATAAAATGTAATTTTAAGGATATTCTTTCGAAAGATCTTCTAAAATTCCAAAAATAAGTTTAAAAAAAGTTTTTATAAATCTAAATATATTAATTACTATACATTTTCATTCTCATATCAATTGAAAGCCGTTTGACCCTCCCAAAAATATATCCAAACGAACTCTTAACTTTTCTACTTAATGATATTATACGATTTTTAAATTGATTAGGTCCTCGAATTTGACTGATTAAGTTTTCACTCATGAGTTTATCTTGATATGCCTCATCCTTAACGTAACGAATAAGCTTTACCTGTTAAGCACAAGCATTTCTGAAATTTGACTATAGCCTTTTATCAGGATAAAGAAATTCTTCCATTGAGTTTATAGACTCTTGCTTCCCAGACCTACTGAAATAGGATTTGAAGGTAATATTTAACCAGCTACTTGGTTGGAGAAGTTAATCTCTCCCTATAAATAATATAGATTTATATAAGTGAACTGCACGACCCAGATTTATATTATTTTATACGCTGAATTATGCTATCGGTTCATGCATCTCGTGTTTACATGAAAGTTTATTGTATTGCAGATTGAAGATTTAATTAAGTTTATAGACTATTAAACCTCTTCCTACTTGAAATCAGAGAATCGAAGAGAGACAAATAAAGTATGGAAATTTTTTTCCCAACACATGCTACATACACATTGTATAGAGGATCTATATTAATATATAGTTATGTAATAATACGAGTGTAGATAAATATCAAGATATATGTAAAATAGGTATATTATATAAAAATATTATATTAATGTAGAAATAATATATGGATCGCAGAGTAATAACCAAAAAAGGGCAAAAAAAAGAAAGGGGGGGGGGGGGAGTATGCAACGCATACCTGAGAAATAACTCCAAGAACCCCTAGAGAAACTTTGGCTGCATTAAGATCTTCATCAGATTCACTAAGGATCCGAACCTTAGCATAACCATCTTCAGGTCCTGCAGGGCTAACAATACGAAGCTCCACCACATACTCGTGAACCGCACTTCCCTTGCCCCACAATGTACTTCCATGAGCACCTGTAGCCATGAGGCCACCAATTGTTATGCCCCACCAATATGGTGTGTAGGGCAAGGCCAAACCAGCCTTGGCGGCCTCGCTGATGATCTGCCTCAGTGTCACACCACTCTCCACCGTCATTGTCCTTGCTTCCGCATCAACCTTCAATATCTTATTGAGATTGTTAGTGCTTATCAGCAACCCGTTTTTGCCATCAGGGCAAACCAGCTTAGGGATGCTGTGGGAGTAGCGGGTAGCAGCTTTTATTTTTCTGTTGTTCTTGGTAGCTGAGGCAACTATGGATATGAGCCCTTCCTCTGTGGTTGGGTACATCACCTCACCCGCTTGGCAAATGCTTCTGTCAGGGAAGATGCCAATCGAGTTGGTGATAGTACAGTTTGTACTTTTTGAGGAGCACTTGATTGGATCCTCCGGAGGAGTTGAAATCACTCCATAGATACATAGGAAGATAAGGGTGGATTTGAGTACTTGTTCTCCCATCTTTTTACTTTTTAGAGTATAACATTGACTATGAACGGATGCGCATATAAGTTACGGAATTTTGGATATGCTTGAACTCTGCATTGATGTGCTATATATAAGGGGTGAAAGAGAGACGTCCGGCTTGAAGGGGTGAGCATTGACTATGAACGGATGCGCATATAAGTTACGGAATTTGGAGAGATCAATACTCAACGAACAAAAATATTATTTCTATTTATGAAGAGGACTCATTTTATGTGATTGATTAAAGTATTTTTTAATTATTAGATAAAAAAAAAAAAAGAGATCTACTCTTAACCAATAATCAAAAAACACCTCAATAAATTCTATAAAATAAATTCTAAGAGTATAAATAACACATCTCCTCTTTAAAAGGCTATTGCTTTAAATTTTATAATATATCTTGGAAAGCAATTGGGGCATTGAAGATATGAATTGAAAGTTAAAACCAGTGAATTGAATATTGACATGTTGGCTGTACTTCATTGAACAGGTTTACAATTGGTTAAAGTAAAATAGAAGGACTGGATTGGACAGTTTCCACGAAACTTAATAGGTGGATATGCTTCGTGAAATCGCGTGGACAAAGTCATAATAAAAATAATCTGAACAACATTAAGAATAGATCAGCAATGATATATTCTCTTGGTACATCTTCTTAATCATCTTCCTAATTTTTAAATAAGAAAAATAATAAATACATTTACAAAATATTCAATATTTTTTATGTATAATAAGTAGGAAGATTGTTAGAACTTAGAAAAATGTTTTAGAAGAATATATATATCATTTTTCTTAAGAATATTATCCTAATAATTTAATTCCTTTCGACTACATCTGAAAACAGTGTGCTGTCTGACATCAACTCTCTTATCTCTACCAATAAAACAAATATATGATATATTCATACAACAAACTCTAATTTAGGCTTCAACTAAGACAAATCTATCTTCTAAATACATACGCTGTGTGGCACACATTAAAGCTGTGTGCAAGAAATTAAAATTAAAAATAGGTATATATGGGATTCTTTGAAAAAAAAAAAAAACACAAAACAAAACATGATGAGAGTGGGGTTAGGAGATGAATGGAGTTATTAAAGATGAGTAAAAGAGGAAACTCTAGAGATTAAGAGTTTCGTGATCAACATATTCTTGATAAAAATTAGTGTTTGGTTTAACAAAAAAAAATTGTACATTCAAGCTTCTATCAAAATCTATACGGCCTCACCATTTAAGTTAAATCTAACTGTTACATAAAGAATTTTGCATTTGGTTTCTATTTGTTTTTGGATAATATAATTACTATTTTATTAACTATAAATATAAAAACTAATCGAGGTATAATACTTTGAAATGCTCATGAACTTTCTACTGCAGTTACAATTTGTTTAAGCAAAACCTAGTTATAATATGAACCATGATTCTGAAAATTCGACGACTAGGTATCACATTAGAAAAGGCGTTGATTCATAGGTTTATTATTTTTATCAATTCAATTAGAGTAATAAAATATAGATAAAATTACACCTACCTCTTGAGGTTTTCAAGAAGCATAGTGGATTTCAAACTTTATATCAAGAATTACACTTCACTCAAATTTTTCATTAAACTATTTTGCTTGACCATAATTTACCGTGATTACTTTATTATTGAAACTTCTCGTGACATATTTTTCTTAATAAAATCTGAAATTGAATTAAAAATAAAAAATTATATATATAATTGTGTATGTCCCTAAAAAGGAGGGGTAACTCAACATGAATACTTAAATTGTAAGGATTTGCTAACTCAACATCAATACGTACATCCACCATTACCATATATAGGATCAACATTCTCTCGTCCGTTTTCTATAGTCCATTTACAAATTATGCAAGTCCATTTTTTATTGTAAGCATCAGACACTGACTTTGGTTCTGAATTGTCAAAAGCAAAGCTAATTGCATTGCGAATAAGAATTCATTGACAAAACTGTCTTCTGAGTACATACGCTGTGTCTGTGTGGCACACATCGAAGTTGTGTGCAAGAAAATAAAACTAAAAGTAAATAAAACTAAAAGTAGGCATATATGGGACTTGTTGAAAGAAACAAAACATGATTAAAGTGGAGTACAAGATAAGTAAAAGAGGAAACTCTAGAGATTAGTTAAGAGTTTCGTGATCATCATTCTTAACACAAATTATTTTTTGGTTTAAAAGGAAAAATTTGAACATGCAAGCTTCAATCGAAGTCTATAGCTAACCCAGTTTGCCTAGTTAAATCTAACTGTTACCGATGGAATTTTGCATTTGGTTTCTATATTTTTAAAAAAAATTATAAACAGAAACCAAATGCAAAAAGAATTTTTTTTTTCAATAATATATATCATTACTATTTAATTAACTGTAAATATAAAAACTAATCCAAGTATGATTATGGCTTTTCAATTTTTTTATGGTAATTATGTGTTAAAATTGTGACAATATGGGATAATTTGAAAAAATACGAAATTATGGGATTGTTGAATATATTTCGCCCCAAAGTGAGTAGAAAATTGTTGCTCAAGGAATTCAACATACTCAAGGGCGAAATATCTAACACAAAAGCTGCCCAAATTTCTACACCCACCATGGCGAAAAGAATGAGTGCATGCACAGTGATACTTGGTCAAATGAATGGAATGCAAACAGTAAGAGTGCATGCAAAGTGATACTAATTAATTTGATAATATAAAATATAAAAATGAAATAATTTGTTAATTAAATTAACAATGATAATGATACTAATTAAATTAGGATTTAATTTATATATACTAGCAATGTAAAACTATTTTACACTGTCATCCAATCATATTCTCCTATTTGCATGATTTTTGGAATAGTGAATGTTAGCTCCAATACCTTCAGAAATCGTTTTGTGGTTATGAACCAAAATGAACTTTAAGGTTTTGATAAATATCAAATTAGAATCTAGGCTAATCTTTTTGTATATGAACAGTTTGTTTCTAGAAATGATTTCTTTCGAGAAAAGGATCTCAATCAAGTACCGTAACTGCTTAAGAATCAACAAAGCATTGTTATCCATCATTCTTTTATTTAAATATACTTGATATGAATATATACTTTGTGTATATCTTGACCTATTTCGTAAGAAACAGAAAAGAAAAGTTCAGAAGGAGGAAACCACATTTTAGAAGGGAAAGACATGCCTCAAGAACAAACAATGTTCTTTCAGAAAGATGACTCTGTCCAGAAGAATGACTCTGTCTAGAAGGGATACTCCAAAAATATGCTTCTTACGAAGTGTCATATCTTTAAAGCTTTCTCATCATGCTTCACAGATAAATTCAAAAAGGTAAAAAGGTGATTTGACAAGACGCAGAAGAGGTGCTAACAAGTCTGCATAGTTGGTAAACCAACAAACGACTAAATTTTTCACTTTCGTGCAAGTTTCAAAGAATAGGAAAAATGAAGACTATTTCTTCTCTATCCAGTCGTAGACCAGCAGTCCAAAAAAAATCGCAAGAGTCAAGGCCTACGAGTTTCAACAGTCATATTTCGAAATCTATATAAGGCTGGAAGTCGAAGAAAGAATAGTTAAAACGATTGAATATTTTCGTTGCTTAAAGAGCTTCCTGGTCATTTTCTTGACCCTCACTCAGATTTATAGCTTTGATTCCTAGTTAGCCTCATTCCTAGCCTATTATTCCAGTCCAATCCTTAATCCTACTTTAGTTTTGTGATTGTGACGGTTAACACAAATCAATATGATTGTGACGGTTAACATAAGTGTTTTGTTATTTTAATTATTTAGATAAATAAAATATATATTTAGAATTTTTTTATGAGTAGTTCAAATTTATAATATTCATACCTTAATCTTTTACATTAATGTCACTCTTAACAGATTAGCTAACTTTCGCTTTTATCTTTTAATCTTAGATAATCAACTGTGTTTTGAATTATAATTACATACATACTTGCTATTGAAGCTCAATTCTTCTATAGTGAATATAAAAAAGTTATCAAATATAAAAATATGTTATTTATGGAAATAAAAATATGTTATTTATCAAATATCCCTTTGTTTTCTCCCATCACATACTCACCCAAAACCATCTTCATGTTGTGCTTCTTCCCAACAAAAGTATGTATGTAATTATAATTACAACTGCTAACTCTAGTTTTTTTTTAACTAAAATTAATAAAAAAGAAATTTGTCATCTTGAGAAATCAAGAAAAATCAGTAGATCTGGTCACGCTACTTTTTGTTTACGCTCTTGTTCCAGATACGTCACTGCCGCACTAACTCAAGCTCGCGTTCAAATCAATTTTCAGCAGCTTGTTCACCTTCGCAGTGGCGTCCCTCTATGAGTTTGGTGGTAATGGTGGTGATGGGTTTGAGTTTGAGGAGCTTGTTAGTGAAGGGTATGAGTTGTCGGAGATGTTCAACTGAAGTGACCATTTTCCTTTGCTTAGGGGATTGGATTTGCAAGGTGTGAGAAAAAGTTGTAGCAGCTTGGTGTCAAATGTTAATACTTTTGTTGGGAAGAAGCACAACATGAAGATAGTTTTGGGTGAGTATGTGATGGGAGAAAACAAAGGGAAAATATCCTAGTTTTAGAGGAAACTCATTTTGTCTATAAATTTGTATGTTAGGCTTGCTAGGGAATAGAAATTCCCCATGCTTTGGTCACGGCTGGTGAGGGTCATGACAAAAATTCTCTTATATTTTAAGATAATTAATATGCTAAAATTAATTTCAAACATAATATAACTGCAAATTTTCAAACATAATAATTTCTATTCTTACTCTTTTTAAAAAGTAAATGTCATTATTTTAATTTAACTATTTAAAATTCTAAAGAATATATTCAATATTACAATATATTGCTTAGTTGCGGTACATGTTTTCTTTCCATAAATAACATATTTTTATTTGATAACTTTTTTATATTCACTATAGAAGAATTGAGCTTCAATAGCAAGTATGTATGTAATTATAATTCAAAACACATTTGATTATCTAAGATTAAAAGATAAAAGTGAAGTTAGCTAATCTGTTAAGAGTGACATTAATGTAAAAGATTAAGGTATGAATATTATAAATTTGAACTACTCATAAAAAAATTCTAAATATATATTTTATTTATCTAAATAATTAAAATAACAAAACACTTATGTTAACCGTCACAATCATATTGATTTGTGTTAACCGTCACAATCACAAAACTAAAGTAGGATTAAGGATTGGACTGGAATAATAGGCTAGGAATGAGGCTAACTAGGAATCAAAGCTATAAATCTGAGTGAGGGTCAAGAAAATGACCAGGAAGCTCTTTAAGCAACGAAAATATTCAATCGTTTTAACTATTCTTTTTTCGACTTCCAGCCTTATATAGATTTCGAAATATGACCGTTGAAACTCGTAGGCCTTGACTCTTGCGATTTTTTTTGGACTGCTGGTCTACGACTGGACAGAGAAGAAATAGTCTTCATTTTTCCTATTCTTTGAAACTTGCACAAAAGTGAAAAATTTAGCCGTTTGTTGGTTTAGCAACTATGCAAACTTGTCAGCACCTCTTCTGCGTCTTGTCAAATCACCTTTTTACCTTTTTGAATTTATCTATAAAGCGTGATGAGAAAGCTTTAAAGATATGACACTTCGTAAGAAGCATATTTTTGGAGTATCCCTTCTAGACAGAGTCATTCTTCTGGACAGAGTCATCTTTTTGAAAGAACAGTGTTTGTTCTTGAGGCATGTCTTTCCCTTCTAAAGTGTGGTTTCCTCCTTCTGAACTTTTCTTTTCTGTTTCTTATGAAATAGCTCAAGATATACACAAAGTATATATTCATATCAAGTATATTTAAATAAAAGAATGATGGATAACAATGCTTTGTTGATTCTTAAGCAGTTACGGTACTCGATTGAGATCTTTTTCTTGAAAGAAATCATTTTTAGAAACAAACTGTTCATATACAAAAAGATTAGCCTAGATTCTAATTTGATATTTATCAAAACCTTAAAGTTCATTTTGGTTCATAACCATAAAACGATTTCTGAAGGCATTGGAGCTAACACTCACTATTCCAAAAATTATGTAAATAGGAGAATATGATTGGATGACAGTGTAAAATAGTTTTACATTATCAGTATATATAAATTAAATCCTAATTTAATTAGTATCATTATCACTGTTAATTTAATTAACAAATTATTTTATTTTTATATTTTATATTATCAAATTAATTAGTATCACTTTGCATGCACTCTTACTGTTTGCGTTCCATTCATTTGACCAAGTATCACTGTGCATGCACTCATTCTTTTCGCCATGGTGGGTGTAGAAATTTGGGCAGCTTTTGTGTTAGACATTTCGCCCTTGAGCATGTTGAATTCCTTGAGCAACAATTTTCTACTCACTCTGGGGCGAAATGTGTTCAACAATCCCATAATTTCGTATTTTTTCAAATTATCCCATATTGTCACAATTTTAACACATAATTACCATAAAAAAATTGAAAAGCCTATGATTTTTTATTTTGCAATTATAACGACTTTGAAATGCTCATCAACTTTATACTCTACCATCATAATTTGTTAGTTATAATATGAACTCTTTATTATTATTATTATTATTATTATTTTAAATCTTAATTAAAAACCATTAATGATTGAAATATGTGTTCATCAAAATGCGAGTCAAAATATGCTCCTTGACTATTCCAGTTTAGACTTAATGCCAGCACTTATAAACATTAATGCATCTGAAAGAACAATTTTAGCTGATGTTACAGGCACATTTCTTCAGTTAATATTTTTAAACCAAAACTAACCTTGACATAGGATATATTATTAGAGGCCAGATCAAAAACCATGAAATTTTAACTTCACTTATTATCGAGAGTATATGATAATGTTGATAGGATTTGGTCAGCCTCGACTTCGAGCCCGTTTGTTTTAATTTTTGAAAGAATTAAATTATAAAAATTATTTTTAGAAGAATTATTTATAAAAAAATTAATTTATATTTAATTTGATTATATAAAAAATAATAATATTTTATTTTAAAAATAATTTAAAAATGACTTCTTCCAAAAATATTTTTAATCACTTATAAAATACTTTTAATGAAATAAAAAAAATATACCAAACACATTGCTCGTTGATCTCAATAAGAGTTAAAAGATCGTTTGGCGCCAGGTAGCTGTTCGCAAGAGCTAGTGTGTATTTGGAAACCTGGCATGGGTCAAAATCGATTTTGGAGGCTTAAGATTGATTGCGTAGAAATTTTGTATTGTTTGATTACCCAATATTATAATTAATCTTTATTTTTAGGATTGATTTTTAAAAAAATTAAAAAAATTATTTTTTATTAGAATTATTTTTAAAAAAATTATTAAGTATAAATTATTTTATTTTAAAATTAATTTTAATCAAATTAATTTTAATAAAACTAATTTTATTTAAAATTATTTTAAAAAAGAGTTTAATTAATATATATAGATAATATAAAATAATTTTATACTGTCAATTAATAAAAAAAAAATTATAATAAATTTTTTATTATAATATATAATTACTTATATAAATTAATATTTTTTACCATTTTTTATCGTCAGATATTTAAATTAAATTTTTTTAAAAATAGTACGAAGCACGCTACTAATAGATTAGATTTCCACGCTACTAATAGATTATAATTGCGTGTCAGCGAGTGTTTTATTTATTTAGTTACCTTTTTGAGTTTCCTTTGTCCTTGTTTTAGCATAGTTGGTTAATTCTTATAAAGTGAAAAGCGTAGCTGATGAATTAAGTTAGCATTATTTACGGAGAATACCACTCATTAGACTAAGTAAAAGCTAGGGTTACGTGTCGACAAGTGTAACGGCAAAGTTTTTCACGATCCTGAAATCTATCCAAGGTCGTTCTGGTCAATTACTTATTTGTTTGCCTGTTAAGATCATGTTGAATGTTTTATATATATATATATATATATATATATATATATATATATCATGTTGAATGTTGAACGCGCGGAAAGCTCTCCGAACTGAAAATATTACTTATATATTTATTTTTAGAACACTGTAAATTAATTATATAATTTGTATAATTTTTTAGGTAATTTTAATAAAAATTAAATATTTTTAATGACATAATAATACAAAAACAATTATGTAAAAATATTTTTATATTGAAAATACAAAAAAATTAAATTATTTTATATTTTTTATTATTAAAAATAAAATAACGGAAATCTTTTTTAATTTTTTTTGGAAAAAAGTATATATATATATATATATATATATATATATATATATATATATATATGTAATGGACCTATAGCTTTCAGCATTAATGTGGAAAAGTCAAATTAGTACTTCTGCAACGTAACTAGTGATTTTTTGCTTTCATACTTATCTGATTTATTATTATAATGTGAGTAATTATCACGTGAAAAAAATAATAATAATGTGAGCAATTACACCATAAAATATAATCAATCTAGCTCTTCTTTATGGCAATTTGGATCATTCCTTCAAATGTGCTTAAAAGAATTTTCCCTTTTCCCCGTATGATATATGACTAATTGCTTGTCTCGTTATTAATGACAACTATGCAGATTATATATTTTAAGCTGTTCAAAATTGATAGCATATATTCGTTCATACAAGTAATTGAAGTAGGGTTTGTCTGTAACGCACCATTGTTATTTATGGTGCATTATGCACTTTGTAGGTGTATGGATAAGATCACTTAGTGCATCCATAGACTGATTAATGTTGATATATTATAGAGAGCACACTTTTACTCTTTCCTCCACCCCAAAACATGTCCTACTCGCTGCAACTCCTCCCCTTCTCTCCTTGCCATCGGTGCCTCGTTCACAGCCGGTCATGCTCCACCACAAATGGCAGCAGAACTACATGAATGAAGACATCCCCCAACAATGCTCTGACTTCGTTGTCCATCTCCTTCCTCAACTTGAAGTCTTCGGAAGTCTCAAATCGGGTGAATGAGTTTGCTCATGTCACACAGCCGTTGATTACTATTCCTTTGTTGCCGATAATGGCAACGGTGGTTCTGGCGATTTTTGCGTGGTGGCAGTGCAATTGCTGCAGCAGGTTTATTTCTTATTTGCGTATGGAGTTGGCTACGACCCCCAAGTCTATACTCAAATATAAAAATGTGATCGACGTCGAGGTTGCAATCATCAATGGATGCGTCGAGGGTCGTTGGCGGTAGGTTGCAGCTGTCAGTGGTGGTGTGAAGGTTGCAGTAGTTGGTGGAGGTAGATCGTGTAGCAGCGTATGGCAGCATTGGGGTTGATGGAGTGGGTAGTGGGTAGTGGGTAGTTGGGGGGGGGGGGGGAGAGAAAAAAGTTAAGTACATCACTTGTCCTTAAATGCACTAATACACCTTTATATTTGATTGATGGATGACAATGGTGCATGATGCACCATAAACAAGTCAATGCGTTAAAGACAGACCCATTGAAGTAAGCAAACTGACATTATACAACTCAATCCGAAAGTTGTCACATATTTAAATTAGATCAAATACTTATTTTAGCCTTTGACAAAAATTTTGAGAAATAAATTAGGTTTTTAAGATTTATAAATTTATGAGTAGTTCTTCACTATTTAAAAAAATAGACATATCAATTATTTTGTATAAAAATTTTAAGAATTTTTTTAATGGTACAGATTTGTACAAAAAAATTAATATATCCCCTTTTTTTAAATGATGAGAGACTATCTATAAATTTTTAAATTCTGAAAAATTAATTTATCTCTCAAAAGTTTTGTTAGGGATCAAAATAAATATTGTATCTTTAAATTATTGTCCTTTGAGCTTTGCTGCACCATGCTTGGAAAATTTATATAACGGTTGTCTTTCATGGACATGAGATAAATGGATCTTGTCACTTTCTCTGATAAATATTCTGAACGATTACAGCTGCAGCATATAACTGAAGGTGTATCAAACTTATAATGATCATATTAATAAGATGCCTTGTGGAAATCAAATTCGCAGTAATAAAGAGCTAAAATTAAATGCCTCAATCCTGGATCACAGCAAGTCAATAGCCCAATTATTGTGTACTTTACGTAACAGGTTTTTATGTTAGGGTTTTTTTAACCACTGGCCTAAAAATGGTTAATAAAACTCTTTTAATTATTTATTAATTTTAAGAATTGTTTACACAATTTTTTATTGGAGTGATGATTAAATAAAACATTTTTTTAAAATGGCAATTTCTAGATTCGAGCACACGTTCTACTTTTATTATGATTAACAACTTTTGAATTTTATGTTATTATTTAATTATATATTATTATATTAATATTAATGTTTAAAATAATTGTGATGCGAGTTCATTTTTTTTAAATAATGTGGCATAATTAAGTAATAATATAAAATTAATATGAGTGCGGCAAAACTATACTTATTAAGGTCAATGGACCACATGACGAATTCATGGAAAGAAGAACGCCAAAAGGGGCATGCTGCGCCGAGTGACATAAAAAGAAGAGTTATGTTATTTGAATGTGTAAAAATGGACGTATTTGATGTATTATCAACTTTTTTCTTCTAATTACCAATTTTTTAAATTAAATTTATCAATTTATTCGATTAAGTTACCAACTAGTTTTAGCATAATATTATAGGATATTTTACATTCAACTAGTTGAACTCAGTCGAATAAGTTAGTAATTTTAGTTTTAAAAATTAGTAATTGATAAAAAAATTGGTATTTATACATTGCAATTAATTGATAACTCAATTAAAAAAGTTGATAATTGAAAAAAAAAGGTTGGTAATATATCTCAAATATACGTTCAAATAACATTATTATAAAAAGAAAAGTGAGTAGTGTAACTAGGGAAATTGTTATGCGAAGAGTTTACATTTTAAGCGTGCAAATTAATGAGAAACGTAAAAAGAGTATTACCTCTATTTGAAAATAACTATCTAATTCTAAATGGGCACATAAATTAAGAAAATAAATAAATACTCTCAATATTAGAGCTTAAATGTATTTAATAAAATTACCTTTACGTAATCGTCTCTCTTTCTTAATTATTTTTTTTTCATTCACTCTTTCTCTCTTTCATTTAATATGGTTATAAGTAAAAAGTATAATTAATATTATTTAAATTTTCTAACAAGATGGTTATTTATAAAAGGGTAAAATTTTAAAAGTGGACAATTATTTTGAGAGGAAGATAGTATAACGCAACAACCACAACAAAAATAGCGGTGAATTAACACACTTTTTTAGCCACATTTGACCTTGTGTAGCTAAATGATCGACAACCTCTTATCATTTTTCATTTTAATTAGGCTTAATTTCCTAAGCTTGCATTTTACCATTTTTTTACCCCATCTCGTTTCCAATTCTCCGTGTACCACCTCTCCATCTTTCACTCTGCCCATTTTGCCACCAATTTCTACTGCCGCCACTGTTGCTGCAGCAAAGTTACACGATTCATCTTCTCTTCGCCTCCTTCACCGCTAATCTTCACTGTCGCCACCACTACCAATAGAGTCTCAAGCTTCCTCTTCTCTCCGCCTCCTTCACCATCAAACTCCATCGCCGCCGCTGCCAACAGAATCACACACTTCCTTTTCTCTTTGCCTTTTTCGCCACCGATCTCTGCCGCCACTGCCAACGGAGTCAGTCTCTGGATCGTACATTAGCTTAGCATCATCATTGATCATCTCCTCCTCTTCGCCACCTTTGTCGCCAATCTCCTCCACCGTCGCCAACAGAATCGCATTCTCTGGATTCGACATAATTATATACATTTTCTCCGATTCGATTTTCTCGCTGACATTTCTTAAGCAATTGCATGTTATTATGCTTTTGCTTAGTCTATAGTCAAAATCATATAGTTTATATTGTTATTGGATGCTTCAATGACTTTTTTAGGGTTCATTATTATTCCTTCTTATAGCTCATGTTGGAGTTCCAAATCTCACTGGAAATCGAGGTTATGATTTTCATTGTTGTGTTTTGCTATGATGAATCAATTTTGATACGAATACTATTATCGATGAATTTTCTTTACATTCCTATTTTTGGAAATAATCAATGTACAAATTGCCTTATGATTGTTAGAAGAAAATTTGTTATTGGTTAATATTCTTTTTAGCTTCCTGAAAATTCTCTTAGCTAGCATATCTACTAAAAGATCATGCAACTGAAAGTATATGGTTTGATTTTTTGTTTTTGTTTTTGTTTTTTAATTGCCAAGGGAGGCAAGAGGAAGGTGTGATAGACTAATGTTTTGTAATCAGTAAGCTAAAAGAAAGCTTCTATAGTGACTAGATAAAAAATAGTGCTCTTATTAGTTGTTCTATATTTTATATCTTACTGTTCTATGCTTACCTTTTATTTTTTTGTTATTCTTTTGAACTTGAATGAGTTGAATGGTTGTAGCAAGAAGAAAAAGATTCCTGGTTGAAAGGAATGGCTTTGTCTACCAAAGGGATTGTTTTTAGCTAGTTCACATCATTCTTAGGGTATGTAAAATGTATCAGGATGATAACATGATGTGTAAATTGCTATCTGGAGTATACTTTATATAATTATATATATTGTCGGAAATGTGTATGGGGAGATTTGCATCAGACATTGTGGTTTCAGTTTCTCCTCCGTGAATCTGACTTGAATCCTTTACCTGATAAAAGGTTAAATTTGTGTTCTTTTTCTTTTTAATTTTGATTTGTTGTTTTACTAATACTAAAGCTACCTTCTATTCAAACAGCATAAAAATGGGCCAGAAGGATGCCGCAATATTATTAGTGCTTTCATCGCATTTCAATTGTGGAAGGAAGGATTTCTCAGCACATGAAGTAATTCCTTTGTTGGACCCTAGGATTTGGGATCTATCTCAGGGTTTGCATAATACTGGTTGAGATTGTTGACTTAGGGGTTTTTGTGATCATGTTATGTTCTCTTTGTTGTTGTTTTACTAGAAGGAAAGGGTGGAAATATCTACCAATTTTCTAGTTACTTAAATCTATGCCTTGATGCCTTTTATACTGAATTTGCAAATGAAAATATTAACCTATAGCCTTTCCTTCGAGGGTGTCATTTATTGGTTTTTGAGACTACTTAGTCAGCATTGTCTAGATTAAGAGGTATCATATGCTACTAAACTTTGTCATGGTTATATTTGCCCTTCTTCAAAGGTAATGGAATTTGAGTTTTCCCACCTTTGTGTTTTCTTTGTACTTTTACATGGGAAAATTAGAGAAAAAAAAATGTTTACTAAAGTTATTTCATTTAGGCTCTTGCTAGCTCTTGGGTATTCATAAAAGGTTATAACTGCTCTTTTGCAGGCTTTAAAAAACTATATAAAAAGGTTTATTTCCTAACCTTCAACCTAAAATTAATCTTGGTCATTTCTTGGTATTTTATCCTATTGAATTTGGCATAGCACTTTTTGGGTTTTATTACATGAGATTTGGAGATGTATTTTCAGAGTATAATCAATTTCAAAGTGAAGAGCTTTTTAGGTATGTTTTAGCCATATTTAGATTTTGTAGTGTTGCCATCAACATTTGCTCTATCGACACTCTCCTTCCCTTTCGGCCAAATACCAGCATTTGGAAGGCCAGAATTTGAAAATTAGACCTGTTGATTAACATTCTTGATTGTGTTCTTGTTGATTAGTCTAGTGGACTTTGAAAATGATAGTTTCTTGCTATCACTCCTTTTTTTGGGGGGGTTGTTTGCAGTACATTATTAGGGAAGCTCCATTTTATTTCTATTAGCTAATTAAATAGCTAACCCTGATCCCACTATTAGCCTTGTTGAATGAGCATGCAAAACTTTCATTAATGAGAAATGCCACATGGACTCTATCAAACTTTTGCAGGGAGAAGCCACAACCTACAATTGAACAGGTACTTGTATTTATCTCTTTATTGGTTAATTTAAATGAAAGTTATAGGAGAATTTTGGCATGTTCCTAATACTAGAATTTTGATGGACAAGAAAGGCAGCACTTGCAAACTAGTAATAATTACTTGGTACCAAATATATTCTTATTCTATTCAAGTTTTGTTGAGTAAAGTAGTTTTTTTTTTTTTTTTGTTTACAAAAGAATTTGATCGCACATGTTGTGCCGAATTCTTTGAAAGTCGTGTGGAGGGGTATGATTTATCTCTCTCAATTTGGTCTCATGTCCTTCAATTTTGTTGTATTCACCTAAATTAGCATTGCAAATTTTTCTTTATTAGGATGCCTATGTAGATTTTGTTTATTTTAAGTTTTGAATAAGACATAATATTTGTGATATGACTTGCTTTTAGGTGAAGATTCACAAGGAGAGAACAATGTGCATGAGATTAGTATTAATGAAAGTCACAATGTGCATGAGATTAGTATTAATGAAAGTCTATCTAACATTTTGTATGGTTTGATGAAATGTTCAATAATTTGGACAAATTGACTATATTTTGGATATTTCAGGTTTATTTGGATTTTCTCTCTTAGTTTTAGATTTAGTGTACTCGTCTTGATTTGTTTGAAAGAGTTCTTTTTTAATGTATTTTGCAGGATTTATTTTCAATTATTGGATGTTGTTTGGGTGTGTGTCATGTGTTTACCTATTACTTTAGTTAATGCAAAGAAATCTTTTTCTACAATTTCATACAAGCTTAGAGTGGATGTTAAATAGTTTCGATCCAGTTTGGAACTAAACAAAAGCCCATTTAGAATTGGTTGATTCAGTTTTGAATTGGTTTGCAAAAATTTTCATGTGATTTGAATGATGCACACCCCATTTTTGGTTAATCAATTATTTTGGAGCTAAATTTTTTGGTCAAAAAAAGTGACATTTGCCACATTTCTCAAAAGTAAGGTTAAATGATGCATTAACCACACTTTATGGATGCAGTAAAATGAAAGTTAAAAATGTGACTAATTGGTACGTCTTCTCCCACATGTGATAGCCACATCAAAAGCACGTGTTAGGAGATTGTTTAACCACACTTAAAAGGTTTTAAGTGTGGCTAATGGATATTTTTAAATGTGGCTAATCAGCACATTTTTTTGTAGTGAACTTGTTCTCTCAAAATAAAAATAGTGCAGCAAATTAAATACTATCTAATATTCTAAGGTTAATAGAATTAATGGCCAATAATTAACGGCATAATAATGATGGTGATAATCAATTGAAACAAGTTAAAATTTGGACGTTGCTGGAGATCAGCAAGTGAATGTCGTGATGTTCTTTAATGAGAACTGTGATAATATTAAATATTGTAATCAGCGAGCAGTACTCGTCTGATGTCCTGGAGATGAGCAAGCGAGAACTGTGATAATATTAAATAAGACAATTGAAAGAATTTTTTTTAAAAAAAATCGTGATAATATCTCAATGATAAATCCTATAACAATGTTTATCGAAATATCGTGAATTAAAAGAGTGAAACGAAAAAAAAATCTCACACAAAACTTGCACCAACTAACACACAATTTAGAACCCTGTCTTCTGAAAGATGAGTATTGATTTACCACAGAGATCCTTGCCTTTCGATAGGCCTGGCCTACAAATCCAATCCAATTTTTTTGGTCGTGTACATATCTATGCCATTTAAGTAGCATGTTAAAAAAATTAATCGCCTAACCCAGTCAACGTTTAATAACTTTAAAGCAGGGTGGATGAGTGGTCTAATTCTTGTACAAGGGCAAAATTTTCAGAAAATGATTTTAAAAAAAGAAAATAAAATAAAGTGAAAGAAAAATGTTAGAAGCAGAACCCCTCACCTCACCTGAACTCGCTCACTCTGTGGATCTCTTACGTCTCACCTCACATGCACCGTCGCTGCCTCCAATCTCCCTAGACGACGACGTTTGTGCCCCGTTCTGTTCTCGCTCTCATCCACACCACCATTTCTCTACTCATTCGATCTTTCTTTACGGTGTGAAGTAACTACGTTTTAAAAATGAATCACCAGCTTAAGATTTAGTTACCAAAGTACACGCCACCGAATATAATTAACACGCACATGTTAATCAAGCTAATAGAACTACATACATGTGATTATTCGAGATACATCATTCATTTCACCTCTAAAAATTAAAATTCAGACCAAATATGGTGCATGCAGACACCAGCCTCGCTGTGATCAACCGTTTCAATGGCCCACCGCTCCCCACAACCACCTCATTCTCATCGCTTCACTTTGTGCTTATTTGCCTACCACGCTCATGTTGGCAGGCCCCATCACTTTAATTTAAAGATGTTCCGGAGAAGCGCGGAACAGTTTTTAATTTTTCCTTTGTTTTTTTCGCTTGATTCGCTGATGCAACCACTGAAATATGAGCTCTTCGTCTTTGGTTGAATACAACAATGCTTTTCTTTTCTTTCGGGGTAGGAATACATACTCGTAACTGGCTAGTTAAAATAACTAGTACAAACTGATTTCATTATTACCCCCCCCCCCTTTCTCTCCTCTTTTATTTGTTGAGTCTCCTCAGATTCCATTTACTTGAGAGCGGTCATTTGAACAACTAACCCTCAAGTAGGTCCGCCCTTATGCCTTTGATCGATGCTTCACGACTTATACTGTGATAAGGGAAGATGATGTGATTGTGATATTCAGTTTCTATATGCTTCGGTACGGGCCAGAAGATACAATGGCCAGTTTGTACTACTCATGAGCATTTGCTGCCAGTGTATAAAATATTTAACAGGTGAATAACACTCACATTAATTTGTTAAAATAACACTCAACCCCAATCTTCCGAATAAATGACACTCCACCCATTTGAATTAAAAGAAATTAACACTCCACCCCACTATTACTTATAAGGTAACGGTAAGCTACTATAATGAATCATGGGTAAGAAACAAAACTAACCATGGTTTAACTAAGTAACTCACATCCCTGATTACAACCCTTCGCCACCACCCTTTCAGCCTAACTTCCCTTGCTCCTTGCTCCCACATGATCACAAATTTAGTGATTTTCAACCCCATCAAGAAGAATGCACATCATCTACTTAATCCAATTAATACATTGAACCAAATCACCTAACCAATCAAGTTTGCTTCCTCATCCAAATTAAGAAGACTCTTCTCGTGGATGCTCAAAGCCCAAGCCCCATAGCCTCACATTAACATCCACTGTCACTTCTCAAACTTCTTTCTTTTTCATTCCCCTTTGTTGTTTCAAGAAACACACCCATGAATAGAACCCAATTCAACCAATTCATCTAATAAATCCTATGGTATAATTAATTGGCTGAGTTAAATTATAGTCTTTAAAAAACCATCCCACATGGTCAGAATCAAAGTTTATTCAATGATCAACCACACCACCCAATCACCTTGTTAACTTTGAAAACAGTTTCAGAGTGCTGAGGTTGTGGCCGTTGAGGTTGTCTGGACTCTCTTGGTGTGGAGGAAACTCGCCCCCATCAAAGAGGAACTGTCCTTCCATCACTGAATCCTAAACCCAATTCCAACTCAAAACTCACTTAAACCTTGTTTCTTCAAGTCAGTACTACAGTTACTTTCTCTTTCCTTCTTCATTTTCTCTCTCTTTACTCTCTCCTCAACATAGAGTGAGAGCCACACACAAATCAGCACAAACCTAAACTCTCTGCAGAGACCTAAACCCTTTCGTTCTTCGTTGCATGCTGATTTCGCCCTTCAATTTCAACCGCAAGGCCAACCTTTCCAAAGAGGCTGCCTGCTTACATTGACAAGCTCTACGAATACGGGGAGCAGCTCAACAATGCCGTCAATAACAACAAAAAGGAAGACCTCTTCTACCTTTTCTTTCTTTTAAAATTTTGAATTTTGGGATTTTAGATTGTAAAATCCATGTTTTGAATTGAGAGTTTTTGTATTATGTGTTGGCTCCGCACCATGTGAAGGATTACCAGGGAATCATATGCCACCGACCTACATAGTCACGACTGTAGACACTCACAGATTGAACCAGCCACGATTTTTTTTCTTTCTTTCCTTTTTTTTTTTTTTTTTAACAATGGTATGGTTAAACCAAGATTAAGTGAAAAATATTTTCTTATTCTAATAGAATACTCTAACTTAACTGTTAGTAAAATTTAACAATGGGATGGATTATTATATTGAAAAAAAATAGAGTTGAGTGTTATTTCACGCAACTTAAAGAAAGTGAGTGTTAATTTCTTAATATTTAACAATCAAGTTGCTAGCTACTTTCTTCCTCCACTTATATCTATATTCCTAACTCCATTAATCTTTTAGCTATTCATTTGCTCTCTTTTCTAATGGCAAAATATACACTATTCATTTTTTTTTCAACTACTATTTAATCGGTGCCATGCATAAAAAGGCACTAACCCCCTGTTGTACCAAAAATACATGGGAATCTTGTTACATCTGATTAGACCTTAAATGAGTACAAACCCTTGCTTCCTTATAGACTTTGCCTGGTCTGCAAAAGTAGCCTTTGCTGGGTGCACAATGGTTGTCCTGCGAGCATATGCAAAGGCCTTCTAATGCGCATCCATCCGTTGGTATTGTTAACCCTTCTTGTAGACCTAAAACTTGGTCTGTCCACTCACTAGAGAATAGTCCTTGTAAATCATACTCGTCTTTAACCTTCAAAAACTTCCCTGCATTTTTGTACTTCTGGATTACTCCTTCAAATGCCAAGTTCCTATTCTTACCCCAATGGGGTACACCTCCATATTTGAAAATTCCTAGCTGCTCAACCTCTTCAATTATGCCTTCATAAAGCCTAGGAGTCATTGGGTCTTTGCTACGATAGTATGTGATATCAAAGTCTATTGCATCCTCTTGTTTCCCCAAGTAAGCACTTGAAGCCTTAACATAACGCATAAGAATTCCGTTGTAGATCTCTGTGCCACAAAGTCCCCTTGGTTCCAATTCAACTAGCTTTTGCACATCTTCAATAAAATTCTTTACAACAGACAAGCCAATGCTGAATGTGGTTTGGTGAAAGAACTCTCCTTTCACCCTGAAGTCCCAAGGGCATGAAGTCGTCTTTGCATCCTCGAGACTATCTAGGCATGATCCAGATGCCTGAAGGTGGTTATGAAATCCAATTACAGGGAATCCAGTGAATTTTTTACCTGCAATAAGTACCAAAATATAAAACAAATGCTTCAGCTTCTAAAGTTGAAATTATGTGTATTTGACTTCTGGGAATATTCAGCACCATTGTTAGTTAGTCCATAAGCTTTGGCCACAAGAGCATTCGTTGCTGTCTCGGCAAGTAAGCACTTTCCGTCAGCATCACTCATGGATTCTTGAACATCCTCTGCATCCCATAGCAAAAAGTAAACCAAGGTTAAAAATAACATTGCTAAAAAACATTAGGGCCCATTTAGATGTGTTTTCTGATAAAGTAAGGATGACAATTAATCTTAGTTATAATTTAAATATTTAGTTTATTAAGATTTTGATTCTATTTATTATATTTTATCCTTAGTTTTATGTCTTATCCTTATTTTTCTATTATCTATTAATTTTATCTTCTATTTTATTGTTATCCTTATAACCGCTTTATTTATATAATAAACTTTCTGGTATAACTCATACTTGAGTTCAACAGATCTTTCATTCAAAACATCTTCAAGATTTTAACTATGTACACCAGATGTCAAGATGCGGTTTATATATAGATATTTAATATGAAAATTGTTTTACGTTTGCTTGGTGTAACAAATATATGTCCAAAAAAAAAAGCATAAAAATTGAACGCAAGTATCCAACACAGTAATTTATCACATCTACACTTTCTATTTACTCAACCAACTATAATTTTTATTTAAATAAATAAATGAATAAATGTAGTTTACATATACATTTTTCAAGTAAAGAAGTGCCAAACTGACCTGTGGTTCTGAGGAGTGCCAATTCGAGTAAAGGAGCAGAACGGAAAGGGATGAAATCATAGGTAGCAGTGCCTGATGTATTGACGGGAAGACGATCATCAACACGGTAGACAGCCTTGCGTTGATTTGGGTACCACATTATATCTGCAAACTCGTGTTGCTGTCCGAATGCAATTGCTTCATCTCCCAAATCCGAATCATTTTTTGTCAAATATGTGATGGATCGCTTGAACAGAGGTTCCAGTTTCAGAGTAATCTGCAAAAATATAGGCTATCAGCATAAGCCTTACATTTATGGGGGGAAAAACCTTTATCATCACAATTATTTTCTCAAACCAATCAAAATCCCGTAAATTGTGACCATTCCTTATATATACATCATATAAGTAACTTTTTTTGTAGAATATGCAACTTCTTTTTTTTCGTATTACAAATATAAAAATTTATAGGTACAAATAAATAGACATTAGGGCTATGTTTAGATTGGTGGAAGAAGGTGGAACAGAATGAAGGGAAAAAGCATTTTACTAAGTTCTATTGTTTGAATGCAATAAAATTGGATGGAGTGGAATAGAGAACGATGGAACCTATCTTTCCATTTTTCTTTTCCCCCAAACTAGGGGGAATGGAATAGAACATGAGTTATTGTGTTGTTTTTTTCACAATATTATTTTATCATCTCATTTATTAGTAATATTTTACTCTATTGTTCCATTTCATTGAAACACTCAAACAATGGAATGAAAAACTACTTCATTCTATCTTATTTTATTTAATTCCACTCTAGTGCTTATTACTAATCCAAACATACCTTACGTGTTTGGGATAAGGAGCTTGGATTAGCTAATTTGCAAAAATAAAAATAAAAAAATAAAGAGTTTAAATTAAACCTCAATCCTACTATTATGTTTATAGAAAAAAGCTACAAAGATACATTCTAAATTTATGATTGTAATTTTTCAACCAATTGCCGTAATTAGTAATTACCAAGTGAAATGAGAAAAGATTTTTGTCTACTTCAAACTGATAGACACCGAACACCGTAGAAGAAAATAGAGAGAGAAAGAGAGATGTGGAGAGAAAAAAAAGTGGAGAAAAAAGTATATTTAATAGGCCTGTAAGAAAGTGTCTAGAGTGTTTGAAATATTGAATGATTTAAATATTACTCTTTATCATAAATAGCACACAAAACAAAATTAGGTGCAGGATAAATAGATAAAAAAAAAATAATAAAGACATAGATAAGATAAAGAGTTGTTATTTGAATGCAAGCATGCAACACACTGTTTGACATTCTATCGCATCAACTATCGAAAACACTTGATTTTTTATTTTAAATTTTTTAGTTCATCTTTCCCCACAAATCTAGTGAGAGTGTTGAAGAGGATGTTTGATAAAATCTAGTACAAAAAGCATTTTTTTTTTTTTTGAGATAAAAATAGGGTTGTGTTATGTGTATGCACACAATCAATACACTTTTCGACATATTGTAATATCAAGGGCTAAGATCATTGGGCTTTTCATTTTGAACTTTTTTTTAATTATTTTTAACCAATCCAACGATTGCTAGAAAAGTGTGTCGACTTATGTTATGTACAAAAAGAAAATTGTGATAAAAATATGTACTTTTATGCACGAGTTGTGTTATTTGAATGCAAATATACAACACTTTTTTCGACATTCTATCACATCAATTACCCAAAAACACTTGATTTTTTATTTTAAAATTTTTATTTCATCTTTTTCCACAAACCCAAAGGGATGTCAAAAATATTGTTTGATGGAGTCCTTTATGCCTTTAAAGAGTCCGTTTAGCAATTACAAATTATAATTTGGGAATAAACCCTCTCATATAAGAATTTTATATGATTTTACTATATATTAACTTTTATTATTGATTAATTTTTTTTGTTAATCACATATTTAGTTTCACCTTCTTAATTAATTATAAAAATCGATATATAATAATATTATATAAAATTTTTATATGAAAAGAACTATTCTCGTATCATAACTCAAGTATTAATACTTCCTCTGCTTTTTTTAATTTTAAATTATTTTACACTTAAAAGACACAAGCAAACAATTTTTTTCCTTTTAATTCCACCGTCGTTTTTATATAGTTATCTCCACTAATAATAACGAATAACGTAGAGAATAACCCAGTAAATCTAGGTGATAAATCACATCATTACTTATAATAATAAATTAAGGTTAATTATTAAAGTAAGAAATATTGAATGGAGTATGTAAGCAATACCTGAAGTTTTCTCTGATGACAGAAGGAGTTACACACTGTTATATGTTAACTCGTCCGTTTGCTTTTACGTTTTCCGAATCCGTATATCCTTCTTTAGAAAAGTAGGATTATGAGTTTTAGTTATTGAAGCATATTTTTTTATGAGAAGTATTGCCGTTTGCCCATCTTATGAGGATGATTTAGTCATATAAAAGCAAAAAACGTTACTGTTATTTGTTTCAAATATTTTCTGGACATTGGGGAATTGCTGATAAATTTAGCTGTGAAAATAATAGAGAAGCATGCATTAAATATTAATAATTTGGTATTTTAATTATTTTATTAGTAAATATGGTGAAATTAAAGAATTACACTAAAATAAAATGATCTCCAAAATCTTTGTCACTAAAAAGTAAAAACATTTCTGGAGCACAATATTAACAAATGAAATTGAGACTGTTACGATAATATGGAACAAAGAAACAAAAGGAGATACCATACCTGCGAAATCACCCCAAGCACGCCAAGTGATACTTTTGCCGCGTTGAGATGTTCATGCTCTTCGTTTAGGCTCTGAACCTTAGCGTATCCATCTTCAGGACCTGCAGGCCTAACAATTCTAAGCTTCACCGCATGATCATGAACCGCACTTCCTCTTCCCCGCAATGAGCTTCCATGAGCACCGGTCCCCATAAGCCCCCCTATTGTCAATCCCCACCAATACGGCCCATATGGCAAGGCCAGCCCCGCCTTTGCAGCCTCATCCACCATCTGCTTCAGTGTCACACCACTCTGCACCGTTATTGTCCTTTCTTCCACATCGATTTTCAGTATCTGGTTCAGATATTTGGTGCTTATCAGCAACCCGTTTTGGCCATCAGGGCATACCCACTTGGGGATGCTGTGGGAGAAACGGGTAGCAACTTTCATCTTCCTTTTGTCTTTGGTCGCTGATGCAACCATTTTCACAAGCTCTTCCTCTGTAGTAGGGTACAGCACTTGTGCTGCTTTACAGATAGTTCGATCAGGGAACATGCCATAGGAGTTTGTGATAGTGCAGCTTGTATTCTTTGAAGAGCACTTGATGGGATCCTCTGGAGGAGTAGAGAGTGCCGCATAGAATAATAGGAAGAGAAGAAACGGTGGCATGGCTGCAAGTTTTGAACCTCAATGTTTTAGATCATACACGTGTTGTTTTGCTCGCATATACACAGCTATGTTGCTTGAGTATAGGGTAAGGAAACAAGGACAGAGCTTTAATACTGGATTCCTTAGTTTATACTCAGGGTTCATAACATTTCTATCGTCTGGTATTTTAAAAGGAAATCGTGGTTTTAGGTTTAACTTATTTACGTGGAAAAATGATCGGTGTCAATTGTGAACCGAAAAAATACTTATTGTACGTATGAAAGAAATATATCATTTAACATTTGGAGCTTGGGATACATTTATTTTTAGGCGCAATTCTATTGGCAGCAGGCACCAATGCCCGCTCGGTGCCTGCTCTCCTGTAGCTAATCAACGTGTTTCATCTAGTACAATAAATTATGAGTAAAAAAAGAGGTGAAAGTGATATTTTTTAATACTTTTTTATCTTTCTATCTTCCTCTGTTGATAATATTATCTTTTGAGATGTCATTTTCCCCCCCAAATTTCCAACTTTAGGTCAAATCATCTTACTCCATTTTATTTATCTCGTGGTGGCAGTCAAGGTATCGTTGCTCATCGTTGTTGCTTGTGTTTGTTACTCATTTTTGTTGCTTTTTATTGTGTCAAAATTTTTTATTCTTGTTGTTGCTCATCTTCGTTGTCCTCCCAAAAAATTGCTTATTATGTATTTTGCTTATCTCACTATGGTAGTCGAGGTATCGTTGCTCATCGTTGTTTCTTGTGTTTGTTACTCGTCTTTGTTGCTTTTTATTGTGTCAAGATTATTTATTCTCATTGTTGCTCGTCTTTGTTGTCCTTCCAGAAAATTGCTAGGGATGTCAATAACAGTTGCTAGAAACAAGCAATCAAGTTCAAAAGAGCAGGATAACAAGCTATTAAATTCAATAATGGAAATATAAACAAAAATAATATGATTATCTACAACAAAATATGCTTAAATTAGCAAATCACTGAATGAGTAACATTTTATACTACCAAATGACTAACTTGGTAAATAGTAATTCAAATGCAACTGAATCATAAATTTTTACCATTCAAAGATAAGTAGCTTGATAAATAGTAGCTCAAATGGGAATGGATAGCAACTTAGGGCTTGAAGCGAGAAGCTGCTGATCAGGAGGGAACGAGGAAGAGGGGTGATCAAGGAAGTGTTTACGACATTAAAAAATATCACTTTCACCTTTTTCACTCGTAATTTTTCACCTATACAAACTATATCTCAGTATTTCGAAACGTGTAAGAGCTAGCAAGTGATCTTGAACTCAGGGCACTATCCCATTGTTGAAGCCAGCATACATCCAGAAATGGCTGATGGTTATCAACTTTAACATAACAAAAAAGGATGTTTCCTCCTAATTTCATGTTTCAACATTATTAAAAATACAAAAAAGCATACATCTACACATCGGTACCATATCAATAGATCTGTCAGTAGATACCTTATGAAATCCCATATTTATGTTTGCGGAGATTTTTAATGGATTTTTCTCTCTTTTGTTTTGGACCGCAGCGTTAAATTCATATCTTCTGTCATGCAGTCCTTATTTCTTTCTATTCTTGTTATTTTTATTGTATGTGTCAAAGCTGGAAGTTGGACAGCTAATTAACTGAATAAAACTGCTTACATTACAGGGGTGGTACCAAATACATTGGCAATCAAAATAGTAGGGGTGGTAGCCTAATTCACAAGTGCACCTTAATAACAGATGCATTTATTTTGCTTCAAAGTTTTTGGCCAAGTGCTCACTTTTAAAAAATGGTAGTTTTTTTTGCATCGGAAAAAAAAAAGAATCTTAGTTATACTGAAAGTAAAACAACAGTTTTTAATGAAAGGCCCATTTAACATTTCTCATCTACTCCCCTGCTTTGATCTCTGTGCAATTTGTTGTTACTTCTGTTGGTGAGCATGCCTGACCAGAATAAGAAATGGGTCAAAAATGCGGCAGCCTGATGGCCTTCAGCTTCTTAAGATTGGTAAATTTGCATTCCAATAAATTTTAGTGCTCGGCTCCTCCTTGGATGGAAGTATCAAGTTTTGGACTTAAATCGTGAAGGTTTTTTTTTTTCCAAAGTAGAACAGACCAATATTTGACCAACAAAGCTATTTTTCATTTTTCTTTTAATTATTTATTTATTTTTGGTTGAGATTTGAGCATGGGAATTATTTTCCAGCCTTCCTGTGACCCGCATTACATAAAGCATCTAACTTTAAAACTTCAAACATCACGTGAGTAATTTATCCAGAAGAGAAGACGCACTCATCATAGCAAATGCAGCAAGTATCTTTCACCAATTCACAACTAGCTATCAGGAGGATGGGCCATCAATGAGTTATTCTCTCATGGTATCAAGATAGATGCCTCTGCTTATGAATTTCAGAGAAGAACAGAATTCCATATATCATAGCACTGCTACGTAATGATCCAATAAGCCCTTCAGATTCTTAACTGTCATGCAGAACCACATTCTACGCTCCTGCCGTACTAAGCTAAGGGCCTTGCGTTGAAGCATCACAGAGGAAAAACAAGTTATAAAAGAGATATCATACACTTTCAGTGTAAGGCAGGTTCGTGATCTCATCTTATTAAATGCCCTGGCCTCTGTATTGTTTATTTTCTTGGTATGCAAGCCAAGTAGCAGCATGAAAAAGCTTCCAAGGCAGAGGGCAGATCATAGGGGGAAACACCTCAGCAAACCATCCCTGCTCTGCTCGATTGCCTTGAGTAATTGGTTGAAACTTGATTCTGTAAGATTTTTGTCGGATCTATACCAGAAATTTAAAACACCAATCAAATAGGAACATAGATTAATAACAATGTGTACCTATCAGATTTATATTGTTGAGGAACATCGTCTATGAATCCTGTTCCAAAAAGAAAACGCACGCATATGCATATGCCAGGTATAAAAGAATCCACTCTATTTCCTTCTCTTTACAGATAGCTACATCGGTGGAGTAGTAGCCATCAAGAGTGCCAATAGTAGAGTGAGGATCCTACCCATATTATGAATATATATAGTACCCTAGTTCCATCCATGAAAGATTTAAGTTACTTTAAGCCTCTACACCCTCCAACATACTCATTATTAAGCACAAGCCCAATAACACATGGTGAATTACAAACCCACAATAGATCACTTAATAATTATATGGGTTTCCAATTAATAATGAGGCTATCCATTCAACCCATTTTTATTAAACCAAAAAGTCCGCCAATCAATGGAAGCCCAAACTCATAAAATTCTAACATTCTCCCACTTGGGCAATATTGATTGGGTTTTATTCAGTTTCTAAAATATTTTGAAAATGACTCTCGAGTTGAACAACTGTGGCCACAAACTATCGCTTGAAAAATAATTCACCATAAATCAGATCACTCCAGTCAACAAGGTTGCCAGCTAAGAATCATAAGCGAATGATAGATTATAAAATGTCTAGTTCCCCCACGACTATATAACCAATAACCTCATCAACAATGATCAACAATCATGAGTGTGCAAGGTATAGATATACACATCATAGCATTACAATAACGCGAGTGGTCAAAGTGATCCTTAATGCTACTGTATATGGATCCTCATTGTGTCTTTCCAGGAAAACAAAATCAATCTCCTACAAAGAGATCACATGTTTCTCACGAAACACCAATGTCTTCCTAAGAAAACATCATATCTTGAGATATATAAATGGTATCAAAACTAATTTTATGATATGTGCATATATTCATCAATAGATTACATAAACCTAAAGTAATCAAATGAACAATACAACTCCCACTAACCAAGTATATTAAAAGACCTTACAAGACCATATTCTCAACATGTTTCATAAACACTATGGGCCTAAGTCATTTAGTTAAGGGTCAACAAACCCCTTCTCAATGCTAATATAATCATGAGGGCCCCAATTGCACAATTCCAATGCAATCACAATCCATCAGCTTTCACTAACTAATCACATTAAAAGACATAAATCACCAAGGTTCAAGCATGTGATTTCAATAAAGTTATCATAGCTCCACTGTTAAATAACATTAACAGCAACAAAACATAGCCATCATAACTCAGACTATCAAAGATTCTCAATATTATATATATATCATGATAATAGAACCAAACAATGGCTCCCACAAACCTTATGCAATTACAAGAATATGATTAATTTTGGGTATAGTCATATTTTTCATGAAAGGTTAGCCATATGATTATACAATCACCTGTGGGCAGAATGCACAACACATACCATAGCTCCCAACATTTTCTTCAAGAAGAAAATCCACTTAAATATGAATTCAAGCATAATCCAATAGATAAACTTACATATCCATCATGCCCAAATACCATTGCTATATATAATTTCCATCCTTTTAAGAAGCTAGCCAAAGTTTACAATATTATAATCTAATTACTTTATTAAGGGAATACATGACATAAAGTTGAAAATAAACATAATCAACCTTTAGTTGATCCAATGGACAATAATCAGTGACAACTGTCACCATAACAGGGATTGAAAACATAAATACAAACTCGCCTGTGGACGAAGAATATATCATGCACAACAGTCTCAGAAAATTCAACACCTGTGGGTAGAAGAATTTTCACCATCAAATAATCCCAAATTTTTATATTATTTAAATCAATTTATACATAACCACCTGTGGGTAGGTCAATTGTAACACCCCAGCTTGAGTTGCAGTTACCCGTCGAAATTGGAATCTGAAAAATTCTAAGTCCGACCTATGACTCTTTAGAGGGCTATAGGTTTGAGGCATTTTCTTAAGATCAAAAGTCCCGGTAATGGTTCCCTGGGCATCAATGAATTGAAGAGGGATTTTTAACGAATTTCAGGGAATGGATAACTCCTTCGTTTTCAACCCTCAAGTTCATCAAAACACAAATTTTCGGAGAATTGTACTAAAACCCAAAAGTTGGATTCTGATTCCTAAGGATTTTGAATTTTTAGATATTTTTATTGAATCAAAATAGGGGGTATTCCCTTATTTACATTTATGTTTTAAAGTTAATGAAAAGTAAAGTTAAAGGGGACATTAACTTAATGTAAATAAGTCTTTGCAATATCCTAGATCTGGAAAAGGACTGCAGAAAGAAGGCACCAAGTTTTTGGAGTTGGTAATCAATTACAGGGGACTTGTAATTGCTTACAATCCTCTCTGTATGCCCACGGGTTAAAAATTTTCACGTAATCGATTACCAGTTTTGGGTCTGTGGTAATCGATTATCAGCCCTTGATAATCAATTACCACAGGTCAATATATAAGCCAAGACGTGTTTCTCCCCCTCATTTCACGATTTACTTTCTCTCTCTACCCTCAAAACTCTCTCCCTTCTCTCTAAAACCTATTGCTCTTCAATTCTCACTCAAATCCTTCAATCTATCCCTCAAAACTTCATCAAATTACACCATTCTCACTCACTAAATCTCAATTTCTTTCTTTAATCTCAAATCATATCTTCAACCAAAAATCAACACAATGTGGTCATAGAGCTTGGAGGAGGTGACACCAAGGTTTCCAAACCTTTCTTCTTCCTTTCCCCTTCTAAAAGGTAATCTTTCAACTCCTTTCCTCTTCCTTTCCTATCAATTATGGATTATTTACTCTATAGTGAGTTCATAGAGAACCCTAAGCTAGAAGAATTGGGGATTTTGATTCCTAAATGTAATTTAGGCATATTCTTAGGCTCAATGACCAATATTGAATTGGATTGTCATAATTGTGATGATAGATCTCACTGGAGGCTCGGTTATTGGTTTCAAAATGTCATGGGATTAGGACTCTACTATTGGATTTAAGTCTGTGATTGGATAGTTGTCCTTGACTTGTTTTCTAGTATATCTATTTGATTTATATATATATATATTTATATATATATATATATATATATATATATATATATGTGAATGAATTAGTAAGTTTTATGTGGATAATTATTTATTTCTCTTATGCATGTTTTATTCAAATTGACACATGAGACAATGAAAGGATTTTGGGTGAATTTCTGAACATGTGTATATATATATATATATATATATATATATATATATATATATATATATATATATATATATACATATATATATATATATATATATATATATATTAGACACTTATGGAATTATATGAATTTTCAAAGCATAATTTTGTAAAAGCTTTTGACTTCCTTGAACCATATGATTTAAGCTTTATATATTAATTGACGATTGGTCTTACGAGACTCTGAATAATGTTTTTATAAGAAAAAGGAACGACTGGATTTTGTGAAACCTTTGATAAATATTATGTGAGATGGTAAAGGAAAGACTTAGAAAAGTCTAGATTAGGATTTGTAGGCTAACGGTAGCAGGCGTTAGCCTTGGGTGCACCTAGGATGATGGATTTCACAGCCGCTCAAGGGAGTGGTGCGTGTCTGATTTCGGGATTCACACGAAAGAAGAACCACCTAAGTGTGATTCCTGCCTGTTTATCCTGGAATAGATGGACTCTATGTTTTTGGAAACAAAATTTGGAAAATGTTTGATAAGAGTTCTATTTTGGTTTTATTATACTGATTATTGCCTTACCTTAATATCTACTTAATAATTATGATTTGTACATTATCTCATGTGGGTTAGGGATACTCTATCTCTCACTGAGTTTCATAAACTCACCTTATTGTTTCTTTCTCTTTTTCAGATACAGATGTTCAACTAGAATCTATCCTTCATTCCCCCATAGTGGGATTCCGAATTTTGGTGGATGAGCCCTTTTCTATTCAACGGTATTTTGTAAATGTTTATGTTTGAGAATTCTTAGATTTTGTAGCTCCATAGTACTACAGGCAGGGTTCAACCCTTGCTAGTGTATTAATATAAATGTTAGACTAAATTGATTATTATATGTTTGATTCTGTTGTATTTTAATTGTTTATATTATGTTGGTTTTCCTAAAGGATTTGGTTTTCTAAAGAATTAAAGTTATGTATTTCGGATGAGCACTTGTAAATATATATTTTACTGTTACACTATGTGCTGAGGGATGTGTTCTGAGAATACCTGGATCCCTGATGGAAGATTGTTTGTTTATCTTGCAAGGTAACCTTTTGTAATTGGGAAATATCCTAATTACAAAGGAGAATCTGTCAAAATTTTTATAAAAATTCTATGGTGGAAGGCTTGCGTAGGGACTTGTCCCTATGCGCCGGTCATGGCTCAGGTTTGGGTCATGACATCAATGCACTAATTGGTCTAAGCAGCAGAATTAATCCCAAATCAACAAGTAGCTCCACTAACTTTATGAATAAGTCACTGTGGTGATAAACATCCAAATTAGTAAATGGGCTTCAAAATAGGGATAAAAATTTAGTCCATTAAACCATTTTTAACTTTCATGCATGAATTTTCCTAAAACATGTTTTCAAAGAAACATACTATGAAGTACTTTTTCATAAAGTCACATTAATCAAGAAGTGAAGATAATTTGCATAGAAATGAACTTTAACATATAGACCATGCAAATCAAAATAATGAGCATTAGGCTACAAATTAATACAGAGAGCTAATAGGTCAATTAGACCAAGGTTGAGAGCACTTGGCAATTTCCATGAATTATTTCATTAGCTTAATAAACAAATTACCTTGCAATTTATCATTGAGTATGCTAACTAATTCACTAGCCATGCCAATTATTTATTCATGCTCTCTAAAATTATATTATGACAATAAGATAGCTCTTATTCTCCATGCACTTAATAAACAACCAAGTGCCATAAAAACAATGATAATTAATAATTATCATAATATTTCTCATAAAAAAATTTTATCAAGAGAACCAAAACATTATACGGTGCAGTAGAAATTATGGTATAAATAAAATTTCATTCAACTAAGTTGAATATAAGGCATAGTTGCCTCTTAATTCATGCATAAACTAATGCAAATTAACCATGACTATTATAACTCTTTATCAAGAGAAACAAAACATTATACGGTGCAGCGGAAACTATGGTATAAATAAAATTTCATTCAACTAAGTTGAATATCAAGCATAGTTGCCCCTTAATTCATGTATAAACTAATGCAAATTAACCATGACTATTATGACTCTCCCCCTCGACTATTACATAGTCACAAATAGCAATAGTTATGTCCTTCCTTTTTTAAGGAAACATTTAGCCACAATATCCACTTTAAACACTATGCACTTTCATTGTAATCTTCCTCTCAAATACCCATTTGCACTAATAGGCTTAAAACCATCAACAGCTTCTATAAGCCTCCATATCTTATCGTAACTCATGTAGAGTACTCTTACCTTTAATCATTTACCAAACAAAGATTTCAAAATTATCAACATTCTACTCGAGAACTCGATAATCCTTGGTTCAACTATCTTCATTCCGTGGTTATGATAATAAGGTTTGTAACCTTTGGCATTCATGGGATAACAGGTGGCCTTAAAGTTCTTCTTGATATAGTGGGATCAATTCAATAACTTCACTCCATACACAAAGTATAGTTGAGGCTAAATTTGTAATCCTAAAACAGTTTAACTAGTATTTTAGGAGAGTATTTTATTTAAGATATAAACAACTGTTTTAAGATTTTTTTTCAATGAGATTCAGGTAAGTTAATGTGATTTAACACAAAACAAAATTTCTTTATTCAATCATTCCATTTTATTTAGAGCCATTTACATATTAAATTTGGGAAAATAATCCTTCTAATCCAGAAGATATTTAGCAAACAATCTCATAGATTATCTATTATTATGATGCCTATTTCAGAGAAAATTTACCATCCCAACCTAATAATTTTGATTTTTCTAGCCTATTGACTTTTTTCACCTATCTTAAAAATTTTAATTTTTTTTAAGACAAACATATTTATTTTTAAATATAAACAAATCACAGCTTACAAAATCAAAATCAAAACAACAAAAATGTTTGATTTTCTCACAAGGTTAGTTTCACAAAACAATATCAACAATTACCAAAAGATAATCACATATTTGTCTTGGTAAATTTCCTTGTATAACAATTTCAATTAAGAGCTCAATTTGGTTGTCAGTGCCATTCATGAAAAAATTCACAAGAGCCGAAAAATATCAATAATTTTGATTATTTACATGGGTAATCAATAATAATATGTGGTACCATAAATAGGAACTCAACATATAATATAAACTCACCTGTGGGTGGAGAATATATTATATAAAATAATAGTTACAAAAATCCAACACTTGTCGGTAGAAGGATTTTACTGTCAAAGTCATCTCAAATGTCATGTCACACTAAATTAATCAATGAACTAACTATTTGTGAATGAGTCAATCCTCAACTAACTAAGTGACAAAATATGTCACATTAGGATCAATTAATAAGCTAACCAACTGTGGGTGAACAAACTCATAACCTTCCAAAGTGACAAAATATCTCAAATAAATAAACAAGTAATCCCGTCAGTTTTGCAAGTAACCCATTATGGTGTAGAAACTTGATCAACTAATAGAGCTCTCAATAAGGATATATAATTGCCCAAATAATCAAATTTTAGCTTAACTCCAATTTTCCAAACACTCTTAACAGCACAATAATGGGACTCAATAATCACATATAGACGTTTTTCAATTTTATAATTTCTATAGAATTCAAATTAATTTTTACAATCACAAAATATCTCAAATTCTACTATTTTATAGAATTTTAAACCAATATTTTATAATTATAAATTTTATTAAGAGGTTTAGTTTCTTTCTCTCCCCTCTTTTCCCTTTTTTGTTTTAAATTTTAATAAATAAAACGGGGGAAAACAAAAGGGTTTGATCCCTTTTCTTCTTGCTCCGGAGGCAGCCGCTGCAACACCATGGAGACCAGCAAAAGACGGTGCTGCACCATCTTCCTCACGTGAACAGCGACCATGTGAGGCAGCAATGGCGGACGCCCGCTGGCAATGCCATCCTCTTCCCCGCGAATGCAATCCAGAGCCCGTAGCTTTCATCATCGCTTTGCAAAGCGAATCCTCTCCAGTAGTGATTATCCAGTGCAGCTGCTCCTCGTTGCGACGGCAGTGCAAGTGTTCATGGAGGGAACACTGCGAGATACTCCAATGGCGATGGCCTCTTCCTTCCTGCTGCTCAACGGCGGCAGATCCGGCTAGCGGGCAGCGCATCGGGAGCGCCAGCAGAGAACCACCCATGGCCTCCTTCTATGGCGCCACACAACTCTTCTTTCCCCTTTCTTCATCGTGCAGATGCACGCACAAACGGCGTACCAGTGTTCGGCGTCACAATTTTATCAAGATTCAAAACGAAATTGGGTCATCCAAGACCTCCACAAGAATAATAAACCAATGCCCAAGGCCCCACAAGACAAATTTGATTTCAGAAGGAGGCTTGAAATTTTTCAAGCGTTAAATCCCGATTTTGGTTATTTGAAAAATCACCCAATCAATTCAAAATACCAAAAGATAGGTAACATCTATAATACATTTTCAATTCAGAATGAAAAAATGATTCTGTATCAATTCAACGCATTCAATATTCAATATTTAACAAGTTTCAAACAATACATGTTTACGTCTGAATTGTGAGTCAAATTCGACTCAAACATTCTTTTAATGCAGATTTATTCTATCTAACCATATGTCATATACAATATCGAAAAGGAATTTGGCAAACCTTAAATTTCTATTTAAAAAATTAATTTAGAAATTGTTCCAAATCAATTTCAGAAAAATTCTCAATTTAAACCAACTTCAGAATTTTCTTAAATTGGGTTCTAATCCTAGTGTAACCGCTCTGATACTATATGTATGATTTTTACCAGATCTATACCAGAAATTTAGAACATCAATCAAATAGGAACATAGATTAATAAAATGCATACCTATCAGATTTATATTATCGAGGAACACCGCCTATGAATCCTATTCCAAAGAGAAAATACATGCATATGCATACGTTAAGTACAAGAGAATCCATTCTATTTCCTTCTCTTTGCAAATGGCTGCATCGATGGAGCAGTAGCCATCAAGAGTGCCAAGACTAAAGTGGGGATTCTGCCCATAATATGAATATCTATAGTACTCTAGTTCTATCTATCAAAGACCTAGGTTACTTTAGGACTTTACACGCTCCAACATACTCATCATTGAGTCCAAACCCAATAACATATGATGAATTACAAACCCATAATGGATCACTTAATAATTATATGGGTTTCCAATTAATAATCAAGCTATCCGTTCAACCCATTTTTATTAAACCAAAAAGTTTACCAATCAATGGAAGCTCAAACCCAAACAATTCTAGCAGATTCGTCTTTCACAACCGTGAAAATTCTATCATATACGTTGGTAACCATCTTTATAGGAATTGCACTAGTCGTGTAGTTAGTCACATAGGCATTGCCAAGTTAAAACTTAGGAATATCTACTCGTACTTATAAATGCAGGGTTAATAATAAATTATGATCATGTCAACTAATGATGTAGAGTTGTGCGATAAGGTTAATTTGAGTGAGGGTATTTGTGGAAGTTTCATATAACATGATTGATTTGTCTATTCCTACAAGTTATAGGACAGTAATGAAATACATATTAAAAAGATGAAACAAGAGCTCAATTATTAATTTAGGGAATAATAAAGATAAAATAATATTACATGACCGAGATTCTAATCTGTGTTTGGTGCCTGCAAAGTATCTCCACTTCATCATTGTATGATTTGCTCACGCGAGAAACTACAAGGGTACAAGTTGATCGACAAAGATAACGGAAGGCAACAACTAAAATAAAAGCACAGGAGAGTCTGGAAGGTTCACTCAAATGGTTTTAGGCATTCTTTCCAGTTTCAACATCAATTCAAGAAGACAAGTAAGGTAGGCCACCACATATCACTTTTACCTTTGGATCCTAACAAAATAACTACTAGAAAAAATAAAAGGTGAATTCTCCGGTACCCACCCAAAAATAAAGAGTTTCGAACTCTTCTTAAGTGGTCCAATGAAATTTAGTCATATGTTTAATTTATTCTGTCTAAGCATCCATATATCAATACTTTTAATTTTATATGTAAACCCGCAATATTCTTGTTTGGTTACAAATTTACCCTAGTCTCTATTAATATAATCCTTATTCCAATTACCAACAATTACCCTAATCCTTGATTTTGATATCTCAATCTTAGGTGAATCTAAAACCTAAGAATTTGTTTGGCAAAGGAAGGAAAATAAAAAGAAAAAAGTTGAGAGGAAAGAAAATAGAAGAAGAATTATTTTTTCTTATTTTTTTGAATAGAGAAATGAGAGAAAAAGAAAAGATAATGATGCTAAATAATAATTTTATCATTATATTATTATAAAATATTGTTCCAACCATAAATATGAAATCATAACAAAAATTAGTGAAAATATAGAAGTTAATGCAATTTTATCATAAATTTATCTATCAAAATAATATAAATAAATATAATAAAAATTAGCCTTCTATATTTATATAAAAGCATTCATATTTCTATTTTTAATTTACTAAATTTAAAATAATATCAATTTATTAAATTAAATCAATATTAATAAAAATAAATTATTTAAAAATATTTAAAATAAAAATATTATTTACAGCATGTTCTATGGATGTAGCCTGTCCAAGGCTGGTAGTTTATGCGGTGTTGGGCGTGAAGCCCCTTATTCCATAGGAAAAAAAAAAAAAATCATCATGACTTTGTTGTTTTGGGCATAAAGGCACTACTGTGGGATCCTTTGTCCATCTGATTTTCTTGGTTTAATAGCGCCATCAAGAAGGCACACAATGACAAAAAGAGTGAGGGTGATATTGGAAATCGTAATATGTATTTATCCTCCTTCTAATTTCCGCCCAATATTGGGGTGAAAAAATTTTAGTGGCCCCACAGATAACTTTGTTTTGCTTACTGACTTTCTTCACTATTCCTTTTACAACCAAATAAAAAAAAGTAACTTCTTTCGTTCTAATTTCTTTCCTTTCCCACTCCTTCTTTCCATTTTCAGTCCAACCAAACACAACATAAAAAATGGAAGGAGATCGTTCTTGCCTATTCTTAACACTCATCGGCGGCTGCTCACCTTTTTGGGCACAAATCACCTCGAGAATGAGGAGCATGACATCGTGGACATTCACCTTGCGTATGTCCCATAGTTTGATGGTCCGGTCTTTTTTTTTTTTTTGGCTTTGTGTTGGTATGATCTTTACCATTTTAAAATGAAATAATGCTCATCTCCATGGTTATCAATAAATGTAAGGTGCTGACTAATTTGATCTCCCACTATTTCCAGATCATTACATAATTTACTTTTATGAACCATTAAATTTAATTTAATAACAATCCTATAGTTGAAATGACTCATGTGCATATAGACTCTAATTGAGTTGGAGCACTCAAGTATAACTTCTTCTTGCTTCTCCACTCCCCACTACCAGTTCAACATCTTCACTGACGATAAGTCTCGCAATGGACAACAAAGTGTTGATTACATATCTAAAGAGATCCTCATTTTTTTTAATAATTTTTGTGGTTGAATGAAAGGAACAATCTAGTGAGTCAATAGTGGTTCTTCTCCTATCTATTTCTCAAAACATCTCTAAAAGTAAAAAACATCAATCCCAACATTGCCATTTCAAAGCCACCTATAAAAATGGTTGAAAACTTCAACCTTAAAGTAAATTAAAACAACACATCTCAGCTTGAAGTCGAAAGCACAGTGAAAAACAAATGAAAATAAGAAATTTATGATCTTGTATGTGATAATAGACCAAAAACTCTAACTAAACACCCTCCAAATGGCTTGCGCCCAGAAAATGAAGAAGATGAACCTCATCTCAAAATGGATGCCTACACCACACAGTAGGCAGGGGGTAGTGCTGCATTGGCCTCATCGGTGGTGGCGATTATGACCTTCCACGGCAAGCCAAGGTAGCAGCTCTTAGTGGTGGTGGTGGTGGTGGAACCGACGGAGGACAGCAGTGGCAGCAGCACTAAAGGAGGAAGACAATGGTGGTTGGAAGATGGTGGGTGAAGGAGAAAAGGACTAAATACCGGGAAGTTGGAATTCGGTGGGTGAAGGAGAACAAGAGTTAGGGGATAATGCCTTCCATGCTCCATATCAATTAAGGTTCATTTATATACATATTTTATCTCAGCCACCAGATTTTCATTAAATTATATCTAACAATTCACAAAAATGGACCATAGCCTAGAAATAATAGGGGATCAAATTAAACAGTACCTAAATGTAATGCCCTCAAGGTGGCCCATTAGAACCCCTGCAGGCTTGCCTCCAGAATTTTAGCAACGCCAATCTCTTCGACCAAAAAACGAACAGTAACGCCGATCCCAGACCTAAACAAAGGACGAAGCTACTCTGGTTGCATTTCATTTTTCAATTGAGGTGCCATAGTACTATACTACTTATGAGATATGGAAATTTTGCAATATGTAACGATGACCAAAGCAAATTAAGATCTCCGACAATTAACTAATAACAATTCTTAGATTCATTATTTTATATGGATCGAAAATTCTGCAATATGTAATGATCCCAATGTTACGATCTCCTTCTAATTTTTAGGATTTAAATTTTTTTTTAGATTGAGATATCAAAATCAAGGATTGAGATAATAGGAATTGGGATAAAATCCTAGGTGATTGAAATAAGGGTTAGAGTAATAGAAATTAAGGTAAGTTTGTAAACAAATAAAAATATAGTGGATTTAAACATAAAATCAAAAATATAGACATGTAGATGCTTAGATAGATTAAATTAAATATATGGCTAGATTTTATTTGACTATCTAAAAAGGATTTGAAACCCTTTATTTTTGAGTGAATATCATTAGCATGCAAGTACTTGCCGCTCCAGCATCCGATTCAGGCCTAGTTTGGTAGTGCTCTTCAAATGAATGCTCTGACTTATAAAAAATATAAGTTAATTTTTTTTATTTGATAAACCAAAAAATTGGGATGCTTTTACTCCTAGCTTTTAAGAGCTAAGTGTCTCGGCTTTATGGCTTTGGTCTTTAAGATATGCTCTCTAAAATTTAAAAGATTAATATAACCTTATTTTATTTAATGACATTAAAAATAAAAATTATTTTTTTTAGTATTTATAATCATTGTAATCATTTTAAACATTAAAAGTAATTTTATCAAATACTATTTTTGTGACTTTTACTTATTAAAAGTAATTTTTATATTATTTTACTAAAGGATATTACTATGACATTTTGAGAACAATTTTTAGAGAACCAAAAAAGCTCAGTAACTTTTAAAAAATCACAACAATAGAGAAAAAAAAAACTCAACATCACAAGCCTAAATCAGAGAAAAAAAAAAAAGGAAATAGAGAAAACCTATTGAGTCAAAGATCACACACACTACATAATCAAAGTTTGCAATAGATCATCTCAACCACCTTCTTAAATCACCAGTTGAAGAAGGAGAAATCTCACCGCCAGGACTGTCAATGCAGCAAGAAGAGTAGTTGGACTGCTGCTCCAGCCCAAAATGTGACCCACCCATCACACTCTTAAAGCTTGGACTCCTCAAACTATGCCCGTAATTCCCATACCCCATTCCTACATTACAAGGATCATGTACAGGATATGATAGCCTTTTCCTTGCTGATCCAACCCTGTCCCTCTCTGGCGTCGATGCCCTCTGCTTCGGGGCACTCTGCGACCGAATTCGAGCCTTTGCAGACTCCGTTGCAGCCATGTAATTAGGCAAAGTAGCCCCAACATTACTTGTTCCACCAGCCCTGCTACTTAGGCACACATTTCCTCTATAATGATGATTATTATTCAACCTCAGATTTGGTGTTTGAGAGGTCTGGTAGCTTCTATCTTCTCTGCTACAGCGAGGGCTCGCGGACCGGACTTGAATGGGCCTTGATTTTGCTGGCGATGGGGTTGCAGGGAAGTTCTGAATTGATCCATTTTGGTTGGTTCTGTGGAGTGGGGAAGCAATTGAACGTCTTCGTGGCTGGTGTGACTGCTGTGGGTTATATTGATAATTTGGATGTGATCTTCGGTAATTAGGTCCTAAATATGAGTAAGGCTGAGAGGTGTCAATTTCCACATTCTTAATTGGGTCTCTTTGATAATGATCTGTTGAGGCTCTTCCCCTGCTGCTCTCCCATGGCTTCGTAGTCATCAAGTGGTTCTGCCGTTTCGGTCTCTCTTCTGGCTCATCTTCATTGCCAATTGACGATGATGTCCCACCATTCCTCCAAATCTATGATATTGTCGTGCATTGAACAACATCCAATTAGCCTATGAAATTCAGAAATGAGAAACAGAGGAAGCGCTGAAAAACAGAGTATTAGTCAGAGTGAAGGGACTGAACCTGTTGAGAAAAAGCTTGAGACAAGGTCTTGTCTCGCTTCACGGCTGCTGCTTTCCTCTTCTGCAACATAGCTTTAACTACTTCAACCGTGTGCGGACGCTCATCCCAGTCGCCTGCAATGCTACTTCCCTCTCTTGACTGTCACAGCAACCCAATCAAACAACATAAAAGTACCCTTTTTTTTTTCTGATTCTGAAAGCAAGAAAAAGTTCAGACAAGATATGATATTGGTTCAATCGAATCTTATCTCACTTACCATTGATTTCCTATCTAAAATGTCCTGAAGATACTGTGATTCCCAAACGCTATTGGTGTCGCTGAAAATGGATTTTCTACTAGAACTACCTTCGTGTGAGAACCTGGTGCGCTGGTCAAGCACCCTCGCCTGTACTCGAACAAGAGCCTGCATGCACCGTAGGGTCATCTTTGCCTGCTTCCGAACATTGTGACCCCTTACCAATGCTTGCAACTTCACCAACCCCTTAAGCGCACGAAGCGCTCTTCTCGCCTTCAAATACACAACATCACATAAACCATTGACATCAATCTCTTATTTTTTCCATCTTACAATAACTGGAGTTAGATTATTTAGATCTATTAGGTAGCTGCACTTGCAACTGCACTTACTAGGTATCCTCTGAAAGCAGTTTGAATCACAATGGCAGCGTGTTGCTCCTCGTCTCTATTCCTATTCCTGCCGTGATTGTTGAACCTTACTGCCTCCACGGCAGCCTGTGTGGTGGCCACTGCGACCGCAACTGCGTGCTTTTGATCTGTCGCTGCCGCCACTGCCACCACAGACACTTGCTCTGCACTTGAAGGCTTCGCCTCCGTTTGAGTGCCTATTGTTTGCTGGTTTAAAGGTTTTCTGAACATCCATCTTCGTTTATCTCTCCTCTGCAACCGAAAAAGAGAAGGTTCATTATCTAATTGATATGTTAGTTATCTGCAAGGTAAAAGAAAGGGATCATATCATAGAAAATAGGGAAAGGAAAACGGTGACTCACCTCGTCCTGGTCTTTGTCTTGTTCTTGGTCAAGGTTGTCTCTTGTTTTACAGTTTTTGTGAGTGTCGTTGGTTGGAGATCTGAATGCCCTTTTCACAGCATTCAACCATGAGGTACCTCCCTTCTTCCCCATCAAAATGCACGGTAAAAACCAAGCTGCATTTTCGGCTCAACTGCTAAAACCATAGCCCAGAAACAGCCATAAAACTGAACTGTGGAGAGTTAAGAGACAGGCACTAGAAGGGAAAACAAGGGGAATGAGCATGACATATAGCGATGGAGGTCATACTCAATGTTATTATTATATATATCGGGTCACATTAAGGAATGCTACCGCAAGCTTTTTGCTCAACATGGATGTGTCGTGACTCCCCTCAACACTCCAAATAAATGAATTCGCACGTGGAATATCTGAATCACCCTCGGTTAAACTCGTAGAGAAATTAAATGGAGGAGACACTCGTAATTGAATGATTGATTCTCTTGCTCATTTGAGGTAACCAATGAAACACTTTGATCAACATTAAAAAAAATAATAATCATGGTTCAAGATCAAGTTGATTACATGGCTTAACTTTGAAGTATGTAAACAAAAAATGGCAGTCAGAGTCAGAGACAGCCCGTGGAAGAGGCAGCCTAGAATAATAATTTCTAGGTAGATTAATCTAAAGATGGGCAAAGTTTGGTGGCCTTTATTTATTGGCATGGGTGGACAGGAGAGTGAGTGTGTCAGAAATTGCGATATCGTAATCTAATGTTAATGGTTAATTGAAAGTGGTTTGTGCAAGTTGTGTTGTGGGTGAAGAAAGGAGGACCTAAAAATGGCCATTTTCAGTTTCTATGGTGGAATGGGAACTGAGAAGAAAAGGAAAAGCTGTATTTTGTGACTTGTGTGTGAGTGTTAGATTTGTTGGGTTGGGGAAGCAAAGGTGATAAGCTCTCCCATGGTATCACGTGCTAAGAGGGAACAGATCGAGATATTTCAGGTGGGTGATGGACCTCTCCTTGAATCAAAAAAGATCGTGTGGCTTTAATTGGTAAATACCATTTGCATCTTTTCCACCACAATCAGAATAAAAATAACATGGTCCAAATCCTTATCTGAGATTAATCGTGTTCAATGCTTTCCTCCAAACCGGTCGAACTCTCCAAGATTCTCTAGGAATTCACTCCAATATGAACTTGAACGTGAGAAAATCCCGAATCCCCAAATGTTATGTAAAGTTATAGAGTTATTAGAAATACCAGTAAGTAATTTGTATGTTAACTTATTTTGTATAAACCTATAATCTCATACGTATTGTTGAAGTTTCTTTCACTCCTAATAGTTTTATATTATATTATATATGTTTGTGCTATACATTCTATTTTTTTTTTAATTAAATTGTCTATCAGGGCATAAAGAAAATGAGATTAAGCTCAAACAATATAAATTATTTATGAGAATAAAGCTGTTTAATGGATTGGGCCACTGCAGGCGAGGCTATTTCAAGCCGAGGTTAATCGAGTTAAGTATAAATATAGGCTAACAAAATAATAAACAGCCCACTCTTTTGTGAGCCATGACTAGTATTGAGCTAATAGTACGTGTCTGCTTCACTTTTCTTTTTAGGTTTTTTTTTTTTTTTTAATTTTGGTCTACTTTACATTCTTTTTATATTTGCTGTCTTTTTGTTTTTTTGGTCTATTTTTTTTATTTAATGTTGTCCTTTTTTTTGTTTATCATTTTTTTCCTGTTAGAGGTGGGCCATTTAAGAGAGTAAAAATGAACTAGAGTAGCGATAGTTTTTTTTTCCCCCTAATTATGGATATAGATTACTTTTTAAAATATGTATTCGGGTCAATCCGGCTGACTTAGTGGCTTGCTCAATTCAAGCTAGGCTAAGTTAGGCTAAATTATTTTTTTACTTTTATTTTTATAGTCTAGCCTATACATTTTTCAGGGATAAGCCAGCCCATTTCGATGACTCTATATGAGAATACCCAACTTTATAATTAGAGATCCTAAGAACATTTGGTCGAAAGAATGAATTAGAAAATAGTTTGTTATGGCATACACCATATATAAAGTTGTACATCCAAAAAGTTCAACATGAAGGAATAGATATTCAAGTACTGCAGTGTTTTTTAGGATGAGTTTTGTAACTTTTAATCAATTATGTAACTCTTTAAATAGTGTTACAAATTGAAGAAACATCTTTGATGAAATTCACCTATATATAAATATAAAGTAGAGCTGCTCCGATGAAAATAAGGTCTACATTCTCTAGGGCACTCAAGAAAATTAAGATTGTGCATTAAGCCATAATGTATGGGTTTAAAGACTCAGTATTTGCACTCAATTTATTATATGCATGGTAGAATGTCTTATAATTTCTTAAGCATTTATAATTCAAGACAAAAGACCACAGGAGATTCAAAGATAACAACCAGTTTTTACCCACCTTGCACAGTCATGTTGTAGAATCTCTGTTGTTGAGAGATAAACAAGAAAGGAGATAATAATAATAATAATAATAATTTAATAAAAATTTATATAATAACTTTTTTAGTTCAAGTAATTGTTTATATAATTATTAAGTGTTATTATTATATACTTTTTAAATGAAATAATTTTCAATTCAAATTATTGATATTATAAATAGAATTTTGTTTAGGAATTTACTTTGCTTTTACTATGATTAACTATTATTATATACAATTAATTTAATTTATAATTAATTGATAATTGTCATATATGAATTAAATTAACCACATACGTAAAATATTTTATAAAGTCTTTTGTTCAAAGATATTTTTTTTTGTCAAGAAAAGATATAATTTGTTTTGTTTAAAGATATAATTTATAACCTTTTATTTTTTTATTACTATTTTTGGTCAGCCCATAGAGACGGTGGCCGGGGAGGGGGGATTGAACACTCGATCCCCTTCCCCCCGAGCGCACCTACTTGCAAAGGCTAGGTTTTTCACCAATTGTGCTAACCTTCTTTTTTATATTATCGTGATATAACTTTTTTTTATTGATTTGGGGTCGTATCCGGTTCTTTTGATGGACAGAAATCATTTTATTCCTTTTTTATTTGGTCGTTATAACTTATGAATTTTTAGCATTAAAAGGTCTCTCATTTAAGCCCATAATGTGTGGTTAGTACAAACGAGCATTGGACTCACAACTCAACCAAACCCAATTTAAATAGACAACACACTGAGCCTAACTACTGACAACCTTCGTCCCATTTAATTTATGAGTGGGAAAAAAAATGGCTTGAGAACTATTTGGTCCTTAAACTTAAGAAGGACCGTTTGTTTGGACCTTTAAAAAATTTTGATAAACAAATACAATAATTTTTTATTTAATTTACGCATACAAAATTATTATTCCAAATAAACGATAATATAAATTCAAATAATTATGAAATTCTAAATAGAAATCTTTTATTACTTTACAAGATTATAATTACGTTTAGATAAAAATATTTTCATCCTAGATTAAAACTTAAGCAAATATTTTAGTTATAAGCTCTTTTAAATTAAATAAAGTAATTTTAAATATATAGTAAATATTTATTTATTAAATAAGAATTCATAATTATAGAAAGTTCACTTATACATAAGTTGTTTATGGCACGAGATAAATAGAATATTTAATGTTTTTAAGAGAAAGATTAGCAAAATATGATTAAGTCATAAGCTATTTTGTACAAGAAATAAAGAGTAAAATTATAAAAAAAAATCAAATATTTGAAAAATCCTACTTAATATGTCAAAATAACTAGAATAATAATTTTTCATTTAAGTTACGTATGTTAAGTTAAAAGTAAATTTAAATATTATTTCAAATAAAAATAAATTCAAATAAAATAATTATTGAATTCTAAATATAACTTTTTTGTTACTTTACAAGATTATAATTATATTTAAATTAAATCGCAATTATTCTAAATTAATGTATTGTCACTCCCATATTTCAAATTTATATTTAGTAATCATAATAATTACTATCAAATATAAAATTTAACAATAATTAAACTCTCTTAGCTCAACACCAAAAATTTTTTAACTTAAATCTAATGATTAACTTGAATAAAAAGAAAGTGTATAGTAAAATGAAACTTAAATAATTTGTCAAGTTTGATCAAATAAAAATATAACACTCTCTTCTCGCATCATAATTGTGAAGAAAAAAAAAAAGATACATCCAAAATTTATTATGCTATAACTCCATCAAAAAGATAATTTGAGAAATATTCGATGATATTTACTACTGCAACAATACCAAAAAAGTATATTTAAAAAGTGATAGAGAGAAGCATAGTTATATATATATATATTACGTATGGTCGGTTGTAAGTACTATCAATTTATCAGTAATCCAGCGCGGAAAAACCATGGTTTTCAGTGAGCAAAAGCTAATCGAATATACTAAAGCTTCTAACCTTCTCTCAGTCATTCATTGAAAGTTCAAAACCCCACCATTATAATTAGAGTCTCAACTATGTTAAATTCGCTTCAGTTTTAAATGTTTTCGGGATTTATAATCAACTTTTGTTTAGCAGTGTGATCATTGCTGAATGCAACCAAAAAGTAGACAGAATTGCGAGTCGTCAACGCATTCAACGGCAGTAGTTGTTCTAACTGCAAATGGTTATGTAGTGTCTGCTTGCCACATGTATATCCATCAGTGGCTTTGTCGTTTATTCGCACAATAGCCAGGAAAATTTCAAAAAATTAGGCTTAATGTTTACCACAGCTCAGTATATGTAAACAGGTAAACTAATAACTAGCTTTTGGCATGAACCGGTTATACACAACGTGCAAAGTTTAAACAAACTATATATTGCAGAAGTGGCATTGTCATAGTTATAATTACGGGTTTGTTTCTAGTCCCCACAACTGCTGGCCGACTATGGTACTCAATTTTTTTCATGTACCTTAACAATGGGGAGTTGTACCGTTTGCAATACGCGCCGGTGCTAATATGATCTGGGCCATTAATGTCGCGCCATCCTAAAAAAGTACTGTGGATATTTTTTTTTTTCCTTTGTCTGCATTGACGGGATATTCAAGTTATTGGTCACATATAATTTGTAAAATTAGTAAAGCTATTTTGGTGTGGAAAAGGAAAAACATGAATAGAGAGAAGTTTTTCTATATCGTAGGCACCATTAGTTTATGATGGCGATGAAAAAAGAGGTGGTAACCTCTTGTTACGAATGGATGTAAATGAAAAAGCTCATATATAAATTGAGCTGCTATCAATTCATTTTTATTAAGTCATCCATAGCAAAGATATATGAGAGTTTCTTTGAGAAGTATTCTTCTATATAAATAGAGAGAAATATGTTCTCCTTTTGTTAAGAGATAATGTTATTATTATCTCCTTATATAGAGAAAAGTTGTAAACCTCAAAAAAAAGTTATTCAGTTATTTCCATATTTTTATATAAATTTATATTTTCTCATTTATATATTTTAACTGCATCATACATTTGATACCTAACAGTGGTATCAGAGCTAAAGTTTGTTGATTGATTAGTCTTCATGCTGCGAGTTACTGTATTAAAAAAAATCAAAAATTATGGCAACAAAATATGAGATTGAAAATTTTAATGGGAGTAATTTCTCCTTATGGAAATTGAAGATGAAGGTAATTCTGAAAAAAGAAAATTGCTTATCTAAAATTGAAAGGAGACCCACTAGTATTACAGATGATAAATGGAAAGAGATGAATGACAGTGCTGTTGCAAATTTGTATTTGGTGTTGGCTGATTCAGTCTTGTCAAGTGGTGTACAAAATAAGACAACAAAAGAAATATGGGATGCACTTGTCAAACTGTAGTGCGTCAGATTACAGATTAGTAGAGAATGAACGTGCAGAGTTTCTACTTCGAAGTCTACTTGACTCATATGATCAACTCATCATCAACATAACAAATAATAATATTGTCGACTCTCTATCCTTTGATGATGTTGCCAGTGCCATTCTTGAAGAAAAATCAAGGCACAAAAATAAGGAAGATAGATTGAAGAATTCAAAGCAAGTTGAGGCATCATCAATGACGAGAGGGAGATCAATGGGGCGTGACTCTAGTGGGAGACATGGTCATAGTTGATCAAAGTCAAGAAGAAGGAAGAACTTCAAATGCCACCATTGTAGCATGAGAGGGCATATGAAGAAAGATTGTTAGCACAATAAGAGAAATATAGAGAAGACTTCAAATGCAACAACCTCTCAAGGATGTGTTGCAAGTACCTCTGATAATGGAGAAAACTCTATATAGTGAAGCAATAATTGGTTCTAGAGGTAGTAAACAACTCACTGATATCTGGATAATGGACTCGGAGCAATTTAGCACATGACTCCATGTCATGCCTGGTTTTCTACTTATAAACCTGTCTCGGAAAGATTTATGTTTATAAGGAATAATCATGCCTTAGAAATTGCTAGCATTGGTTCTATCAAAATAAAAATGTTTGATGGATCCAGCCGTAAAATTCAAGGGGTATGACAATTGAAGGGCTTGAAAAAGAACTTGTTGTTTATCGGGCAACTAGATCACCTCGAGTGCAAGACCAAAAGTGGGATCTTGAAAATTGTTAAAGGTGCTCTTGTGGTGATAAAGGCAAAAAAGATCGCTGTAAATCTATACATGCTCCTTGGAGATATGTTACAAGAGGTCGATCCATTAGTAGCATCAAATAGCCAAGACAAAACGACAATGTTGTGGCATCATAAGCTAGGCCACATGTCAGAACATGGGTTGAAGATTCTTACGGAACATAATCTCATTCCAGGGCTCAAATCAATAAATTCACTATTTTGTGAGTATTGTGTGACAAATAAGCAACATAGATTGAAGTTTAATAGATCAACTGTCCGAAAGAAGCATGTACTAGCCTTGATTCATTTGAATGTGTAGGAGTCACCAAAGACGTCCCTAGGAGGAGCAAGATATTTTGTATCATTCATTGATGATTACTCCAGGAGATTATAGGTGTACCCAATCAAGAAGAAGTCAGATGTGTTTTCAATATTTAAGGACTTCAAAGTAAAGGTAGAACTTGAATCCAGAAAGAGGATCAAGTGTTTGAGGACTGACAATGGAGGAAAATACATAAACGGTGATTTTATCAAATTTTGCAAACAAGAGGGTATTCAAAGGTAATTCATAGTTGTAGATACAACTCAGCAAAATGGCATAGTAAAGCAGATGAACAGGATTCTCTTAGAAAGAACTAGAGCTATGTTGAGAGATATAGGATTAGCCAAGTCTTTCTGGGTAGAATTATTTAAGATTGTCTATTATGTTATAAATCAATCACCATCAATTATGATTGGTTTGAAGACACTAATGGAGATGTAGAATAGCAAGCCAGTGGATTATTCTTCTCTCCGTGTGTTCGGATGTCCCATGTATATGATGTACAACTCCCAAGAAAGAACAAAGTTGGATCTAAAGTTCAAGAAATATATATTCTTGGGTTATGTTGACGGAGTTAAAGGGTATCACCTGTGGGATTCCACTGCCCGCAAGGTTGTTGTCAGCAAAAATATGATATTTGCAGAAAATAAACTACAAAGAGAACAAGTTAAAGAAACCACTACAATTCAAATAGATGAGAAATCTAGAGAAGATAATTCTTCTGAAGCAGAACCAGAGCATGAAGAATGAGAACTAGATGAGGCCAATGATAGAGAAGTTCGGTGATCAACTCGTCAGACAAGACCACCATAATGGCACTCATATTATGTTATGGCAAGCCATGATGCATATTGCCCTTTAACATATATATATATTTATATATATATATATATATATATAGAGAGAGAGAGAGAGAGAGAGAAAGGGAGGGAGGAGGAGGAGGAGAGCCATCAACATTTCAAGAGGCTCTAAGTTATCCGAATGCTTCTCAATAGATGGCAGCAATACAAGAAGAAATTAAAGCCTTACATAAGAACCAGACATAGGAACTTGTTGCACTTCCAAAGGATTAGAAAGCCATTGATAACAAATGGGTTTACAAGATCACATGAGATGGCAACGATCCAGTAGAAAGGATACAGTCATAAAGAAGACATTAATTTCAATGAGATATTCTCTCCAGTCGTCAAACTTATAACTATCAAGGTAGTCCTAACTATATGTGCTATATTTGATTTACATCTTAAATAGTTAAATGTAAAAACAGCTTTTCTTCATGGAGAAATTGAAAAAGAAATATATATGCTCCAACTAGAAAGCTTTGACGAATAAGAAAAAGAAAACTTGGTTTGCAGGTTAACTAAATCTCTGTACGGTCTAAAGCAAGCACCAAGGTGTTGGTATAAAGGATTTGATTCCTTCATTATTAACCTTGAGTAAAACAGACTAAGTTCAAACCATTGTGTTTATTACAAAAGGTTTGGTAATGATGAGTTCGTCATTTCATTGTTGTCCATAGAAGACATGTTGGTAGTAGGCACCAACAAAGATCAAATCCAAACATTGAATGTACAATTGGCTATGGAGTTTGATATGAAGGACTTGGGGACCTACAAACAAGTTTTTAGAAATGCAAATACACCAAGATAGAGAGGATAGGAAGATCTGGCTTTCTCAAAAGAACTACTTAACGAAAATCTTGTGGCGCTTCAACATGCAAGATTGTAAACCAGTTTCTACCCTACTTCCTATTAATTATAAATTATCCTCAAGTGTCTTAGCAGTGAAGTAGAGATGATGGAAATGTCTCGAGTACCATATGTATCAACGGTGGGAAGTCTTATATATGCAACGATCTGTAAAAGACCAGACATTGCTTAAGTAGTTGGATTAGTAAGCCACTTCATCGCAGATCCTGGTTAAAAGCATTGGAATGCTATTAAGAAGATCCTTAAATATATCAAAGGAACCTCAAATGTTGCATTATATTTTGGAGGATGAAAGTTTATTATCAGAGGACATGTTGACTCAAATTTTGCAATTGATCTTGATAAGAGAAAATTTACTATAAGCTATATGTTCACACTTGCAGGCGGAACTGTAAGCTGGCTATCTAAGATACAAACTATAGTACTATAGAAGCTTAATACATGGCAGCTACTCAAGCATGTAAGGAAGCCATTTGGATTCAAAGGTTAATGGAGGAACTCGGGCACAAACAATAAAAGGTTCCTGTGTATTGTAATAATGAGAGTGCCTTGCATATTGTAAGGAATCCAATCTTTCATTCTAGGACAAAGCATATGGGAGTACAATATCATTTGTCAAAGAAGTAATAGAAGAAGGGAATGTGGAGATGCAGAAGATATACACCAAAAATAACCTAGCAGATGTAATGACAAAACCAATCAACACTGATAAGTTTGAATAGTGTAGATCCTACTATGGCCTATCGGATAAATGAACAATATGGAACTAGAAGTTTTGGAAGCTAACCAAAATTAGCTGTAAGCATGAGATTGTAAAATTAGTAAAGTTATTTTGGTGGGGAAAAGGAAAAACATGAATGGAGAGAGGTTCTCCTATATTGTAGACACCACTAGTTTCTGACGGTGATGAGAAAAGAGGTGGTAACCTCTTGTTATAGATAGATGTAAATGAAAAGGCTCACCTATAAATTGAGTCGCTATTAATTCATTTTCATCAAGTCATCCACAACAAAGATAACAAAGATATATGAGAGTTTCTTTGAGAAGTATTCTCCTATATAAATATATTTTGTCCTTCTTTTTAATAAAAATAAGAAAATAATAAAACAAAATTTCCTTCCTATTAGTTTCTAGAATCTCATCCTAATCTTAAACTTTCAACTGCTTTTCAAATTTTTATCTCATTCTATCTCAAATTGTCAACTATTTTTTAAATTTTTATCTCATCATATCTCCAATTTTTCAATTGCTTTTCAAATTTCTAGTCAATTTGTTACTAGAGATCTCTCTCATTCTTCTCTATATAAAGCCAACGCCCTCACTTCAAAAAGGAGGAATTCAATCGGTTAGAAACCACTTTTACTATTTTTCATTCCCATTCTCTTATCAAGTTTTGGATCCCATCACTATTATACCATTCCTAACACCACCATCTGCCGCCCATCATTATTGTCGCATTACTGTGAAGCCGCACAACCACCACTCTTGCTCAGCCTCCATTAGAGCGCTCTACCATCATCATTGCCATTAATGCCTCAAGCCTTCTCTGCATTGTGGTTTTAATCTTTTCCTGTATGCACTTTGTTGTTATTTTTTTTAGCCTTCGATTTTTATTTTCTTTTAAAAAAAGAAATTTATGCCAATTTTCTTTTTTTTAATTAATTCTTTTCTTTTCTATTGTAATATTTTGTTTCTTTCATTTGATGGATTTTACTCAATTTTATGTTGTTTTTGTGTGTTGATTTTTTCTGGTTTGACATTTTTTTTTAATCCATGCAACAGACTTACGATATTAATATATGGTTTGACCATCCTCAAGCATTGCAAGAATTGTAAGGGTTTATTGTATTTTATGCTATCCCAAATCTTGTGCAAGAGTTCCTCATTACACCGGAGGATACGTAGGAGTAGGCACTCCCCGTCAAGCCAAAAATTAAATTTTCTTAAATTTTGTTTCTCTTTTATTTATTTATTTTTTGTAAATAATTGTCATTTTTTTTGGGAAAAATAAATGTTATTAAAGTTATTGTTAATTTGCATAATAAATTCTAGGGTAACCATTATAAAATAGATGTATTAGAGGTACAGTGGGATTAGGTTTCCACCATTCTCTATGCATAATTAGACTCCCGAATCTAATTTCTTTTAAAGACCAGTTTGTTTGCAAATTTAAAAGATTTTTCCAATTTCTTCCTAAATAAAAATTGGTGATGACTTTATTGAATTTTTTTTCAATATATTTTTTTTGTTGCCTCTTGTCGCAATGCCCCTCGGCACGTTGTGACAGTTGGGAGACTCCACTGGGGATAGTTAGAGAGTCAAGCCCATTAGAGTTCATTATACAAATTATATAACTAAAATAATATTTATTTTTCCCTTTTTGTTGCTTTTCATTTTTTTGTGTTTTCTTTTTAATTGTAAATAATCATTTTTATAAATAATATTTTATTTATTTGTAAATAATTATTTTATTTTATTTGTCACTTAAATCTTAGGGTAGTAGACTTTTTTTTTTCTCTTTTTGTACATATCTCAAACCTTAGGATAGTCAATTTTTTGTATATAATTGTTGGATCTTTATTGTGTAGTTTTGGAGGCTTTAAGATTTTTTTTATACTCCTTACACACACTTTACTTTCACTTACCTCACACATTGTTTGGGCTCTATACCTGAGCCTTGGAAATCCACAGGAATAGAAGGGACTTTGACAAAGTTATTGTGAGGCTTATACTTCCCGGACGATCGTTGATTCTTCCGCTCAAATTGTTACTAGAATTGAGAACTACCATATTGTGACTTCTATGTCCCTGTGGCCATGCTCACAAAATTGGGTCCTTATCTCCTCAATAGGGGCAATCTAGGAACGTCGATTCATAGAGGTATAGATCCATCCCAAAAATCATGCACTAATAAATTGAGCTTAGTAGCTATCCAAATTAGGGTCTTGATATTAGAAATTTCCAACTATTAGGTCCCACTTTACTAGGAAGAAAAGGAACATTTTTTTTTCTTCTTATCTTGTAATATGAATTTCAAATCATGCATCTAATACCTTGCATATTCTATTTTTTGCTCTCACGAGTCTCCATCCTTCATATCATTTATTGCAACATGTATAGCATTTACTTCTGTCATACATGATAGCATACATAAGCACTAAAAAAAAAAAAACTCTTCAAACATGCATTTCTCTTCCTTTTTTCGCTATCTTTTCCAGACATTCATAACATGCATAGAAAAGCCAAAAAAAAAGAATTTATTCATGACATTGTATCTTTTTTCTGCCCTTATCCTTTCCATGAATTCATAACATGCATAAGAAATAAAAAGAAAATTTCTTCAAACATGCATTTCTCTTCCTTTTCCTGCTATCTCTTCCATACATTTATTAGGTTGTAACATGCATTTTTCTTACACTCATGACATGCATCAATAAGCATTAAAAAAAAAAATTCCATGCAACATGTATTTTTTTTCATCACATATCATAACCCGCATTAACATGTGTTAAAAAAAAAAAGATTTCTCAAACATGCATTTTTCTCTTCTATTCCCAAACATTCATGTCATGCACTACCTCTTTTTACATAATAGAGCATATTAATAAGCATTTAAGGTAGAGTTCCTCTAACATGCATTTCTTTCTTTTTTCTATTCATCCATCATTATTCATGCATTTAAACATTATCACATGCATTCTTAATTTTTTGTTTTTTTTCAACAAAGCAGCATTATAACATGCATTTCTTTCTCCTTCTTCCTTTCCATCTTTTTTATATCATTTCCACATCATTATGCATATTATATATTTTCTTTCATTCCTAACATGCATTTTTTAAAAAATAACCTCAAAAAGAGGATGCACCATGCTGTCTCTAAACATCGCTTATCTAGGAAAACTTTGTTTTGATCCTAGTAGCTATGTTTGAAAGCCATGAGCAAAAAAAAAAAAAAAGAGGAGAAAAAGAAAGAAAAAGAGGAAAAGAAAGAAAAGGTAAAAAGAAAAGTTAAGGTTAAAGGAAGATATCTAAAAGGAAATGATACGACTTAAGGAACTATTGAAGACAAGATCCTACATGTTTGGAAGTTGTTTTTAGACTTTATAAAAACTGGGCCTTCAATCTTGATGAGACCAACCAAGCTTTGGAAGATGAGAAAATGTGTCTTCATTGCAATGAACATGTATTGATTAAGGATGTGAATCTTGATTTGATTTGTTGTATCTTGAGTAGTGAATAAGAGGCTTTTATTGCCTTTGCTTATGTTTGAGATCTATTAAAATAATGAAATGATTATGCGTGGTTTCTTTTTTCAAATCAACATATTATCTTTCATATCTTGTCCATACACTCTTTCTTTCTTCTGCACCCTTTACAAAGTCATTCCTTCCTTTTGGGATCCCCACCTATGCAGGTAATCATGAAAAATCCATTAATTGATTCTTGTGTTACAAAGGACATGAATGATCATGAACATGATGAAGTTCCTAAACTATGCGGGCAATTTACTTAGATGTTGAATTTAGTAGAAATTGGCAAAGTAGTTGGTCACCAAAAATCGAATCATCACTCTATGTAATCATCAACTGGGGTGTCTTTCTATTTGTTGGTATGAAGACAGCAACACCCAAGGAGTTGAAGGTGATCGAGAAGAAGCAATTAGCATCAATCTGCTATGGGCAATCATACTAAAAGAAGGATGGCAAGAGTATTTAACAAAAGTGTTTAGCACCCAATATTGTGGCCAAATGTCATAATTTTAAGAAGATCATGCCAAATCAAGGCAAATAGAAACCAATAATTTGACAAATTGGTTGATTCTTGTGAAACTGAAAATGCTTCTTGAACCCAAAAAAAGGGGGAAAAAAGGCTTGCTAGATCGAAAACTCAAAAAGTTAGTTTAGGCAAAAGTTAGAGCCCAAAAATTCAAAAGAAAAGAAAAGCTTGCTAGGTTAAATACCCCAAAGGGCAATCTAGACAAAAATTAGAGTTTAAAAAAAAAAAAAAGCTTGCTAGATTGAAAATCCGTAAGGGCAATCTAGGCAAAAGTTTGAGCAACAAGATATTCGTTAGATTGAAAACTTGCAATGGTAGCCTAAGCAAAGGTGTATCACTTAGAAAATCAAGCGCAAGGGTTTATCAACTAAGACTCCAAAAAAATGCTAGACTGGGGCAATTTTGTGGCAGATGATCAGTTTGCAGAAGATAAGGAGTCAACAATCAAAAGTAGATTGATTTGTCGCATAGCAAGGGATTATAGTCTTGGTCATGAGTTTAGGTCTGATGTAACTAAAGAATCAATGAAATGGGTAAATCACGAGAAATCTATATTGTAAGTCTTTCCAACCCTTTTGTACCCTATCCATTTCTTGATATTTATCCATGTCGTGTAAATATTATTCAATTTTAAGTACACTAAATTTGTCTTACTTTCCCTCTTGCCCTTCATTTCTCTCTCTCTCTTTCTCCCTCCTTCCTTCATCATCAAAAGCAGTGTTCTACCTTATTTATCTGTTCTTTCTCAAATCATGCAAATAAAGCAAAGGACATTATCCAACAAGACTCATTTACAACTAGTCAAGATAAAATTCAAAATCCACATTGCAATGGGTCAAAAAAAAAGAAGAAGAAAGAAAAAAAAGAGAAAGCTCGCTAGATTGAAAATCCGAAAGGGCGATCTAGGCAAAAGTTAGAGTGTTAAAAAAAAAAGAGAGAAAAAAAGAAAAGAAAAGAGAGCTCCCTAGACCGAAAACCAGAAATGACGGTCTAGGCAAAAGTTAAAGCAAAATATTAAAAAAAATAAATTTCAAAGCATGACAAGACCGAGAATCAATTGAAAATGGAGGTCAAGACATAAACTCATGGGACAAGCAGTTCACAAAAGAGGTTCTTCAACACATAAGACCAAAAATTAGTTGAAAATGAAGGTCAAGGTAAAAATTCAGGAAGTAAGAAATTCATTGAGGATCTTCAACATGCAAGACCATGAGTCAGAAGCTAATGAAGGTCAAGGCAGAAATTCAAAAAGCATACAGCTCATAAAAGAGGCTCTTTAGTATGCAAGACCAAGCATCAGTTGAAAATAAAGGTTAAGATAGAAATTCAAGAAGCAAGTAGTTCATTGAGAAGTTCTTCAACATGCAAAGTTATGAGTTAGAAGTCAAAGTGAAGCCAGGAACAAACAGTTCAAAAGAGTGGTCAAATGCAATGACTCTTCAAATAAAACAACTTATTTAGATCTAACAAGGATTTTCCTAAAACTGCGATGTTTCAAAACTATAAATTAGGGCAATTTTTTTTTTTTACTTTCTCATCATTCATCTTTTACATGTCATTAACACTAACTCATTCTTCATATCATTATCACATATCATATGATCCAACTTTCCCATAAGAGCAATGCTTGTAAACCGCAAATCGAGCAAATTTTTTTTTTAACTATTTTTTCTTTCTCCTTTTGTAAAGTCATTATTAAGTCCTCTAGGTCTCGTCATCACTACATGTGTCACTACCTCATTCTTCATATCATCTTCACCATATCATTCTCTTTTCATATAATTTTATAAACTGGGGCAATTTTCTTTGTAATTTCTCATCATCATTGATCATTCAATTTTTATATATTGTCATGACATCATTCATCACGTCATCATCCTTAACCATTTTTCATATCACAAATCATTTTCTTTCTTGTAAATATCGCATATCATGGACCATTCATTTTTTACAGTAACTACAAGTCATTTCCTTTTTTGTAAATATCCTATATTATAAATCATTTACTTTTCAACCATTATCACTATCACTTTATTTTTCAGCTATTATCACAATCACTTTACTTTCAATAACTATCACTTCACTTTTTTGTAACTATCATCATCACTTTACTTTTATGCAATTATCACTATCATTTTACTTTTCTGCAATTATCACCATCACTTTACATTTCTGCAATTATCGTCATCACTTTACTTTTCTACAACTATCATTATCACTTTATTTTTATGCAATTATTACCACTATTTTACTTTTCTGCAATTACCACCATCATTTTGTTTTTCTACAATTATCACCATCATTTTATTTTTGTGCGACTGTCACCATCACTTTATTTTTCTGCAACTATCATCATCACTTTACTTTTATACAATTATCACTATCATTTTATTTTTTTACAATTATCACTATCACTTTACTTTTCTGTAACTATCGCCATCACTTTATTTTTCTGTAACTATCATCATCACTTTACTTTTATGCAATTATCATCATCATTTTACTTTTCTGCAATTATCACCATCACTTTATTTTTTTGCAACTATTATCATCACCTTACTTTTTTGCAACTATCACCATTATTTTATTTCTCATACTTTTTGCATTACAAGGCATTTACTCTTTCACACATTTTCATTGGCAAGATTGCATTTTCAATTTCAATTTTAAATCTATTTTAATTCTACAAAACTCAATTTTAAATCTATTTCAATTCTGCAAAGCTGTATTTTCAATTTCAATTTCAAATGTATTTTAATTCTGTAATGCGGCTTTGGCAAGTATACCGGATCGTACAAGTAATAAAGTGATAAGTAAAGTATCGTTCTCACGAGGATAGATCAAATACCGAATAGTCTAAAGGAATAACTATTTGGATAGAATGGAATTATTGATGAGAAAATTAAAATTTAAATAAAATAAAATAAATAAGAAAAATACTAATGAAAAAAATTCTAACAATGTGGATAAATGCAATGGGATGGATGCTAGGGCTAATTAATTTCACCTATTGTAGATGCATTTACTATGAATTTCTGTTAATCTATTTCTATCCTAATTGACTCACGGTCAGTTCCCCTTAATTTATTTCTAACCTCTCTCGAGGTCAAGCAATACTCTTTATCCTAAACTGATTGTCTAATCTCTTAGTACAGACTAATCTAGGTATAGGTTAAAGCTCTATGGATTCCTATGTTCACCGCATGAACTGCATTTATCTATCTCTAGTTTTTGCTTAGCTCACGGTGTTTATGTTAAGAGGCTCTATTCACAAACTTTCTCTTGAGTTATTGTAAATCCCCAAATCAATTAATTGGTGATCAAGTAATTAAAAGCATTAAGTACAAACAAAAATACTAAGCAATACAAATATAAAACAAGATTAACATTAATCCATAAGTAAATTTGTCATACAAAAAATGGTCCATTAATGCCTTAGTAAAAGAAAATTCGTTCATAACTAAAAAAAAGAAAATAATGGAAGAGTATGAAGATGAGAAGATAGAAGAAACAAAAGCCATAAAGATTTTTGGCTAAAGACAAGAGATTGGAAGAATGTGGATGTCTCTGTGTTGAACTTGTGCTTTGAATCCTTGAATCTTCGCTTTCAATCTCTCTGGAAGAAGTCTTCTGTCTTGGGAGGTGTTTGGAAGTACCTAGGGATCTCTTTTTCTAACCTTACATATTGCCTTTTATAGTCTACGGATCCCTTTTCTTGAATTTTGGCTCGAACCAGCAAATTACTGCAGATGGGATCGTGCTATAAAGCAACTAAAATACCAGGAGCCAAACGACATTGCGCTATAGTGATTGTAGCGGTTAGAATAGTTGGAATTTGGCCTTCGAGATAGAAATAGCAATTGTAGATCTTTAAGTAAGCTTTCCAACGCAATAAGAATTACCTCAATCGGAATTCTATAGCTCAAGATACAAGTGAAAGAGTGATAAAAGGTCAAACTTGATAGTATCAGAAATAAGATGAAGTTTCAATCTTATTTTGCCTTTTTCTCTTAGAAGACTTGAGAACTGTAAAAAGTCTCCAACAACAAAGTTGAAGATCTTCTCCCCTTTTTTTCAAATAATCTTGAATCATTATAATCCGACTTCTAGAGAGCTAGATATCGAATTTCCAATGCTGAAATGTTCTGATTTCATACAAGCTAAACTTTCTCATAGCTCCAAATTCCAACTTAAGCGCTTGTATCTGATGACAATCAAAATAAACTCAAAATAAGTATCCAAAATATGAGAAAATAATAGAAAATAAAAATAGCACCCAATCTCAACTACTTAACTAAAATAAAATAAAATAGTAACTAAACTAAACAACTACATCCCAAATTAAATAAAAACTAACTAAAAATATAACTCACCAAAAGGAGTTATCATTCTGTAAAACTCAATTTTAAATCTATTTCAATTTTGCTAAGCTGTATTTTCAAATTAAATTTCGAATTTATTTCAATTCTGCAAAGTTGCATTTTCAAATTCAATTTCAAATATATTTTAATTCTGCAAAGTTGCATTTTTAATTTCAATTTCAAATCTATTTCAATTCTGCAAATGCTGCATTTTCAAATTCAATTTTAAATCTATTTCAATTATACAAAGTTGCATTTTCAATTTTAAATCTATGTCAATTTTGTGCTGCATTTTCAATTTCAATTTTTTATAGTTGCATCATCAAAATTCAATTTCAAATCTATTTCAACTCTGCAAAGCTGCATTTTTAATTTCAATTTTTCAAAATTGTATTGTATTTGCATGGTTGCATTTAATTTTCGCAAGGCATCTACTCCCATCACTTTCCTTGTTCGAACAAAAATATATATTCATATCTTTACTAATTCCTTTTTACAGAACTATCAAAAACCTATGATTTTATATTTTCTAGTAAGAAACAAATAAAGAGGGGCAACTGTGAATACCATGTTTTGTCATTCTTTTTTAATAAAAATAAGAAAATAATAAAATAAAATGTCCTTCCTATTAGCTTCTAGAATCTCATCCTAATCATAAGCTTTCAATTACTTTTCAAATTTTTATCTCATCATATCTCCAATTTTTCAACTATTTTTCAAATTTTTGGTCAATCTGTTACCAAAGATCTTTCTCATTCTTCTCTATATAAAGCCAACGCCCTCACTTCAAAAAGAAAGAATTCAGTCGGCTAGAGACCACTTTTACTATTTTTCATTCCCATTCTCTCATCAAGTTTTGGATCTCATTACTATTACACCATTTCTAATACCACCGTCTTCCACCAAAATCAATCATATTCTTATTCTAATCCCACAGTTGAGCCAAATCATAGTCCATCTTCATATTTCCACCCATCACCATTGGCGCATTATTGTGAAGCCACACAACCACCACCACTCTTGCTTAGCCTCCATCAGAGCGCTTTACCATTATCACTACCATTAATGCCTCAAGCCTTTTCTGCATTATGGTTTTAATCCTTTTCCTGTATGCACTCTATTGTTATTTTTTTTTTTTGGCCTTTAGTTTTTATTTTCTTTTAATAAAAGAAATTTATGCCAATTTTTTTTTCATTAAACCTTTTCTTCTCCATTGTAATATTTTTTTTCTTTCATTTGATGGATTTTACTCAATTTTATGTTATTTTTGTGTGTTTGATTTTTTTTTGTTTGACATTTTTTTTAAATTTTGAAATATCACATTATCTTTAGCCAAAAAGTTTTCTTTTTTTTAATGGTCAAAATATTTTTTTAATCCATACAACAAACTTACGATATTGATATATGGTTTGACTATCCTCAAGGGTTGTAAGAATTATAAGGGTTTATTGTATAATTTATATTATCTTGAATCTTGTGCAAGAGTGGATTAAGTTTTTTTTTCTCCTTTTTTCAAAAATTCTTTTCGTAAATAAAATCAATCCAACCCATAATTATTTATACAAGAACGACGATAGCTTTGAGTTCCTCATTGCACCGGAAGATACGTAGGAACGAGCACTCCCCGTCAAGCCAAAAATTAAATTTGCTTAAATTTTGTTTCTCTTTTAGTTTATTTTTTTGTAAATAACTATCATTTTTTTAGGAAAAATAAATGTTATTAAAGTTATTGTTAATTTGCATAATAAATTCTAGGATAACCATTATAAAATGGATATATTAAAAGTGCAGTGTGATTAGGTTTCCACCCTTCTCTATGCATAATTAGACTCCCGAACCAATTTCTTTAAAAGACCAATTTTTTGCAAATTTAAAAGATTTTTTCGATTTTTTTTCTAAATAAAAATTGGTGACAATTTTATTGAATATTTTTTTCAGTACATTTTTTTTTTGTTGTCTCTTATTACAACGCCCTCCAGGCACATTCTAACAAATAGAGAGAAGTTGTAATCCTTAAATAAAATTATTCAATTCTTTACATATTTTTGTACAAATTTATATTTTCTCATTTTTATATTTTAGTTATTTCATACGTCTAGTACCTAACATAATTAAGATAATGAAATTGTAAGTAAAAGAAAGGAGGAGAGAATCAAGGTTTTTTGCTCCAAAACACACAGACATGGGTCCACAAACATTCCAAAACACATCCTTTATTATTCCATTTAGCTTAAACAAAAAAAAAATCCCAAACTCAGAAATTTCATAAACACACGGAACAAAATAAATAACCACACCAAACCCAGACAACGGATCACAAATTTACAATTATCGGGTCTTCGTGCTTTGACGTGGTAAAGCACCACCACTGCACTCACACGATCACCCTCGCCTCTGCGATTTGGGGTCGTCCGTATGTGTCGTCGAGGTTTGCAGCGGGTTTACATTGACTAAATAACCGCCGTGGTGCGATCTAGTGGGGATGGAGTTTCGATTTGGCTCATGCTGGTGATGGTGATGGTGATAGATTGAGATGGGGTAATCAGCAGCCTCCTTTCGTCGGTGGTCCTTCTCTGTTCTCTCGCAGTTTTTTCAAATTTTTTATTACATTCAAAAAATAAAAAGGTGTAACCGGTTAACCCAAACCCCCTAACGCGCCCTTTTCAAAAGACTAACCACGTGGCTTCACTGGGACAAGCCACCTCAGATTTGCACCAATGCAAATTTAGCCAGATTTCCATCGAAGCACAACCCGTAATTTTATGGGGGCTATAGTATATACGTTGGAGACATTAAACTTATGGTAAATTATAGAATTTTTACCTTTAAATATAAATAGTTATTTTATTTTAATTATTTAATTAATACTGAATTCCGTATTCCGAATTCCATGAATACCGAGTTTCGAGTTAAAAATTAAGCCTTTCCGTATTCCGAATTCCATGAATATCGAATTTCAAGTTAAAAATTAAGCCTTACATTAACAAATATTAATATAAAGACACCTGATTCCGAATTTCGAGTTGTGTCTCACATTGACAAAAATATATAGACACCAAATTTCGAGTTTTAAGTTGGACATTGATAACAGGTTATATGATATCAACTTAATAGATTACAATATTCTAATATCATGTATTAATATATTAAACTTATTTTATCATTTTTTACTATTAGATTTATAAATAAGTTTAGATCAATGATTTAATTTTAAATAAATATTTAATATTTATATTTTATGGTAAGTATCCTAAATGCTACCTAAACTCATTCTTTCTCCAACATTTTTTGTATCTTGTACAATTGTTTTATTGGGGAATAATATGTAAAGTTGTGGAGATTTTAGTGTATTGACTAAAGATGTGAAATTCACACTCTAGCCCTTTTTTTTTCCCATCTCATATGATTTTTTGAAAAGAGGAAAAATTTTAAATTTCTAGACGACACACACAAATTTTCAAAAATTTACACATGGTTCCCCATTTATCATAAACCACAAAACATATTTGTGAGGACCATAGATTCCTTCTATAACTATTAGCACGAAGAACAGAGAAAATGGGAGTAAATGTATCTAATTTAGCGATGTTTGGATTTATACCTAATTCTTATACATATCAGTTTTAATATGTAAAGATATTTATACTATCATTTAATTATATCTTACTATATATGTGATTTTTAAGGTGGTGATTATGAAATTTAAATAAGTTTAATTATTTGATGTGGTGGTAAATAATTGACTAATATAATTATAGTAATTTTTTAAAAAATTAATAATATACTAAAATTAAATTTTTTTATTTAAAAATAATTTTTTGACATTTCAAATTTAGGCTAAAATTAATTAATTACAATTTTTTCCTCCAAAATCCATATTCTTAAATATTAAACCTTCCAATCTTGTAGTCTCCTTAGCTTGGTGACCACCTGGTGGTCTTTCCCTATTTTTAATAGTAGGATCATAAAATATTTAAATGAATGATTTGATCTTTAAGTTATTTCACTATCATTGAGCACTATTACGATAGAAAGATCCTCCCAACAATGGCCTTTTTAATAGTTTGAACCTTGATCATTTTCTTAAGAGTGGAACTATTGTACCTAACATTTGTTGGTATTTAAATGGATGGTTACAATTTTTGATATAAAATTTACATATAATTTAAAATATTAAAATTACAATTTTCCCATGTTTGCCTTTCCCACCTTCTAATCTCATCAATTATCACTTTGGGGTTTGATTCTTTTTTCAATAAAAAGAGAGACAAGACTTCTTCTAAAGCTAAACTCCTTTTTAATTTTCAACCCATCTGATTAGAATTATTGAATGTGCTTTTGTTTACATCAAGATGTAACAACTTGCTTGTACACATTGCTGGCTGCAGCTTGACCCCCACCCACACCAACCGTGATTAAATCCCTTTGATTTAACTATTATTGTCTTATGTTGTTGCTTTAACTGTTAATTCTAATCTTGGTGATGAAACCGTCTCTGATTGACGGCAAATCATATATTCATAAGTACAAGATTTTTTTTGAAGTAAATTTGTTTATATAAAGTAAAGAAATAAGGATGAATTCATCGCTATATATACTATTTGAGAGTTAAGAGAATAATAAACCTTAAATGAAATGAAAAATGAATATTTTTATTTATTTATTTTATAAACAAATTACTTTAATCTTTTTAAGAAAAAAGATAAATTTTCTAAGGATATGTTTGTTTCAATTTTTCTTAAGAAAAGGCAATTTTTCAACTACTAAAAATAATAACTTTTTATAAAAGTTACTTATTTCAAAAAAAGTTAATACATATATATATATATACTTTTAAGTAGAAGTTAAAATAAATAGTTTTTCTTTTTTTTGCTACAGTTGAGATGTTAGCTTAATAATAGATTTATCCATCCCTTACTAATTGCATCCTGATTCGATACTAGATAGAGTTTAATTTGTGATATATGAATCCTTCCCTAGTACTTATATTGATAAAATAAATAAATAATTTTTCTAAAAATAATATTTTAGTTAACAAAATTACTTTTTTTATTAAGATTAATTAAATTAAACAAATCCTAAATCTACAAGAAATATTTGCATAATTTTTAAATATTATGTAATTATGTTCATAATTAATAATATTATAATATTAAAAATAAAATTTATAAATTAATAATAAATCTTATTTAAAATATTATAATATTATCAATTATAAATATAATCATATAATACTCCAAAATTATCTAAATATTTGTCTAAATCTACAGCCCAACCCAACAACCATCACATGCCCAGGGAGCTCGGCGTTAGCATGACGGACTCTGAAACTTGAAAAGAGCACGTGTCCTAAGTATAGGGCGGAACCAATTGTTAAATGCCAAGTCTGTCAGCCAATTACTCAACCTTCCTAGTGGTTTATGTGGGGTCGCACGTGATGTGATTGAAATGGGCTACACCTCTCCGTGTGATGATTACAATAGACGGCCCACTTTGTGTACATGAATTGAGATTTTCGAAAGAAGGAGAGGGAAAAATTTTAAAAGTTAAATGAGCTATTTTTTAAATATTTTTTTCGTTCCAAAATCTTAATTCACAAATGTATCTTTAACCATCCATCTTAAATTAATTAATTTAGCGGACAGCCAGAGGCCAGCACAGGCTACTCGAGTTTCGCCTCTTAAAAGCAGGGTGCGCCCACGGGCGTGACCTCGAGTTGCAGGGGCACTTCATTGCCCAAAAATATCTCCCATCCGTGCCGACCCAAAAAAAAAGTAACTTTGCATTCTTCTAACAATAATTAAAGTCTCTTTTTGGATATATACGACCAATATTGGCTTCGGAAAGCTCAGATTAGCACTGATCCAAGCCGAATGTTCATCCACAATTTAAAGCACATGACTTACATACTGAGATTGAATCACGTGGACCCAACTTTTCGCAACTTTAATTTCTCCTTTTTTTTGTTATTATATTTTAATGATAAACATGATAGTTTTAATATTAAACTATAATAGTAGCCATGTTATGTTATCATATATATTCCTGCATTATTGTAAAATAAGTAAACAGTTAAAATGATTGTATCATACTAAAACATGTTTGTTACTCTTATGCAAAATATATCTATTTTTATGTTTATAATATATCATTCATTTATTATAAATTATTTTTATATTTTATTATATATCTCTGCCGTGTAATGTCTTATATTTTAAAAAATTGTCATATTTTCATATTTATGTCATGTTATATCTGTGTCATGTGTTGTATCTATGCTCCATAGAATGAGACCATTACACAGCTTAAAGCATTTATAGTTTAAAATACCGAAGATCGTTACAAATTTTTTTTAACTATGTCACTTATGAGTTGCTAGACCATTACAATACCTTTCCTTAATAGCATTAAGGACTATGAGCACAATTTTTATATGCATGTACCTTTGCTTTTTCAGTTAGACTTTACACACGAATGTCTCTTACATACCCTTCTGGAGCTGAGATAAGAACAATTTTTTCTCCTGATGAATGATGATAGTGTTTTCATTCGCGTTCTTCTTTTTCCTTAATTAATTAATTTTATTTTACCTTGTATATTATTTAATGTTTCTTTTTCTAGTTGATTCAATATTATAAAATTTACTTTCCACTTTCCTCGCCCACCACGCTATCACGAGGGGGGAAATTTTTCGCCGCTTTGATGGTAGTGGAACGGGGCTACAAGCTATAGAATTTTTATTTTTTTATAGTGACTCATAGATTATAATTTTTTTGATTAAGACCTATTAGAATATAAAATTAGTTATGTATTTTTATTTAATAATTTAAATTTTTAAAAAAGATAATTTATAATATAACATTAGAATTTCAATGACTAAATAGTTTAAAACTTGACCCTCATTTATCTTTATTTTTTAAAATAAATATTAAATTTTAGTATAAAATAAAATAAGTATATATATTATTCATATTTTAAACTCAAAAAAACTCGTATATAAAGGAATATATTAAAATATAAAATTATTTATATATTTTTATTTAATAACTTAAATTTAAAAAAAAAATAATTTATAATAAAACTCTTATAATATAATTGATAAAGGCTGAATAATTTTATAGGGCGGTGGGTGAAATTTAACCAAGGCTATCCGATAATCAATGGTTGGATTTGGCTGATACTGTCTTATCATATGTTGACAGAGACAGCCATACTAGGCTTGTTGTGTAGACCTTCTGGTGGAATCTGTGTAGACCTTCTGGTGGAATCTTGTCATGAAAATGTTGTGATGGTAATAAAACACCACCTTCGGTCCCACCTCGGCGAGAAAGATAAATATGACAAAAGATGAACAGAGAGGAAAGAGTGATTACGACAAGTTGGTCACTGTTTTTATTGATAAAATCTTTGTGGAAGCATAGTTGAAAAGGAAATACTGCTCTTTGATGCATGGACAATCTGACAAAGCAGGTACCACGAGATCTGGATTGTCAAAGTATAAATGTATTTGCCCAAATCAAATATTCTTCTTTGAATAGACAAATGTCGCGATATGAAAGAAGTGCGATTTAACGCACGAATCAGCCCGAGAAGCTTCCTCCTTAATAAATAGCATTTGATGATGTTGCATGTCTGTGTGAGTATATTATTTTAAGAAGCCACAAAACAATGGCCATGACAAATCCCCACAAGAGAAAATGAATGGCGTTCTAGCCTAGTTTGTCGGTTGGAGGATGCTCCGGCTGGGTAGTCTCCTGGTTTGGTTTATAGTTGGGATAAAAATAATTAAACATGCCTCTTGTAGCTCGAGACAAAGTTCTATACAAGCCTCCACACCGTGGTTTTAACCAAAAAAAAAGAAAAAATAAATAAAAGGGGCTCAGCAGCTTATAATTGTCGAGAGAAAAATTAGCCATAATGATTGGTGGGAAAATCCTGGCGCCCCTAATTAATGTCATGCCTTATAGACACAAGCGGTGGTTTCAATCTTATACGATTTAGCATTTAGGATTTATGTTTTAAGTGAGGCTCTATTTAGTAAGAAAGTGAGGAGAAATTGATCTTCAGATTAATAAATTATATTGTATGTAAAGTTTACCAAATCATCTTATCCTTTCATTTTCTCATTTTAAAAAAATCTAAATCCATATAATTTAAGGGTTTCAATTACTTTAGATTAAACTTGTCATATATATATAAAAGTTTAACGTTATGTGTGGTGTGCATCGACATCAATTGTGTATACATTTATATGCAACAACAATAACAATAAGAGATTAATTCTTCTATATAATAAGTGTAAAATAATTTTATAATATGAACTAATAGAATTTTTGAAAACTGACAAATCATAGTAGTATCAAATGTGGATTGATAGATATGGATCATAGACGCAAGCGATGGATTCACTAGTAGAATTTTGCCATGCATAAAATTAACTAAATACAAATAAAAAAGGGAATAAAATTGTAAAATGTCTTTAAACCAATAACTTTTATCACTACATTCAAAACTATCCAATAATTTCCAATTAAATTTTCACAAATAAAAAAATTATATAATAAAAATTAATTATTCAAAATTCCACTACTTATATATTTGAATTTATTTTTAAATTTAAGTTTTAATTTTTTTAAAATTTACGCTAAATTAAAAAAATGTGGATTGATAAATATGGAATCAGGTGGAATATGTTTCCGTATTTGCATGTGCATGTCCCTACTAGTTTTGAATCAGCCAAAACAAAACTGCTTATTATTCTTATATGTAACTAAATCAACTTAGGTTAATAAATAAAGGCTTAAATATATTTTTTATTCTTGTAAATGTTATAAATTTTGGTTTTGGTTTCTATAAAAAGATTTTGGTTTAGGTCCAAATATTTTAAAAATATTTGGCTGTGGCTCCTATAAAAATTTTGTTTTTGATATAGATCAAAATATTTTAAAAAATATGTGATTTTAGTACCTGAAAAGTTATGATAATTTGGTTTCAAGAAGCTCAAACTAATATTCTAAAGCATTTAAATCAAATTATCATAATTTTTAGGGACTTAAAATAAACATATTAATTTTGTACAGGGACCAAAAATAAAAATAATAATAATAGGGACTTAAACCAAATAATTTTTGAAAATTTTTGGTTCTAAACCAAAATTTATTTTTTATAGGGATCAAAACTAGAATTTGTAACATTTTTATAAACCAAAACCATATTTAAAACATAAATAAAAGTTGAGTACAGCAATAAATAAGTAATATTATTAAAGGAGGACTGAGGTCTAAATTCTATGAAAGGTAGTTGACTAGAAAAAGAGTAGTGTTGTACTGAACCCAAAAAATAAAAATAAAAATAAAAGTGACAAAAGGAGAATAAAATGATTTTTTTTTTATAATAACATTCGTGCCATTTGTAAAATTTAAAACTTGTACTATTAAGTATTAAAAAATACCTACAAAAATTGGACATTTTGTATAGAATAATTCATTTAAATTATTGATAATATTAAATTAAATTATTTGGCCCTATAATATTATTCTATTTAATTAAGTCATATTATTGATAATCCAAATTTTTAAGATAATCTACATTACATCTATATTACCTCCCATGGAGGTGTTTATCTAGATTATCACTCAAGAGGCAATCTTCCAATTTTTATTGTCATAAAAATACCTCAACACAAACTCACTGGAAACTTAAACCTCTCTTTCCATAGCTGCGTCATCTCCTTCTCTCTGCATAACACCACCGCACCTAGCTCCTCAGCCCCAAACCTCCATCAGTGGAGCGGTGCCTAGCTACACGACCTCAAAACCACGGCTACCATCGCACAACCCACACCGCCGCTGACCCTTGTCATCGTTGATCATGCCCGCGGTCGAGTTGTCATTATTGCAGGCCTTTTTGCAGCATTGTGCAAGGCTTGTGGATGCTGTTTTTGGGATGTGCGTTGTTGCCCGCAAGAGGGAAGAAGAAAGGGACTGTGGCCTCCGCCCTAATAATGATAAAAAAAATAAACAATAACTAGTAAAGATCCCCCTGCATTGCATAGATTTTATTATGCATCATCATTAGAATGTACAAAGTAAAATTTTGTCAAATATTTTGCATATATTGAGCTATTGTCTAATTTTTTGCAAAATAATTGGACAATTTGATGACAAAAATGTATGATAACTCCACTGAATGTGTTAGATTTTCATCTATTGTATTTAGCAATTAAACGATCAAAAGAGGAGTAGAATTGAACAGAGTTTTTTTAGACAAAAAATAATGGTTTAATAGGAGTTTGGTTAAAGAAAGAAAGATATTATCATTTTTCAAATATTGGGGACATTTTATTATAGCAACAAAGCAATGGTACAACAAATTTGTTCTGCAATTGGTTTGCCTCACAAAATGCCCTCCCGCCACTATATACCAAATTTGGCCATAGTTGGTTTTGAATTGATAAGTTTATAGACATAGTCATTGAACCTAGCACTATCATAAACTCTCAGTTTTCAGCTGCCTTCTGTTCCAAATCTTAAAACTTCTCTTGCAAATTCAACAGGCAAGGTCTATAATAAACTTAAAATATAAATTTTAGGAAGTAGGTCTGTAATTAAAGCTTTAGCAGTTAATGATGAAATAAAAAGACTACTTGAAGATGCAAATATATATTAAAAAAAGGATAACAGCTTACCAATTGGTTTTTTGTTGCCTTTTATGAAGCCAAAGTTTCTGGGTATTGTCTAATAGGAGAAGATGATCAAAGGTAAATATTTGATAATAATAATAATAACAATATGTAAGGAGCTATGATCATAAAGCATGAAAAAATAATTGTGGAAGGCAGTACCTAGTAGCAGCATTTCTTTGTTGAGTCTTGGGTGGCATAAAAGCAGGAGTTTGTATGCCAAAAAATTAATAAGTTTCATCAAATATTTGTAGAAAAGATTTATGAAATAATCTTATAATACTATAAAAACAATACCTTGAAGATGATGGGTGAAGACTGTTTGTGACTTCTTAACTCACCAATTAAGTAGGAGCAGGGGTATGTCTGTCAAAAAATATATTACGTTCATTAAAAATCAGAAGAATAGATTTAGGTAATAATTTTTGAATAATAAAATAAAAATTAGCTAGAAGATGATGGGAGAAAATTCAGAATGACTTGCTGATCAGATTCATTAGAAGTGAGTGATATTAGACAACTAGGTTCAGGAGCAAGAACAGACAACCGATGCTACTTGCCAATCTTATGGAAAAGATTTTGTAGGAGCACATGTCTTATGTTTCTTGAGGGATCAGTTGTGACACAGAATTGTAGCTACAACTCATCATAAATCTCAAAATAGAAAATTCCATGATATACATAATGTAAACGAAGGGAATGGTGATCTTAAAGATCATAAAATTGGACCAATTTAGGAAAACCATCAGACAAATATGCCCTTGTAACACATATCCTCAATTTAATAGCAAAGCAATTGTACCTAGAATTGACAGTATATACAGTATCCTCGAATTCATGAGAATGAGCCGTTATAAAGCTCAAAGGCAACTCTCTAGTGTTCTATATATTCAAGAAATACACTTGAATTCATACTTTATATATGCTTCAAATCTGTACTTCTTATGTTCAAAATCATTTGGTTCTAGATTCGAAATTGAAGATTGTATATGTGTACACAATATTATTATTATTATTATTCAGTTGGAGGGCATTTTAGTAAAAGATATATATTATTTTGTAATTTTTTTGATATATTAAATAGGATAATATGAATTACCAATTAAATTAATTGTATATATCAAATATTATATTATAATATTATCGACAATTTAAAAGAAAATAATTTTTTTAGTGATAATTTAGATTACTAACAATCTTATCGAGTAATAAGCCAAACGACACCTTAGCCTAATAGAAAAATAGCTTAGTTTATTTTGAGGAAGTGCAATTATTTGCATTGAATTCATATTAATTTGTACACCACCTACCATTCGCAAAACTGTTATCGTAGTTATTAAATTAATAGGAGTCTTTTGGTAACTTCCACTTTTATAAGACACCGATATCTTTAACAATGATAAATATTTAAGTGATGAAAGACCTGAGTAATATGTATGAAATTCTAAATTTAAATTTTATTGTCATATATATATATATGAAAGAGAAAATCCCCTCATTAATAGTATTATTTTAGAGAAACAACTATTGATGGAATGTGTCCAAGGCACCCTTCTTCGAAAGGGGTCTATAATTATGTAATCTAAATATATTTAACAAAAACAAAATGAGCCAAAAAGTGACAGCGAGGTTGAATTGATTAATCCATCAGATTTTGAGCTTTTTATAATTTTTTTTTCAGTTTGATATTAAATATATTTAACAAAAACAAAATGAGCCAAAGAGTGACGGCGAGGTTGAATTGATTAATCCATCAGATTTTGAGCTTTTTATAATTTTTTTTTCAGCTTGATATTAACTTTTATACTGTAATAATAAATTTTATATTATTATTTAATCACATATTTTTATTTGTAAGATTTTTAAAATATAAAGTAATTAAGTTAAAGATTTTTAATAATATATAATTAAATATTTATATAAATTTTTTTATATTAACTATATATAAAAATTAAATTCTTTGATTTATTTTATTGATTCCATTGCACATGCTGATTCTGAAGATACGGTATATCCTTAATTTCCCCTGTATTATTATTATTTTTTCAAAAAGGTTTCCCGATATTGATATAAAAGCAACGAGTTTTTCTTTGGCGGAAAATCTAAAAGGAAAGAGTGACTTCCATTTTACACAACATTGATATATTGCTTAATATTCCAAATTTTTTTTCTTATTTATAATATTAATTATTTTAGAGAAAAATATTTTATTTTATCTGTTATTTTAATAAATCAAAAAATATTTTATTTTATCTGTTATTTTAATAAATCAAAAAATATTTACTATTTTTTTTAGTATTTTCATTAAATAGAATGAGAGAATATTGATGAAATAAAATAATGCTTCGGTGAAATACAATTATATTTTATAAGACTAAAACATTTAATAAAATTATTAATTTTCATAAAAAAAATTAAATGACCGATATTACAGACTTAAAAAAAGTATATCGCTCAATGATGTAGTGGATTGAAATTAGGGTCATAAGAAAAGGTCAAATCTGTTGGATCAACTCGTTTACTTGTAAAAAATAAGTGAATTGAACTTAAAAAATAATGATCCGTTTAAACTCGATTTGTTTAACCCGCGGATTAAACGAACCAATCAGTGTGGGGTAAATGGGCTGACCCATTTATCTGTGTTTCTTTTGTTTTAATAAACTTATATAAATTTAAAACATAAAAATATGATTTAGTAATAAAATTTAAGATATCTTTACTTTTTTTTAAAACATGAAAAAATAAAAATAAAAACATAAATGAGCTAATCCGTTTAAGATTACAAACCAATCTTAAATGGATCAAGTTAGTAAATTTTGGCATGTGGACTAAACAAGCCCACAAATAATGGATCAACTTATTTAACCTATTTATTTTATTACCCTAAACAAATCAGCCCGACCTATTTCGCATCTGTAATTGAAATATGGTATAACGGGATGTAAATTAAAAGGATCAATGGTAATAGTAATTTATGACAGGACATTAAAGAAATACCAATAACTTTTGCCTTCAATTTGGGAACATTTCAAAATGAGGATTCCTCCCAATCTAACCATAATATAAAGGCTTTTCGTAATGAGTAATCTTTTAAATATTATTGCGACTAAAACCCCGTTTTCAAGAAGTAGTACTATAGTTATTGTGGAAAAAAAAAGAGGAAGGTAGTATTATAGTTTATATTGTGACAGAATATGTTTGTTTAAAGCTAATTCTGATCTATTAATAACCATTCATTAATTACTATATATTGTAAAATATTTACACGTTTTAATTGTAATTATCATTTATATTATACATCATTTGCTTATTTTCTAACTTTTCATTAAGTTGCATTGGAAAAAGGGTCTTTTCCTGAAATCGTGATTAAATCATTAAACTATCATCAAACTAATGGTTAAAGTCTACATTTATTGTCCCGTCAAAAATAAAAAGTCTACATTTATTGCTTAGAAGACCATAAAAAAGGTGAGTAAATCAAATTTTGGTTATTAAATTATATATGATTAGTTAAAATTAAAATTATTTAATCACTTAAAAAAATTACATAATTTTATATTTTAATTTTAATTATATTTATGTAATATTTAATTATCAAAATTTATTCCTCTCACTTTATATTTTATATATAGAGCAAGAAGTGAGTGAGAGTGAGAGAAGTGCATCTTGGCCATTAAATTTTATCTAAATTATTTTCCTTTTACATTTATATAATATTTTTCTCTTTTTTAGTGTAAATAAAATAAAAATTAATTTTATAAAAGGAGAAAATAGAATATGATCTGATTATTCTTGACCAATTCCCCTCTCTCTCTCTCTCTCTCTCTCTATATCTATATATATATATATATATATGTGTGTGTGTGTGTATGTGTGTGGATGAGGTGCATTACACACCTTGTGAGATTAATGGTCAAATGTGAAGGTGCACAAATACACCCTCACATCTGACCACTAATCTCACAAGATATTTGGTACACTCTCATATCTGACAATTAATCTCACAAGATATGTGATGCATGGCAGAATTCACCATATATATAACCCTAAATAAAATTTTGCTAACTTCCTTATTTTTTTCTTTTGTGTTGGTAAAAGTTAATAACCTCTATTATATTATAATTAGACAAAAATATTTTTTTATTTATTAAATAATTTATTTTTAAAAATATTATTATAATTTATTAGTTCTCTCTTCTCTTTTCTTATTTATATAATTGATCCACCTAAAAATTAATTTTTTAACAAAAAAATAAAAAAGATAAGGATAAAAAAAGGAAATTTATTTTAAGTTTATTTTTATCAAAATAAATAAAAATTATAATAATATTTCTAAAATTAAGTTATTTAATAAATATAAAAAAATATTTTTATCTAATTATAATATAATAAAGATTGCTAATTTATACCAATATAATAAAAAGAAGGAGAAAATTAGCAAATATATATATACACACATTTACACACACGCGCTTGAGAGAGTATAAGTTAACAACCCCCCTAATTGTATGTCTTTTAGTGGTTAGTGATTTAGAGGTTATATTATATTTAAATATACGAAATGCGGATCTAATCTAAAAAAAATTTATATCATATTTAATAATAAATAAAATATAAGTTAATACGATGCTCGCTCCAATACGCTCCGAGTAACATTTTTGGTGTGATACAGTGATTAGTGACACGACATGAGTGAGGTTGCGCAAATTCTTGTATAGGGAGAGACTTATGGCATTCATTCTGAGGGGTGGGGGCCTACACTAAATCTACACTGCGGGACCCATTTTGTGAAGCATCTAGTTGTAAAGAAATATTTGCACAATTTAAAAATACTATATAATTATATTTTTAGATTAATTATATAAATATATTTTTATAAAAAATTAATATATATTTTTATAAAAATATATTTATATAATTAATTAGAAGTATAATTATATAATATTTTCAGATCATATAAAAATTTTTACTGTTTGTATATATTGTCAGACTCTGTATACATTAATGTAGGGTCCTAAATCACGCCAAGAAAAGAGAGGGAATAAAAAAAAAACACAACTAGGGATCTAAAATCTGTAGGGATCTAAATCACATCAAGAAAAGAGAGAGAAAAAAAAAAAACACAAGTAGGGATCTAAAATCTGGCTAGTATCACGTCAGGGTTATCTATTAATTATTAAATGCTTAAGTGAAAATTGATATCATGTTTAAAGTGTGTGAAAATATAATAATGAAAAATAACGTTGCACATAACCTCATAAAATTAATTCATAACTATTTATATTTATGTACTAATCGTCCCATCAAAAGTTCTCACAATTTTGAGTCACTTGTATGAAAATTTTTGTTGACATTATATTTTTGTTTAAGATACTCATAGTGCAAAAACATTAATAATATTATTTAATGCTGTATTGTCACAATTTTTAATAAATTTAATATTTAAAAACCAGTTAATGTTAATATAAATTTATTTTACAATATAATTTTTTTACCATTAACGATAAAAAGGCAAATGTCCAGAAAGTTTCTTAATCGAAAATAGTATTTATAAATTAATTTCATATCAATGTCAATAAAAATCTTAATTAAATTTTAAAAAATAAAAAAATTTGTAAGTGGGAAAGAAAAATATATAATTTTTAACGAACGGAATATTGACGTATCGAGAACTAATTGTTCATTGAATTTTTTTCTTTTGCGCTAATTGTTCATTGAATTATTATTATAGTAGATTTCAAAGTACACCATTAAAATGAAGAGTTTAATTTAAATATATTAATAATATAAAAGATTTTATATCTGACTAGTATCACGTCAGGGTTATCTATGAAATGCTTAAGTGAAAATTGGTATCACGTTTAAAATGTGTGAAAATACAATAATAAAAAGAATTTAATTAGTATATATTGATAGTATAAAATAGTTTTATATTATAAACTAATAAAAATACTGGAAAATATGAAATCATGGTGGTCCTTTATTATAATGAACAGTTATTTATATGAGTTAATATTTTCTATTATTTTTATTAATTGACAATATAAAATTACAATGTAATTAAATTAAATTCTAATAAAAAATAACATTTCATTTTATAAAATTTAATCCTCAAAAATATTTTTTACACAAACATAACCTCAAAAAATTAATTCATTACTATTTATTTTTACTTATTTATCGTCCCATCAAAAGTTCTCACAACTTTTTGAGTCACTTGTATGAAAATTTTTGTTGACATTATATTTCTGTTTAATTTTAAGATACTTATAGTGTAAAAACATTAATAATATTATTTAATGCTGTATTGTCATCATTTTTAGTAAGTTTAATATTTAATATGATTATTAGTATATTTAAACCCATTAATGTTAATATAAAGTTATTTTACAATATAAGTTTTTAATTAACGATAAAAAAGGCAAATGTCCAGAAAGTTTCTTAATCGAAAATAGTATTTATAAAATTAATTTTATATCATTGTCAATAAAAATCTTAATTAAATATTAAAAAGTAAAAAATAGGTTTTTTGAATTGCTTTTGACAGACGTAATGACAGATTTCCATACAAGCTTCGTGACGTCAAGTCTGTAAGTGGGCGAGCAAAATATATAATTTTTAACGAACGGAATCTTGACGTGTCGAGAACTAGTTGTTTATTGACTTTTTTTCTTTCGCGCTAATTCTTCATTGAATTATTATAGTAGATTTCAAAGAACGCCATTAAAATAAAAAATTTAATTTAAATGTATTAATAGTATAAAATATTTTTATATAATTAATTAATTATATTTTTTATTTATCTGGTCATTTAAATAATAGATATGAGATTTAATTATATTTATTAATATAATAAAATATAATTAGATATTAATATAAAATACTTTTATGTTGTCAATATATTTAAATTAAATCTTAAAATAAATATGACAAATAAAATAATTGGATCATATATACTATTATATCTTAATAGGATTGTAATTAAGTTTATTTATATATATTTTGAAGATATATATTTTTATATTTAAAAAGATTTAAATTAAGGATACGATAAAATTTGTTAATTTATTAGGATATCAAAAATTTATTAAAATGAAAATAAGAAGTCTTAGAGACTAGAAAGGATCACTCTTTAAAATATGTGTCAGAATATATATATATATATATATATATATATATATATATATATATATATATATATATATATATTAATTGTCAAAGTTAGAGTAACAAATCTTAATTATTAGATCTTACATGAATGATTAAAATTAAAATATAAAGTCATATGACTTTTTTAAATGATCATATGATATTTAAACAATTTTAAATATTCACCATCTATATATGGTTATACAATCTAAATTTACTCTTCTCACTCTTATAATAAACCACTCCTCTTATATGATATATCTCACATTTAAATAATTTTAAATCTTCATCATCTATGTATGGTTATACAATCTAAATTTACTTTTCTCACTCTTATAATAAATCACTCATCTTATGTGATATGTTGCGTGAATATATATATATATATCTTTTCTCAATTAATAATTTGATGAATTAAAGTAGCTAGTGGGCTAGACCATTGCTGGGAATTTGGTGAGGATGGGAGTAGTATGAGTATAATTAGGAGTCATTCCTCCATGTTCCATGGAGAAAGAAATTTCTTCTTCAAAGAGAAATGCGAAAGGAAGAGGATTGGATGGTGGATATACATAATGGAGGAAGAAAATTTTTTCCTCCATGAGCATGCAAGAATTAATTTTTCTTATAATTAGATCATCAATATAGATAAAGTAAGCAGTGAAATGGCACCGTCCTTGTAATTGCATGAGTATCTATTTTCAGTTTGAAACAGCTTGGTTAAGATTCATTACACGGCTTAGGGTTGGAAGACCATAAATATGGAAACAGCAGTTTGATCGGCATAAGACCAGGACGTGAATGACATGGAACCATGATACAAGAATCAGGTTTTAAGTGCCTCTGCTACGTTCAGCAAAAGCATTTTGCTAAGGGGTAAAACAGTCTATACAGCACAATATGAATTTCTACAGAGAAGCTCTGAAAGTAATAGGTTAACTAAAGTGCCAGACGGCTAAATTCCTAAGTAAAACAGTAAGTAACTAGTGAATTAATCTAACATGCATGATTATAGGATTACTTCCGGTTAATGATATAGGATGGACCCATGATCATTTGTTTGTTTGACATGCATCAAAAGAACCTTCCCACCTCCAGTATCCCCCACAGAATATGAATATGACTTGTGAATTAAAGAAACAAGTTAGGAAACAGATCCCATGGTTGCTTTCTAATTTTGATGTATATAATGATTCATGATCCTTGCATGAGAAAAATTCATGTGGTCTGCCATCCGAAAGGAAAAGCAAACAATTGAATTAGAACCGGGAAAAAAAAATATAAAGAAAAAGAAAGACAAAGCAGGTATAAGGCAGCCGTACTGAAGAAATAAAGAATTATAAGGCAAATGCCAGTTGCAAGTCCTCGTGATGAAGATCATATTAGAAAAGGATTTTCTTTCTATCATTTAGATTTGTCTTGTAATGCAACAGCCCGAGTGCGCACGTAACTGACAACAGAATTGATAGATACATCAGGAGGAAATAAAACATGCGTCGTTAACACACACACACACACACATATATATATATATATATATTCTTGGTACGGTCTTTGGTATTTTTGAAGTGTTTAAGTAACCGTTTATTTTTTACGAAAAAAACTTATTTACAAAAAAAGAAAAGGGCATTTAGTGAGGCTTTAGTATTTTTAAGTGCTAATTTTTTCATGATGAACTAATCAGTGCCCACAGTGATAGTGGAACATATTGGTGTGACAGAGAGGAAGAAAGTTTGTGGTCCAAAATTCAAAGGAAACCTACCTGTGTACCTTATCGTTTGATCAATTGAAAAATCGAGCTCTCCCCAAATAAGAGAAAGAAAAAAAAAGTTTCTATATAACGCCCGCGGCGTGTCCTACAGTCGAAGAAGAAGCTTTTCAATATTTCTTTTTATTTGGGAATTATCTGCACGGAATTGAAGTAACCACAGACAATATGGACTGGTGCGGTGGTGGACTCATCCGTGATATTTGCCTACGATAAAAAACAAGTGACTTTTCTTTTACCTTTTGTCCTGATTAGTGACGAAACCAATACGCAATGATTACGTATATGTGAGCTATTTGAGATCAATTCTCGTTAGACTTCTCTCTCTCTCTTGATGGATGCGAAAGTATTTTATTTGTACTCATGCATGTTTAAGCGGAGCCCATGCAACTGCTGCAATCCCTTTTGGTAATGGAGAGTGTTAGTGCAAATGGACAAGCCGAGCCTTGGGCTATGCACCTTCCTCGAACAAACCCGACAAACCATGTGACACAAAGATGAATAGTAGATATAATTAGGAAATTAGGAAAAAACACCTTAATGATCTTCATAATCTTACAAGACGGGGAAAAAAGGTAAGGCCCTTATAATTGCAGTTAGAAAAAATAGTTATAAAAATTTCAAAAGTACTAAGATTTTGCATCTCTTCTAGACACCCGGGAACCTCCCCAAAAACTAAAGGTTTTGAAAAAATAATGGTAGACATCGTGATTAAGCAAAGAGCCATGATTGACAATGCCATCCCATCTCAAAACTACAACTCCGCCCACCCTTTATTTATATCCACCTCAGATATTCTAAATTCAATTAAGCTACTTTACCATAGTAACATTATCACGTTTAACTGTCTGTAATAATTATATTCTGACTTGAGAGGAACTGAAACAGTGTATAGTGATAATTTCATGTCCTCCTAATCATTCTTGCAATAATTCCTTAAATTTCTCAAAAATAAAACATTAAGTATTTTTCAATTGTATAAGATATTAAATATTTTTATCCAATACTTATTTGTGAAAATAATTAAAACATATAAAACAATTAATTTTTTATTTAAACTACCAATATTCAAAATTCACAAGATACCAACTAATCTAAGTCGATTCAAAACAGTCTTGAATAGGAATTAAAAAGATATAATATTACACTACAATTATTTCTTCATATTTGATAATCTTCCATGGAAAGAAAATATGGAATTTTCATAAATTCTTTTATGCTTTGAAAGCAAGAAATTTCTTTTACTTTATTCCATATAGAGTATGACAAATCAGCATAGTGGATCATCTTTATTTCTTTAATCACTAATCACTACCATTTTTTCTAACCACACAACTGCGCTAATTTGCCAGGTTTTGAATGGAATAAAGTAAGAGAAATTACTCCCAAAAGCATATAAGAATTTCCGCAGGAGTTCTACTTTATTACACTGACATGTTTGACACGTTGCATAGTGCTTCCGAGGTTGACAACGGGGACGAAGTGGGTGGGGCAAAGTTCCAAAGGTCAGACACACTGGTGTAATCCTGCGTGGGAGTAATGTAAGTAGCAACCCTGCTGTGTGTCGGCTCTGATGATGATCAGAACTGCAGATCACTCTCGCCAGTGCAATAGCCCATGGTGAGGTCATTGAAGCAAGCCAATTGCCTAGAAGCGTCACTTTGGCCATTCAGCTGAAACGCGACCATCCGATCCATGGTTGCCCAGTTGGTGAGGCCACCACCCATCACCATTGATGATGATGCCTCCATGTTGATGTTGGGGTGATCACCATTATTCAACATGTGAGTTGTCAATGACCCTTCGTTGCCTATGGCTCTCTCTTCCGGAATAATGGGATGGTACCCATTATCGAAATAATCATTATTATTATTATTATTCTGGTGGCTCTCCATGCTACTGGATTTTGGGCTATCCAGGCTTGGGAGTTTCAAGAACCTGTAGCTGCCATTGTTGATGCCTTCGTCCAAGGGCCTGGCAAACCTTCTATTGTTGTAATTTCTGGCTTCGAAACTCTCTTCCTTGCAACCCCTTCCCATTTGGTGAAGTATTTGCTCCAAGGCTCCCTCGTCACAACAATCGTACAAGTGGCTTCTTCCGGTTTCCCCGGCAATGGACGAGGCTAAGGGGCTTTCTAGGTCTTTGAGATGGTTCTTCTTCTTGAATATTCTACACACCACCCACCCTTCTTCCTGGGCTGCATCTCCTATCACATTGGACACCTAAATTTTGCCACACGGAGAATAATATACATGTTAAGTTGCTTGCAGTCACAGGAAGTGCAGTTAGAATAATATACATGTATACATGTGTGTTTTGGTTTGAGCTGCTTTGCTTACAATATTGGTGTCGCTGGTGTTAGTGTCATCTAGCCTGTATTCATGCATGATCCAATCAGATTTTTGGCCGTGCGGGGCTCGACCTTTGTAGAAAACCAAGGTCTTTCTCATTCCGATCCTCTTCCCGTTGCTGAATATCAACTTGTCGCGCCCAGTGGCTTTCCAGAACCCTGCAGCTGTGGCGCGGTTGGTTCGAGTTCCCGTCGGATACTTCTTGTCTTTGTGGCTGAAGAAGTACCATTCATTTTGTGGGGCGGTTCCTATTTTGCACTTTTCTGCACAGAACATCTCTCAAATTAATTAATGACATGACTCATGTCATGATACAATGATATTGATTATCCAATGCTATATCAGTATATATCACCTTCCACATGAGATGCAAATTTAAATTTAAATCAAAGAAGAAAAGTGAGCAAAACCATAAGAAGTAAAGCTTGGCTTTTGTGTTAGAGTATATTTATTGACTCATCACACCTTGTATGTCCCATGGCTCGAGCTTGTTGAGATCAACTTCGCGAATCACATCGAGGTCAATCTTCTCATAGGATACCTTCTTCCTCAAGTAGTACAGCAACAACTCTTCTTCGGTTGGATGGAACCGGAAGCCTGGAGGGACTTGAGATTGTCCATTCACAGAAATACTCATGCTTTCTGACATTCGAGTAATTAATTAACAAGTGATTGATGGTAGAAGAGAAGCTAATTAAGCTAATGGCTCTAGTTTTTCCGTGGACCCAAATAGCAGAGAGAATACTTTCAGAGTTAGAAATAAAGAAAAAAATAGGTGCATGAAGGGAATATATTGAGGTGGTGTAATGTACTGGAATGAGTGCGCAAAGGAAGACTATATATAAATAGAGTTGTGTTATTTATACATCTAATTTTACAGATATTTATAAATATCCCCATATAAAAAGTGAATCCCTATAATTTTGTCATTCTCATATCACATTTTTTAACATTTTTAACTCTAAAACTAAAGAATATTTATAGGTGTCTATTACTTCAAATACAACAAAAATTATTTCTTCATATAAATATGTGTGCTGCGGGATCAGATAGGCCAAAAGACACATAAGAGAAGAAATTATAAAACGAAATAGAAGAGGGACGGGGTGGGAGGAGGCAGAAATAGGCGTTCTGTTTGTTTTAGATAAATTTTTACTACAAAAAGGATCGCCAGAGACCAAGAACCAATTTGGTATCTATCACTATGGGATATATAATATCGGGAAATTAGTATTAACACGATATACAGTAATACAGTCTGTTTGTTTAACATTTTAAACAACGCAAAATAACATCGAACAAAATTTACTGAGAGAGAACTTTGGATAAAAAAGTGCCTCACGAACCGTGTTTTTCGGTTTACAGCTTAAACCAAATACATTGATATACAGACATCATATGAACCATAGTATACTTATACAAATATTAATGAATATTTAAGATATGTGTATATTAAAATAAAATAATATATTATATAATTATATGAGAATATAATATAATTTATTATTCTAATATAATTTTTGAATAATAAAAGAATTTAATTTAAATACATTAATAATGTAAAATAATTTTATACTGTCAATCAGTAGAAATGGTGAAAAGTACCAATTCATACAAATAATCACTCATTATAATGAGGAACTCACCATGATTTCTTACTTTTTTTTATTTTTATTAGTTGATAGTATAAAATTATTTTATACTATCAATATATACTAATTAAATTTATAATAAAATTTTATAATTTAAGATAATACATATAAGATTATAGATTTAAATATTCTTGTCTTTTATATATAAATAAATAAATTGTGGGCCAATTTTACTACTGTGCGCGAGAAGAGCCACCTACCAGAAAGATTGAGACAAGGAATTTGCTGTTTGGGGCAAGGGACCCACGTGTATGCGGGTATAAGGGCCCAAAGGATGCACGTGGTTGGCATCTTACAAGAGGAGATAGAGTTGCGTGATACGGGACACCATGTCATTATATTTTGGCCAACCAAATTTTATATAAAATATATTTATATAATTAATCAGAAATATAATTATATAATATTTTCGAATTATACAAATATTTCTATTTACCTGAGCAAGATCTTCAAAAAAATAAAAATAAAAAGAAAAAGAGTAAGGGCACGCACCCAAAAAAAAAAAGATAAAAAAAGAGGAGCGAGAGAAGAATAAGGGCGGACGCTTACGTCCAGAACTACGACCCCTTACCTTAAAATCTCGATGGAAAAGCACCTCTTCAACAAACGTTGGACCACGCCATGGCCCCTCTCTCTCTCCTGTTTGGCACTGGCAAGTGGCAACCAGCGCAACAAGAAAAAAATATCGTGGGGCTGGATTGCGCTTTCAGGGCCTGTTGGATGAAAGTAAGAAAAATGTGACGAATGGCAATAGGGAAGGGATATGGGAGATTAGCGTAAGCTTTGCATAACTCTACTATATAGAGTGTCAGTCTTTGTCATATTATTGTCATTTATCATAATTTTTTTATTTATGTACAGGACATGAACTAGTATATATTAGTGGAGATATAAAAATCTAACTAGATTTAAGGGTCTATTCAGACACATGCGCATACTACATGAAGATATCAAAAGTTCCATTACTTGGTGGGCACTTGTTTTGAAGTATGTGAAATTACTTTCAGGAATAATTATTTGAGAATTATATATTTCTATATTTATTTTAATTTATTATAAAATATTGTTAGATGCTAATTATTTCTAAAACAGTTATATTTCTATGTTTTAATAGTTTTTATTCATATTATAAGGGTTAAGAAAAAAAATATTTTCATGATATGAGAATAAAAATTATTACATAAAAATTTAAAAATATTTCTTAATTAATTATAATAAATAATACAATTAATTATACCAAGGATATTTTAAAAATTATTACATTTATTCCTAAGAATCTCAAAAAATATTCCTAAAATTTTTTAATACGAAACAAACAAATCTTTTAGAATCAACCATGAGAAACTCTGCCCATGTTGGATGGTGATAGTCAGGGTGTGACTTATAAGAGATTGTGATTTACCTGTTGTTTGTTTGTTTTCTTCAATTGCCCAAAAAAAAAAAAACATTTTAGAGTGCTTGGGAATAATATTCCTTGATATAACATTGCCAGGATATCATTTTTGGAAGTATAATTTCAAATCTTGAAACCAATGCCTTCATATCAAACAAGGCCATTAAAATAAGTTACTTAAAATCATAAAAATAAGAGGAAAATTAGATCTCATTATTAATATTCATGTTATAAATTATAGTATCCTTATAAAAATTTCTAATAAATGAGTAAAAAAATGATTTTCTAACAAAATACGAAACTTAAGGAAAAATGTGGTTTATAATTTATTTTCATTTTGACAAATATATTTTTTATAATAATTACAAAAGTATTTCATTTTTTTTTTGTCGTGTTTGCTGGTAAAAAAATTGCCGGCATACTAAGTTAACATGAAATCTTTATTTAAAGAACGAACGGCCGAATTCCTTTATATACTTCTAGAATACTAATTAGTTTATGCTCATTAGATGAGTAGTAAAGTGTTTTTTAAACTGAAAATGCTCCATTAGTTAAGAAGTTATCATATTTCAAATGCCAAAAAAGAATAATTAACTTGTGGCATATATATACACCTCATTCTAATTAAGTTCCTAGTGTGTGTTTGGATTAGCATTTGCATACACGAATTTGTTTCAAATTGATTTTGATCAAAAATAAGTTAGTGTTAATGTAATTTATATTTAGAAACTTTTATATCAAAAGTGATTATGACATAATGAGTATTGTTTGAATAATATGAATCAAAATCACTTTTGGATGTGTAATTATTAAAATGGACGTGAGTTTTATATTACACTTCTACTATTACCTTTTTATTTTATTTTTTTTATTTTTAGTATATGTAAAAAGACTATATTAATATTATTATAAAAATTATATAAATATTATTTTAAGATATTTCATAAATATGATTATGGATATTATAAATAAAATTATGCTAACAATATTATTATAAATAAATCAAACTCATTTAAAAAAAATTATTATAAATAAATTGATGAAGAAAATTTCCTATACAATTAAAGTTTATTTAAGTATTATAAAATAAAATTATTTTTAAATATATAATTGTGATAACTTAAAAGTTATTAAGTTTTATTTATTAAATAATGAGTTTAATTTGTATGCACCAACAAAGTAAAAGAACTTTATATTATTAATTAATAAAAATACAAAAGAATACTAAATTATACTAGGTAATCATTCACTATAATGAAAAATTTATTATAATTTAATATTTTTTTATTTTTCTATTGATAAATTTTATACTGTTAGTATATATAAATTAATTTTTTAAATAATATCTAAATAACAATATAATATTAAATTAAAAGATATTTTTATCAATATACAACCCTAACAAGTTTTCACTCGATGCAAAAGCAACAAAAAGTTGCTTCCATGTTCAAATATTTAAAATTGAGTTTAAATCTATAATTAATTTTGTTAGAAAGTATTCGAATATATATGGCACAACTTTCAATGATCCAGAAATGGGTTAGATGGCTTTGAATAGTTACCTCTCTTACAAGATCGGAACTTTTTTATTTAGAGTGTAACTTGTTCTTTTGGATGAGTTTTTTTTTAATATTTTTAAAAAAGTAAAATTTTATTTATGTTTTGATTTAAACTTAATTTATATTTAAAGATAATACTAAAATATTAAAATTGTATCTTTTTAAAAAAAATACTATTTATAGTGATTTTGCATTTTTCAAAAAAAGATCATCCAAACAAGTATAATAACAGAAAAACTATTTATTTTATTAGAAAGATATTTTTCACTCAAGATAGTACATCCAAACAAGCTGTTATTACTATACTTATTTTTTGATTGATTATTTTTTTGACGTGTTTCTATTGATTATTAGTATACTAGTTTTAATTCAATAATATAATTATAAAAAAAATCCAACACCATATTTATCACGTATTGAAATAGTAATCAATTAAAATTATTATGATAATTAATAGCTTTTAATCATCATATAATTAATTCTGAATTTGAATCGATATATATTTTTTTAAACACGAGTCGATATTTAATGTACTTGTTATACATAGTATAAATAATTAAGATTGACGGCAAATGGAAAAGACACACAACACCTCTGATCTTCAGTTTTATGTGTTATATCAATAATAGTGATATCAACATGCGACGATGACAAAAAAAAAGGTACAGTAGATAATTCTAGCGAAACTTGATTAGTTTTATAGTATTATCTTCGATGATTTAATTTTGATATGCCATTAATGTAAAATTTTTTTATATTATCACCTAATTATATATAATTATGTTATTAAAATTGTTTAACTCATATATATCACAATTATACCTCAAAAGTCATATAAAAGATAAGATATTATTAGTTAATAATATAAAACAATTTACACAAATATATAGTATATCAAAATTAATAATCTCAATCAACAATAACACCACTTATTTTACGTAGCTTATTTAATAGTGGACAAGAAAAATAGTAGTAGTATCAATAATAATGGCAAAAACAATACCATGAATTATTAAAGCTTATCCAAAAGCTTGATAATAAAGACCTTTTTTAATGCAGTTTTTGGCATAAAGTTGTAGTAGCATTGACATCCAATTTTATAGTCTCATTCACAACATTCATTAATTCAGCAATTTATTGTTATCACTATCGAGTATGGTGATAATGTGGAAAAGAAATGGGGTATTAAGAGATGTCAGAAGCTTGAGTTTTTTTCTTTAAAACTAATTATGCTGACTTGGCGAATTAATTGTCTCCGGTATAACTTATAAATATAGTTTTTTTTTGTCAAAAAAAAATGCTACGAAAAATTGTTGTGTGAATGCAGTATAAAGCGAAATGTTATAATTTTCATTCACTGTTTCTTGTCATTTTAACTCTCACATATATTGGCAAAACTTGAGTGGCTGTATATCACTTCGTCACTTTTTTTTGCAGCAGTTTTCACACCGTATAACACTGCTAATTTTTAACTCTACTAAACCGCCTTCTAAACAAATAAAATGGTTTAAACCCAATATTTATCACACTGTTTTTCGATGATCGAATTACGTAGAGTTATGAACAATAATTTAGAAAGCTAGAAGCATTTTGTTTTTTTGTTTTTTTTTGGTAAGCAAAATAATATTTTTGGTAAGCCAGAAGCATTTTGTTGAATGTTGTTTACTATGGGTATGTCTGATCTAATTTTTGAGGGAATTAATTTTAAAAAAATTAAATTGAAAGAATTTTTTTAGAGAAATTTTTTTAAAAAAATTGATTTATATTTAATTTAAATATATCATAAATAAATTTAAAAATTTTTTATTTAAATATAATAAAATAAAATTACTTTAAATTATTAATATAAATAATAATAAAATACTTTCTTTAAAATGCTTTTCTTAAAATAAAAAATAATTCTAAAAATACTTATTTAAAAAATACTTTTAATAGCATCAAAAAATTATCAAATAGATAAAGTTAATCTACATTCTTATTCCCATATCAATAAAGGTGCTTTAGGGACCTAACCTAACCGGTAACCAAACGGGCTCTGTATCTGTTAACCAAACATTTGTCAGTTACCGCCGCTATCAGTGTTATCTGGCCATCACCAACCTGTCACACTGTCGTAACACGAATAAAAGATGTCGTCATCACCGTTACACTGCAGCTGCTGCTCTTCTTTTGACTGTGTTTCGTTGGTCATCAGCAGCCCACGTGTATCTCTTTTGCCTTTCGTCACCCGTAAACACAACCTCTTTGGTTATCGTCTCTCTTTGATTGCCCGTTTTCGTATTCGCGATATTACCCAATGCAAATGCATCTAAGATTTTTGCTTCAAACTCATTAATTTTACTAATTCCATTATCTTAGTTACAATCAAGTTATTTAATATTTATTGTTCTCAGATAGCAGCTCTTGTTGTCACAATAATTAAACAGTATTGTTTTTCATCAGAAATTAGTAATTACTGTAGAAAAAATAAAAAAATTAATTATATTTATCCTCAATAAGTAAAGCTCCTGTCATTTCGCTAAGCCCAGTGTATTTCGTAATTTTTTTATATTATAATTTTTATAATTTTGTTATATTGTAATTTTTTTATATATAAACAAAAGTTTATGTTGACAGGTAGTGTAATACCTGTTTATATTAAAGTTAATAACATAACTTTATCTAGAAAATTTAAAATTGGACATTAATATATATAGATACAATATAAAGTTTAGGAATAAGAGTAAAGTTATACTCGTCATAAACTAAATATTTTTAAACTACATTAAGAAATTACAATTTATTCAAACACAACTCCGATATGTCCCTAACAATTGGAGGGGTTTGTCTTCCTTTAGGATGTTACTTGACTAATCTGAAACCACAAAAAATAGAGTGAGTATTTAAAATTCTTGATAGATAATGATTAGTTCTAAAGTGTTTAAACTATGATGGTTACGACTATCTCTTAGTACAAAAATTCACATGGTTACAGTATCATAATCTCATCACAATTTACTTATAAACAAATCATACTTTATAAAATTGTTGCAGTAAATGTTGAAAAAGAATATATGCTATGCAACACATAATGCAGCAAGTATTAATATAATTATAATCTTTTTACTTTAACTTCCATTTTCCTTTGTTTGCTTGTCTCAGATATATTCGAAGGCCTTTTCTTTGGGAATTCTCATTCTTTGGTGTTACTTATAATATCATGATGACAAAACGAGACTTTTACACCACATTAACCAAGACAGGTAACATAAAAAGGATTTTATATCTTATCCCTAATACGAGCTCATGAAGGCAAATTGGACATTCCAACACTAAAAGGCAAGATGGAAATTTTAACATGCCCGTGGGACCTATCACAAGGGCAAGAGCAAAGATATTAAAAGAAAGTTTTGGGAACTTAACCAAGTCATTTGTGGAAGAGATGCATCAAGAATGAGTTAAGGAAGAGAAGACAAAGCTAAATTGGCCAGCTAGTGAAAGCGGGCAGCCCAAAACTCTAATTGTGGCACAATGGAATTAAAATGTATTACGTTCATAATTGAGCCAAGTTTTATTTAATTAACTCTGTTAGTTTTTATTTAGAAGATATTTAGTTATTTTGAGGTGTTTTATTCAGCCCAATTGTTTGTTTAGTAAGTTAGGCCTTTTTTTAATGAGCTTAGGTTTAATTTAACCTAATGTAAGAGGTATAAATACCTCATAAACAAGTGTAGCGGTAGTTTTTTTCTGATTATTGAAATTACATTTTTTGGTTTCTTCTAAGAAACTCTCAAGTGTGTGCAAATGAGGAGTGATCATTTTTACTTGTTGCATCAAGAAACTGGATAGGCTATTACAAAAGTAAATTCTCTTGTGATATTTGTTCAGTTTCATCTTTCTTTATACTAATTATCTACGTTTCTAAGAACTAGTTTCTTAGGGGTTTAGTAGGGAGGGTGTTTATCCTATTGCTTATCTTCTATCAAAGTGTGTATTTAGGGTCTTGGGATCGTTATATTCTTGGGATTCCGCATCAATCCCTCTGTCTTCTTGGTGGTTAGCGGTAAATATTAAATATCTTCTTTCAAAATACTTACTTGCCATAATATATAAATTCACAATAAATATACAAATGCATAAACTTAAGCCATAAATATAATTTAAATAAAAGACTCAAGTAACATAAGATAAACAATAATTTGAATAATAAATTTATCTTATAATAAATTAAATAATAAATTATAGAATCAATAAGTAGAATAAAATGTAGAAACTATAAATTAATTCATAAGTTTAAAATAACCGAACCTTGCAAGGACTTAAATAATATAAAGTTGAGTAAAATAAATAACATAATATTTCAATAAAATTTCTCAAAATATAGAGTTGTTAATTCTAAATGTTAACTTTTAAAAAGAATGGATCTAATATCACTTTTATTTAATTCCTTTTTAACTTTCTTTTTATGATCCATAAGTCTGTCATTATCATCATGGTACATGTAGCGCATTTTGGTCCTTTAAAGAAATTATCATAAAAATTGACAATTTAAAATAATGTATTAGTATAAAAATAATATTATAATAACAAGAATCATAATAATAATAATAATAATAGTAAGCAATAGTATAAGAGAATAATAAATAAATTAGCTTGAAAGGATAAATAAAATAAAATGGAACAATATTAAGCAATAATATAAATTAATTTTAGATCAAATAACTTAGAGTGATAAATAAAATATATTACAATAATAATTAATAAGAAGCAATAATATAAAAGAATATAAAATAACTTGGGATAGTAAATAAAATAAATTATAATAAGAGAAATATTGAGCAACTTTAATGTAAGAAAAATAATAACATAACTTGGAATAATAAAATAGATTGTAGTGAATAAATAATAAAGAGCAATAATATAAAATACATAAAATAAAATAGCTTGAAATAAATTACAATAAGAAGATATTAAATAAAATAACTTAAAATATAATATAAATTGTGATAATAAATAATAATAAATAAAATAATATTAAATAACATAACTTAAAATAAATAAATATAACTATAATTTAATTTTATAAATAATTTTATTATCTACTTCTAAATATTATAGACAACTAAAAATAATTTAGATACACTGAACTTCTCCTTTTTCTCGTCTGCTGCCCCCTTCTACCCTTTTATCTCTCTTTTCTCTCACTCATTCTCTCTCTATCTCTCTCTCCCTCTCTCTCCTCTTTCTATTTCACTCTTCTCTTTCCTCTTTTTTCTTCCTCCCTCCCTGACAACTTTTCTCTCACTCTCTCTTGTCCTTCACATCTACACACACACAATTACATTCACTCTCTTCTTTTTCATTCACACACTCTCACTTACACTGTCTCCTATTTATAGTCGCTTGACTTGGTTGGGAGAATATCAGTGCATTTACGTATTGTCATTCTTCAACAAGTATATTAATTGTCATTATTATTTTCTTTGTTACATTTATTACTTTCATTCTTTTTGTCAAACTTGAGATCTTTAATCCAAAACTTACGGCACTGACATAGAATGTTCCTTTCTTTATTTTTTTTTTAATTTCATAATTATAATTATGTTATCATTTGTAATTATCTCTCTCTTCTAATATTATTATTTGGTATTATTTCTTATCTTTAATCAATAGAGTAATTTATTTTGAAAGTACTATTACTAATTTTAGTCTTACTTTAAAAGTTAGTGTCTCTATTTCAATTATTTGATCACATCAATTAAAATATTTTTACCAAGTAGATTAATTCAATTACTCCACATTAAATATTTTATAAAAAAATGGGGATGTTACAGGTAGTCTTACCCTAATCTAAGATTAGAATATGCTCCGAACTACTTATAGATTATCCATCAACAAAAAAAATCTAAGAATTATTCCCAATTTATTGCGATATATAAGTGCAAGACCGGCCGGTAAACCAATCACGTTGGCTTTTGTTATATTATGAATTATCCCCATTAAAGTACTCAAATATGATTAGTCGGTTAATGTTCTTTGTTTTCAAATGAGATACTGAAAGACAAGAACAAAGTTAAAAAAAGTTAATTAATAGATAAAGTAGTGTTAAAAGGTATTAACGACATTAGCTTTTAATTGTATACTCGGTCTTTTAATTTTTTTAATAAAATAATAATTTTAGATAACATGAGTAAATTTTCCCCAAAAAATAAAAATATTATTTAATGTTTTGACAACTCATGTGTAAAAAGTAATATTAAAATACTACTTATGTAGTTTTATGGATAATTCAAACTTGATAAATCTACTTTCACTACAAGAAAATGCCCTATTGTGGCAGAAAATTTGTGGTGGATATGATCCGCTGCAAATTTTCAGCGAATTAGCAACCGAAGACGGACGCAAAGCGAACCAAACATGGAAAAAAAAATTTATTTGTGGCAGCAAATGCACTCGCTAGTTGGTATAATATTTGCAGCGACTTTTGCCATCGTTAAATATTGAACTTGGAAGTCTAATTTAAGTATTTACGGTGGCAAATGCCATCGCTAATTTGTATAGTATTTGCGGTGACTTTTGCCGTCACTAAGTGTTGAACGCGGAATGCTAGTGTTAGTATTTGCAACTGTTGAACATGGAATGCCAGTGTTACTATTTACGGTGGCAAATGCCCCTGCTAATTGGTATAGTGTTTGTGGCAACATTTGCTGCTGCTAAGTGTTGAACATGGAATGCTTGTGTTAGTATTTGCGGTGGCTTATGTTGCCATTAACTAATTATTACATATACTTCCAAAAAAAATACATGTAATAATTAGTGATAGCAATTGCCATCGCTAATTCAAAAAATATTTGCAGCGGCAACTTTGTCAACTTAAAAAAAAAAAAAACATTTGTTTAGAAGTTGCTGTCGCTAATTGTTACGTGATCTTTAAAGAAAAAAAAGTGTCGTTTGCTATTGCAAACAAATTTATATTAGATATGAAATATACAGTATCTATACTTCTATTCTCTTTTCTCCTTCTTCTCCTCTCCTTCTCTTCTCCTTTCCTATTCTTCCCACACCCTCTCTCATCCTCCTCCATCCACCTTCTTCCTCCTCCTCCTCTCTTTCCCGCTTTTGTTCCTTCTTCCCCCCCTCTCTCTCTCTTTGTTTGTTTTTATTTTTATTTTTTGGCACCTTCTCTCTTCCTTCTACACTTCCCTAGCCACCACAACCAATTATGCCACCGCTAGTGGTAGCTTGCCACCATTACTAGCTTGTCACCTCAGCCACCAAGTTTATTTTTCAAAAAATTTATTTCACTAATTTTAATTTTTTTCATAATTTATATTATTGATTTTATTATTGTTGATATTATTAATGATTATTGTGTATTTCTCTGTTATAGATTTAATGGACAGATTTAAAGAAATAGAGGTAGTGGAGGACTCACTGATAGTTGCTCAACATTCAATGAAGAAAATGAACCCCAATAGCTTTGAGATAAATTGAATGTAGTTAGAATTATGTTGAAAATTTGGCTTCCAAAATTTTATTAAGACATCTATCTTGTTTATTAGTATGAACTTAAAATATTTGCATGGATTTGCTTTGTTATATAATATTTGTATGAATCTGATGATTTAATTTTTTTTCCTCAAATTGGCCATTGCCGCTACTAATTAGAGGGGCAAAGCCTGACACAAATTAGAGGGGGCAAAGTTCGCTGCAAATTAAAGAGGGACAAGGCTGTCACAAATTAGGGTGGGCAAAATCCACCACAAATTAGAGGGGGACAAGGCCGCCTCTAATATTGCTGCCACAAATAATTAGTAACCCTTAATTATGGGGTGGCCTGAGGTCAACAACAAATAAGCGCTTTGTGGCCAATTTTGGCTCATTTGCCGCAACAAAGTCCGTCACAAAAGGCCAATTTTCTTGTAGTGTTATTAAAATATTTTAAAGAAATTGTCAAATTCTTCTCATGTGTATCGCAAGGATAAAATTGGGATATTTCCAATTATTATTGGACAATGTTATATTTTTTATATAAGAATATTAAATAATCATAATTTTATTATTAACATGATATTATATTATTTTAAATTTTAAGTTAAAAAGTATTTTTTTTATGGGAAATATGATAAGTATATATATATATATATATATTTATATATATATATATATATATATATATATATATTTATATGGGGAACATGAACAAATTCATTATAAAGCCTCCAAGGCTAGAACATTCAAAATACAAGTAGAAGTCTTATGTGTCCAAATCTGGTTGTCCCAAACATTAGCTAGGCTCACTAGTCTATCAGCCATTATGTTACATTTTCTTGGGACAAAGTTAGCTTTAACAAAATTAAACCTAGAAGCTAGGCCATAAGCATCAGCTAAGATAGAACCATTGGGAGAAAGGTCCATGGTACTCTCCTCAAAACTATCTAGGACAATCTTAACATCTCCTTCTAAGACAATTGCCCTAATTCCCAAATCTAGAGCAAAACACAACCCTTCCTTTGCCGCCGTAGCTTCTGCCCTCAACGCATTCATTAGCCCCCAAAACTTCTTCGGCAAAAGTTGATAATGGCCCCTACCCCATACGTGTTTTCTTCAGCAAAAGTTGCTTTGTCAACATTGGCCTTGAAAAACCCCGCGACAGCATTCCTTTGCTATCTCTCCTTCTCCACCACGCTCCCGCATGCTCAACCTCTCTCCATTAAGCCTTGCTCTTTTGTCACAGGCGGTCACTTCGGTTGTCATTAGGGGTGGAAATAGGCCAGGTCGCCTGTCAGGGGCTTGTGGCCTGGCCTGTATATAGCCTGGCCTGCGACATCTTAACAGGCCAGGCCCAAGCTTAATGAAAAGCCTAATAAGCCTGTCAGGCCGGCCTGGGCCTATTAAGATTTTATACATATGAATATATATTATACAATTACTAAAATATCAAACCTAAGTTTTGAGTCCATACCATCAAGGAAGGAGGCACGAAACTTGACTACCAATCCACCGACTACCTTTACTTACTATATGCATAATTTTTATCTTTTATCTCTTTATTTTATTGCTTTTAAAAGTCAATTGAAACCCTAAAGTTCTCTCTTGCGCAGCCGCTCAATTTCATTCTTTTTTGGTGCACAAAGTCCACACACACACACACACACACACACACACACACACTCTCTCTCTCTCTCTCTCTCTCAATAGCAAACCAACGCTAAGTTGAAGACCCCATTACCAAGCCACCATCGCTGCAACTTCACTAACTGCATTGCTCGCTGCAAACCGCCTTGCCGCTATAGACCACCACGCTACTGTAGACCGCCACGCCGTTGCAAATTGCCTTGCCGCCGCAGACCACCTCGTTGTGCCTTGTTGTTGCAGACCGCCTTGCCATGCCTCGCTGCTCCAAATCGCCTCACCGCCCCTCATTACTCTAGATCACCTCGCCTGGCTCCAGACCCCCTCGTGGTGGCTCGCGTCGCCACGATCACCAAGCTAGATCGCCCTTGCTACACAAGCTGTCGCTTGTGGAAGCATCTCTAGTTCCCCTTTGATACGTGCTCAAGAGGGTAATTTGGTCATTCTAACACTGGAAAAGAGCTTGTTTCTAGCAAGTTGGTTACTTTAATTATGCTTGATTTCTTGTTTTCCAAGTAACTTGAAATAAGCTCTTGGTTTGCTTGATCTTCAAGGCAGAACCAACTTGCTAGAAACAAGCTCTTTTCCAGTGTTGGAATGACCAAATTACCCTCTTGAGCACGTATCACCCTTTCTGTTTCTCGTATATGTTTTGTACACAAATGTGTTAGTTGTTTACAAAGAGCTAGGCTTATTAAGATGCTACTCGAGCTTATTTTGATCTAAATCCAAGAGATGGTTTTTTTTATTTGGAACACTTAGTGTTTATTGTTATTATTATTTCAATATTTGATCTGAATCCATGATGCTTGAGCTTATGTCATTCTGAATGCAGAGAAAATATTGTCTTTTTTGGAATACTTGTTTTCTTGCTTTGCTCACAATTTTTGATTAATTTTGGGATTTTAATAAGATATCATAGGCTACAAGCTAGGCCAAGCTTGTAAACAGGCCAAGCTTAAGCTAAAAAAATAGTCTATAATAGGCCATATGCCAGGCTCAGACCGATTCTTTACAATACAGGCTTGGCCTGTTAGGGTGAAAGCTTGGCCTATTTCCACCTCTAGTTGTCGCCCACAATCCTTTAGCGACCATCCCCACACAGTTTGGGTAGGAATAGCTTTATCGGTACATAGGTTGAAGGCTGTGGTGCAGGTATGTGGGTGCCAGGTGAGCGGTGGCGGCACAATGGAGGTTGAGGAATGACTGTGATGCACAACAGAGTGGCTAAGATGGGGCAATGAAGCTGATGGTAATGCTTCTGGAGTACACCACTAGTCATTGGTTGTATAGATGCTCCAAAATAATCTTAATCATTAATTTCATGATTAATTTCAATTGTACTAAAATTGAGTAGCTTAAATTACAAAGTGTATGATGCACTTGTTATCTTTCAAAAGCATTCACTGCATTTTCCTTTTTTGAAAAAACGAAATGACATTCAAGAGAATTTTACAACTATTCCTCTGCCCACCATGCCCTTATTTCTTAATTGGAAACACACATTGGCTGAAGGGCCCGTAATTTGTTTTATGAAAAATGATATTTTTAAGTAGTATTTTTTTTTTGGGTGATGATAAATATAACAAGTAGGTTTGAGTAATTTATTCATACATTTATCATCATAATCGCGTGTGATATAAAGTTTGCATTTAGCAGCTATGGGATAGGATGAGGAAGACATTGATTGGAATTTTATTTTTTTTTGGACATGAAGTGTAGGGTTGTGGGCTAGGCTAGCTGGCTTTTTTATTTTTATTTTTATTTTTGAGGCTTTTAAAAATAATTTTTGATTAAAAAATTGATTTTGATTAAAAAAATAAAAATTTTTGTTTCTTATTAAAAAAAGTGAGAATGCCCTAAATTTAATTATTAAATCATGTTTTTATGTCCTAAATTAATTCCCATTTCCTAAAAAAAAAAAAAGAAACGCAAGTAAATAGGCTGACCTGTTTACCAGAGTGGGCTGCCCAATTTAACTTACGAATTAAATAAGTCAGACTAAAAACATGTTAGTTTAAATGGATTGTTATTTTTTAAATATAACCCACTTATTTTTGGCAGGTAAATGGATTGACTCGATGAATTTGATCCATTTTGACGGCCCTAATCAAGTGAACATCAAATGAGTTGTATCACTATAAACTAGCTCCAATTTATCATAAATATTATGCACAATAACATATTCATCATTAAATTCTGCTAGTTGTTATTGTCACTTTTAAAATGTCTATTCTCACTCTATTTTTATCTAACTTTTATATGCATTTTTTTAAAAAAATATCCTTTATATTGTTTGTTAATTAAAGTAATAATTTAATGTTAATTCTTTATTATCAAATTTAATTTTATTATTTTGATTTATTAATAATTAATATAATTTTCTTTTAATTTTTTGTAACATTTTTATTTTTATAAAGCCATAACTAAATACAATAAGACTTTATGTTTAATTTATTTAATATAAAAATAAATTTTAAATATTAAATTATTATTATTCAAAAAATAGTAAGTAAAAATAAATAACAACAAAAGCAAACTAACAAATAGTAATATATACATATATCAAATATTTTACCATCTAGTGTTTATATAATTAAACAAAATATTAAATAGACATAAACTATCAAAAGTTGTTTGTATTAACCCTTTAACTTTTATTGCATTTTTTTTTCATCTTCTCTATAATTAGAAACTAATTAATAGGGTATATTGATGGATTAGATTAGTTATATATTTATTTTTTAATCTTAATTAGGAATTGCCAACTCAAATTTTGGTTGTGGATTGTATGCATGTCAATATCATAACATATTATTACATGACAATATTATTTTTTACACCCTATTTCCACTCATACTTGTCTATTGTCTCACATATATTGCCATAAAAGAATTTCATATTATCATCTAATAATATGTTGTGATACTAATTAATGAGGTTGACATTTCATATATTGTCAAACTCTTAAATAATATGATAATACATTGTTAGATGTCACTACTATTTTTTGGTTAAAATTAATTTTTGATCTCTATACATGTTTTAAATTTTGATTTTAGTTCTTAAATTTAAAAAAATTGGTTTCAGTCCCTATATACTAAATTTTTTTTTTAGTGTATCCTTCTGGTGGTATTGTGTTAGTCTCTGCCATTAAAAAAATGTTAAATAATGTTAATTTTTGTTGACATGATTAATGGGAGTTGATACGTAAAACTCGATTTGAGATCGTTATGGCTTAAAAGAAATTATCAATTCGATACTGTTTTGGATTTTTTTTTAAAAAAAAAAGTCATTTTAGACTTAAAAAAAACTTAAAAGAGGTCGTTTCAGAACTACATTAATAACATACTATATCTATGTTAAAGCCTATTAGTCACGTCATGTCCAATAATTTTTGAAAGGTAGGGATTAACTTTTTAATGGAGTACCACTATAGGAACTTAAATCAAAATTTTTTCAGTGTAGAGACTAAATCCAAAATTTGGGACACATGGAGGAATTAAAAACTAGTTTTAATCTTCTTTTTTTTTTTTAATGTTGACAATACATATGAATATTAATGCTTCAAGTTATGCTATGGTAGCTTTTAAGAATAAATATAAGAAAAAAAGACAATAAAAATTAAAAGGTTGCTAACAACAAATTTTGATCAGAAATTCAAAATTATGTGCATTGCGCTTCTTGTGTATTTATGTGCTTTGGGCTTTGCTTATCCCTATTTTTGTGCTATAGGACACACGCATTCACCTATATGTGTAGAGTAATTTTTTTAATCACCATTGAATACGGTTGGTGTATTTGTGTAGATGAAGTATCAAATTACTCTTGTGCTTCGCCATGGGGGATGTTTTTGTGAAGAACATGGGGTGAGCTTGAGTATATTGGGGTGAAGTTGACAGCTGCGATGAATTTGATGTGGACACCACATGGATACCAGGATACGAACAACCAAATTTTTGCGATAGCATCTGCCACATATAGTTGATGTGAAAAAAAAATGGAATTATTTCCTGGTGCATTCTACATGCATTTTCGTTGGTCAAGGAGCGTGGTGTATCTTACAATCTGATGGTGAGATTGTGAGGTGTATTGATATACTAATCACTTATGATGTATTATAGTAATCTCTAATTAAAAAAAAATTAAAATATAATTAAAAATTAATTGTTATATACTAATAGTATAAAATTATATTGACAGTATAAAATAATTTTACACTTAGTATAATCAGAAAAATTCTATCTTTGTAATTTTACTCGTAATTTTACTCTATCAGTGTTATTTTTCATAATTTTACTCTATCGATATAATTTTATATTGATAATATAAAATTATTTTATATTATTAGTGTAATTTTACATTATCAGTGTATAAAAATTAATTTCTAAAATTAAAAAAAATTTTATTCGTGTAATTTTATTCTGTCAGTATAATTTTAGGATATTTTATATTATTAGTGTAATTTTATATTATTAATGTATGAAAATTAATTTTTAAAATATATTTAATCATATTTTTAAATTTTCTTAAAATTAATATATTACTATAATACATCATAAGTGATTGGTATATCAATACATTTCACAAATCTAATCCATTAGATATGCTACAATTACAAGGTGAATAGTGCACCTTTGACTGCGAAGTGCATTACAGTCGGCAATGTATTTCCTTGCACTTCTTCACGAAGATTAAGGGGACTACAAACAATATCAATGAAACTTCGCATATGATATCTAGAACTTAAATACGGAATCGTTATATATGTGATTTGAGATTTTATCCCTTTTGAAAATAGCAAAGACATTTTTTTCTCCCCCCAAAAAAAAAGGTATTTAAAGCATTTATAGGCAAGTATTTTTTAATAGGTTTATATATTCAAAATCAGAAACGCTAAACCTTTTGAAAATATTCTCTTAATAATCCTCTTAATTGATAAATAAAAATGTATTGAATATTTTTTATGCTCACAAGATATTATATGCTTTTTTTATTTAATATTTTTTTAATTAAATTTTAAAAAAATTATTAGGAGAATGTTTTAGGAGATGTAACACAATTGATTGAAGATATTAGTTAAGAAATTAAAAAGTCAATAATTACACACAACCGCCTTTGCTGAAAGAGATATATGGAGAAAAGTTTGAGACATTAATTAAGCACTAAATAAATATTTTACTTTCCTTACAAATTTTAAGAAATTTTTAGACTAAATTGGACTAAGTTATTCATCACAAACTATCCATTTTTTTTTAATAAATTTCGGAGGGCATTTGGATCAAGGGCCATTTCCTTGAAGAGCATTGGTCTAAATATAGATTCTTTTAGGGCTTGATGGTGTTAACTAAACGGGCTTAGGGCCTTTTGATCTCTGCGCATCAAACAAGCAGCGTAGTTAGCATAATTAGCCGAAAACAATAATTGGGCAGAAAAAAAGGTGGTTAGAATAATAAAGGAACAAGGTTTAGTGGATGAGATAGGATAAGTTGTTCACTAAAATAAACTTTTCTATGCAGACCCCCCAAAATAGTGTATTTTATATATTGAAAAAAATCGATCATTCAATCCTTACATACAAAAACAATTGTAATAATGTCCATTTAGTTTACTGTTTGAAAGTTGTAAAAATACTTTTGATGAAAATAAAAAAATTGTTATCTCTTCTGAAAAAAAAATCTCAGAAAGATAAATTTCACCTTTTCCATTAATCAAAATTTTAAAGAAACAACCCTATAATTATTTGCAAGAGTGGTAAAAGTGGCTAAACAAATTCTTATGTTGTTTTGGAGACCACTGAAACAGTGGTATTGAGGGTATTGCGTTAGTTCCATTGCTTAGATAATGACAAGTATCATAACGGTAAGCCATAGCTGCTGGATTCAACACAGAAATTTTGTTTGTTGGACTCTCAAAATTAATTAACTTTCCTATTTGTTAAGGAATGGGTGTGGGGAGATTTGTTAGTGAGACAGACCCAAAAAAAAAAAAAATCGTATTAATAATGTTGTTGAAATATTTTAATGCAAAAATACCAGTTCCCACTTACTTTTAGGGTATATTCGTGTATGACACTAAATTGTATTAAAAGTTGGACAAAATATCTATTTTGGTCTTCGATAAAAATTTTGGGGAACAAATTAATCTCATAAAATTTGAAAATACACAAGTAGTTTCTCACCATTCAAAAAGAGGATATATTGATCCTTTCATATAAATTTGTCCCATAAAAAGATTCTTAAAATTTATGTATAGAGAGATTAATATATTCATTTTTTGAATAATGAGAGGGTACTTATGAACTTTTAAATCTTAAGAGACTAATTTGATTTCCAAAATTTTTGTTAGGGATCAAAATAAGTATTTTATCTAACAGTTATAAGACTTTTATAAAGCGAAAAAGTAAGGAGCTATTCAATCTCCTATCTATAAAATATTTTGAAGCAATACAAAATGCAAATTAACAAATTAACAATATAAAAAAATAACATTAAATCAGTCTATCGATCAAACAGTGTTTGTACGCCACTTCTTTTTTTTTTTTTTCTTTTTTCAAATAAAAATTCTGTCATTCGTATATTGCTATTAAAAGGTGTCTCTAGTCTAACACAAACATGAAAGTTCAATGATATATATATCTAAATATTTTTAAAGTCTAACATGAAATTATCACTTTGCATGCATGGATATATATATATATACGATATACTTAAAATGAAAAAAAAAAAAAAAAGAAAGGAAAAGAAGAGAGAGAGAGAGAGAAAAAGGGTGGGGGCGGGGGGAGCGGGAACTAATTTGCATCTTGATAAACAACCTATGGTAAGAAGATAACTTTAACAAAAGAGAAAATTAACTATATATGTAAACCCTGTTTCTCAGGCATAGAGCCCTTCCTACTGCTAGATACATTCAAGTGGCCGGAATTAGCCAGCGAAGGCGACCCATTGCCACACTTTGCCACTGTCCTCAAGCTCTCTATCAGCGCCTCCGTCATCGACTCCTGCGACAAAATCTCCGACAGCTGCTCCGGGCTTATTACCAACTTTACCTTCCACACTCCCCTGCTGTTATGCCTTGGAAACACCTCTGCTTCCGACCACATCTTACTGCTGTTTTCGTCGTAAGTAAACATCCGATACGGCGTTAAGGTGGCGGTGGCGTTGGATAGTTGTCTGGTTATGCTCTTATTACTTGATGACAGCCCACAAGAAGGGTTGAGAGGGAGCAAGTAGTAGACTTTACCGGCATGAAGCTCTTCGTTGTGGAGAAGTGGCTTAGAGAACAAGTCGTAGCGACTTTGGAATATGCCATGGCCAGGGAATTCTTTGGTTATGAAATCAACGGTTATTGGGGTGTAGAGCTCCATGATGCCTCCGTTGGAGGTCACCACCTTGACCATCTTGTCATCCAAAACGCCATGACTAGTAGTGATGATCCCTTTAAACACACAGTTCCCCATTGTGAAACTTTGGTGGAGAGTTCAGCACCTTGAGCACGCGTTGTGCTTAGTTATAAGATTTGGATGTGAAGGGTGAGGAGGTTTCTTGTTTATGTTATGGGGTAATAACTAGCCGACACATAAAGGATGAAATCCCTTTCTTCAAGTTCTTTGTTTGCGAACCTTTGGAGGTATGTATAAGTGTGGATGGTTGGTTTTGTAGTGGGGTGGACCCACTTGGTTTGTATTATTAGGAAAGTAATAATAAGTCTTTTTGAATATCCTCTGTTTATTATATTTTACCGGCCAAGTTTATTTGTGAAACTAAAACCGCAAAATGCAGGCTATGTAACACAACGAATGTTGCTACAATCTCTGTAAAGGGAGCCAAGCAATATGATGCAGAAAGTGACACATAAGAAGCACGATATTGTCAACGTTTTGGTAGATATCGATCAAGGTCAACGGACCGTATGATGAATTCGTGGAAAGGAGAACGCCGGAAGGGGGCCACGTTGCGCCGAGTGACATAAAAAGAAGAGCGAGTAGTGTAAATGGGGAAATTGTTACCTGAAGAATTTACATTTTAAGCATGCAAATTAATGAGGAATGTAAAGGATGTATAACGCAGCGACTTGCTCTCTAATCTAAGGTTAATAGAATTAATGGCCAATAATTAACGGCATAATAATGATGATGAAGATTAATTGAAACAAGTTAAAATTTCGACGTTGCTATTGAAAGCAAAACCTCACGGGTTGTCTGCATCGTGATAGACAAATCTCTTGCTCCTTTTCTTTCTCGCTTGTCTTTGCTTATTTCAAAACTCAAAGTTACTCCTAACAGTTTTTTGGGTTTTTCTTTTTCTTGTAATAATGTCTGTGGTAAATCAATACTCATTTTTCAGAAGACACGGTTCTAAATTGTGTGGTAGTTGGTGCAAGTTGAGTGAGTTTTTTTTTTTTTTTTTCCACTCTTCTCAATCACGATATTTTGATAAATATTGTTATAAGATTTATCATTGAGATATTTTAAGGATTTTATTTAAAAAAAAAAAAAACTCTTTCAATTGTGCTGTTTAATATTATCACAGTTCTCACTTGCTGATCTAGGACATCAGACGACTACAGCAACAGGATTGGGTGGTGGAATGTATCTATGTGCCAAGATCCGCAAACAAAAATGTTATTAATATTCAACTTTGCCAAGATCATTAGGAGTGAATTTTACTTTTCGTTTTTTTAATCCAATCAATAATTAAGGAACATTTTAGTATATTCCTTAAAAAATTGAGTAGAAATAACAGCAAATGTTTGCGCAGCCTTTCTTGCTCGGTTGGGTGCTTGTGAGTTTAGAATTCTGGTATGTTGATGCGCCCTCCTCATACCTTAATGGTTTGTTGCTGGAATGATGGCTGATATCACGGGCACATAGTTTTTAGTTTGCGATATCTTTTTCTTTTTTCACCTTACCCCACTAAAGAAAATAAATAAATAAAGTAATGTTTCGCTTATCATGACGTCTAATATATATCTGTTAATATTTAAGTGTGTATATGAAGCTCTTTATACATTACTAAAATTAAAAGAAGGATTGACAAAGAATTTTTTAATTTTCTATGAATAGTCATGAAAAAAAAAAAAATTTCGTTATAATCAAACACAATTTTAGAGATTATTATTATTATTGTTTGGGTGGAAGTGCCAAATTTATTCGAACTCATAATCGAAAATCAACAGGTTCAAAATACAATAAGGAATAGTACCAGACCAAACTTGCTGATCCTCATTTCTAGCAAGATCAGCTGAACAGTCTGCCACTGAGTTGTATTACATTGGCACAAAGATAGCCGAAAAAAAATCAAACCACGATGAAACAATAATAGCGTCATGGAAAATAACGCCAGAATGAGAAAGATCCGTGGAACTTGAGTTGAAGTTTTTGAACACCTCCTTAGCATCCCCTTCTATAATAATAGATCGGAACTCCATCTCCCAGGCCATGAGAAGACCTTCCTTCGCTGCTACTATTTACGCTGTGTGTGTATCTACCTCTCCGTGAAACTTCTGCGATTTGGCTGTTAGGGATCTTCCACAAGAGTCTCTAATGACAATTCCCACCCCGAATGCTCTGCTTTCCACAAAAATGGCTGCATCTGTATTGATCTTGACAACTCCTATGGGTGGTGGACTCCAATGGGTTCTAGACGTTGGATCTATTGCGGCTGCATCTTGCTTTCTTGCCTTGGCAAAGTTGCGAGAGCCAGCTTTGATTTGGATGAGAAGTTTTCTCTTGCCAAGCTTGATTTCTTTGATACCACACTGCTTCCCAAATGACATTCAACAACTCACAGCCCATATCATTAAATCCATCAAGCTCCTCATGCAAAAAGTCCAACCAACCTGATAGGTTCCTTTCCTATTGCGTTACTTGAAAACTAAAACCAGCCAAACCCAAGACAGCTCTCGTATAATCACATTCAGCAAATAACATCCATTACCCACCTGCATATTCTTACTTAATAATCTTGCTCGCGTGGGGAGAATATTTCTAGCCAGCCTCCACGAGAGAATTCTTACTTGGGAAGGGATGTTCAGTTTCCAAATCATCTTCCATAGGTTTTTGTGTGAGTCCAGCAACTCAAAAGTACTTGCGTCTTCACCTCCATTCACCTGAGCCACTATTGCATTCTGCAGTGCACATTTATACCCGCTTTTGACTGTATAGTGGCCTTTGCTGTCATAACTCCAACAGAGAGAGTCACGCAAACTACCTTGTGATAGTGGAATCTCCAGAATTTCTTGCGGGTCCTCAGGGTGAAAAATAGCGTTCACCAAGTCAGAATCCCATCTCCTTAATTAACTAAGAATCAATTGACTCACTCTATTAATCCCCCAGCTTTCATCCTCTGCACTTCGGACTTTATGGTTAGCCCCACTAGGCAGCCATGGGTCACTCCAGATGTCAATGTCAAAACCAGTTCCCACTCTCCATAGAGCTCCTTTCTTAAGCACTTTCCTACCCTCCATAAGACTCCTCCATGTGTAAGATGGATATGTCCCTCGGTGGGCATTTAAAATATTTGTGGTTCGAAAGTACCTTGCCTTTAAAATCCTAGCCACCAGTGAGTTCTCATTGTAAATGATCATCTAACCTTGTTTCACCAGCATGGCTAGATTAAAACTGTGAAGATCTTTGAAGCCCATGCCCCCAAATTCTCTAGGCCAAGACATTTTTGCCCAACTCACCCAATGAATTTTCTTAGCATCAGTTTGATCTCTCCACCAAAATCTTGCCATCATCATCTATAATTCCTTGCATAATGAGATTGGAATTTTGAAGCAGGACATCAAATATGTTGGGATCGATTGAGCTATGACTTTGATGAGTATTTCCTTTCCACCCTTTGTGAGTAGTTTCTCCTTCCACCCTTGTATACGCTTCCACACCCTCTCCTTTACAGATTGAAAAGTATTATTCATAGATTGCCCAACCATAGATAGGGACCCAAATACTTCTCCTTGAACACGACAGATGTGATTTGGGGCTTTTGGATAATATCCTTTCGAGTCACATGAGAAACATTTGGGCTAAAAAATATAGGTGACTTATCAAAATTTATTCTCTGACCCAATGCCCTCCCATAGTTCTCAATTATTCTTAAAATTTCATCACATATACCCCCCGTGGCCTTGGAAAAAACAAGAGTATTAGCTACAAAGAATAAATAAGATACCTTTGGTGCTACTCTGCATACTCTGATTCCCGATATAAGATTCCTATTCTCTGCCTTTTGCAAAAGGGATGAAAGCCCTTCTGCACATATCACAAATAAGTACGGGGAAAGAGGATCTCTCTATCTTAGACCTTTTTGCAACACAAACGTTTCTCCTGGGAAGCCATTAATTGACACGGAATAAGACATTGAGGAGATACATTTATACACCAAAGAATTCTATCTATCATTAAAATCCATGCGTCTCATCGTCAAATATCCTTCCTTAACTGATCTTTTGCCTTTTAGAGCATAAAGAAGCTCATACGCAATAAGGACATTATTTGTGATATGATGATTTCACATAAAGACACTCTGAGACTCAAATAATATTTGGAAGGATAATCTTCAATCTATTAGCCATAGCTTTACTCACAATTTTATACAAAACATTACACAATGAAATTGGTCTAAATTGGGACAAATCTTAGGGATCAACATAATGAAAGTATGATTCAAGTCTAATAAATCATCATTACCATTTATGATGCTCAGTGCTACCTTGGTCACCTCTTCCCCAACAATGCTCCAATATTTTTGAAAAAACAATGCTAGCATCCTATTTGAACCTAGAGATTTTGTAAGCCCCATTTGGAAAAGAGCCTCTTTAACCTCCAATGGCATAAAAGGACCTAACAAAAAACCATTCATATCTTCATCAATCCTTCTGTCTACGCATACAGTAGCCTTTTCCATTCCTGTCACGTTGGACATTTCAAACAAGGACTGGAAGAATTCTTTAGCCATTGACTTCTTATTCTTTTTTTCTTGCCATAGCTTTTCCATGAATGAATTTTGTATTCATATCACCTTCCTTCAACGCCTCCACTCTAGATATCTGCCTCCACATTATCTCCAATTTATGCAAAATGACATTTACTTCCTTTTTCTTTTTATCCAATTCTTCCAATACTTCCATGGTTGGTGTCTGTTCGAGAGTTCCTCTATTCTCTATATGGCCATCTTCAAATGATGGTTAGCATTCCCAAAGGTTGTATGATTCCAGACTTTTAGCTCCTTTCCAAGCTTATCTATAGACTCTACCACATCTGCCATGGCATTTTTCGCACCCATACCTATCTTTGCACCTGCAATCTTCTCATTAAAACAATCCTCCAAACATTACATTTTTTCAAATCTAAATGGCCTATCCTTATTCTCCTTTAGATTTCTTCCTGTCGTATCTCTTGTATTTAGTAACACCAACACATGGTCCGAATAAGATAAGCACAAGTAAGCAACCTTGGTGTCAAGCCCATTTGCCACCCACTGTGTATTTACAAAGAAATGATCAAGTCTACATTGGACATTATCTTCTCCCCGCCTATTGTTGGACCATCTAAAAGCATAACTTGTAAATTGAAGGTCCTACAAACCACAAAATTCCATAGCTTCCTTAAAGGCTTCCATTTGCCAATTTGCTCTAGGTGGCCCCCGAATATTTTCTCCCATGGTTAATATTTCATTAAAATCTCCACCAAAAAGCCATGCAAAGTCATCCTCCTACTGCAATCCTTTCAACATTTGCCAAGAAACATGTCTATCACTTACATTTGGATGGTCATAAAAGCCAATAAATCTCTACTCCTTTTCTTCTTCTTCATGAGCAACTTTGGTATCCATAAGATAACTATTGTATGACTGCACACTCACTTTTCACTTCTGCCTTCCATAGCAACCCCAAACCCGCTTCTATCCACATAGCTCACCCCCAATCCTTGAAAGAAATTCAGCTTCCATTTCACTTATCGAATTCCTGGTGTGAGTTTTGTTTCACTAAGGAAAAGTAGGCTGCGATCTTATTGTCTCACTAAGAAACGTAAAGCAAGAATAACCTGAGGGTTCCCTAGCCCTTGGCAATTCCAAACGATGATCTTCATTACTTCTAGCAGAGTTGGGAATCCATCTCTGCCATTGTGACTGTTCCCACCTCTGAGACACCTTCCCCTAGTTTTTGGATCTTTAGTGCACTAGGATTCATGTCCATATCCATTACATCAGTACTTCCAATGAAGAAGTTCAGCGATCTCTTGGCTAATTAGGTGCACCCTCTATCTGCTATGCCTTGTTTCTCCTTGGCCATCTTCTTCCACCTCTTGCCCCCCTTAGCTTGCGCCTTGTTTCTTTTGCTTTCCATTTTAGTTCTTGACTAACCTTGTCTCTTCTACTATTGGCTTTTCTCTTGATTTTGATGTGTCCATAAGTTCCTGACCTTGTATTGTGTCCACTACTCGCTCTTTCTGAATTATCGCATTTCCTCGGTCCCGGCTGCTAGCAGATTTTTCACTAATCTGGGCCCTATCATGGATGAACTTGATATTTTATGAACAAACCCCATTACGCTTATTCTAACTGCCATCATCTCCATTACCTCCTATTGCTCTCAACCAATCTCTCTATTGATGTTACTTCCCATCTTTCTCTTGATGCTCCTCGCACTCATCCAAGACATGGCTTATTGACCTACACCCGTAGAAAATTTTTGGCAATTTCTCATATTGTATCGAAAATCAATCCACTATTGAACCTTATTTAATGATTAATTTAACTCCCCTTTTAAGAGGTTTGCTAATATCAATCATTACTTATATGCAAAGCCAAGTCCCCTTAACCCCTCCCATATGATCAGTGTCTACTTGCATGCATTCACCAATGAAGTCTCCAATCCTTTTCCTCATCGTCATTCTCATTGCTCTTCTTGGAAAGTCCAAGATTCTTATCTAGAATGGAGTTCTATGGAATGTATTCTCCAAGGGCCTAGTTTCTTCATCATATTCTTGTAGCACAAGAAGAAATTTATCAAAAGCCCATGGTTTTCTCATGAAGACACGTTCGTAATCTTTCTTATGAAAGAAAACAAAAAGAATTCTATTATCTCCAATCCTTTTAAATTCCATTCCTCTGATAGGTCTCTACACCCTCTCCACTGTACGCCCTGATGCTCCATAGTTAAATGGCCGAATAGAGATCAAAGAACTAATTACAATAAAAGACTCCTTATTTGATGATCCTTCTCCCTCTGCCTCAATTCTTCCCATTGTTGCTTCCTCTTCCTTTGATAGTGTCAAGCCCTTCCACTTACTAACCAACTCGCCTGCCATCCCGAATGCCCATTCATTAACCCACAATGTGTGGGGATATGATCTCACTTAATGGAGATGATAGAACTTTCACCTTGACATTGCAATGTTAGAAACCCTAACAAAGATGGCACATGAGAGAGACTTTTGATAATATATTAAAAAATATTTTAAATAAAAAGGTGCATGTGTCCTATTAACATCATCACGCAAATCCTTGATCTCATCTCTTTTAGCGCATGGTCGTTCAAAGGAAAATCTCGCACGAGAAATTGTTTAACGTGCCAGTTTTTCTAATAATTTGCCTTAATTATATAAACTTTTAAAATAATGTGTCTTGATATAGGATGATCACATTATTAATTTATAGTTGAAATAGGATCCTATGCCACATTTATATGAGATGCACAATTACTCTTTCATTATCAAAATGCTAGATGATTTCTTAATAGATACTTTTAAAATGAAGTGAAAAATAAAGTTTAAGACTCTTCAAAGAAAAGAAAATGCTACTTTGTACCAAAAATGTGTGGTAACAAATCGATAATGAATAAAAGATGTGTGTACTTATTTTAGACTCATACCTTATTTCGACTACATATGTATTTGCACTTTTTCTCTCATAGTGAAATTCGTGTGCTCCTCTTTGTGGCAAATTCCAATGCTCTTAGACAAATATTTTTGAATGCCATTTAAAGCGATTGCATCATCAAGAAGCATTTTGCCATGCAGTGTTTAACATATCACTTTATGGGTAATTTTAATTTGGGACTTTTTGATAAGGAAAATGCTTTTGAGTAGGACTAGGTAAGCGGGCTAGCTCGGTCCGCAACAGACTACTTTTAAACAGTTTGGTCCGCATAATAAATAGACTCCTAATATACTAGCTCATATTCGCATAGCATACTTTTTTTTTTTTTTGCTTTCATTTTTTTGGGGCCTTCTTACACCCTATTTTGCATTTTTTTCCTTATAAATTTTTCTTTTGCCCCCTGTAACAGAGACAAAGCCATAGCTTAAAAGTCAAAATCCACCACCACTTTCACTTTAATATTAGTATCTACCCACAGAAACACACAAAATATAAATAACAAGCCCACAAAGATAGAAACATAAAACATTAGATTAAGATTTGAGCCACCGAGAGTTTGAGATCTAATGCATGATACCTGCTTCAATTCTAACCTACTTGAACAAATTATTAAAATATAAAAGGAAAAGAGTAAATAAATAGTACAGAAAAAAAATAGCAGAAGCAGTCGTAGAAACATATAAGGGGGAGGGGGCTTAGCGACAGCACTCTAGAGGTAACTGCGACTCTAGCGGCGCTGGTGGCATCTTTATAATTGGCGCTAACAGTGCAGTTGTGCGCTCTATAATAAGCACTGTGACATGCCAAGGGCCATCGCAGGGGGAGAGGGAGGGGCGCCGTAAAGGGGAGAAAGAGGAGCACAGCAAGGGGGAGATTTAGGGTTTGAATCTTTGGGATGAGTTTTGTGTCTTTGTTTTTGAGTAATATGAGTGAGTAAGTCACTAAGAGAGCAAGTTTGTGAAAGAGAAATAAAATGTTAGGGTAATGGGGAGGCAGGCCGCGAGTGGAGTAGGGACTAAGGAGGCAAGAGTGGGTGCAAAATGGGTGAAACTTGAAAGAGTAGGCCACATGACATTGGGTTTGGCGCTCAAGAAGCAAAAAAAAAAAAAAAGGAGGGTAAGCTGGTTGGTCCCCGAAGCCACGGGTTAGACGATATGGATCAAAAACTCGCAAAAAAAAAGGATTAAAAATTATGCAATTTTTGTGGTGCAGATTGTGGATTAAACAGATTTATTTGCGGATCACGACCTGTATACCCGGCTCTACTTTTGAGTGGGAATTTTTACTCCAATTCATTTGTTAGAGTAACATGATATACATGTTAACTTTTGGATGGATAAGTGAGCCATATTATTTTATAACATTCAATAATTAGCTTTATTTTCTGTCAAAAACTTTGACAATTAATTTTGACATAATAACCTTATTTTTCTGTTAATAGGTTCACCAACGACAACTCCAGTAGCTTGTGAGGGTTTGCTTTACACCTCGTGGCCTATGGGCTTGAAGATTTAAGTCTTCCAAACTCCTTAATCCAGCTTCGACCAAAAAGGAAAAATAATAATAATAAAGAAATCCTTAATCCAGCATAAATAGTCTTCCAAGGGTGGGCATGTTCTTAAGTCTTCCTAACATTCTCCGGTCGTGTGTGCGCAAACAATAACAAAGATGTTGGTAATAAGAAAATTAAAATCTAGGTATCAAAAATTTATAATTGATTACCTGGTTGACTGAATGAAGGATTCTATGACCCGGAATCTTGAGAGTTGACCCAGAGACACCTTTGACCGATACACCAAAGTCAAATTAACCAGTTTCAGTTAAAAAAGAAAAAGTCAGGTTAAATTAATTAGTCTGAAAATTAATAAAAATGTTTAACTAAATATCAATTTAATCAGTTATTCCATACTAATTAGTTTCGTTTGCATCTAAAACATATCTTAATTTTTAGCTAGGCTCATTCATTTTTCCAAACAAACACAACTAAGTGAGCATTTTTTTTTTTTCTAGAAATGCTTTATTTAATAATTGATATGTAGCATTAACTTACATAAAAGTGCCTTACCCTTTTTTTTGGTAGACAAAGTGCCTTACTAATATAACTCACATAATTTTATTATTCAATATCAAATAAAATATTTATAATGGTTAAGCATGCATAGGTAAAAATTTTATCTTTCGGAGAAAATGTTTGATAGCCCTGTAATCTGGATGCCGGCCAAAGAATGAAGCCTACACTTGCGTCATGGAACCAATAAATGGCTATTCAACTGCAGGGGCGGCTAATGGGTTCCCGTTTATATCATCATTTTGGAAAAAAACAAACAAGAAAATGATATAAGGCGTAGGTCTAGCTCCCTTCTGTTTGATAGCACGACTAAAGCAACTAGAAGTTAGAGTAAGAACAAGGACGTCAACGTTTATTTGCACATGATAACCAAGGAAATTAAGTTACGTACCAAAGAGTATTATGGAATTGGAAACGAGAATCGAGAATGCAGGAGCCGCCTTAGGTCATAACGGTGATAAAATGTGACGGCACTTGGCTAATGAGTATACATTATTGTCACCCTTCCCATTTCAATCTAATTATTCGGTTCCATTCGTCGTAGTCGCTAAAAATTCAAAACATGAATCTTACTTGTAATAGCAATTAATTAGGTGAATTCTATGGTATCATAGTAAAAGTGTATATTTTGTGCATTTTTTGTGATGAATGGTGAGGATCGTGCCATAGATTGTGAGGTGCATTAATGCACCAATCACCTATGATATACTATAATAATATCTAATTTTAAGAAAATTTAAAAATATAATTAAATATATTTTAAAAATTAATTATTATATACTAACAGTATAAAATTATATTGATAGTATAAAATAATTTTACACTATCAGTATAATCAAAGAATTTTATCAATATAATTTTAATTATCATACATTGACAGTGTAAAATTATACTGGCAGTATAAAATAATTTTATACTGTCAATATAATCAAAAAATTTTATCAGTATAATTTTAATTATCATACAATCGACTGTGTAAAATTATACTTGAAGATCAGTAAAATTACACTGATAAAATTTTTTTACATTGTCAGTGTATGATAATTAAAATTATATTGATAAAATTTTTTTATTACACTGGCAGTATAAAATTATTTTATATCACAAGATAATTTTACATCACAATATATGATAATTAAAATTATACTGATAAAATTTTTTGATTATAGTGACAGTATAAAATAATTTTATACTGTCAATATAATTTTATACTGTCAGTGTATGATAATTAATTTTTAAAATATATTTAATTATATTTTTAAATTTTCTTAAAATTAGATATTATTATAATGCATCATAGGTGATTGGTGCATTAATGCACCTCATAATCTATGGCACGATCCTCACCGTTCATCACAAAAATGCACAAAATGCACACTTTTGCTATGGTATCATAGCATGCACCCAATTAATTATCTTAGAGTTAATGTGCAGCTCGTGTTTTAACAACCGGTAATTCTTGGGTGCAGAGTATGTTCACCAACGAACGTATACATGGATGCAGATCCAATGCATATGTGAAAAAAAAAAAAAAAAACTGAACAGCATGCTTACAAATCCAATTAGTCTAACTTTTCACATTATATTTGTTAGCTCGTGTTTTAACAACCGGTAATTCTTGGGTGCAGAGTATGTTCACCAACGAACGTATACATGGATGCAGATCCAATGCATATGTGAAAAAAAAAAAAAAAAACTGAACAGCATGCTTACAAATCCAATTAGTCTAACTTTTCACATTATATTTGTTAGAGTTGTTTATTATTTGTACATCCATTTTCTGGACCAATATACCAACACCCACTCATCCATTATAGGTGATCATGTCACAATCTAATTTTAATGATATTTAAATATGTTTTAATTTTGTTCCAAAAATATAGTATCTTTTGATTTTGATCCCTCAGAAGAAATTAATTTTAGTCCCTAAACATAATTGTTTTATTACATAGATAAAAAAAATTTTAAAACTTTTTTAATGATTATTTATGTTCACTTTTAAAGAATAAAAAAATTAAACAAAATAAAATTAGTCTGGATGATCAAAATTAAGAGATGTCATACCCTCATAAATGAAAAATATATTTAAACCTTTTGACGGCCAAGATCGTTTGTTTCCTCAAATCTCACAATCCTAATTCTCTATTATTCCAACTAACTGAAGAAGGCAACAAATTGGATTTGAGATAGTACTATATGTTAACCAAGCTAACAAAAAACGAGGCAATAAATAAGGCCAATGCATAATTCTATTTTGTGAGGCAGGATGGTCCTGCCGCTCCATGACTTCATCCATACCGGGGACATTTCTTCATGTCAAATTGTCAACAAAAATGTTCCAGCCTTATACGTTACTTTCAGTTGACAGGTTTGCGTATTTAATGAGGGAGGTGGTTTCCTTGTTTATACCTGGAATATATAGCTCCCCGCATAGTTGTCTACGTACATCGAAACAGAGGAACTGAAAGAGCTTAAAGATAGATCCTCCATAGAGCTAGGCAAACACCGAGGAGATCGAGAGAGAATATGGGTAATGCTTGGTTTGGGAAGAAGAGGAGCAGCAAGGGAGTGGTGCACCCAGTGGGTCAAGGCGTGACAATCAAGGTGCGAATGACGAGGGGCCAACTCAAGGATTTAATAGAGAAGGTGGATATGAGCAAAGGCGACTCAGAGTTAGGGCGTTTGATCTTTCAGGAATGCTCCAAGGGCACGCTCCATGCTCGTTTCGTTGTTGCTGACGATGGTTCAGAAAGGTCTAACAACAAGTATGCAAGGGGATTTGGTTTAAGGCCAATTCAAGAGCATAGCGCTGAATGATGATGACCACGCCTACGTGAATGTGTATTTTAAAGCATTATTGTGAGTTCCCGGTTTCATTAGTACCAAAGTAGAAATGTAGTACGCAAAACCTATTGGTATACTAGTGCCTTTCCGTCGTTCCCGACAGATAGAATGATCATTGGATTGAAAGGATCGTATCTACTGCTTTTTGGTAAACGATCTCCTTTTGCCTATGTTGTATTTAGCTTTTGGCCAGTTAAATGTTTATCTCTGTGTGCGTGAGTGTTTTTTTGCTCCCAAAAAAAAAAAAATTTACCAGTTACTATATCTAATATTTGCATACTTGCAACCCCATCTCTCAAAAAATTCCAAAAAAGATTCAATATTTATTAGGTAATCCAAACAAGGTATAACGTTAATACACAACTCAAAATATTAAAATTCAACTACAAAGGATTAGATACAATGTTAAGTAAGTTTTACTCTTAAATAAAAGATTAAGATTCAAACTTTAAAAATAATAATATTTAAAAAGGCTTCTTAATAACAAAAGTGTCAGGAATTTGGTTAAATACATATGGATTTAATTTAAATACATTGACAGTTAAAAATAGTTTTATCTTTGTCACCAATAAAATAGTGGAAAGTCTTGCTTCATACAAATAATTACCTATTATAATAAGGGACTCACTATAATTTCTTAATTTCCCCTATTTTTATTAGTTAACATGTAAAACAGTTTTATACTGTCAGTACATACCAATTAAACTCAATACATATTTATCTTTTTGATAGATGAAAATTTAGGATAAAGAGATAATACCTCTGTCTAACATAGGGGAAGTGTCCGAATTTAGAGAACACTTACAAAAAAAAACTTATATTTATTTGATCCCAAAGAGACAAATGGAGGGCCAAAACTTACGACTTATGAGATGCAAAACTCCACTCGACCAACCCCTCGGGGGTTAAAGATGCATTTATCTATGTAGAATACTCAAACTTACGTAAAACAAATTCATATCACTACCGTGGTCATTTTCAACAAATGGTAGGTGGCCAGGGTGGGGCACTGGGCACGTGAGCCCAATCTGTAAGCAGCTAATTTTCCTGGACATCACATACACCGAGCCATTGCTATATTCTTCATTTCTTTTAAATTGATCACTTTCTTTCTTTGTTAATTCCTATATGTCACAAATTCTCCTTTGAAGTTTTTTTTTTCGTGAGAAAAAATGAACGCAATGCAAGTTTCTATTGATGCCAATTTAGTGGTATAATTTTAATACATTGTTAGTATAATTTTTTATTGTTATCTTATCATTTGTTATTAAATGAATAACTTTTGAGATATTGATTATAAAAGTTAAATATTTTTGCTCATATATGACAATTCATAATTGGATGATAGTATAATTTTTTTATGAAAATATATCCAAATTAAATTCATAATTTTGAATAATTTTTATCTTCAGACTTTTGGCAAATGATTCCTTCAAATACTAATTTCAGTAAATTACCCGCATAAACTCTAGCCATTAGTAATTTATTATTTGTATCACTTCTTTTTAACATTGTTAATGTAAAATATGTTATTATGTTTATTTTTTGTTTTTACAGCTAAATATTTCTTAGCATTGAGAAGTAAAATTATATGAAACAATTTATATTTTAAGAAAAAATTGTGAGTGGCTATATATTTAAACTTTAAGTAAGTAAATTATAAAAATTACAACAATAAACTTTAGCTCAAGTGACATTCCCTTGATCCATGTGACTAGCGGGTTGTTGGCTTTGGATAAGGGATTTAATCCTTATTTGTCCATTCCCTTCCCCATTTTCTCTAATTACTCCTCTATATATATATATATATATATATATATATATATATATATATATATATATATTACAATGTTGGGAAGTAATTTGAAAAAAATTTAAAGTTAAAAGGATAATTCAAACCATTTGACTTGTTTTCAATTACGATATTGTATAAGTAATGTGATATGATGTGATTCAGATTATCTCATTATATGAACTACCCAAAAATAAAAAAATAAAAAAAGAATATCTCATTATATGACTGCCGTCGCACTTTATACTTTGATCGAGATTTGTTTTACGCACAGGATACAACTTACAATCTTTTTGTCAGAACTCACGCATAACCTGTATCACCAAACATACCCAGAACGATTTATGAAGCATACCCGCTTGTTTGGCCATAGTTAGTCAAAGGGGTGATGACAATTTCAACAGCAGACGTTGCAGTTGATTTTCGTCCAAGATGAGAACCTGTTTAAGAGAGGGACTCTTATTTCACAAATGGAATCCAAGGATCGGGAGGTAAAGAGGGGGGAAAAATCTTCTAATCTCATCATATTAATATACACTTCGTTATTTTTGGGAGCAAAAAGAAAACCATTTTGATTTTGTTAAACATCCTATTGTCACCGTAGTTAAAGAAGGATCGTTACTTCATTGATTCAACTGCCCAGTGAGATAACCAACAGAGTCAAGGGTGATTTTGGGATTTGAAGAAGTTCATTTAGACAATATGCTGTCCAAGTTATTATTACTCTATCTGTTTTTAAAATAATTGTCCTTCAAGATAATGATACCAAAATTAAAAATATAATTATATGGTTTTGATTTTCGATAAAAGTAACTATATAAAAGATTGAATTACCTTTTCTGCACATCCTCAATTCTTATCCAAAATCATCGGTGTTCATCACTTTATTGTCTTGATCATCATCACCATACATGTTTAGATTAGAGATGTATGAGGTCACTTTTCGAAATAGGGGGAGTTTATATTCATGGGAAAGATATTAGTACGAATACGAATGTATACCACCACTAACCGTGGCTTTTGTCTCTCGATTTTTTTTTTTTTGAAAAAAAAAACTTTAAGATCCATTTGTCTAACCAAAATGAAACTTGATATTGTCATAATGAATTCGTAACTTGTTCATACTGAAGTCATTTGTACTTTTGATACTCCTAGTCTTTTAATAAAATACTTCTAGTGTTTTAAGCTGCTTATAGTTCATTCATCAAAATTGTAGGTCATATATATTTTAGCATTTGTATTTCAAAAAAGGCATAAATTGACCTTTGAAGTTTCCTAAATATACACTTTAGGTTATATTTGGATTAATGGTTTGGGTTAGAGTGGATTAGAGCATAAGAGAATGTAATCGACTCCCATTGTTTAGATCGACAAATTAATAATGGAATGAAGTGGTTAATAAAGGAATAGATTCCATTTTATTCTACCAAAACCCCTTTTTTTGTTCTTCCTAATTTGGGAGATTTGGGATGGAATCCCATTTTATCGAAACAATAGAGTGGAATAATTACTCCACTTCATTTTATTCAATTTTACTCTGTTAAGCTCCATTCCACTCCATCCCATTACTTACCATCAATCCAAATATTGCCTTAGTTCTTTTGTCAATTTTTTGTCCATTGTTAATGAAAAATAAGTGCACTATATTCTGCTGAACTTTAAATCATATGTACTTTAATTCTTAAACTAAAAAATAATGTGCAACCAAATACTTTTAAATTTTCTTAAATGTATATTATTTTTGTTAATAAGAGTTAGAAAAGTTAATAGAATAGTCGATTTACACGTTTAAAAAAGTTTAAGGGTCGATTTATACCTTTATAAAATATAGAAGTTAAAGTACACATGATCTATAATTTTGAGAATAAAATATTTTTCTCTCTTATATTTATTAATAAAATTGTATGAAAAATTAATTTTTAAAATTTTCATATTTATTTTTACTCTCATACCAATAGACCCGAAGTAGTAAATGTGAATATTAGAGTAGCTATTTGTTTTCGTTCTTCAAATGTATATAATATACTTCTAATTATTCTCAAAGTGACATTGAATTAGTTCTTAACAGAACAAAATAAAAAGTTTCAGGTTTGGACCCTCGTTGGTTAGAATGTGCAAAGGGCAAAGATAATGAAATACCCCCAAGTTCACCAAATGCTTAAAAGTGGCAAAGAGAAAATGAAAATAAAATACTTTAATTTGGCTCCTTAAAATGATTATTTAATTTATTCTTTCATCATTCAACAATAAAAATAGTTTTTTATCATTTCAACAATTAAAATATCATATTCAATAATAAAAATTTCATATTGTTTGCATAGAATGTAGTGATTAGTGAACAAATAGAGCCCTGTTATTTATATGCATACCCTCCAATATATTCGTTGACCTCAAGAGAGAAAGGAATAAAAAGTTAGAAAAGAAAGAAGAAAAAATTGAACAAAGCACATGGGGAAGGGGGGAATACAAGGGGCATCAAGGGTGCATTGCTACTACTATTTTTTATGTACACATAACATTTCTATTAGAAAATTGTTTTTGTTGTCAGGAAAAGAAAATTGATTTAGAAGTTTTTTGGGTCAAATTTGGTCGGATTTTGTTTTCTTATAAAACGAAAATGGTCGGGTTTTCACTTTTTTGTCATGTAAATGCATCGCAGACCACGAACAAAAGCAATCAAGCTAAACATGGGCCCAAGATAAACACGAACTGGGGCTAAACGTATGAGGCCCATGCACAGAATCATTGATGCAATGGTGCTCTTGTACCTTTTAAAAAACCCTGAAACCCTAGACTTGCGTTATACTAGCGGCGCGCACTCAACTTGCGGAGCAGAGAGGCACTTTTTACAACTCTTCACTCGTCTCCGATCTCCTTTTCTTCAGGTAAGTCTGCTCCCCATTCCATGCATCCAAACCATCACAATTTGTTTTCGAGGTTTTGTTTTTGTTATCTGAATATCCTCTTAACCCTTGATTTCCCTTTTCTTCTTTGATTCTCTGCCTTTGTTTGTAGTGTGAAAATGTCGACTAGTGAGGCTGCTTGCAGCTACGCTGTTATGATTCTTCACGACGATAATATCCCCGTCACTGTATCCTTCTTTAATTCCTATTCCTATGGTTTTGTGTGAATGTTCGAGTAATTTGAGTAGTTTCGATTTCTTTTTTCTCTTTTTGGTATTTATTTTGAATCAATTGAAGTACTGGGTCAGTGGGATTTGACAAGAAGATGCTTTTGTTTGGATTCATATAAAGGAAATGGTATAATCTAATCTATGCTTTTTCTAATTATTATTGATGTAATTGATTTGGAATCAATTTAAATACTGGAGAAGTGGGATTGGTAGGTATAATTATGAATTTGTTCAAAGATGATGTGTTTCTCCTTAAGCGATTTGTTAATAGGCTGAAAAGATCTCTACCTTGTTGAAAAGTGCAAAGGTTGAGGTAGAATCATATTGGCCCGGCTTATTTGCCAAGCTTGCTGAGAAGCGAAATGTTGGGGATTTGATTGCCAGTGGTGGAGGAGGTGGGGCTCCAGTTGCTGTTGCTGCAGCCCCAGCAGCTGCTGCCAGCGGTGGTGCTGCCGCTGCAGCTGCTCCTGCTGCCGAGGAGAAGAAGAAGGTAATTCCTTAGTGAAAAACTTGTTATTGGTGTTGCTGTTGAAATCTGCGGTTGGTTGTCTAATTCACATCTGTTTGTGTGCAATTTCGCAGGAAGAACCCCAAGAAGAGAGTGACGATGATATGGGATTCAGCTTGTTTGATTAGGCGCTTTGTCTGGTCAATTTTTGTGTTTCTCTAAGGTTATTTACTCTATGGATATTGTAGGTTTTCTTTTTGAGTTGGTTATATTTATATACGTCATATTTTGTAGTGCTATGAACTTCCGAATGTGGGTTTGTGTCCATTTTGAGAATTCAGACAGGAGAAATGTTTAAGTTTATATCTCTCCCTTTCCCCATATGGTTGTGTTCACTGTTGTCCTCAGACCCAGTTTGTCTTGATATGGCTGCAGAACTTACATTAATAATTCGTACTTCCCGTAATTTATGAGATTATATCATCTTGTTTGGTTCCTATGAAACAATATGGATCAAAGTAGCATGAGCATGACGTTCAGCTTGAGGGTAGATGTGTTAAACAACTCCTGATTTCTTATGGAACACCCAAATTATAAAATCAATCAGGTGACCTTGGGTGCTTGATTTAGGTCAAGCTCAACGAATTGGCTCTATATACTTTTGAGATGTGATGTGTAAATTCGCCGTCTGTCTGCAATTATCGCCAGTTAACTTCTTGTGATTGAGCCTCATATGTGCGGTCTTCTTTCATTTGGGAAGGTTTTCCGACGAATCAGTTTCTTGACACAACTAGAGAGTATTTTAGAAATACTTGCTTCTATTAAATGCTATGCAATCTTTGCAAAGCTCAGACTTGATCTTTTCAACCGTACTAAAGGATTGCTGTAATATTGGTAAGTCGCTGGTGTCAACCTTTTTACTTTGGGAGTATAACTTGAATACGTAGGAGAGACAGAAAATTGCATGCCGATGAGAAGCACTGGCTAACGGGGGGAGTAGCAGCTTAAAAGACTAGCAGGAGTGTGTTTTTTTTATTGGTTACTTTTGGCTAGTGCTACACTTTCCTTTGTCCGTGGAGTAATTTACCCTCCAACAACAACCCCTTCACAAAAACGCACCAGTTTCTCGCCGAGAAGACTAATTTTCTCGTCACCCTATTTCGAAACATGAGCATCCTGGTCGAGAAACCCTCTCAGTTACCTTCAAGGCAGCGCAAAAACAGGGGAAGATCGAACCTTGAAGAAGCTTTTGAGTTAGCGGAAACCACTGCAGAAATGATGAAGATTTTCAACGAAATGCAAGGTGTTCTTGAAGAGAGAGAGAGAGCTTGGTTTGGCTTCTTTGAAGATTGGCTTTAAAACTTGACCAAGAAGGTGAGGACCTTGAAAAAGCTCTCTCTTTTGCTTATAGGGCATTGAAGACCGCTACGACCATTCCAAGAACGTTGGCAGTGTAACCTAGCCCACCTCTGGTGAACAAAGACATAGGGATTGATTTGCAAATATTAACACTTCCAAACATTTTAAATTATCTTTTTAACTAGTAAGCAAAGGTTGAATAACAGCCATACGATTTTCATAGAAACGAATCTAACAGAGTTCACTCTATCTCAGTAAACCAGCACGGAGTGGTCTATTCACAAGAGTCTTAATGTTACGCACATCACGGAGTCCTCCTTACTCTTCAGCCTATATTTGCCGTGCCTGCTGCCCTTCCGATCTGAAACACTCTTGGTAGGATAATCGAGAACTAAATGGTTGGGATCTAGCCCCACTCCTTCGGTGGGGAGCGAGGGAGTGGGTTTTAAATCTTTAACGGTTGTTCATATCAGCAAAGTGGCATGAGATGTTGAGACTTAAGAAGATAGACTGCAGTTATTGTGGTTATTATTCTTCGTGAACATTTTGAGGATGAACCGGAAACTGCAACTGAAGTGGAAGTGGATACAAATAATGGCAATGATAGTAATGCGTCGCTGGATGATTATTCTCTTGTATCCGAGGAGTTTGGATGAATATTCTGCTACTCAATTCTGAGGCATACGTTTCTGCTGACAAACACGCTACTATATGAATGTAAGCTCTGCACTTTTTTCATGAAAACTCAGAGTCCCATTGTCTTTATATATTAGTTATGACTCACTGAGTTGACAATTGCTTCTTTGCAAACAGAAGTAGTACTTTTAACTCATTAATAATGTATAAGATAATAAGACATAACAGAGAAAATAAACCTTTCCTATGTACACGCGTAGTTTTGCAAATAATAATTTGACACTAGAGTATTTCTGTTCCATAATAAAATCGCAAGTCGTAACAGAGATAATACAGCTCTCCTTCATAGAGGAACATTTATAAAAGCACGCATAGTTGGGAAGAAGATAGAAACAGATACAATATTTAATTTGAGGGCCCAGCCTGACCTCTTGATCTGCAGTCAAATGCTCTACCACTGAGCTGTGGACCCTGATTGATACCGTTACATCAAAAAACTATATTATATATTTTACCACGCTTTTCGTGTTAGTAGGATTCATGTCTGAAAAGACATTATTGGTGAATTGCGCGGCGTAAAGGACATCAAATTTATCCTGATCGAGTTCAGGATCCCCGCATAAGGACGATCAAAGGTTAATCTCTTCACATAATATTAATACCTGAATTACTACAGGGAATCTCAAAATGACAAAAATGGTGTAATAATCATGGCATTGTATAGATGTATAACATGAAGTGTTATACATAGCAAGGTAGAAGCTGAAGATAAGTAACACATTGAAGGAGCATCACACCCTTAAAAAAAAAAAAAAAGAAGAATCACAAAACTTTCTCTTACTTTACATCTGTTTCAAATTCTCTGGAGGTTTTGATAATAACAGAAAAACAACGCGTGATGTAAGTGCATATATATATATATATATATATATAAACGATTATGATATTTGAAGTAAAATTTTTTTTTATTTATGTGTTGATTCATTCTCATTTATTATTAGATAAGGTATGAGATCTAAATTAAATAGAATTTATATCTTATTTAATAATAGATAAAAATGAGTCAATATAAAAATAAAAAAAATTTTAGTTCAAATAATATTCCCCACGTCTAAAATATGAAATTCCTTTCCTACTTGGCAAAATAGCAAAGAGCTAAACAAAAATAGTTCAAGGAACATTTTAAAAATATTGAAAAAAGTTCAAATTCTATAGAGGCAATCCTAGTAAAAAATAATCTTGAAAAAGTATCATAGAAAACAAAATCAACGTAATAATTTATTGATTGAGTAACATGATATTTTTGAGGACACAGAGAAACGAGGGTTACTTTTTGAAGTTATGTAGTGGTTGGTTAGGATTGGTTGAACAAGTATTTTAATATTAAAAAAGTTGATTGTAGGAAAAGTTGGTGGAGTTTTGGTGGTACCCCTGTCTCTTCCCCTCTGTTTGTTTTCTTGTATGAAATGAATACATAGAGATAGTAGTCATAGACATGCACATATATAACAGATGGTAAGATAGGAGCAGAAGAGTGAAGGCGATTGATTGATCATTGATAAACGATAGGATACGATAGCTGAAGGCTGTCCTGAAGGCAGTGATTTCCACGTCTCATTCCCTTGTTTCATCGGCACCCCATACTTTCCCTTGTTTGATTTCTGAATGAATCACGCTATTACATAAGTTTTCAATACATAACATTAACACCCATTTGCATTTTCTCTCTTCGTTTCTCTCTTTTCCGTTTTTTCTCACGTTACAAACCACAATACAGTACAATACAATAATGTCTTTCTAAGCTACGAAGTTTGCTCAACCTCTACCTCTCAGATCCAATGACAAGCCCTTGTCTTTCGATGCCTTCAGATTCAGAGCTTCCCTCTCTTTCCTTGGATCCCTACACAAGCTTCTCTTCAATCCCTCTAAGGTTGCTCCTTTTCAAACCTATCGATCCGCTGTTGTCGCTGTGTCCGATGTTGTGAAGGGCAAGAAGGTCAAATCAAGCTCCAATCTGGTACTCCCTTTTGCCTCATTTTCTGTTTCAAATTGTTATTTTCATATGAATAATCGCTTCCTTTCCAGCATAGCATGAATTCTGCGTAATGGGTATCTGGAAAAAACTCAACTTTCCACTTAATTCAACCCAATTAGTCTCTACGCTTCATGATGAATGTTTCTCCTTTTCTCTCTGTTTATTCTCTTTCACTTGTATAGAAACTTCACAATGTGATGATATGGATTTTATGGGTTTTGCATGAACTTTGAAAAGAGAGAGCTCTTCTTTTCAAATTCTAGAAATAGTATGCACTGTTCTAATTCTAAGTTTGGGAATAAGTGTTTGAGAATTTTGTTTTTGATCTGGATATGTGTGTGCAGCTCATTACGAAAGAGGAAGGCTTAGAGCTCTATGAAGACATGATATTAGGCAGTGTCTTTGAAGACATGTGTGCCCAGATGTATTATAGAGGCAAAATGTTTGGTTTCGTTCACTTTTACAATGGCCAAGAAGCTGTGTCAACCGGATTCATCAAGCTTCTGAAGAAGGAAGACTCTATAGTGAGCACCTACTGGGACCATGTTCATGCACTGAGTAAGGGCGTCCTAGCACGCGCTGTGATGAGTGAGCTCTTTGGAAAGGCCACAGGTTGCTGCCGAGGGCAAGGTGGCTCAATGCATATGTTCTCAAAGGAGCATAATTTGATTGGTGGGTTTGCTTTCATTGGTGAAGGTATTCCTGTGGCCACTGGGGCTGCATTTTGCAGTAAGTATAGGAGGGAGGTGCTGAAAGAGGCAGATGCTGATCATGTGACATTGGCATTTTTTGGAGATGGAACTTGTAATAACGGCCAGTTCTATGAATGCCTCAACATGGCAGCTTTATGGAAATTGCCAATTGTTTTTGTGGTGGAAAACAATTTGTGGGCTATTGGAATGTCACATCTCAGGGCAACTTCAGATCCTCAGATATGGAAGAAAGGACCAGCATTTGGAATGCCAGGGGTTCATGTGGATGGGATGGATGTTTTGAAGGTCAGGGAAGTGGCAAAGGAGGCAATTGAGAGAGCCAGAAGAGGAGATGGACCAACTTTAGTAGAATGTGAGACCTATTGATTTAGAGGACACTCATTGGCTGATCCTGATGAGCTTCGTGACCCTGTAAGAAATTGGATTATGCTTTATGTTTTGAAGTAATATGATGCTGCTCCTTTACATTTCTGATGTTATCTTCAGTTGCACTGTCCATAATGCCTATACATTTATTTTGTCTTATAGTTTTTTGTCAATAAGCTCGTAGCTTCCTACGAATTTAATTAATTTTGGGATCACTTTTTCTTTACATGTTGGATATGACAATATTTTTATGTTAAGATTAAGACAATTGATTATTATTAGCATTCGATACAATGTATGCCTACTAAGTTATTAAGGTGGTTCTTTGTCATCTATACACAAAAAAGACATTCCGAGTCTTTTACACAATCAACCTTTTGCGTATAGATTATAAGCGTATAAATCTTGCATCTTGAAGGTGTTGAAGTTGCAGTTGTGCGCTCCAAACCTGTTAATAGTGGAAAGACGTAAAGCTTGGTAACTGGGTATTGGAAATGTGTATAACTTCATTAGAAGAATAATGCCAATGGGATTAAGACATTGTTATAAGCAGCAAATGAAGATTTCTCTAGCCTAAATAACAAATTTCTTAACCTTGAGCTCTTATCCTCAAATTTGGATCGATTTAAGGAAAAAGTCGTGGGTTCACAATGAGATATTTTGATCCCTTATCTATACTTAATTATTCTCTTTAGTAAGTTGTATTTCCAATAAGTAACATTCTCTGTTGAAAAATATAAATGAGGATAAAGCCAATGGTTTGATTAACATCCCTGATTAACATTGATCAACATTTTTCATAAACTAGGTTTTGAGTGCTTATTCAGATCATTCTAGAAGTTTGATTGCAGATGTTTTGTCTAGGTTTTTTCTGCCTTTTCATGTGTTATTATTGTGAAATTAGTTACTTATGCTGTGAAGGTTTTAGTTGCTTAATTACTGCACACCTTAACCTTTCAAAATGTCCTGTTAAATGTATTAATACGTGTTCTCTATTCATCTTTAACTACGTTATTCTTACAGCGACAGTATTTTGACTGCCACAACTGTTTTACTTATCACAACAAGCCAGCGATTTTTCATGTCATAATCAATTAGGTCACATCTTGTTATGGTTTTCTTGAAGTCTTCTGTTTCTGTCTGCTAAGTTTGTAACAAATATTCATCATCATATGTTTCTGCTTTGGCAGCTGAGAAGGCACACTATGCTGGTAGGGATCCTATATCTGCATTGAAGAAATACATGATTGAGAACAAATTAGCCAGTGAACAAGAATTGAAGACCATAGAGAAGAAAATTGATGAGGTCCTTGAGGATGCTGTTGAGTATACAGATGAGAGCTCTCTTCCACCCCGCAGTTAGCTTCTGGAGAATGTCTTTGCTGATCCAAAAGGTTTTGGAATTGGACTTGATGGCAGGTACAGATGTGAGGACCCAAAATTCACCGAGGGTACTGCTCATGTCTAATTTCTTTAAATCTGACACCTATCTGCTTGGGACTCTCAGTTTTGGATGCATATTCTTATTCATATACTTACTAGAGATCAGATGTTGCTCACAGAATGTATTACCTTTTCTAATATAAGCAGGATTTGTTCTTTGGATTAGAAATTTGTTTTTATATTTATCATTGTTTGTGGACCTGGTGTCAACGATGACAAGCCCCATAGGTTAAGGTTGATTGCCTTGCTTTTGCAGATTTCATAGCCTCTATGCCCCGTAAAATTTTAATCCATGCTTTTTTGTTGAGGTACTAGTGACTTATGAGTGTTGCAAATAATTTGTTTTCGAATTTTATATTTTTGGGACACCGTGTGCATGTCCCGAGTGAGTATTATATTAGGCAAGCTCTTTTCATATAGACTTCTTACAAGCTGTATGTTGTAGTTGAATGTAACCCGTCCTGCTCGACTTGCGGGTTGAAGCAGCGGGGCAGATTTGGCTCGCATGTCATATTCTTTTTATTATTATTATTTTCATCTATTTTTTTTTTTCACACAATACATATTATTTGGGCCTTTTTGTTGGTGTTTATAGAATATTGGTAGATTCAATTTTTTTTTTTATTATATTGTTGATTATATTTAAGCTTTATGGACTATATTGTTGTTTTGTTAATTATGAATTTATATTTTATTATGAATATGATTAATTTATGAAGTGTAAATTTTTTAATGTGTTTGGGTTTGAATATTAGCCTGTAAACTGCTCTGTTATGGATATTTTAGTTAAAAGTTTCATCTTATTTTTATTAATAATTATAATTTTTAATCTTTTCAAAATTGAGTAAATAATTTAATACTTGATGAGTAAATAAAATAAATTTTTTTATAGATATTATTTTATTATATTTAATTAAAAATTTCTTTTTTTAAAAAAATATAGGTAATTTAATTTATATAATAAATTTATTTTCTATTTTTTTAGTAGGTTAATCCACCAACTCGCAACAGGTGAATTAAATTAGTATATGAAGCCTAAATTAGTTGGCCTACTCGCCCCCAATTAAAACTTGGCCCATGGAGGGGCCCATTTGCCATTAGTATTCTCCATGAGCCGCACCTTGCACATGAGGATCCTACCTGTTCGTACACGCTCTACAGGTTTCGGAGACAAAAACTGAACAAGTGAACATAAAGTTTTTAAAATCTACACCTAACGCCGCTTGTTCACTCTTATAAAAATTTTAAATAAATTAATCTCAACAGCATATTTAATAGGAGTGAAAAATAGATGAGTCATATAGATTAAAAAATGAATGAAATTAATGCGTGAAAAATAGATTATTAATTTTTTTATAATTCGATACAAGTAATAAATTTAATTTTATTCATAATTTATTTGACAACAAATATTTAATTCATTTATTAATTATATTTTAAACATTAATATTCAATTTATATATTTTTTATTTGCAAAATTTGTAATTAAAAATTGAATTTAATTTAAATACATTGATAGTGTAAAATAGTTTTACACTGTCAACTAATAAAAATAGTGAAAAATACCAACTCACACAAATAATTACCTATTATAATGAGGGACCCACCATAATTTCTCACTTTCTTCTATTTCTATTAGTTGATTGTATAAAATAATTTTACACTGTCAATACATACCAATTAAACTCTTAAAAATTTATAACTAAGTCCCTAAAGTGATAATAATTTTGTATTTGAGTCTGTAGACCAACCTATCATCATAGCATCTTCAAGTGAAACAGAATATACCAATTTTTTATCTAATGTGAACAGATTTAATTACTACATGGATACTGACAGTATCACTAAAAAATTAACTAAACTTTTTTTCCTTTTTTTTTTTTTGGGTCAAGGGGAACTAAGTTCTTATATTGATAATAATTTTAAAATTGGGTCTATGTGCTATCCACATATATCACTAAATGTAACCTTTTTTTATATGAAAGTTTGAATTTATAAACTCGGATAATTTTTTTGGGTAATAAATCAAATTCATGCATATTATCTAAATCTTTTAATATTACTTCATCCCTAATAAAAAAAATTATAAGGATTCATAAATAATTAAATTTATTTTTTTATTAAGCTGCAAAAATATAGAAGTTATGTGATCTTTTTATAATTTTTTTAAATTTAGAATTACATCTTCATTTTAAGTAATTGAGGTTATTTATCATCATGATCATTTTTTATGGGCGTCATTTACAATTTTTATTAGTGGAGTTATTAATAATAGTAACATTCACTTTAAAATATATAATTAATAAGCTATATATATATATATATATATATATATATATATATATTTATTTATTTATTGAGATTAATTTCTATATATTAATAATATGTAATAATTTTACATTATTAATCAATGAAATTTTAAAAAATAATTAATTATTTTGATAAATAATTACTTATTATAATTTAATATTTATTTAAATTTACTTGGGTGTAAGGTTATTTTATATTTAAATTATTATTTATTTTATATTTAAAAAGTTAAGAATGCTTTTAATATCCAAACTGTTTTTTAACCTAACAATTTGTCTCATTAAAAAACCTTAACGGGACCACCACAAACATTTTGGCAGGAAACAATTAGCATAATTGAATGTAAACTCCAAGTTGAGTCAATTTCAACAGAAATGCAATGGAGCATCGTGTGATGTTGAACAAAACAAAAGAAAAACAAAAACGTGAAAATGAAAAATTAGTGGTAGGAAAGGAAAGAGAAGAACTGCAAAAGAAAGAAAGAGAGGAATGAAAATAAAAATCATAGAAGAACAAGATGCGGTCGCGGCCTGGGTGTGTGGCGCCTGCTGTAAAATGAGAGAGACAAGCAGACACGGAAGAGCCACACAAAATTCTAGAAGGTTCCATTCGGGCGTCCCACGTGTCAGAGTCCCCACCACATTATTCCTCACACCCAAAATGTGGTGGCACTGCTCCTACGTGGCATTCCTCCCTCAAAAATATCTGCCTTCACTTCACACCAAAATTATTTTATAGAATTTAATTAAAATATATTAATAATATAAAATTTTTTTATATTATTATTTAATTATAATTTTTATTTATATGATCATTCAAATAATGAATAATTATGTTAAAAATTTATATTAATATAATAATATATAATTAAATATTTATATATAAAAAATTTATATTAATAATATATTTAAATTAAAATCTTATTTTATATCTTTATATTATTATATCCTTATTTTATGATATGCATTTATTATAAGAATTGAATTTAAAAATATTAATAATATAAAATAATTTTATATTATTAATTAATAAAAATAATAAAAAATATTAATTTATATAAATAATTATTTAATAAATAATTATTTATATAAATTAATATTTTTTATTATTTTTATTAATTAATAAAATTAAATTATTTTATACCATAAATACGTATTAATTAAGCTAAAAAAATTATATGTATGGACTATATTTCAAGTTTGGTAAATTAGGATGAAAAAGATAGGATTGAAAAAGAGGAGAAGGAGTGAGGAAGTGGCACGTGGGGAAAGGGTGGAGCCCAGGAGGCGAATGGAAAATCAGGAAAATCAGGAAGCGATGGTGGAAAATAAGGCACGTCAGCGTGGGGGAGGAGAGGCCCCAATGGCGGCCCACGTTTTGATCCAAACACGATTCAAGGTGGAGTGAGTCACAAGGAACAAAAGATATTTGTAGGATTTTCGCGGTGGTGAGCGAAAGCTGGCTGTCCAACTGTTGGAAGGGGAAGACGCTTTGAAATTTTGGAAATTCTCTTTTTCTCTCTCTCCTTTTGCCTCCGCTCGATTTGGCCGACTTGTCAGATTTTTTCCGCTGCTATACACTGGTTAACACTTCAACTAATTAAAGCCTCTAAATTAAATTAAGGATGAGGTGAGTTTACTGTTTCTTCTGCTGCTGCTTCTTTTTCTCCTTCGTCTTTGTCTTTGTCTCTGTCTTTCTCTTTTAGGGTTTTGTGTTTGATTGTGTTTGGTTTTGAATTTGAACGTAGCACGCTGTTTGAGAATGGGTGAATGACGTGGCAGTGGTGTTGAGAGCTGACAAGGGAGGGTGATGCAGATGCAGATGCAGACGCAGACGCAGGAGGAGCAGATCAAGAAGCGGAAGGATGAGAATGCGTGTTCTGGGGAAGTGGTAGTTAGGTGGGAGAGGTTTCTGCCTCGGATGGCGCTCAGAGTGTTGCTTGTTGAAGCCGATGATTCTACTCGCCAGATTATCGCTGCCCTTCTCTGTAAATGCAGTTACAAAGGTGCCTTCTTCTTCTTCTTCTTCTTCTTCATTTTTCTTTCTTTCTTTCTTTCTTTCTTTCTTTCTTTTTCCAAATTATTTTCCTCTGAGCCGTATTTATTATGATCATGGTATTAACGCTGAGTTCGGGTTGATCGGCTAGCCTGGTCTGATTATTTAAAACCATGTTCATTACACCTACGTCCGTTAATCTAATTGTTCCGCTCTCATTTATCCTTGTTGACTGACCTCAAAAAAAAAATTTCCAGGAGTGGATTAACTTTGTTATGAGGAGATCAATTTGTAAAATGCTCAGTGAAGGGCTTCTGGCTTAAAAGCTTTATTTGAGTAGCTTTACTGCATGAAAGCGTGTGGTTTTTGATATGTATAGGCACCGTTAATGTTATGTCCTTCGAGCTAGTGTGTGGAAGCTGTATGTTTGCCTTTAAATGGATGACGCTTATGAACTTCTTAATGGTAATTTTTACGAACAGTTGCCGCAGTTTCTGATGGCCTAAAGGCATGGGAGACATTGAAGAACAAAGCTCCTGAAATAGATCTTATATTAACAGAAGTGGAGTTGCCGTCAATATCTGGATTTTCACTTCTTACTTTAATCATGGAGCATGACATTTGCAAAAGCATTCCCGTCATAAGTATGTTGACTTAGTGCTGTATGGCCTTAATTAATCTTGATTAATTAGGTACGGCTAATGGGCTCAGGTGTTTTCTCTGTTTCTCATGGTTGTGCAGTGATGTCTTCTCATGATTCAGTTAGCATGGTGTTCAAATGCATGTTGAAAGGTGCAGCAGATTTTCTTATAAAACCTCTTCGGAGGAATGAGCTAAGGAACTTGTGGCAGCACGTATGGAGAAGGCATGCTGTATGTTATATTCTTCAATCTTCTTCTAGCAGCATTTTGATATATCTCGTCTTTTATTGGGGGCTTACTAATCTGACTTATATTTACGTGACTTTTTCCTTTTTTCAATTTTAATTTTTTTTTATATTATTTATACAGATTAGCAGGCCTCCTCAGAGTTTAACATTGCCACAAAATAAACTTGAAGTTGCCGCAGAAAACAATGCTGTAAGCAATAATTCTAGTGGTTCTGTGGCTTCCACGCAGAAAAATAACCAAGACAGTGAGAAAACAAGTGAGGCTCAAGTAAGTTTTTCTCCCTCCCCCTCAAGTTTAGCTAAAATAATTTGCTACAACACGATTCTTAAGATAATCAGTTTCTCAGATTTCAGTGTGTTAGTTTCTCAAATTAACTTCTAACTGTGCTAATTTTATTTCTGAAATTCAATCTAGACTTCCAATGCTTAGTTTGACTAACATGTAAAGATATACAACCTAGAATCTCTTGTGCAATGCATATATGAAGCCACTTACAGCTTGTTAGGAAAATTTCCTTTCTAGATTAGGCTGGCTTCATGAAACTGCATGTTTTGCCAACTCTTGTGCAGAGCACTTGTGCATCGCCATTTTTGGAAGCTGAGAATGCATATATGGAAAACATGCAGGATACCTCCCAGCTGAAGAGTTCTTCAAATTTGAGCAATATTGACACAGTGAAGCATGAAGAGTCTACCAAATTTGAAAGGGAATCAGCTAAGCATAACGATGAAGCAGGAGGTATATAACTTGCTCGTATTTTCCACTTACTTTTGCTCAAACTTTTTGCCTGCATTTTGCTGATTATTGACAGTTAGTATTTATTGCAGAGAAATCAATTTTATTTGTATCAGAAGCTGCAAGGTGCAACAAAACTCTTAATTCGACAGGTTCAAGGCTAGATCAAGGCTATGATTATAATGAAACAGAAAATGAAGATGACGTTTTAAGAACAGAGTTAAGCAAAGCCAATCCTCATATTAATACAGAGATTCATGAATGCAGTGATGAACGAGCAGAACCTTTTAGAGGGGCTATTGACTTGATTGCTACATTTGAGAATCTTCCAAAGAGCACCGACAAAAATTGTTGTTTTAATGGTGATAACACAGCCAAGTTGGATTTTGATACACAATTGGAACTTTCTTTAAGAAGAGATTATCCCGGTAGCTCATGTAAAACTGCAACTGATGAAAAGCAAATATTGAACCATTCAAATGCATCTGCCTTTTCTTGGTGAGTTGATTATTCTCTTGTGATTTATTGAGTTCTTGACTGAAATCAAAGTACTGAAGATGGATGTCATATGAATCTTTTTTTTTTTTTTTTTGGGTACCATCAAAGAAACAGACTTCAATCAGCAAAAATGAAGTTTATCTTGGATTTTTATGGTTTTTCTTTATACATATGCTTTCTTGTTCATTTCCCTGTCCGGTGGTATGGTGAATAGGACAAGCAATTTTGAGAGCATGGATTTATAGTCTCGGGAAGCACCCAAATGATGGTAAATTTACCCATGCTTCTAAAGAGAGAACAGATTTGTGGGTGTGTTTTGTCCTCTGTTATCAGCAGCATGATGAATTCTTTGGAGAGATTGTAAATGACCAAATTTGAAAGCCTGGATTTTTAGATTATTATTTTGTAAAACCGTACATAGATAGCTTTTTAAATTATTTATTTATTTTAAGAAATCAGTATTAATTCTTTCATTGCAAAGCATGTTTCCCATTCAAATGCAAAAAAAGTACATTACAAAATTTCTGATGAAATGTGTGACAAACTTCCTGTGTGCAGGTATAGCAGTACTAAGTTGTTGCAGCCCCTGTTCCCATCACCATCAATTACTTCTGCTAAATTATCAAATGTCAGTTGTAATTCTCTTGAATCCCATAAATCATCTGAAAATACAAATACTTTTCATCAGTATGTCGCCGAAATTCAAAATCAGAATATGACCGCTCTGTTCACTGATCAGACTGGACAAGTTGAACCAAAATCGCCGAACAATCAACTTGGATTCTTTCCTGCTACTGGGGTTACTTCTGATCATAAGTCTACGGGGCATGGTAATGTTTTCCCTTCTATGCTCTGTGCACAATCAGCTATGCATCCCGTATGGACTCCGAGACCAGTGTCCCAGAAAGAGAGTTCTCCATTTCCCACTAGTGCTTCTTCCTATTCCAATCCTGAAAGTCACAACTCAGAACAACATTGCTGGTCGGATGATGCCACCTATACGTCTGATCAAAATGTAAATGATCAAAGCAATCTGGGTTGTGCTAGGCATGACTCTCCTGCTGCTGGTCAGAGTGCAGGTACTAGTTGTTACTATGAAACTCATAAGAGTAGTGGCGCATATGGAAGCATAGGCAGCAGAAGTGATGCAAATGCTACCTCAGCTGTGGTAACTAAGAACAAACCTGAAAGTTTCATTGATAGCAGTCACCACAGTTATGATGGATTCAGAGGGACAGATTCTCATCGCACCAGCCAAAGAGAGGCAGCTCTAACAAAGTTTCGACTGAAGCGGAAAGATAGATGCTATGAGAAGAAGGTACTTACTGCTTCTAAAAAGAGATATACTGAAAATATTTATGGTAAATGTACAATTGGAGCATTTGCAGCCATATATTCCTGAAATCACTATAAACTAGTATTTTGAACTCAAGTTTTTAGCTATTTTGGAAACTCCTCTAGAATGTTTTCTCTAAATATCCCGCCTTCCTGAATCTGACTAGATTGTTCTCTAAGTTGCTTAGATAGATATTTTTCTGATGCTTATTGCTCAATTTTTTTGCACAGGTCCGATATCAGAGCCGGAAAAGACTGGCAGAGCAGCGCCCTCGGGTGAAAGGGCAGTTTGTTCGCCAGGTACCCAATGATCATCCAGTAGCAGATGCCGTTGGTGGTTCCTGAACTTTGTTAAAGATTACCTTCATTATTGAATTACAGTCTGACTTTCAATACTGATTTGCCTCAACAAGGATTAATTGTAGGTCATAGTCTGTCTGGTGCAATCTGTTTGATTTTAGCATTCTTAGTGCTTTCTTCTGGCTTGTTATATTGACCGCCTCTTAGAAATTTAGGATTGTAATTATTTAGTGAGATTGATCTAAAGTTTTGGTATTACCTAGTGCATATGTTTTCTATGTTTAATAATATATAGGGGTGCAGTTGTATAGGCGGTATGCTTCTGTATGAATGCGTTGAAAGTCTCGGCAAGCAACTCTGGTTTTGCGATCGAACGATCTTTCTTTGCATTCAACCTTATGAATATCCTTTTAAACTTCATTTCTCTTAGTTGTCCCATCAAACTTAATCTAGTTGACATCGATATTTTGTTTGCTCGAGATACATATTAATCAATATTGAAAGACTACACGTTCCTGCACCAGTACGAGACTATAATGGCCTGGAGCTTGTAGAACATTTGGCTCCGGCCGCAAATACTTGCTTATTGAAGAGTGATCCTAGTTGGAAACAGAGCAGGGATTTTTCCCGTAAAAGTATTAATTGTGTTTGACGTGTAAAAATTGTATGCGACGTATGCTTACCACCTGTGGGACGCACAGCATGTTAGTAAGCTGTGGGATCTGACGAGGCAAAGTCCAAACGGTGCCAAACGGGTGTATGATTGAAGTGAAAACACATAAGCGCTTGGTGGCACATCTCTCTTCATTGCATGCGGAAACTATTGATTTTCCGAGTCTAAGCTTATCCATATGTCGGCGAAAGGGCTCAAATTGAGCCACATAGCCTTCTTTACCTCTTCTTTCCATCCTCCTCCTCCACCTTTGTTTTCTTTTGGTGTTTTTTTTTTTTTTTTTTTGGGAAAAACAAACACCACTGGACCTATCTTAAGGTTCTTCAAAGAGAAAATAAAGTTATTCTTTTTGGTTATAAACACAAAAGAAAGGGACCTCCATAAGCAGACGGTGAACTGTTGGCTCCACATGTAATTTAAAATTGGAGGTTTAACTGTTGGAATGGATTGACATAAGCAGCATTAAAGCTAATTGTGATACTTAGCGGTGAAGAAGTTAAATGAGGCACTTGGCTCTATTAAATTTAGAGAATTTTTAGTACAAATGAATGAGAAATGGTTTCTTCTGATTTTGTGATAACTAACTCTAGTATCCGCTAGATGCCAACTTTTCCCTGGACAATCCAAATCCATTTTAGGATTATCTGAAATGCAACCCAATTCTGATACATTTTTGTTAACTTCATTAGTAATGCTCATACATTTTCCCATTCCAGAAGGCTAAAAGCAAGTGAAAAAAGAAGTGTGATCAGAAAGCAAGTCATATAATTTTTACACACTGCCTAAGACTAAAGGAGTGTGATCACTGATCGAACATTGATCCAAATTAAAATGAAACACTGGGGAACCAATTCCTGCCCTCCTTTGTAACTTTTTCTGATCCATTAGAATCGTAGAGGTTTCCCTTTCCTCTACCTTTTTCTCCTGTTTCTCAGCAAATCATCCCCACCAAATCCCCTACCCTTTTCTGTCTCTGTCAAAGCCCATATTCACACACACACACACACACGCGCGTGCGCGCGCGCACGCACGGACACAAAGCCCCTTTAACTAGAGACCAACATCTCCCTACCATGGCAGAAGGACAGCCTTGTGGCACTCCTCCAAAACAAGAACCATCTTCCGACCCCCAAAACGACACCGAACAAAACCACATGGGCACGGTTTGCAAACACACGGGTTCTCCCTACAAACCCAGTTCACCCAAACGTTCAGTGTGTGCATGCATCACCATCTTCCTCCTCTTAGCTGGCGTCACTCTCCTCGTCCTCTGGATTGTCTACCGTCCCTACAAGCCCCGCTTCAAGGTGGTTGGTGCCGCCATCTTCTGCCTCAACACAACCACCCCACCACTCATGTCCGCCACCATGCAGTTCACCATCCTAATAAGGAACCCAAACAGGCGTGTCTCCATTTATTATGACAGGTTCTCCACCTTCATATCCTACAGGAACCAAGCCATAACACAGCAGGTTATGCTGCCACCGCTGCACCAGGGGAAGCACAGCACCGTGTCTTTGTCGCCGGTGATCGGAGGCACGGCGGTGCCGGTGTCGGCGGAGGTGTCAAATGGGTTGCTGGTGGACGAGGCTTATGGGGTGGTGGGCCTGAAACTGGTGTTTTTGGGGAGGCTGAGGTGGAAGGCTGGGGCCATAAAAACTGCGCACTATGGCCTCTATGTGGGGTGCGATCTTGTGATGGGTTTGAAGAAAGGCTTTGTGGGTCAGGTTCCTCTGCTGGGAGCTCCAGCTTGCGATGTGGATGTATGAAGTGAAGATGGCATGGCATGCATCTTTGATTAAGTGTAATAAAGTTAAATATGTTAGTTTCCTTACTACCTCGTCTTTAATACTTTTGTTTCTCTTCGAACCAGCAATGTTTTTGCATTCAGTTTGTGTCTGAGATGGTAGAAAACAAAATGAATTTCCATGTCACTCTGTACAAGGTCATGTTATGAATTTAGATAAGCCGGAATGACTAGGGGTCTCTGTTTCTTCCTTAACACAAATTCTTTGTGAGTGTTGATTTTGATCTTGGTTTCACGTAGATCTTTCAATTGTGTTTTCGTAAGTTGAGTTTGGTACTATGGTTGGCTAGCACACTGCGTTCAGCAATGGAAATCGGGAATCAAAAGTTCGAAGTTTGAACGCATGGCACTTGATGCAGCAAAGATGCATCATTTTGACTTTATTATCCATAAAGTGCTATGCTTTTGTAAAGCCAAAGGGAAGCATGAGTTACCTTATATTATGAAAAATATTTTTTGCATCACTTGGTCTGTAAATATTTTTGGACACCCAAAAAGAGAAGAGAGAAAAAAAATTATAAAAAAAATAAAATTAGTAAATTGATTGATGAAAAGAGAAAAAATAAAGAGAAAATATTAGAGATGTCTATCTTTTTGGGTGTATAAATAACTTACCTCTTACATTATATGTCATTTCTGCTCTTGTTTTTATATCCTTGTAAGAGAAAGAAACTTTAACTTTTATGGTAAGAAACGGAAAAAAGGAGGTAAAAATTTTCTTTCAGACTTCTTATTTAAAAAACTTGCAGAAATAAAGCGGGGGAAAAAAAAAAAGAAGTGAGTTGGGGGGAAATAATTTGATTTCCTTTGCTAGTTTCCTTTGGATACTATATAATTTCTTTTATGTTTTTAATGTTATTTTAATGTTACTATCATTGCTATTTATGTCTTGAATTTCATATTAAGTGTTGTATATTCGATTTTTTGTATTACATATACTTTCATTTCTCTCCTTTTGGCCCTATGTGGAACAGGCTTTAGAACTGACTTGGCACTCACCTTACATTTGCATCAGTCGGTACTTTAAAATACTTATATAATTTGGTAATTAAGCTAATGCATAAACTACTTGCCCTAGTGAATTATGAATAATGTGCTCGATTACTTAGATGTGGTTGGTCCTAATTAAGAACCAATAAGTGACAAGTGGTGTTTTGGAAATTGGAATGGGTCCACAGCATATAATCAGACGACGAATACTCAAATTATAAATTACTAGGCCCACGATGGTGGGCATCGCATCTATAAGTTCGCCACTATTGGATTTTGATTTTCAATGTGAAGCTTGTGCTCAAGGTATCGGGTTCCTGCCTTTGTTATGTTAGTGGATGATTTGATTGATGGGCGGTATTTAGTGAAATGAAGAAGTTCCCTACAAATAACTGTGCTTTTTGAGCCCTATCGAACCTTATTACCTTAACCGGGTAAAGTTAAAGGAATCACTTTTGGATGTGAACACTTAACACGAGCTCTCACTTGAAAATTTGTTGCACAAAAGTTATTCGAGGGATGAAAATGTGCAATAGAAAGAATCAAACGGAGGGATGACAAAAGTGTGTTGTTTCGGTTTTTTTTTTTTTTTTTTTTTTTTGTGTTGGTAAAGAGAGTGGTGTTTCGTTTGATTGTGTTACTAGAATACACTGGTATCTTTCCGAAGGTTTTTAGCAACAATGTTCTAGTTTCAGTTCAATATCGTTTTATCCTTCTAGTTCAAGCCGGATAAAACGACGGGATAGTGATAAAAAGTGGCTTTTTTGTTTAGTTGTTTCCTGGTAATTAGACACAGGGAGAATGGATATAGACATATTCTCTCATTTTTCTTTTTTCTTTTTTTTGAAAAAAAAATGTTTTTCAAGAATGTTCAACCATCAAAGTGACTTATCGCAGATGGTAGATAATAACATGGTAATAATAAAATTAGGTGAATTACATTGACTTTCTTCTCATTAGCTGATATATAGGATACCTCTTGACACTGACATTTCTTTATAGTGATACTTACTATCACGTACTTAGTGTTATATTTTACAAAATATAAAGATAACAAGTGTAATAAATATGTAAATTTAAAGGAAATTAGTGTATAATTTTATAAATTGAAAAGTGTTATGTGTAATATCATCTAATCTCAAAAGAGGTCAATGTAATTTACCTTATAAAAATTTAGTTATACAAGAAAACTGTTTTAGAAAAGTTCATGAAATTCAGTTGTCAAGTTCACATTTTATGGCTTGTCAATATAGTAAGATTGTTTGACAAAGTGAATTAGATTTCGCAAACCAATATCTAGTTTAGTTTTTGCGACCTCAAAATTATTGTTTGAACAAAAGTTATAAAAGACAAATTTTTGCTCAAATTATAGTTCGAGATTTTTCAAACATTTAACTAAGCATGCTAGTTATTGTTTGGCACAAACAATTCTTCTATCCCATTTTTTTAATTATATTTGTTCAATTTTTTTTTTTAAAAAAAGCCAACTTTAACCCCCAACTTAAATTTAGCTTAGGAAAATCAATTTTATCATAGCAAGAAAATTACCACATTCACCTCGCATCATTTAGTAAAGGTCTTTATCATCATCCTATAATACACTTAAAAACATAGATATTCTGCAGCACGCATAATCTAATGACATTTGTTATAATCCGGAGTTGAATTTTTTTATCTCTTGGGTTTTTGTCACATTTCTCAGCCTTTTTCTTGGATTGAATTGACAAGATAAACGCATTAGGAATGGGAAGCCCACCCCAATCCCCACTCCCCTGACCCAAAAGAAATATGATTAGGGGATATGTTTAGTAAAAAAAACAAAGAAGCAAAAGCATTTGTTTGTGGAGGAGGCGTTGGTGATTATCTCTGCATGCCTTGTTTTGCTGGAAAAGAGGATCGCTTCTACGCCCCCCAAACCCCACTGAGCCTGCCACCAAAATAAAAAAACATTTGTTATAAAGGAAATTATTTAAATTAACTACTTATATTTCTTTTGATGATTAAATTAACTACTTATATGTTTAACATTATTAACCTTTTCCTTAAATATCTTCTTTAGTCATATAGATATCATTGGAAAAAATTGAATATTCTCTCAAAAACCTCCCCTCTCCCTCTTCCTACCAGTTTAGACTTTTTTCATCAATAAATATTTTTATTGAAATATGACAAAAATTACATAAATTTATGGTATTAATTTTTCTAAGAGTTTTGGATGACTTTTTAAATTATAGGTGTGAGAGTCAACTATATTTATTGATGTGACAAAATTTGATTGAATGATAATGAAAAAGTTTTTTACATTGTCAATGTATTAAAATTAAATTCTTTTTTAAAAACAAAACATAACGTGTAAACTACTTTTTGTACTTATAATTGTATTATTTTTTTGAAAAAAAATTGACTACAAAATAATACTAATGTATCTTTTTAGTAAAGAAGAACACCGCAAGAACTTTTTTCTTTTTTATTCCTGAAGTATGTAAACTATTTGGATTTGGATATTGACATCTATAAGTATTTATAATATCGTTTATCATTGGTTGTTTTATGATTCTTCCCAAAAACTAAATATAAAATTAAACGATAAAAAGGTATAGTAGTATAAGATATTTGCTGATTAAAAAAAAAGATTATTTGTTAATAAATAAGAAATTTACAATAAAAATATATCATAATTGATTTTATTACAAATTTAATTCTGATATATTATCAGTGCAAAAAAAAATTATACAGATATCCAATTATATATATCTCTACCTTAGTAAAAATATTTGACTCAATCACCTACTACTTTAAAAGTCATACAATAGAATTATATAATTAAATAACAGTATAAAACTTTCATCATAATTAATCTCTTTCATTATTACATATTTTTTAGAAAAGTTTAAAAAAAAAAAAAAGAGAGTTTCCTTGTCATTGGTGGGATCTCTGAAACATTAGTAGTTGCCAGAAATATATTATTATAACCTTACCTACTAAGAGCAGCAAGAATAAAATACTCCGTGAATTATGGCTTGTATCTAAGATTTTGGTACGTTGATGCTGATTAGAGGGGGCTGTAGTCAAATTCTTGTTCTAATTTTTACAGGACGAATAAAATCTTAGTTTGATTTGCACCCAGGAATGAGTTGCCACGAAATATTTTATTTAGTGATAAAAAAAAAAAAAAATCATTGTGAAGGGAAAAAGTTGTAATCGTAGGTAATGTCTTCCAGCAAATATCTCAGTAACGTTTTTCTCCACGAATATGATAAAGAGAATCTAAACTTTATATAACCCAATCTACCAAACAAGTCCTAACAAGACAAATCATGCACGGGATCAATTTCAGGAACGTACGATCATTGCCACCCAACTCCAAGAATATATCCCCGTCTTTTTAGAGACATAATCAATTTCGATCTTACTTTTTTTGTTGTTGTTGGGGGCTTTTTTGTTGTTGTTTTCGTACAGTTTGGATCATACTGTGCCACAACAAGGCAATAAAACTTGAAAGGAAAAATCACCATGCCTATATCTACCATATAATATGATATGATATAGTATGATATATGATTATATGTACATCCAAATTTTTGTTTTAAAGGAGGAAAACTTGCCGTTTATATGCCGAATTCTCGTGTTTGGCAGAGTCATTCAACGTTGCGTCTTCTTCTTCTTCTTCCTTTTCTTACGAGGTTAATTGAGTGAAGTCACTTCAATCATTGCCACTCCACATTGCCAACCACAACTCAGAAGCAGTTGAGTCATTTCTTTGTTTCTATAAAGCTAAACGAACGAGCGAGGAAATAAGCAGCACTGTATCTGAGGAGGACTCGTACCATTGCTGATAACTGAAAAGTACGTGCATTGGCATTGCTCTATCTCTCTCTTTCAAAGTGTCGTGCTTTTTGCTTTGTTCTCCTTGTTTCTGCCTTTTCTCTTTCTGGGTTTGGATAAAAACGATTCTTTCTCCCTTTTTTTTTTTTCTTTTGGTTTAATCAGATGGTGGGTATCGTATATTCTTCCTTGTTGTGAAGATGACGAGTGCTACTCTCTCATTTTTTATCTCCTTTTCTGTTTACGAAGTTCTTTTTCCGAAGAGGATACTTTTCGCTTCCCCTCTGTCATCAGAGAGTGGTGGGTTGCCAATGCTTGAACTCAAGCCCTTCTTTTGAGGAAACAAGCCGAAGCTCAAAGCCTAGTAAGATTCAGTAGCAGGTTAACGTTGGATAGCCGAGGAAGCCGAGCCTCTTTTTTTCATTAAGTTTGTTGGGTTTGTGACCGCGTTTCTATTGTGCGGATGCTTTGACTTGTGTGACTATTAAATAATAAATATCCTCCCCTAAAGTTTTGTTAACAGAACTCTATTATATTTATAATAAAGGAAACATAGCAACTAATCCCAAACTTTTGTCACGCTGTTTTTGTTTAAAATCTAAAAAATATTCTCTTATTATGAAGGAAACATCACAATCGGTTAGGCTGGAATGCATTTTGTAGGAGGTTATATTGTTTTTTCTTTTTAAAATATTATCAACAGAAGGGGATTTTCTATAGGTTTTCATAATAGAGTGTACTCTGTATGTTTGCCTAGTAAATGAAAAATTCAGGAATGAGTAGTTATGTTCTGGTTTTAAATGTTGGGTTAACTGGTTAATTGAGCCTTTTAGTCGTGCTGTTGCAGGTTTTTGTTGGTTCTTTGTTAGGATCATTGTAGCCTCTACTTAACAGCAAAATTGATGTGACTTGATTGGGTTAGTTTTCTGTTAGTTACTGCTTAGCCTTGCCTTTGTATTCAGAGCCATTGAGCTGATATATAATCACTCCTTGTCAATTTGATGGATTATTAGCCACAGTATGTATTAACTCATTCTTATTGTATATTCCTCTAGTAGGAATTTCATTTGGAGGTTACGATTTTATGACCATACTCATTCACTCACCTAAGATGGAAGCACAAAGCTCTCAGCATTCACAAGTTATTGAAATCAGTGGAGATCTTCCTGATGTAAGGAGGAATCCAGGAGGAAGCAAGATTTGTGGGGAAGCACCATGTGGGTTCTCAGATGCTGGATCCATCCCTAAGGATTCTGAAGAAAGATCAACTTCCATGAGAAAGCTTTTGATGGCAGTGGTTCTTTGTGTTATTTTTATGAGCATTGAAGTAGTTGGTGGCATTAAAACTAATAGCCTGGCAATATTGAGTGATGCAGCCCATTTGCTTTCAGATGTTGCAGCAATTGCCACCTCTTTGTTTTCTTTATGGGCTGCTGGATGGGAAGCCAATCCTCGCCAGTCATACGGATTTTTCAGAATAGAGATTCTTGGTGCTTTGGTTTCTATACAGTTGATATGGTTGCTTGCTGGGATTCTTGTATATAAAGCCATTGAAAGAATTGTTTCTGGGACTCATGAGGTGAATGGCTGTTTGATGTTTGTAGTTGCTGCATTTGGTCTAGTGGTTAACATCATTATGGCTCTCTTATTGGGTCATGATCATGGCCATGGACATAGTGATCACGGCCACAGCCATGGATTCCCAGTGTCCACTCATCATGTTCATAATCATCACAATGCAGAGCATCCAAAAGATTGCCACCATCATACTCATGAAGATCACACACACTATCAAGATTATCAACATCATGGTGAAAAGCATCTAGAAGATGAGCACCATCACGTCACTCGCGAAGATCACATGCACAATCATGCTCACGAGGAGGTTGCTACACCACTGCTTGGTCGATCAAAAGGCAGACATGAGAAGAAAAGGGGATGGAACATTAATGTACAGGGGGCTTATCTCCATGTACTTGGGGACTCTATCCAGAGCGTGGGAGTAATGATTGGGGGAGCAATCATATGGTATAAGCCTTACTGGCAAATAGTTGATTTAATTTGCACTCTAATCTTTTCGGTAATTGTTCTGGGGACAACTATCAATATGCTGCGAAACATACTGGAAGTCCTGATGGAGAGCACACCGCGTGAGATAGATGCGGTGAAGCTCGAAAGGGGGCTGCTGGACATGGAAGAAGTAGTGGCTGTTCATGAGTTGCATATATGGGCCATTACAGTTGGGAAGGTTTTACTGGCTTGTCATGTTAAAATCAGACCAGAAGTCAATGCAGACATGGTGCTGGACAAGGTTATAGACTATATCAGAAGGGTTTATAACGTCAGTCATGTAACTATACAGATAGAGCGCTAGTACAATTTTTTTTTTGGTTTTTCTTTTTGGGGGGGGGGGGGGGGGGCTCATGATTATGAAGGGAAGGATTTAGTTAAACTTGGGATGGAGCCTTGTGTTTCTGTAACTCAACTCTCTCTCTGACAATAATTCCTTTTTTCTTGTTCAATAGTAATCTTTATGGATATATTTCTGTCATATACTATTTTTTTTCCTACCAATTTAAGAGTACAGATATTCAGAATTTAGTATTTGCATGCCAAGTTTATATACTTTTGATAATATGACATTTGTGAGCTACACCTTTGCCGCCTTGTTTAATATTCAGATTTCGTTTGAAACTCTATTTGCTGCATCAGGTATAGGTTTGCCTTCTACGTTTCACACACATGTAGTATTACTTGCTTCTGGGAGATTTTTGTTCGGCTGGAAGACAAAAAAAGGGGTCCCTACCAAGGTACCGCCTAGTCGAGCAACTGCCATTATGTTTTGGGGTCTGTTAATGACAAATTCTGTGTCACGGGCACACGAGGATGTAAAGATGCTCAGCCTGTTTTCCTGATAGCACCAATCCAATTTGTTGGTGCTGAGTTAATGGGGACGGCTCTTTGAACGGTATTAACCATTAAAGCTCAAATTGGTCAATCACTAAGTTTTAATCTGCCCTTTTACCCCTTCCCTTTAGCCGAGTAAGCATCTTCCAACACGTTGGTTGGATAGATGAAACTGTTTAGACTTAAGCTCCACGGAAGCTTCACCTTTAAGGCGAGGATATTGCTGTGTTTTAGGTCAATTATGAAAAAAACTCTGCAGTCAATATCTAACGGGATAAGAGTAAAAATAATTTGCAGGCAGTAGTTAACCAAGCCATAAACGCTAGGGGACAAGTCCCAAAATTTGCTTGGTTCTTGAGAAGGAGAATGCCACTGATTGTGTGGTTGAGACTTGAGAACATGCAATAGTTAATATGAGTGATATGAAGCTGCAGTTTCAACCCAGTGGGTAGGATTCTTAGAAATTCAAATGATTTTGGGGTTCCAAGGTTTTTGTTTTTGTTTTTTTTTTTGGAGGGGGGGGGGGGTTTCATTTATTATTTGTCTACATTTAAATGTGTTTCACATCTCTGTTTCTTCTTTGTAAGACGCAGCTTGCTGAACTCGTCAGTTGAATTTTAAAATCAAGGTGAGCTCAGAAATGAAAAAGTATATTGGAAGAAAAAAAAAATACAGATGTATTGTACTCAATCGTTTCCTACAATTTAGGAAGGAGATAGCTTTTGGCATTGATAAAATGATTACCGAGAGATAAGGAAATATATAAGAAGCTGAAAATCGCCTTATAGTACGATATATACCTGCATGTAGAGCAGTGGCCAACGTGCGTGGTTTAATGGCTATCCAAGAATAAAGAAACATATATTTGGTCAGGGCTGTATTTTCTAGGTCAAATTGAGAGCGAGATTGAGTCGGAGTTTTGTGCAAGATCTTGGTTGTGCCTTTACAATCAGATCAATGGATAATGTGTGTGGCTTGATTTCTACGATTGGTGTGCCATTTCTCATAATACTAGTTATCCTAAGCTATAAATCAGCTAGCGTCCAATATTGAAGTTATGAACAATGATTAAGAAAAATGAACTAAGTTATGATTGTTGGTTCCGAAATTTCTGTATGACGATGATAAATTAGCCCTGCATGTTTGAGTTACCAACTAGTGACCAAGGTTGTGTTTATAAATTATAGTTTGATCTGATGAAAAAGTGTTTTTTTTTCCCCCCAATTTCTACTTAAACTATGACTTGAGGCTTAAAAATATATTAAAATGTAAGTTAATGTAATTTTATAAAATATATTAAAATAAGTTGAAACTCAATTTGTACTCTAATCATGATTTGAGGTATGCATAGTGAAATACAAACATGCTACAAGTTAATTGGCATCATTAGAGAGTAATCAGAAAGGAAACATTCATCCTGCTGTGATTGTATCAAACACAATTCAGAGACACTTATCTTGCTGTGCTTGAGCTTTGCTGTGCTTAGTAGTTTTACAGCCCACGTGCGGTCTAAAATGTAAATTGACAGGTGGGTCTGGAGGTTAAATAAGTGATGACAGAAAGGTGGACAAAATCGAGTTTAGAGTGAGTTGGGTATTGGGAATGACTGACCCACCATCAGACGAGTGACACAATCCATAGAAGCCCTTTCCAAAACTTTTTTCTCATCCCCGTACTCACTCACTCTCTGTCTCCCCCCCCCCCCCCCCCTCTCTTTTCCCTCTCTCTCTCTCTCTAATATATATATTATATATATATATATATTAGAGAGAGAGAGTGCCACAACTACCTGTCCTGTCCCGGCTGTTGGACAAAACTGCCACCGCCAATAATGCTTGCTTGGGACCTTTGTTTGTAGGTGGATTCTCTGGTACCAGAGTAGTCACCTTGTTTGTAATTAAAGCAGACCTCTCTCTCTCTCTCTCTCTCTCTCTCTTCATGCTGCAAGCTCTCACCAACTCTCACAGTTAACAGTTTCATTTGCATCATGGTTTTATATCTTCTATCCCAGTTGAGAATTTTCCACCTTTCGTTTCTTACCACATCCCTCTCGTGTTTCTCCTTTTAATCATTAGTGCTTTAACCCCACTTACCTGTTTGTTTGTTCCAACCCCTTCTCAGTTCTCTCTCTCTCTCTCTCCCTCTCTGTCTCCACTTGTGAGTTGCTCCAAACACAGCATTTATTATTATATATAAGAGAAAGAAAGTATCATTAACATCAGAAAACAAAAGAATATATTGCGGGGTGGATATGGGGTCTCGTTCTGCTTCTTCTTGGGGATTACATTTATTGCTATTCCTTTGTTAGTATCACTCTATACGGAATGTTGGTCACCCTCGCAGAGTGGGTAAGAGAGAAAAGAATTTAAAATATATACTTGGATCACTGCTCAGCTTTGATGGAGAGGCTTCAAGGACCCCTCAATTCCTCTGTATGTTATATATTGTTATTTATTATATTATATTTTTCCTAGTTTCTCATCCATCCTTCCTTCTCTTGCATTAAATGCATTGTGTTATTTCCTGCAAATATATGTATCTGCAGCAGTTCCTCTCTGACTACATTCTATTTTCGTTGAGATTCTACCCCAGCCCCATTAATGAAGCATACATTCTTTGTTTCTTCTGAAAGGTTGGCTTGTCAAAATGGTCCAGCTAATGATTCACTTCTTTCTCTTGTTTTGTGGACAACATTTATCTTTTTTATTACAGTACTTTGGTGAACATTTGGAAGTAAATTGTTTAGAGCAAGGTTTGGTTGATACAGAGAGCAGCTTCAAAGTTGAGGAGGATGAACAATCTTTGATATCAAGCTTCGAGGATAACATGCCGTTCCTGCAGATGCTTCAGAGTGTGGAATCCCCACCATTTTTTCCCTTCAAAGAGCCAAGCTTTCAGACACTCGTGAGACTGCAGCACCTGAAGAAACCATTGGAAGGGATAGTCTACATACCCAGATTGGATATCCAAAATCAAGTGCTGGAGCTTGAAAGTTCTGTCACCCATGAGCTGGTGGAGATGCAGTCACCATTGAAATCCGAAAGCAATGACCTTCAACACCCACATTCATCTTTGGCTGCTGAGAAAGTTAGCTATGAGTGCAATCAAGAGCGACCCAAATCAGGCGAAGATTGTTGCAAAGATGCTATTGGAGACTCTCGTGGTGCTGAAGATTGGGCTAACCGGTGCTTCAACCCTCAGCTAGCAACCCGGGCATGGAGAAAGAGAAAGAGAACAAGACAAACCAAGAACAAGGAAGATGTTGAGAACCAGCGCATGGCTCACATTGCTGTGGAACGCAATAGGCGGCGCCAAATGAATGACCATCTCTGTGTTCTAAAGTCTCTCATGCCTCCTTCCTATATTCAAAGGGTACGCGATATCAGATTCAGAAATGGAGCTAGCGAAGCCCATTTCCTCAACATCAATTCTTTTGCTTTGAACGTGATAAAAATCGAAGCTTTAAGTAAGTATTTTTTCTGTATTTTAGTTATATTGATATTGGTATCTGAATTGTTTCATGGGGTAGGGTGACCATGCATCAATCATTGGGGGTGCAATAGACTTTGTGAAGGAATTGGAACAGTTACTTCAATCCCTTGAGGCACAAAGGAGGATGAGAAAGAACGAAGAGGTTGGTTCCAGTGCAACGCCCGATTATGGAATGAGTTCATCCACGGAAGAAGCAAACTGCGTGAATGAGGTTAAGGCCGAGAAAAAGTCGGAGGAAGCAGCCATAGAGGTCACTGCGATTCAAACCCATGTGAACTTGAAAATTCAGTGCCAGAGGAGACCTGGGCAATTGATAAAAGCTATTGTTGCCTTGGAGGACCTTAGGCTAACTATTCTGCATCTGAACATCACATCCTCAGAGCCTTCAGTTCTCTACTCTTTCAATCTCAAGGTATCACTTACGTCATTACACTTCAGTTATTTTCTTTTCTTTATGTGGTCAACTCGCCAGAGTGGAATCAAGTCAGTGTACTGTTCTTCTGACTTGCAACCTAAGCAAAACCTAGCTTCTCTATTTCCAACATTGTCTATCATTATATAATATAATAATAAAAAGGTTAACTCTTCGGTCAATTACAATTAGTATATTCGTGGTGCTGTGTCACTTAAATTATAATGGATTTGGTGTTTTCTATTTCTGAGGCGTTAAAATGGTGCGTGGTGATGCAGATTGAAGAAGACAGCAAGCTAGGGTCAGCAAATGAAATTGCAGAGGCAGTTGATAACATATTCAGCTTCATTAATGGTAGCTAAAGCGCTTTGGCTTGAGTTGAACCTTAGGGAGTCGGTGGGAGAAGGAATAAAGGACGAAGCATTGCAAGACAGATGGCAGAATGGCTGGGAGACGGGGAACACAGGGCAACCGGTTATTGTCTCTATATCCCATGTGAGGATGTTATGTACGTAAGAGCTGGCGGACACAAGGTACAGCAGGGGAGGGCGTATCATGTCATATTTGCTGCTCCATTGCTTCTTCCATGTTCATCTGACATTATATAGAAATATTTTTATACTTATTTTGTATGAAATTATATCCTATTTATTATAAGCTGTGACATGTATTTTATTTAAACTGAATTCATATTTTATTAAATAGTGATGTATGTGAATCGATATATTATTTTATATAAAATAAATATATTTATTTATTTATTTTAGTGAAGTTGAGGCTTTGGTTAGTGGTTGTTATTGGATGTGGTATGGCAGAGATAGGATGTAGGGGGCCCAAAATGAAAAGGAAGACCCACTTTGGAAAATTGGGAGTTCTCATAATTACATAGAAGGGAATGATCTCCTCTTTTTATATTGACTTTGCGTTATGTCCGTATACGAGGAAAGATGTTTCATTGTTATGTGTGTGCACACTTTCTGCTTAGCTCTTTTCGGCCTTGACTTCACGGCAGCGGCAATCAATTTGCTGGCTCCAAAACATAGGGTGCGTTTGCTTTAATTTTTATACAGAAGGTGATTACAAAATTAAAATTTTTATACAATTAAAAAAATTAAAAAGTAAATTTTTTTATCCAAAAAATCTTACCTAAATATACCCATAATTAAATAATCAAGCAAATCAATCAGTGAAAGGACTCGAAGAAACTAACCTGATTGACAATAGTTAGATTACTGAAAATAATTCAGTATTTTTCCAAAACAAATAGAATGTTTGATTAATTAGAAAATTTGAATAATTAAATATAATGAGACCGAAATTTTAATAAATAATATTATTTAATAATTATTTAAATATTTTAAAATTAATTCTTATTCGAACTAGCTTGAGACTAAAATTAGTTTTGAAAATAATTAATTTTATTTTGTTTTAAATTTTTTTTTCTATTTTATCTTGTCACATTACTTTTTTTTTCGTTTCACACCAATTCTTTCTTTATCCATTTACCTTGTCAATTGTTTGTCATTGCTATCAACATCTACTACCATCCGTTGCTGCCTGCCATTGGTTACTGCCAATTGTAGTTGCTGGTCGCTACCGTCTGCTGTTGTTCACTGCCACCCAGCCACCATCATTCGCCATTGAAATACAAGGTTAGATTTCCTATATTAATAAGGGTTAATTACAGTTTACCTCCTATATTATAAGTTATATACACTTTACCCCCTATATTTTAAAAATGTGAATATCGACTACTTGTATTTTCACAAATTTGCACTTTATCCTAAATAAGTGCACTATACTCTCTTAAATTTTGAGTCATATGTAAATTGACTTCCTAAACTTTTTTAAATGTGCAATCCAACACTCTAAATATATAATATTTTTGTTCATAATTGATAAAAAAATCAATAAAAGGGCCAAAATGCACATTTGTGAAAATGTAGAGAATAAAGTGCACATGATCTATAATATATGGAGGCTAAACTACAATTAACCCTATTAACAATGATATCTCCTTGTCCTATTAAAATATAAGTTAAGATTATACTAGTATGTTGTATCTTATTAAAAGAGAAAATGAGCCAGATAAATTTTTTAATGATATGGTCAAGGAGAAAAAGATACAAAAGAAGAAGAATACATGATAAAACTAATTCTTAAGCTGTCTAACTAAATAATGTTTAATTAAAAACTAGTTAGATACAAATTGCTTATTAATTTGACATTGATTATTTATAAAGGATTACTAAATGGCACGAACATTTGTAGTACGAATCCACATGAATTAATTTGATTGGTGGAGATCAACAGATTTAAGGAAAGACACAGGCCTTTGGCATAAATCATAAGGTGTAGTGTTGATAAATGTGGTCCTAATTCTTAATAGTCTCCGTCTCGTACTATTAAGTTTTTCTCTTGTTTACAATGGTTTTGGTCTTGCACTTCCAAAGTATTTAACATGATTTCGTAACATTTTTAAAAAAATGGTGACAACATTAATTGTAATTTTTTTATACAATATTAATTGTACACTCTTGCTTTGATAATGAATTGCAAAGTTACAATGTGAACAGCGACCCAATTCTCATGGAGAAGGCGTATTTTACACTGGTAATTCTCAATTACCATATGTTTGAATCACTGAAAAATAGAAGGATAAAAAATTAGGGAAGAGAAATGAGGTGAAAATATAATTTTCTTCTCATTTGGTTGCGGTGGAAAATAGAGGGAGCTGGAAAAAAAAATGTGGAAGCCATACTAGCGTAGAGAAATTGGTGAAATGGCATTAATACCTACTAAAAAAAGGATAAGAAAGGCTATATATATGTATACACACATTATTAGGGTAAAAGTTTTATATTGTTAATCAATTATATGTCACTATATATGAGACTTTTGAGATAGTGGGAATAAAATTCAAATATTTTTTATTGATGTGATAATTTATGATTGGATATTTGTATAAAATTCTTTTACATTGACAGTGAATTAAAATTAATATATATGTCATTTTATTTTATTCTAATATAACTCTTATTTTCTTTTTCTTTTTCTTTTTTCCAATTTTCTCATCATTTGAACATGTAAAGAGGAAATACACTTTTCTCCATTTTTAAAAACTTTTTCCTTCTCATTTGCTCACCGTATTCAAACAAAGCATTGAAATAATATTATTTTGTGTCTACCTGGAAATTGAACCCATGACCTTGGCTCTAATACCAATTGAAAGATCAAGCACTTATCACTAGGCAAAAAATTAAAGCTATTAGTCAAGGTGCAACTCTTATTATTTAAGCCTATTGGTCATTACCAAGTATTATTATCGGATGTAACTCCGATCCCAATTGAGCCTTGCCAAAAGAGGATGCTAACTCATAGCCAACAAAGACATAAACTTATAAAGATATATCTGTCTGGTATCTCTAATATGTAAAAGGAAGCTTAGATATTTGGTTTCTCAATAATCAAATTTTTTGCTTCCCCAAATTTAAACTTTAATATTTTCTTTAAAAAAAAAATTTAAGAATTGAAACACTTGTTCGCAGTTTGTAGTAGTTGATGTAATGTTATGTCGTACACTCGAATGCTATTTCATGGTGCACTTTCAACTATTAGATAATTAAACATCATATGTGCAAAATAGGGTTGAAAGCAATGATATTTCACTATTTTGATAAGAAACGAACCATATGTCAATCATCCTACTCGTATATTACAATATTCTCTTTTTAATATAAATTCCTTTCTGAAATGAGTAAAATGGATTTTCTCAATTTGAGCAGTTCGTAATGGCATTGCTTTTTGTATTTTCTTCCGCTCCTGGAATTCATATGGAATGACCCAAGATAGTTGAGGCCTAGTAACGGCTGCAAGCCATATCAGGCGAGGCACAGATTGATACCATTGACGGGTATGAAAATTGATTTTTGCAACCCAAAAGGCGCGCGCATTCGTTTCCCATTCGCATCAATAATGCTGGCAACTTTCTTTCGAGTGAAAGCTGATTGACAAGAAGGCTCTCTGAACATAATAGCAGTCAAATTTGATAATGAAGGGCAATCCCAATCTCGCACCTCATCCCCATAGTCTGAGGGAAAATTAATGTGCAATACTTTTGTCTTTCTCGCAAGTACAGCAAGATAGAAAAAGAGGGCAGCAAACAAATACAAAAAAGGCACCCATCCCCATGTGCAAAGTGTCAGAGGTACAAAGCCACCCCCACCCCTTCTTCCCTTTTCTGCCAAGCCCCCGCCATTGTCCTGTTCATTTTTTTGGTCCTCGAGTTGGTGCTGTACCTCTTTTCCATTGTTGCTCCCTTGCTACTTACCTTTTCGTTCTTCCTTCGTTTCCCTTTTCTTCTGTCTCCAAGGTGTGGAAGGTCTGCCCCAATTGAGCACTCATCATGTGCTATGAGTATGACTGTATGAGGTCACTTCTTCTCTTTCTTTTCTTCTTACCCTACGAACTCAACATTACTACCTTTGCTTCTACTTTCCATTGCCCAAATTCTCCAATGAGTACTTATCGTGTAAGTATCAAGTATCGAGACTTTCTCGTTGATATGGATATGAGCTGTTATTTGTATATATAGTTTATAGGCCTCTATATCGACACATCTCTATCCACCATTGGATAAGATGTGATTTGAGTTCCACATCTCATCGAACGATGGATAGAAATGCGTCGATATAGAGATTAATAAACTATATAAATAAAAAATATTTTTCTATGAATATTTATCGATCAAGTATTAAAATAAATAAATATTACTTAAATATATATTAATCTTTAAAAAAATTAAATTTTATAGTTAAATTATTTGATTTATTTTTTAATAAAAATAATAATTTATGCCATATCTCTTTAAATATTTTTGTTTGGGTATTATAAAAATTATATTTATTTTATAATTTAATTACTTTTTATTAATAATTTTATATTTTATTTAATATACCCTTCTATTCCCGTACCCTTGTTTGTCAACACCCGATATCGAAACCATACTCGGTCGCACCTATGCAACATAGTCCAAACATAGATATGGTAATTTGGCATTTTCATTAAACTTATTTAATGACTACTCAATAGTCAATAATTTTACTTTTATCATAAGATTCCTTATTCTTATTATTATTAAAGTAAAATACAATCGTCTCAATTTCAAGTTTTCATTAATTTTTCATTATCTCATATTTATTATTTTATATTTGACCAAAATATCTTTTAATAATAGTTATACATATTATATATCTTTTTACAAAATTATATATATATGTATGTATGTATATATGTATGTATGTGTGTGTGAGAGAGAGAGAGACTTATAATAACAGAAAATATACATAGTTTAATTTAATTTTTAAATTATTACTATATTAAGAGAATAAATTATTGATAGTAACAATAATTTATAATAACTATTTTTCAAAAACAAAAATTATATAATTTCTCAACGATTAATATTAGAATATTCATGTATATTTTTTATTGTAAAATTACAAACTTCTTTGTGTTATCTTCTTCATGATTCATCTTTATGTACGATATTAACAAATAATTTTTACTTTTACATATATTAATATTCTACAACTAATAATGAGAAAATATGTAATTTTTATTTTTGAAAAAATAACTAATACAAATTATTGTTACTATTAATAATTTGTTCTCTTAATATAATAATAATTTGTAATTGTTTTTGGGTTTAGACCCTGATGCTCATACAAAATTAAAATTAAATTAAACTATATATAAAAATATATCAATATTTTATATTATTATTAGTTACATATATTTTATTTTGTAAAAAATTAATATATATAACTATTAACAAAGGGTATTTTTATCCAAAAAATAATGAGATAATAGAAAATTTGAAATGAATTAGTGTAACTTATCTCAATATTTTACTAGAGAGAAATGTATATTTTAAAAATAGAGAAGAGAAGACTATAATAAATTATCTCTTAAGAGAGAGAATTATATTATACTCTTATTATTTATCACTTATTTAATCACGAGAATTGAAACATTCAAAATCCATAAATATTTAAGCTTTGCGTTGTGGCACCAATTTCCTCGATCGGGCAACAACACCAACCTTGACATCCATGCACTTGAAAGGAATAGAGTCTGAAGTTTTTGGAGCAAGGGGCTATTACAAAACCAAGCCCAAATCAGCAAGAACCAAGCCCAATAACTAAGGGGGGAAGTGAGCAAGCCCAGTCAAATGAAGACCCAGCAGAAAAGGACCCTGGACCTAGCAGGAAGAGTGGAAGAGTTAGAAGGCCTCCCAACTAGATTAGAGATTTCGACATGGACTAATGGAGGCACGAAGCAAGGAATAATCCTTGGGTGCTGAGCTGGAGGGTTAGTTACGAAATGGGCGTGTAAGTAGTGAGGCTAATAAAATGTTTGGAGTATTCATTTGAAGGTAAGAAAGAATATCAGTATAGACATTAGAGTCTTTGCCCTTAGACTCGAAGGGAGGGGATTTCTATTGTTATCTTCAATCTTTACAGTTCCATTGTATTTTCTGCATTGTAATCTTGTTACACAGATCTGAATTCCTTCATAGCAATACAACAGTGTTTGTCTTCTTTCAATTAGTTTATCAGTTGGTACTTTCATTGAGAGAATCTAGAGATAGTGAAGGGAACTCGCATTGTTCAATTTGATGGAATGAACTATCCAATGAGAGGAAATTGGTGCTCTGCAACGAGGTCAAGTGGAAACAAGCAGCAAGCTTGCTGCTCCCGAAGGAAGGCTTAGTGTTGTGGAAAGTTCATTGAAAGCCATCCAAAGTATGCTGCAGGACGTGTTGAAAGCAAAAGGGCCGGCGTATGACTCTGACACCCACTCATACCATGTTGAAGCAGGTGAGAATTCGTTATTTCCCAATCCACCCAATATGCTGAATAGTCAGTTTTGGCAAAAAGGAGTCAGGGCTGAATTACCCATGTTTGGGTAAAGGAATGGGTTTTCAGAGTGCGAGAATATTTCGAAATCTATGAGGTGCCTAATGATTTTCATATTCGGATGCTATCATTCCATTTAACTGGACCTGCGTATACGTGGTATCAATGAGTGGTGAACAACCAAATAATGTTTACTTGGGAATCTTTTTTAAATGCTCTTATTATGAGGTTTGGATCCTAAGGGAGCTCTTAAGGAGCTCAAGTAGGTGAACTCGGTTGCCGAGTATCAATTCCACTTTGAGGAATTATCCAATCAAGTGACTGGGTTGAGCAAGGAATGACTCATTTCCTTGTTTGTGGCTTGACTCCAGGAACAATTGAAGTGTGAAGTGATGTTAGCTAGACCAAGGTCATATGTAGAGGCAATTTCTATTGCCAAATTGCATGAGCAAAAGAATTTGGCATTATAGCAAGCTCACAAGTACCAAGGGAATCAAAATGCTCTTAGCTATGACAATCGTGGTTTAAGTGTAACAACACCAACTTCGAAGACTATCACATTCAAACTGGGAAACATAATGAGCAAAACAGCAACTACACCAAACCATGTTCCATCTGTAGGATCGAACAATGTAAACTTGAGTATGGGAGGGGGAAATTCCCAGTACAAGCGACTTACTACAGCTGAAATCAAGCAGAACGAGAAAAGGGCTGTGTTACTATTGTAAGGATTGCTACACTCTTTCGCATTGGTGCAAAGAATCATACTTACTCTTACTTGGGAAGGAAAAAATGGAAGAACTATTGAAGGGTAAGCAGGAGATGCCAAACCCCGAGGATAAATCGAAGGAGGATGAAGTAAAAGAAACTCCTGAGATTAGCCTTAATGCCATGGAAGGCCAATACCACTCGAGTACCCTTTGGCTATAAGGGACTTGCCATAGCCACTCCTTCATGGTGTTGATTGATGGGGGGGAGCACCCACAACTTTATTAAGTCCACAGTGGCAAAGAAGTTGTCCTTGCCAGTAACTCATGGTCCGCATTTTAGAGTGTTTGTTGGGAGTGGTGATTCCATTGACTATGAGGTTAAGTGTGAGAAGCTACCTATACACATGCAGGGTCATGATTTTGTAGTGGACACCTTTGTATTGGATCTAAAAGGGGTTGATGGGTCTAGGAACTATCAAGACTAATTACAACCACCTAACTATGGAATTTGTGTTGAATGAAGTTCCAATCAGGCTTCAAGGAGAGAGATTACTAAAGCCAAGGGTGGCAAATAATAGCACTTTGAAGAAAATGGTAGCTGAAGATAGTGTTGCTTTCTTTTTTCATTTTTCTGGTAATAGAAAAGGAAGCTACCCCAACAACCGAAGCGAACCATGCCCCAGAAATTCAGGTGCTGCTGCAGCGTTAAAATATGGTATTTGAAGGACCCAAACATTTGCCTCCAAAAAGAATGGTAGACCACCATATTCACCTAAAACTTGGTTCATTTCCTGTGAGTGTACGGCCTTATAAATATCCCCAGTTCCAAAAGGAAGAGATGTTGTAAATCCGGATCATATGGGACAGCCATAGCGCTTTCTTAAGTCCGATTCTCTTGGTGAAAAAGAAAGATGGAGGGTGGCAATTCTATGTTGACTACCATGCTCTAAATGCCATTACTCTTAAGGACAAGTTTCCTATTCCCACCATTGAAGCAGTGTACTTCTCTAAAATCGATCTTCGATCCAAGTACCACCAAATCTGTATGAATAAGGAAGACATTCCGAAGACAGCATTTCGCGCACACCTAGGCCACTACGAGTTTGTTGTTATACACTTCGGGCTCACTAACGCTTCTTCTACCATTCAAGCTAGCATGAACAAACTGTTCAGACCCTACCTACGCAAATTTATTACGGTGTTCTTTGATGACATTTTGGTTTACAGCCGATCTAAGGAGGAACATCTGCAGCACCTAGAAATGACACTCTCAATGCTGAAACAGCACCAATTCTTTGCAAAAATGTCAAAGTGCTTATTCTGCAAGGAAAGGATTGAATATCTAGGGCATATTGTAAGTGTTGAAGGGGTGCAAGTGGATCGGAGCAAAATTGCAGCTATTGTGGAATGGCCTAAACCTACAACAATCAAGCAATTGCGTGGGTTCCTAGGCCTCACAGGGTATTACAGAAAATTTGTTGTGAAGTATACACACATGGCCTTTCCCCTCACAGAACTATTGAAGAAGAATAACTTTCAGTGGACAAAAGAAGTTGACTCTGCGTTTGAGGTTTTAAGAAGAGCAATGACTCAAACCCCTGTACTGGCCCTTCAAGATTTTTCTAAATAGTTCGTGGTTGAAACAGATGCATCCAACATAGGAATTGGTGTAGTGTTAACACAGGATGAGCATTCTCTTGCTTATTTTAGTAAGAAACTGAGAGGCAAATTAGTTGTGGCTTCAGCATACATAAGAGAACTCTATGCAATGACTCAAGCCATAGCCAAATGGCGGCACTATTTATTGGGAAGACGATTCCTTATAAAGACTGATCACGAAGGCTTAAAGGAATTGATGAACCAAGTTGTGCTTACTCTAGAACAGTAGTACTGCTTTTCCAAGTTGGTGGGTTACGATTTTGAGATTCTTTTTCAACCAGGCAAAAACAACCAAGTGGCAGATGCACTTTCTCACCAAGAGGATACCTCTGAAGTTGTGTAGCTCCAAGCATTCACTACTGTCCAAGCCACCTTAATTTCCTCACTCTTAAAGCCGAATCAACAAGTAGTTGAGATGCAAGAGTTGCATACCAAATTTTCACAGGGGTGTTTAAACTAAGATTACTGTATTTGGGAAGGGTTGCTTAAGTATCGCAGAAAGTTGTAGGTACCTAATTATGAAGGATTACGGGAATAGCTATTACAGGAGTTTCATAATACACCGCAAGCATGGTATGGGGGAGTCCTAAAAACTTATAAGGCCCTGGGCACACTATTCTTCTGGCCCGGGATGAGACAAGATGTTCACAACTATGTAGCAAGCTGTCACTTATGTCAGATCACTAAATACGTGCCTGCTAAACCACAAGGTCTGTTGCAATCTTTGCCAATTACTTAGAGACCTTGGGTTGACATCTTGATGGACTTCATTGTCCAACTACCTAAATTTGCAGCATTCACGACTATCTTAGTGGTCGTGGATAGGTTTAGTAAGACTGCTCACTTTGAGGCCCTAAAATCGGGTTTCACAGCCAAGATAATTGCACGAGCGTTTATCAACTCAGTGGTCAAATTGCACGGTTTTCCTCATTCCATAGTCTCCAACCGGGACCCCCTCTTTTTAAGCCGATTCTGGCAACACCACTTTGAGTTCAGCTGCACGACCCTCCATTATAGCACCAGCTACCACCCTCAAAGTGACGGCCAGACATAGGTCGTTAATCGATCCCTAGAACAGTACTTGCGGGTGTTTACTCACGTTTATCCCAAACAATGGGTTTCCTATTTATCCTGGGTTGAGTTTTGCTACAATGGCTCTTACTATTCCTCTATATAGATGTCTCCCCATGAGGCCCTATATGGGTTCCAAATCAACGCGATTCCAGGGTATACCACTGGGGCTTCTAAGGTATTAGAGGTGTATTCTTTCTTAAGGATCCGTGACTTACTTAACACCAAGCTCACCTACTATCTAAAACGAGCTCAAGAGAAAATGAAGAAGTAGGCATATTGTCACCGCTGTGCCAAGGAGTGTGCAGAAGGAGACTGGGTGTTGTTGAAATTACAACCCTATCGACAATAATCACTAGCAGCTATAAGGAATTAGAAGATTAGCAAACGTTCTATGGGCCCTTTCTTATTAAAAAGAGAGTAGGAAAAGCGGCTTACCGATTGGAGTTGCTAGAAACAAGTGCCATCCATTCGGTTTTCCACGTTTCGATGCTGAAGAGTTACCATGACAGTCCCCTATCCCTCAAATCATCACTTCCTGTTGAGCCTCCCGCCATGTTGCAACCAATCCCAGCAGCCATCATTGCACGTCGAATTGTTGAGGACTTATAGGTACAGCGAATTGAAGTGTTGGTAGATTGGGAAGGTGTCCCACGTGATGAAAGTACTTGGGTGGATTGGGAGGAGTTAGTTCGCATGTTTCCTGACATAGACCTTGAGGACAAGGTCCTGATGAAGGGAGGATAGCTATTACAAAACCAAGCCCAAATCAGCAAGAACCAAGCCCAAGAACTAAAGGAGGAAGTGAGCAAGCCCAACCAAATGAAGACCCAACAAAGTGGACCTTGGACGGCCTCCCACCTGGATCAAAGATTTCTACATGGACTGTTGGAGGCACGAAGCAAGGAATAATCCCTGGGTGCTAAGCTGGAAGGTTAGTTACGGTATGGACGTGTGAGTAGTGATGTGAATAAAATGTATGGAGTGTTCATTAGAAGATAAGAAAGAATATCAGTATAAACATTGGAGTCTTTTACCCTAAACTCGAAAGGAGAGGATTTCTATTGTTATCTTCAATCTTTACAATTCCATTGTATTTTTTGCATTGTAATTTTGTTACACAGATATGAATTCCTTCATAGCAATACAACAGGGTTTGTCTTCTTTCAGCTTGTCTATCAATTAGTCTATCAGGGACCGTTTAATATGAAAAGAAGAGCCATCCTTCGAACTTCACGCCGATAGTCTCCGTTGCCATTTTCTATCATTTTCATGGTCAGAATAACGTGTATGTATAGCTTATTCTAATCCCGCATTTCATGCTTCGATCAACTATAACTTGCATTTGTTGAAGTTAAAAAATGTTTTTATGACGCATTATTTATAATTTATTTTACAAGTCCCTTTTTTGGGCTTAAATTATGCTATTTTAAAGAATAGAAGATGAATTAATTTTTTTTTTTGGTTTAAATTATTGGCATTCAGAATTTATTGGATTGTAATTAATTTGTTTTAAGTTAAATTGACCTGCTATAAAAGTAAAATTTTTTTAATATTAATTTTTTATATTTATATAGCTCAAATCTAAGATATTATTTATTAAGTTGTTAAATAACTTGAATCAATTAAATATTTGTTAATAATTTTTTTTTTCAATTTCATGCCTATCTTTTCATATTTTTAGTAAGCAAAAAAAAATATAAATTCTTCCATAAATGTTATTTGAATCTAAAAGCTTTCCCTATCCAGAATTGGGATGCTATCCTCCCACTCTAAATTTTGTGTCTACCCAAAAAACAAAAAAGCAGACAAAGAGGAAATTTAATAAAGTACAGTTAAAATTAAATATTTAATAACTTTCTTATCTTTTATTAAAAATACTTAACAAATATGAAATAGGAGAAATAATTCATTAAACTCTACAAAAGACTTTTGTTATAATTTTAATCATGAAATCCAGTCACAAGACAATAACTTTATTGCTATAATGTTCCACCAATATTCCCTATCTATACTTTAATATTTAAAATAATCAAATAAATTTATGAAAGAACTAAAATAATAAAAAATACTTTTAAAAATTTGTTAAAATAACATAAAATTTATTTTCTAAAACTGCCAATACTATATAACAGAGAAAATATTAGTCATATTAAATATTTTTGTGAAGCTCACTTCGCTATTATCCTTTTTAGAGGTAGTATAAAGTATTCAATGTAATGCTTTTAAAAAATTACAGTCTAAATTTAAAAAAAAAAAAGTCATGATATTTAGAATATTTGTTATTGCATAAATCAAAAAGTGCATGGTGAGACAATATTTTTAAAAAGCACATAATTACTGTGCACTTTTTAACCTGTGTTGTAACAAATATTTCTAAACGTTATGACTTTCTTATAACAAGTACAAAATTTTCTATCTTGAACTATTATTTTTTTTTTAAAAAATAATATTGTTACGTAATATCTTTTTGGGTAGTACTAAAGATAGTGGCTATTTCGTATATATAGTTTGGATACAGAACGTTCATAACAAACGATAAATTAATAATTTAAAATATTAAATATCTTCTTAGTATAGAGGTTTATAAAATTCTTAATGTGGATTTTGGCTAGTACATAGAAGAATAATGTTAGTAGATGTTAATCACTTAATCTTATTTACTTGATTAATTGGCTTGCTTAACACTGCTCAAATGCTGTGTTGGATTTGGCTTACCAATGAAAAAGGCAAAACATATCGGGGTGGATTTTTATTTTTACCTTACTGGACTCATTTATAGCACATATTAAAGGCAATGGATATAAAATCAAGACTCATTTATGAAATATTTTTTTAATCAAAATATATTTACTCAATTTTTATTATATAACTATATTATTATATTAATATCACATTATGTTTTTTAATTAATCATAAATTGTAAATGATAAAATTAAAAAGATAATCATAAACACAAATAGTACGTAAAGTAACGAATACTATGAACTAAAATTTTTCTCCTAAAATAACAAACAAAATGTAACAGAGGCGGTGTGCCTTTGCTAGTTGTTTCCTTTTCAACGTTTTTTTTCCGGTATTACCCGCAACTTACCAACGAAAAACGCATTATCCTCAACTTTATTCCGCAGGTGATGTAACCATGCATGCATGACACGACTACGCTCCTGCATAGGTGAAGGGATGGGACATGACAGCATATATATATATATATATATATATATAGAAGAAAAGAGTTTATGCTGTTTGATGGATGATATATAAATTTTAGTTTGAAAGAAGTTATTTGTAGTTATTTTAGAGATTCTTTTTGAACTCGTAATAAAAAAAGGAAGATATAAAATAATAAGTGTTGAAAAGATAATAATCAATCTATTACTTTACGATATTCTTTCTCACTGTGGATAAAAAATAAATTTTTAAAATAAATACAAATAATATTATTTCTTAATTTGAGAATGCTAGAGCTAGTCTCCTGTGTTTGCGCGGTGAATATTGCGGCCAACAGTGCTTTTTAATTTCCCCTAGTTCGACCTTCCTTTGTGTCTTAAATTCTTATTCTGTCATGTGTTGATGTGCGAATGAAAATTGCATCAAATCAAATTAAAAGTAAATTAAAACAATATGTTAATTAATTATCATACAATTTTATAAGAAATTAAAAAATAATATTTTTTTGTAATTTTCTATTTGTCTTTTTTTATGATTTTTTTTCTTTTTGTCTTTGGGATGTTACGATAAAAATCTTATTATTTAAACATTAAATTGAGAAATAAAAAATAATACATTTAAAGGAAAAATAAAAATAAGAGAAAATCAAGTTGTAGAATAATATACACATTCCTAGAATAATATCTACCAAATAAGTAGGGGTAAAAAAAAACAAGAAAACATTTCTCTTACGACAATCAAGCAATGCACGAACAGAGAAAGTTGCAATCAATAAAACGATCGTTTCATTCTTCAGATCACATTTAATCTGCTGTAGCTTGTCTATGGAATTTTGACCTGCATGATGAATTTGGTGGTGCGTGCATTTAATTTTAGTAAGATATATAGTGATCAGAGTTAAGCCTGTCAAACATAAACATAAAGGCATCTACACCACGTCTACTTGATGTGTTTTGACAAAGGTGCAAAAATCTTCATAAGTTCCACAGCTAACAAAAGAATGGATGCAAATTGCAAATTCGGGTAAACAGTGATCGTACGGTTGATGCTACCACTCCCAACGACAGCCAGATCTAGTCGTCATAGGTGTTTGCTTCAAATTCCAAAGAGAACCTTTCTGCTCCTTGAATCTGAGTATCTGACTTAATTTGGTCGTTGCATCTTTCAAGCATCATGGTGAAAACTCAAATGGGTTAAAATTGTTTTCTGTCAACCACTTGTGGTTAATCATATATATCACGGTTACTTATTTCGAGTAAGAAATAAATTTCTGAACTGACATGAGAAGCCAAGACAAAAGGGGGTCACTCAAGACATACTATAGGACTTTGGTTTTTGTCTGCTTCTGTCTTTGTGGTTATGTGTTCCTTTGACCCTTTGGTTTGGTGGGTTATGAGAGTATGCGAATAAGAGGAAGGTTTAGATAGGCCAGAGATTCGGATCACGAGGCACGCAGATTATTGACAGAGAGGCAGGGATCTTATCTGTCTCTGAGACTCCTCAGGCTCTATGGTTTTCACAACAAGCCTAAGCCCTCAAGTAGCCAAGTTGTGAGCCTTTCCGAGCATCAAATCTCACCCATGTACTTGCTCTCCACAATTCTGTTCCTTTTATTTTCATTTTATCTTTTCTTCTTTTCCAATTTGGTCTATATGTTATATAATGAATTATTTTGTTGTCAACATTTTTACTTACGATTTTGGGTTGCATAGCTACAGAGCGACACAGCTAGAATTCTGTTTCAAACTTATACTACTTTATACACTATTAAATTCATTTAGAATAAGTCACTAGAATTGGTCTAGCAACAAAAGGTTTAGGTAATTAGTGTAAACTCTTAGATTTAAATCTCATTGTCGTCAATGTATAAAAAAAAAAAAATTCATTAAGAATTACATTAACAATTCTATCAGCATTGCTGCATCATTAGAAGGGTTTTGTTTTTCTTATTTTGGCTAATGATTGAACGAATGATGTGATGCATCCAAATACAACCAAGAAGAAAAACAATTATAGTTTATAACTAATAAAATCATAGGTGGCATGGTTGATGAAACAAACCATGCATATGGCAACAGTAATTTTAACTTTTGGTATTATTTCACGAATTTATTTTCGTACATCATCCTAATTCTGTACATGTGTTAGTTTATGCGTCTAAATTTTGATGAAATTGGTAATATAAAATCAGCAACCGCATGCGCCGGGAAAGAGGAGTAGTTTGCTGCCTAGCTTTCGGCGTATGCATGCAGTCATAGGCGCAGCAACTAGCCTTTTGCTTTCCCTTAAAACCGTGGCAATGTACCATTGCATTTATGGATCTAGGTGCAATAACGTTACAATTACAAACAGGTAAAAATTAGAAAACAATGGTAAGAAACAAACTACGGCGGAGCACTGTTATTATAACTAGTGTTTAGAGAGGCTAAGGCCTTATTGATATTTATTTTATTTAGTTTGGCTTAGATACAGTTAAAAGAATTTTTAAAATCTCTTAATAATTATCAATCAACAATAGTTTCATAATCTTAGAATTAAGATTATACTCTGAATGACCAAAGACACTAAACCTTAGTTATATCTCATACTATAAAAGGTCAATTGACATGTATTAAACATCATGAGAAGGGTGAATGTTATAAAATTGAGGGTCATAACTCATGGCTCATGAGCTTATCTATAGTTGGCGGAGGGTGAATTTTGGGGAAATGGAGAGTAAGATGCCATCTAGAGTCTCTATCTGTTTCTGTTTTCCACAAGTAGAAACAATTTGGTGAGGCATATATATCAATATAATATCCAGCAAGAGATATCCTTGCGTGCATGAAACACTAGAAGACGAGTTGATTTGGGCAATGTCATGGCAGAAGACAAAACATATCTGTATCGTGGGGATTATTAGTGAGGGGTCCCCCTCATTTGTAGATTACCAAATAAAAAGGATTTTATGGTTCTCGCCTTTTAACCATTTGAATTATTTGTTGCCAATCTTTTACTACGGTGAAGTAATAATGGTCCTTGCGCATTCCTAAACATAAGCAAACAACATTATCAGGATAGGAAGAGATAAGGGGCACCGAAAATAGGTGGGAATTCGAAGAGAGGTGGTTGGAAGCTAGGAGACTGGCAGAGGGAGGGTGAAGGGAATTATTAATAGCTTTTTGTGAGTGTGGATTCTTCTAAAAAGACGAATGTTTCAAATTTCAAGCATAAGAACAGCCATTGTTTGAACCGGATGATCATTAGATATTTATAAACGAGGATATTCTTTCCAGGTTTTATCTAACATGCTCTCTGGCAGCCAACGTACTTCACACACCTTACTTTTAGCTCTATTCACAAATAGTGTTAAATACATGAAAAAATGGGGCTAAAATATATTGGATTAGAATCCCTTCAAGTGAAAAGGCTTGAAAATTGAAAAAATGAGGGATTAACTATCATTGAATCAATAACTTTCATTGTGAGTGAGACATATTAAGTGATCCAAGGGCGATTAACTCCTTACTTTCTTACTTTACAAACCTCCTTACTTTAAAGGATCCAAATCCAAATATATTTAACCATATTTCTTTGAAACATAACTAAATATATTTAGCCACACTTTTTGGCAAGGTATATGATTCACTTTACTTAGCAATATGTATATCAAATAAATTATAAAATATAGGGTGGATTTACTTTGATCTTAAAAGATATGCTTGTATGCTCTAAATTTTTTAGATTTTTTTTATAAGTTTTTTTCAGTTTATTAAAAAACCAATATAATAATTTTTTTAAAAAAGAAATTGTGTAATTATTTTAAATTTTTATATATTATTAATGAATTTTTTTCTTATAAATATTTAAAAAATTAAAAGGACCATTCTCAAATTCCTCTTCCCCGCGGGGTGCCCGGGGGGAAGTGATGTTAAATTCCATTCTAAGTGGAGATCTGTCACACAAGACCATGGGCAGCTAAAAGAAGTCCATTACAGGTATACATGAAGCAATGCCTTTAATACTTTCATCCTGTTTTCTGTTGTGGACTTGTGAAAGATGATAAAATAGGCCTACAGGAAGGAATGAACCTGTAAACAACAACTTCGGCTAGGCTTAGGTGCAATTGATGGCCATGGCCATGATGAGCTTTGAGCTTTCTAACATAGCAAATTATCCTAAGCCCCTCCTAGGTAACAAAGTACATTGATTTGTAACTTGATGAAAAATCAATTTTAAATTCAATATACATAAAAATTAATTTTTAGTCATTAATAACTGGTTGTTATTCCCAAAAGATAATCATACACAATTTAAAATTTTTACAAATATATGTAATAATAATTTGTGCTGTAAGACACCTTCTCCATATCTGTTCTTATCCAACCAACTTCAGTACAGGGCGAGTTGTAGGGCTAACCTAAAAAGGTACCCAAATTCGAACCCCAATATATCGGGCAGGGTAGAGGTGTCAACTGATGGCATCTTGGGCCCTTGTGCTTTTTCCATTTTAATCTTTCTGCTGCTGGAAAGGACAATTCTCTTTGTACTATGGCAAAATATCTCAGTCCCTTTTAAGCATTCACGAATCCAAGACCCAAAAAGAAAAATTAAAAATAAAAAGCATTTTCGGATAGCCTTTACCATCTCAAGCATGAGATGAAATCGTTGGCTGTCGATACCCTACCAATTATCATAACAATTGGGTTATGATTATTTCTTTTAAGGTCATTCCAAAACGGCCTCCAACCAAAACAAATTTACCGTATATCAGATATTTTGTGCTTGTGTTTTTCACTGACAAAAGTGCTCTTGCTCGTCTTCTAGTTGCAAGATAAGCAAAAGTTTTTGGTTAGAAAGAAGTTACAAAAAGTGGGTTGAACTTATTTCAAAAAGGCCAACCAGGAACCTTCTATCCAATGAAGTACCATAAAAGCCCTATCGTCCAGCCATGTCAGCACACTATCCAGATTAAGGGAAATGAGTGGCTCTGCAATTCAACCTGTGGCAGAACGATCTCCACATTCCAATTTCAAATTATCGAACACAATTGACATTAATATGCCAAGAAAAAACTAAAACTGGAAACAGAGGAAACATCTTAATAACTTGAGCTATATTCTCCCCCTGGTGGCCTCATAATCATTCGTAGGACAATAAAATAATAACCTGCAGGGGTTCACTAGCAATGGCCTCAACATCCTCATCCACTCTCACTATATCCTCTTCATCCACCCTTGTTGACGGCAAGGCTCCAAGACAATCACCAGCTGCTTCCCCACAATGTGTGACCCTTCCCACTCTTCCCCCTCCACCTGCTCAATCTCAGAATCGTCCATGGAAGGCCACTGCTTTTTGTAAGCCAATCACAAATTAAAAGGACGCCCTTCCCCGAGACACATTCCTCATGAATCACCTATGTTGCTAATTATTCCCAGTGCTTAATTAATTAATGTTTTCTAGGAGAAGATAATGTTGTAGGTTGGTGGTGCTTTTCAGGTCGCAAGATTGCTCGCAATGTTATGGCAATGGCTACCACAGGAGAGGCACCGGCAGCAGCAGAAGTTGCCACAACTGAGCTCGCTGAGCTGCCAGAATTTGTCAAGACTATTCAAGAAGCTGTAAGGATCTCAAAATATTGTTCTTTTAAGGAATGTATGTGTCAATGTTGTGTTGGTTCAAAGGAAGTGTTACTCACTTGGTCGATTTTGGCTTCGTGTGTAGTGGGACAAAGTTGAAGATAAGTATGCTGTGAGTTCACTAGCCGTATTTTGCGCCGTTGCACTGTGGGGCTCAACTGGGATGATATCAGTAGGTTATTTAAATGCTCAATTTGCATTCTCTGATAATCATTTTCGCTAATTTTTATTAATTACAATCGTTTTAGCACTACTGACATTACCCTTTGATAATGCATTTGATGAAAGTTGTTCTAATCAATGACTATCACTTGTAACAGGCAATTGATAGGCTTCCTTTAATTCCTGGGCTTCTTGAGGTTGTAGGCATTGGCTACACTGGGGTAAGTGCATTAAATTTTACTGATGGCATCAGTTACACGCTATATGCTGACAACAGTTGGATTAGATCGTTTCACACGTGGTTTTTTTTTTTCTTTTTTTAACCTATATCCTTGTCTCTCTTTCCCATAGTAGTTTTAACTAATAACTCCCGCTGTTAAATTACTTAATCATGGAGAGGCCTAATAGCACTATACAGCAACAATACCAGCTAAGCCGTGTCCTGGTGGAGTCAGCTATACATACCAGACTATGTCGTAGTGTTCAGAAATTCGAGGCACAACAGCACCATACCAGGAGAAATAGCCAATTCTGGAATTTATATTATCCAGATAAACCCCTAGAACCACAAAATACGGAACGGTTAACAAGGGGAAATGAAAAGCAGGGTTTAAAAAAAACATGCATCCCTGTATTCCTGGATGCTTTTAGGAACATCTATTAATTCATCTTCTGGATCTTTCATTGCAGTGGTTTGCTTACAAGAACCTAGTTTTCAAGCCAGACCGGTAAACCCAATTCCTCCTGAATAATTTACTAGTTACTACAATTTTACAGTCAAAAAATTTACTACAGTTGGGCTCAATTAATTAATGGATTAACTTCATGGTTATTGTTTTCCACAATTACAGGGAAGCTTTGATAAGGAAAATAAAAGAAACATATAGCGAAATACTTGGCAGCAGCTATTAGAGTGAGGAATTGCTGCTGAGTTGCTCTTCGCAGAAAAGAGCTCTATATGCTGCAGCGTTGTGTTGAAGATATAACCATGCTTCATTTTGTCGCAATAAGCTTCTGACCATACTTTATCCGATGTAATGTAATGTAATCTAGCCCGAAAATCAATGTAACCTTTTATATATATTAATCCACTTCAAGAAAATCTCATTTCCTCCATTATCCCTTTGTGGTTTCAAGGTCAGGAAAAGAAATCAACGAGTTTATGGAACTGGATTCAATGACTTTGAAGAACATCTTATCATTGTATACGTTACCTGCATGCTAGATATTGATTCCACTACATTTTCTGTGGGAGTATTTAAAGGGGATCACTAGAATATAACATGCATTAAAAAATCAAAGTACAAAGCATTTAAAGAGGATAACAGGATATTTATTATTGGGTACAAAGTACAAGCTTATATAAAATGCAATTATATATGACAGAAGAACAATATGAAAAAGTACTAATCAAAGTACGCATGTCTACTTGAAGAACTCCATAACCCAGAAGGCGGTGACACAGCATACAAAATTGACGCCACTAAATCCAGATCTTGTTGCCAATTCCATGACTTCTTGCTGGGTTCGCTCTTTCCCTCCTGGGTTTTGAGTCATCATAAAGAGGTCAAATGCGAAAACATTCTTGGCAGTGGTTGTTGTCTCAGGCACAATGGGAACAATTGTGTCAACGACAATAACCTTTCCATCATCAGGAATAGCCTTGTAGCAATTCTTCAAGAGCTTCAAGCAGTGTTCATCAGTCCAATCATGAAGTATTTGCTGAGAATTTTGGTCCACCAAAGCCATAATATCATCAATCATATAATTAATATGCATCTTTTGTTTCTTAGCATTTTGTATGAAAATATTTAATTTCGTAAGCACTTCTTGAATTATATACATGAGCCTTGCTATTTGGAAAATTCTTATATATACCATGGAGAAAATGCTTTTTCTTCCTTCATGTGCATATTAACCATTCAATGTTGAAAAGTAAAAAAGAGAAAGAAAAAAAAAAAAAAATGAATCAAGAGTAAAAATACTACATGAAGGAAGAATTTTTTTGGTCCATGGAGGAGGGTAGAAGGACTCGTGCTCTTTAGCATGAACTTAGTATAAACAGTACGATGAAATGCTATGCTATTTAATGTTATAGTTTGACCACTTGTATTCTAAATGAGAATATTCTCAAGTTTTCAAACATTGCACTCATTTCACAGCTTCCAACACGCACTCTTCTATTTTGGGTAGAAGATCCGATTAAAAAATGAATGTTCTTACATGAAAATTTTACGTGCATAAATTTTTATTGTTGATTGAGCCTTTCATGTTCTCTTTTTTTACTTCACCTTCTTAATCAATTGATTAAGCCTTGTGCTGCTTTGCTTCTAATACCAAAGTTATTTCTAAAAACAAAAAAAAAAAGGAAAAAAATGTTTTTGATTTTGGCATATGAACTGAGAATGAATATTTTTATATAAAAAATTTATATGATTTTGTCATGTATAAATTTTTATCATTTATTAAAAAGGTGGAATCAAAAAAGAAGTATATGAAAGACTTAATCAATGATAAAGATTTATGATGACCAAATTATGTAAAATTTTCATTTAAGCATATCCATTTTTAAACTAAGTCACTTGAATATAGTACTGTTCTGATTCCTTGCAACCCAAAATACAAGAAGAGGGTTGGAAGATGATGAAATGAGTGATTGATTCAGTATTTGTAAAATCGATTTTTGATAAAATTAATTTTATCAAAATTGATTATAATTAAAAGTGATTGTGAAATAAAGTAATTTATATTTAATAGTTTGATTTGAATTATGATTTTGTCAAAATTAATATTATTTGAATAGTATTAATTGTAAACCAACTGCAAAAGCAAGAAAATGTTGCTTCTAACTAAAATCAGATCTAGACCCCAAGCCCACTTTTGAAAAAGAAACAAAAGCCAAACAAGTGTGAAATTTGGACAAAATCACTTTTGGCGCTCCAATCCCCCATCATTTTGAGACTCTCAAACGAGGAACCAAAGATGGGCAAAGTTGGTACAAGATGCTGGTTAAAGAAAATTTAGGTGAATAATTTACACAAAACATTAAACTTGTAAACCCACCTTCATAAAAATGGCATCTCCTTTGGGAACGCTCTCAAACATATCTCCTCCCACATGCTCCACTCCTGCAAGATAAGAATATTATCAACAATTTAATGCATAATAGTAACAGGATTGTTATTTGAACATAGCTCGGGACATTAAGGAACATGTGAGAAGTAGTACTCAAGATATCATTATTTTTAAATCTTTCCATTTTTATTTTCCTACCTCTCATCAAGTTCAAAGGTATCCAAGAAGATAGACACGAATGATATCTAAAAGACATTTCTCTACTTATAAATGGATTAGATAATTCTTTTAATCAGAATTTTCACATATAAATTTAATAATTACATATCGTACCAGCATAGACGGGGGCATGTTCTATGACATGAGGCAAGTCAAAATTGATACCCTGCACATGAGAGTATTTGGAAGTGATCAATTTGAGATTTACCCCAAGACCACCACCAACGTCCACCAGTCTATTGATGTGCTCAAAACCTTTGTAGTATTCAAGAATCCTCTTCATTGTAATTGTGGTGGAGTTGACCATGGCTTTGTTAAAAACCTCATTGAACCTGGGATCCACACGGGGATACTCAAAGGCATGCATGCCATGAGCCCTGTTGAATGGTATGCCACCTTCTACAATCGCTCCTTTTATTTCGCTCCTACGAGTCAACCCAAATAATTCATTAATACGAATGAAAAGAAACAACCCATCTTACATTTTACTTCTTGTAAAGTTCTATCACGAAAACAGACAACTTAAAACAGTGCTGGAAAAATAAAAAAGAAAGCGAATACATTTCTATACCAATAAATAAGAAAATAATAAATTGCTAGAACTGACCAGCTTTGGTAGAAGACCTTGTCCAGAATCAAGGGCAAGACGTTGCCATATGACACACCATCAGCATCAGTCACAAAAAGTTTGGAGCCAGGGGTGAGACTGTAGAGAATCTGGGGCGACCCAATGCTTTGTTTATCATCAGCAACAGAGCAATTTAGCACAGAGTGACTAACCAGCAGCCTTAGAAGGCGATCTAGCATACTGGGTGCATCTGGGTTGTTGGTGCCAATCTGAGTTGCAATGTCCTTTGCAGAGAGCTTGGCGCCTTCACCAGCTTTGGCTATGATGTCAAACACGCCCAGCTGAGCCGAGGACCGCAAAGCCACTGGAAGCACAATTGAGTTAATCCACTCTGTGGCTACATTAATGCTGTCCTCTTGTTGGTCATGTGCTTCTGGTTTCAGATTGTTGTGTCCTCCATTGGGCTCTAATGGTGTGGCCATAAGGATGTGGTACAATGCTAAATGCGGAGCAACGGATATGGCTGAAGCTGCTTTTACTGCATCAACCGGACTTATAGGGGATCCATCTCTGTCTCCAGCAAATGTTTCTTGCGTTAGCAGTGACATAAATGTTGAAAAGTAGAGCAAAGTTGGAGAAATTTCTAAGTGGGAAATTATTTTTATTTGTTTTGGTTTACCGCCGCCAAGATTGTCACATTCTGCATTCTCATTTCTCAGGTAGCTATTTGAATATTCGGTCAAATATCCACCCGCGGTTACGTGAGGTGGCACAACTCTATGTAGGCACTTGGACAAGGTGGGGTAGCCATATTTTTGTCTTTTGGAAGTTTGTGGCCTGGGAGTCTTGGTCACCGGTGACACAATTAATTGGCTAATCATTTTGTGAACGAAATCAACGACGATTAAGGCAATTAAGGCTCGTTAATCCTGGTTTGTTAAAAAAAGACGAATAATGTGTACCAAAAAAATAAAAAGCAAGAATGAAAGAATATTTTACATTTGAAAACAGACGTCAAAACAGTTTAGGATATAGTATTTTAGCTTTTCAATAAATAAAATATAATAACTTAAATAGGAACAGAATAATAGCAACAATAAGAGTAAGGTAGTGGAATAAAATTATTATGAATCATGCAAGGCATTGTTTTTTAAGAGTTTATTTTTGCCCTACCCAAAGCTATACTAGGTGGAATGACATCAACGGGCAATCTTTTAGCATTAGACATGGGTCTTCATAGAAACTTGTCCACACAATGCTTCTCATGCTGATACATAACATTCCTGTTTATTCCTCTAAGTTTGAAATATGTGGGGGATTGTTATATATATGAGTCTCAGTGTGTTTTAAATTTAGTTTGGCTATGTGTATTTTAATTAAGGAAGAAATCTTACATTGCTTTTGAAGATATTCCAACAAATATTTATATATGATGGTATTTGATCAATAAATACTTTATAGTATTGAGGTAGCATTGTGGACTTAGGCATTAGTTAAATACACACACGCGCGCTCCGCCTCATCGCGTCTCGTCGACGCATATGTGAGCCTTCTAAGCTTTTACTATCCGTACGAATTTTATTTTTAATTTTAGCTAAAATTTCTTTACCGTTGTAACACTTTAATGCTCCAACAGTTCTTTTTCTGACCGTTGTCCAACGGCTCTTTTTACAACGACTATTTTACAACAGCTATTTTCCTTACTCTATATAAAGCTTGTTCCAAAGCCTAAATAGTACACATAGAAATCCCATCTCCTTATCCTTTGTGCATAGAAGCCAACCCCACAACTTCTATTACATCTTCTGCCCTCTGTGAAATACCTGCTACTCAACGTACTAGGAGCATCATGTGAACGAGTTCTTGTTGAGACCCACGTCTAATCTTGGAGGATTACCCGTCGATGCCATTCCAGCTAGCATAGCTTTGGGTAGGGCAAAAATAAACTCTTAAGGACAGTGCATTGTACGATTCGTAGTAACCTTATTCCACTAATCTACTTTTATTGTTGCTGTTATTCTGTTTCTATTTAAGTGGTTATTTTATTTATCGAAAAGTTAAAATACTACTATCCTAAACTGTTTTTTCCAACATCGAGGACGACCAAGTACAAGTCATGACTCAAGACACCATCAAAACATTTTGAATACTGTTGTCACCATAATCACTAATCATCATAAACCACCATGAACTGCCATATCACCACCCTCACCTCACCTCAACCATCATCACCCTACATACAGTTATTGAACTCTTGAGATAATTCTTAAATTCTTATGAGTTTATGATCTTATCATATAAAAATGAGTTAACTAATGCATAAACTCTTTTTTTGTTAAACTCGCACAAGTTTATGTAAACTCTAACAAAATCGGTAGACTCTCTATTCTATAAACGAGTTTATGAATATAAAATTATACTTGATTTTGCTCTCCAAAATATTGGCCATTTTTTGGTAAGCATATTGGTCATTTTTATTGTGTATTTTGATTTATTTATTTATTTATTTCATGCAATATTTATTAATTTGATTCAATTAATTTTATCTACTTGTTATTATTTAATTACGTTTTATCAAATTATAAAATAATATATGTATGAAATAAAATATAGTATAAAAATGAAGTCATATAGTAGATTATATTTTTTATTTTTTATTTATATTACTATAAAATTATAATTGTTCAATATTAATTATAAAAATATCATATAATTACATTTAATTATTAAAATATATTTTTATGTAATATTTTTAAAATATGTAAACTCTTACAAATCTATAAGCCGAGTTTACGATTTAAATTTGTTAAGACTTCACGAGTTTACCTAAACTTTCAAGTTTGATAACTTTAGCCCTTCATCCAGAACGACTGCCAAGCTTGTCCTCGTGACCTACCCATCACTGTCGCTCCACCATACCCATCATTGCCTGCAAACAGAACCACCTTACCGGCCACCAACCTTCGAGCCCATTGTCGCCTCACTTGGAACTGCCGCACCCGCAGCCTATACCAAGTCTCCTCATGACCAATTTGGATGCCTCCGCGAGATGCCGTCATCACATGACTATGTTTGCCTTGCCACGCCACGCCACCACGAACTCACCTTGTTACCGGCATCATTGCTTGGTCGCACAATTGCTGCATAGCCACCTTCTACGGGGCTGTGTTTGCGTGATGGCATAGCCTCCCCTTTTTTCACAATCAAACAATCCCCTTGTTCTCTTAAGTTGTGGTTCACTGGTGGTTTGGCGATTAATGATGTATAATGGAAGAGTCGTGTAAGTACGATCTCAATTTCTAGTGGTCGTGCGATCTCAATTTCTACCAGTAGTGGTAAGATTGGGGTTTATTGTCTCTAATCTCATTTTTTCCGAGATTTCTTTTCCCCCAAATTATTTTTCTAACTATTAATAGGGATAGCAAAAAAACCGTGAAAGCGAGTACCCGCGGGGAATACCCGTAATGGGGATGGGGATGAGGATGGGTTTGGTCCCCACGGGAATGAGGAGAAATCCCCGTTTATTAAATGGAGGTGGGGACGGTGGATGAGGTCCCCGTCTCATGGAGACCTGTGAAATCCCTGATAAAGTAAAATTACTTAAATGCCCTCTTATTTATATATACATAAAGAAAATACCCTAGTCATTTTCTTCTCTAATTCCTTAACCCTTTGTGCCATTCTTCATTTTTCTCTAATCCTCTAGCATCGTTCTTCTTTTCCACCGTCAGCCATCGTCATTCCCATCACCGGTCGGCCACCAACCCACAGCCACTATCTCCTTTTGAGTCCTGTCGCATTCATGCAGCCACCCTCAACCACGTCTTTGAACACAACTCGCAGCTCCGCCGCCAGGTGTGCCATCATTATTTTGCTTCTACACTTTTGAGTTCTGTGTATATGTTGTTGTTTTACCCCTGTTTTGCGCAATTGTCCTCGTAATAATGTTGTTGCAATTTCTTTTTACTGGTTCTTTCTTCTTTCATTGTTGTTATTGTTGTTCTTTGAATATTGTTGCTGCAGTTTCTAATCCTATTTACTAGTTCTTTCATTGCAGTTTCTATAATTTATATGTTATTGTTGCTATTGTTGTTGTCATTTGTCAGTTTTATTAGTCTTAATTTTAGTTTTTGCTAGTCCCCTTTTTTTTGAGTTTTTTTTTTAATAGAAACCCGCAGATATTCATGGAGATTTGACTCCCCGCGGGAAATGGAGAACGGGAACCTATAACAAAGATGAGAATGGAGATAAAAAACAAAATCCTAAATAGAAATAGGAGCAAAGCACATGTCCTCATCCTATAAAAATCTATTACCATCCTTAGCTATTAATGTGTTACTGGGAGCCTAGACCCCAGCAACCACCATCTTTCGTTGCCACACCACAGGGTTTCATTTGGGGACGGCACGTCACAAAACCCCGATGGATATTTGACCATATATCCGCCTAAGAACGCCCCTTCGACAAATAATGAGGCGTGCTAAGTCTTTCACTTGACCAAGTAAGATGAGAAGTAAAAATAATCTGTACCGTTGAGATGTTAAATATTATTAATTTAATAACATAGAAACTTGAGGACTTAGGACACTTTTTTTTTTTCTTTCAATTAGGACTTAGGATGCTCAGTGCATATATTATATGACATGACAAGCCCCACCATAGTCTTTGTATTTGACTATATTTTTTTAATCAATAGTGGAGATTAAATTATATTAAAAGTAGTGTTTTGTGGCCATGCAGTGCACAAGTGAAACAAATACTTGTAATTTAAAAAATATTTATCAATTTAATCAAATAATTTAATTTCCAAAATCACATAATAGGGTATGAAGCTAACAAAGTTATTGATAGATATAAATTTTTTTGTTTTTTTGAGAACTGATAGATATAAATCTTAGTATATAACTTAATTAACCCTAAAATTAAAGCCTATTGAAGGTAATAAGAATATAACAATAAAAGTGCTACACTATATCAAAATAAGTACAAATATTAAAAAAAACTATCATAATGGATTCTTAAATAACAATAAATATTAGATTTTAAGAACAGAAATGAAGACAAATGAAGCAAGAATCTTAAGAATGAAGCAAAACCTTAAGAACCCAAAAGCTTAAAAGAAAGAGGATCGAATCACTTAGGCAATGTTGATGATGAAGTTACGAAACATAGAGTGGAAGCCAGCCTTCTTCTTGAGTTTGTTAACAATGAGCTTGCACAATGTTTTCAAAGCCATACTTCCTAGCTTCACCATTGGCAGCATCACTATGTCTTTATCTCTCACCTTAGCTTTGGAACAACCCAGAATATACTCAATGGTAATATAACAACAACAACTATGAGCTAATGAAGTATGAAGTATAACATAATGATAACCAACCACATTTTTTTAAAGATTCCAAGCGTATAGAAATCCTAAAATAGATTTGCACAAATTTCAATTAAAAATTAACAAATAAAAACTTATTTTTCATAAAATAAGATTTAGAATAAATCAAGATCCTATAAATCAGGACAAAGCACAAAGAATTCAAGTAAACATATTTCAAATAATGCACATTAGAACATATAACATCTCAAGAAAAAAAAATCGTATATTAATGAAATTAAGGCTGGTAAATACTAAGAGCAGCAAATTAGAATTAAAACAATAAATTTCTTAAAATAATCAAAGAATCAAATCAATCACACATTTAGAGGGTCCATATATATAGAAAATCCAAATCCAAACTACAAAAAATCAAAAGCAAAACAAAAATTTCTTATACTAATCACAAAGAATAAAAATATCAATATAACAAACATTATATTAAAAATTAAGGACATGCATGATAACCATCCCCCTCAAAGAAAAATTTAAAAAGACATAAGAAACCATGTTAGGGATGATTAGATTTAATAAAGATATATCAGAACTTAAAAAGATATAACTTAATGAAGAACTATAAAAAAGTCAACACAACAGACACTCAATTCAAAAAAATAAACATATATCAAAATTAAAAAAAATAACAATATTCAATTAAAAATTAACCAAAAAGAACCATTTTTAATAAAATAAGATTTAGAATAAACCAAAATCCAGTAAGTCAGGGCAAAAATCAATCTGATATTAATGTAAAAAAGGCTAATATATATTAAGAGTAGTAAATCATAACTAAAATAAAACATATATATATATATAAGAAAAAGTCAACACCTCTATAAGAAAAAAATATGAAGACACATGCACAAATAACTAAGATAAATAGAGAACGGAGAGAATGAACTATAAACAAAATCAACGAAAAAAAGGAAAGAGCGAAAGTAGGTAATGAAAAACCAACGTATAAAATAATGGAACGAAGGAAAATGAAAGTAGACAATGAAGGACCAATATTACAATAATGGAATAAAGGGAAAAAAAAAAGTTGAAAAAAAAAACATGCAATAAAAAATAAATAAGAAATAAGAATACCTGTTGTCAGACGATGCCATTATCTGCAGAAAAAAAAAAAACTGAAATCAATAGAAAAGAAAACATGATTAACACTAAAGTATGAATCAACTAAAAAATTATTCAAAATCGAAAAAAAACGTTTGAATGAACTTACCAAAACCTCCCAAAGTTTGAATGAACTCAACACTATATAAAAAGAAAAAAAAGAAGTCAAAACTTTAGTTTAATGAAAAAAATATATTGAAAAAAATTGAACAAAAAAGAGTGAAAATTCTCCATGAAAGGAACATCAAACTCTTCAGAAGAAATGAAATGCTTCAAAAAATCCTTTTGGCCACACTATAACAAAAAAAATAAATCTTTAGTACGACAGAAGGAGGAGAAAAAATTATTAAACAAAATACCAATAAAAAGAAAAATATTACCAAAGAAAAAAAAGATTAAACCTTTAAGGAAAATAACAATAGAAAGATAAATAAATACCTTACTAACAAAAATCAAATCGAAGCTTTAGATAAATATGTCAGATAGATACTTGGTAGTGGTAGATGTAGAAAGTATAGTTATTAAACTTGGCTGGATAATTAGTCAAGGTACTGGGTCATTGGACCACTGGTTCAATTGATTAAACACCAAATATAATTAAATAAATATATAAAAATATATTAAATCTTAAATAAATATAATAAAATAATATAAATAATTATCAATTTAACATATTTTAAATATAAAATATATATTAGTATTAAAATATCATAAAATATTTATCGATCAAGCCGGCCAGTTCCAGCCAGGTATAATAACTAAAGAAAGCACTTCTTTTTGCAATCAATGTTGGTGGAGAAACTTTTACCATGTGCAATACATTATACAAATAAAATGTAATCTATTCCTTTTGAGGTGCAAATAATGCTCCTACAAATTAATTAAGGAAGTTCCTTTTTTCCACCTCCATTTGCATATTTGAGTCTTTTAATGAATTTTGACATTTAAGTGGTGGATTTTGACAAAAAGGAATTAAATAAAAAATTGGCATTTAATTATGGCATTTAAAATAGACATTTAAATTGATGAAAGAATTTTAAAATTTTGGTTTGATTCATTAGTTTTCATTGTGGTTTTTGGAAATTATTCTTGTATGTAGCTATTTTTTTTTTTCAAATAAATGAATGTTTTTTTTTCCTCTATGCTCTTATCTTTCTTTGTTTTTTTATTTTTCAAATGAATGCATTCTCTAGCCCACCAAAAAAAGGCTATGAAATTATATAGCGCCTCTTCTAGTAAAAGATACGTGATTTTTCATTTTGTTTCAAACTATATGAATTCAAACTAAGCATCCCAATAGCTCTTTATTTTTATTTTTTTTGTAATTGTTATTTAAAACATGTGTCAAAAAAAAAGTTTTGACATTTTAAGAAGAAAATATAAATTTAAATTATATGAAAATAAATATTGTAAAAAGATTATGTAATTTTGTTTACAGTTAAATAACAACTAAAACTATAACCTGTTTTTTTTTAACTAAATTAAAACTAATACTATTTCATTTATTAGTTAAATAACAACTAATATATGAAATAAAATTGTAATCGAAACAGATTTGACTAAATTAAAAATAAATCAAATTTATCGGTTTCTTTTATTTGTGTCATTTATTTACTATTTTTATTTGTGTCATGTACATGTTCCTTTACTAAACCAGAACTCAGCCAATTGTTTGAATGAATAGATGTTTTAGTAGTGTATCATTTAAGAAGATTTATTGGAGGAGAGAATCAAGATAATCTATTTACTGTTGATTATTTACAAAATTATTTAAATTTTAATAACAAAATTGAAATGTTTCCTCTAATACTAATTTTTACAAAGTTATAGAGAATTAGAATTCATGAGAAATTAACATATGACAATACTTTCCTTAATTATTAGAATTAGTAGATTTTATATAATATAAAAAGTGATTCTTATAAGATTTTGCATCGAGGTTTTTTCGGTAGACCAAACTTTTTTATTTTGGCAGATTGCATTGATGTTTTAATACTGATAGAATGATCCAACAAGTAACTCAACATATAATATTTTAAAACTCGCAGCTGTAATTGCCGCCGTTGACCTCCGCCACTAAGCATTACTCGACCGCCACTACAATATTATTAAAGTTTAGTAATATTTTTTAAATGTTACTAAATTATTTAAAAAATGTTGTTAAAATTATTAATCTATTTATAATTCTTTAATATTATTAAAGAGTTTTAACAATATTTTTTTTTCTATTTTAACAATATTTTTTAAATGCTACTAAAAGTTTTAGGAACACTTTTTGTTAATAAATGTTGGTAAAAAATAAATATGTGGTAATATGCCTCCATCACCAATGACCATATCTATTGCCTTTATCTTTGGCTATTGTATATAGCAAAATATGGCAACAAGGTAGATGTTATAGACTCCAGTGCTGCCTTCCTCCCGTTTCTTCTCCCTTTCACAAAACCATTTCCCCACCCCTACTTTTTTTTTCAATAGCTTTGATGCAAACAACACTCATAGAAAAGGGTGAGCGAAGAATCAGAATACAAGATTGCAAAACATTAATGAACCCATCAGAGGCCCACCCACAACACCCCATTTGCTTCCCCTAAATAAGCATAAACACATTCAGACTATTATCACAGTTATCCCATTTATCTAAAAACACTCCAATAATACTTCAGGACAGAATCACTACAGTAGCTCCCACAGTGCATGATAATAGCATCCCAGTATTACATTTGCACTCTTCAGATTGAAGTATTAGGCAGCAACACATTAGTTTCAACCATAATCGGACAGTATAAAACAACATCTACACCATCTGGTTGTATCCTTTGAGGACCATAATTATATCTAAAAGTGATCTTGTTTCATTTTCAGTTTTACTTCATGACAGCAGCTTATAAAATTCTACACCTGCTATTGTTGGCATATCGAGTTTACCTACACCAACTTCATCTTAATCACCCATTTCAATTTGACATTACTATCTGGTATGAAGTCAGTCCTGGCTCCAATCTTGAGTCATTTCTCAAAACCATCACTACTTTCCTCCAGATCAGTGGACCAACTAATACCCACCTTCCTAAACTTGAATGAAGCACACAACAAATACATAATTGAGCAGCCAAGATAACTACAGTAGTGTGAGACAATAATCTAACTAGGGAGAGTCAATTTTTGCTCTACACCAATCAGATTTAGATTAATGTCTAACACAATTGAATCAAATAATCCACAAAACTTTTCAAATTTTTTTTTTCAATCCTAACTTCACTGTCTATCCTTCCTTTTCTTCACTCACTTCCTCACTCTTACAAGGAATAGCACAAAATCTAACTTCAACACAAATGTCTCTATGTCGTCTTGCAACAAAAAGCTCCTACCTTATCATTCATTTATTTTTCACTCTCTCAATTTTTCTCACTCCCAATTTTCACTCACTCTTATTTTACCTCTTTCTCATACCCTTATCCTTTTTCCTCTTTTTTGCTATGCCTTCTGACTATTGTTTTTGCTCTTAGCTTCAATATTATTTTCTCTCCCTTCTTTTCCTTTTTCTTTTCTTCCATATTCATTCCATCAACTCCACTTTTTATAAAATACAACCTTTTATGGCCTAATCTCTGAGAAAATACACAGCTAACATCCCACATGCTATATAGTAGCCACTTGACTCATCCACAACACCTGCTAACCATACTTTTTATTGGACCCCTACTTCATTATAATCACATACAATACAACCTACACTACAAGAGGTAGTACAACATGACTCAACCTCCTCTTTCCATTCAGATATACACATCCCAACCCACCTATCATCGATACGCTTAGAATGACACTAGACAATCATCGTTTGACACAGTACTAACATCCAGTTAACCCTGCATCCCTGAAACTATACCTATACCCTTCTCTCCATTACACATCCTACACATAAATCTACAATCCCCCAACATATTCTCCTACCAAATTTACCACCGGCTCTGCTTGTTGTACCACAAAACAACCGCTCCCCACCAAACATCCTTCATCAAAGATCTTCAATAAACAACATTAAAACACCTTCCTAGTTACTCTTTGACTTTGGTTGACCAACCTAGATAACCACCAATAATAAACTACTAAACTACATACTGATACATTTTTGGCTTAAATGTCATCTTGTATTCTTCTTTCTTCTCTATTCTCTTTTCTCTCTTCTCAGCCTTTCTTTCTAATTTCCTTTTCACCCACTTCTTCTTATTTCTTTTTTCCTTTTCTTTCGCATCATTTTTTTCTTTTCTTTTTTCTTTTTCTTTCTACTTCTTTTTCACTCTAAACCTTCTCCTCCTTTTACTTTTTCTTCTCCTTTTTTCCTCTACCCTCTTTATATTTACATCAGTACCACATGGTCATTGAAACAGTAGATCCAGTTCCAACCTGATCATTTCTTAGCACAAAATCTGAGTACTCGTAAGAGAGTAGAATATTGCCCTGAGTTTGTCCAATCCTAGAAACCATACATAGCTTAACCTGCACAACTCACCACACAAGTAATTTCAATTAAGCAAAACAAGCATAATTGCATATTTCACGACCAATTGAATCCAGATAGAACAGTCACATCAAACAACACCACCTATCTTCCTACATTTTTAAATCAAACAGCATCACTTCCATTGCACCATTGGTTAAACCAGAATTTTGCCATCTCTAGCGCCCCCTCTCTAGAGATGTTTTTCTTTTCAAAGATGACTAAGTTCCTACACCTCCATATGGTCCATAACACCACGAAAAATGCAATCCACCAACCTTTCTTCCCTGGGCCTTTGAGTTTAATTTGCATCCATGATTCAAAACTACTTTTCTGATCCAATGGAAAGACCTAGCTGATGTTCCATTTCTGCAACCAGAAGCACCACAAGTACCATGCATATTCGCAGCTATAAAAAAGTTGTTCTTGATTTTCAACATAATTTTTCCAAAGTGAGCAATTAATCTAATCTTGCGATAGAATTCCCAACCTATTTAATCTAGCCTTGGTATTGACTCTACCTAGTAGCACAAACCAAGTTAGGATTTCTACCTTCGGGGGGACCAAACCTTTCCAAATTAATTTTGTAAAATTAAAGGCATTAAACCCATCTGACTGCACCTTCTTCTCCATCAGTATCTTGGTAATTGATTTTACTAAGAATTCCCCTCCTTTGTCAAACTTCCAAATCAACCTTTCATTGGTATAACTATTCAGGTGCACCCCCGTCAAAACTTGATTCATTTCTTTCAACACCTCCATTTACCATTGGAAGAGATTCCGTCTCTACTGGAAGCTCCAAATCCATTGTTGCCCATCCCAGAGTCCACATTCTCTAACACAACACTCTTTTTGGTTCGAAAGAGAGAATAATCTCGGGAACATGTCTTTCAAAATACCATATTCTATCCATCTATCCCACCAAAATCTTGCTTTTGTTCCATTTCCCACTTCTAACCTTATTCCTTCAATCATCGACTCCATCAGATTATTATTACCAAAGTTAACACTACATATTCCATCCCTAATACCCCCTTTGTGCTTGATTTGTTGTTGAACTAATGATTTTTCCATATTCATAGCATCACACGAGCACACCACTTTCTTCCATAATGGGCTATCTTCCTTTGAAAATCGCCACTACCACTTAAATAATAGTGCTGAGTTTTTGACCACCAAATTTGCTACCCCTAAACCACCATCTTTTTTTGGTTTTTCAATAACCTCCCAACTCATTAATGGTATACCTGAACCCCCATTGGGTTTTCCCCAAAAAAAATTCCTTTGTAATGAAATTATCTTCTTGGCTACCTCACTAGGCATCTTAAACAATCCAAGGAAATATAGAGGAAGACTATTTAGAACTGATTTAATTAAGACAAGTCTTCCGGCTTTAGATAATGTTTTCATTTTCCAGGTGCTCAGCTTCTTCTCAATCCTGTTTATGATTGGCTTCCAAGTTTCAGCTTTTTTTGGATTTGCTCCTAGAGGAATTCCAAGACTTCATTAGTAACCTCCCAATACTACACCCCAAAATTCCACACCTCCTGTTGCTCCACTCAGCACTATAGTTTAAAGGGATTATTGTGGATTTATCATAATTAATACTTAACCCTATCATAATCTCAAAACACTTCAAAATCCTCCTGTAATTCCTAACTAAAACCTCATTTTGAGGGCAAAAGATGATGGTATCGCCAGCAAATTGCAAGTGTGACAAATCAATTTTCTTTTTGCCAACTTTTAATGTCTCAATGAAACCTTTATCAACTGCCATAGCAACCATTCTATTCAAAACCTCAGCAACTAGAACAAAAAGAAACAGCGACGATGGATCACCTTGTCTAAGCCCTCTCTCCATCTTGAATGGGTTAGTAGGCGTGCCATTAATCAAAACTGACATAGTTGTTGTATTCATACATGCCTTTATCCATAATCTCCATTTTTCTCCAAAACCTATTCTTTGAAGTACTAAGTCCACAAAATTCCATCTAACTCGATCATATGCCTTATTAAAATCGAGTTTTATGATGCATCCGGGCTTTTTCGTCTTTCTTAACCAATGGGCTATCTCATAAGCAATCAATGCACCATCCAAAATTTGTCTTCCACTTACAAAGGCACTCTAAGACTCTCCAACCATAGTTGGTAATACATTCCTCAACCTATTTGCTAGAATTTTAGATATTACTTTATAAACACTCCTCACCATGCTAATAGGTCAAAATTCATGGATCTCATTTGCCCCTTTTATCTTAGGGATAAGAATGATCCATGTCATATTTGCCCCTCTTGGCAACATTCCGGACTCAAAAAATTCTTCTACCATAATGCAAAACTCATTACCAATTTCATCCCATATTTTTCTTATGAAATTTAGGTTAAAACCATCTACACCCGGTGCCTTTGTGGGGTCACATCCCTAAACTGTCGATTTAATTTCCTCTCTTGATGGTGCTCTCTCAAGCCACACTACCTCTTCACTTGGAATTGTGCTCACTAACCCATCCTTAAATTTTAACTCTGGGATACGATCCTGCTTGTATAATTTCTTAAAATACAATCTTATCTCCTTTTTTATTCTTCTTGGGCATTGTACATCCTCTCCATTTATTCTTAATATTTGAATGGCCTTCCTTCTGCTTTTGGAGTTTGCTATAGCATGAAAAAACCTTGAATTTCTGTCCATATTCTTCGCATACTTTGACCTTGACAACTGCTTCCAATAATTGTCCCTTCTATTGTACTACTTTTCCAGCATAGTCCATAATGCTTTTCTCTTTGCCTCTTTAGTCTCGTCCCAAATTCCATCTTCAGCCTTCTTATCAATATCTGCCATTTCTTTGTCCAGCAGATTAATTTTACCATCTATGTTCCCAAACTCTTCTTTGTTCCATTTACACAATGGTTTTCTCAATTCCTTAAATTTCTCAATGAGTGGCACTTGTCCAATCTTTCTCCATTCTTCTTTCACCAATCTAACGAAGTCATTATGTGAAAACCACGCATCCAAATTCCTAAATGGTTTTGGGCCCAATCTACTTTTATATTATATAATATAATATCATACTAAATATTATATAATATTAAATTTTTAACAAATTTTATATTATTAAATTATATATTATCAGACCTTAACTTATTATGCAAATCAAATAATATTGAACTCACTACTTCATAGCAGACAAAAAGAATAAAAAGACGTAAACATCCTTTTCATTTCGTAAAGCATTAATATATAGATTCAACTGAAGATAGCTATCAAAGGTGCCTTACAATTCAAAGGGTGTTTAGCGCAAATAGGAGTGTCAACCGAGCAGGACCGGGCAGGGCGGGGCGCGGGTGGGTGATAAAGCCCCGTCCTCCGTCTCGTATCCGCACGAATACTTGTGTTTGGAGACCCCCACAGATGTGTGAGTACCTATATTTGGAATTTATGTATAAAAAAACTTGAAAATTTCTCTTTTTCTTTCTGCCAATTACATACGTATATTGATCACTTGTTGAAATAAAGATTTAGAATTTCACATGCTTTTAAAAAAAAAACACACATAGCTTGTTAATTTATCAATATATAGAAATCTTGAGTCATGTGCATTTAATTAATAGATAAAAACTATCATAAAATATGTTTAGAAACTCTAAGCTATTAAAGTTACAATTGGTTTCACAGGCATATAAAAAAGAATCAATAGTGACAGAGAAAAATAACAACTTAGTCTAAACAAAAGTATAAATGACTACCAAAGAAAATTACTACCAACATAAATTATAACCACCAAGTCTAAACCTTAGTCTCATCAAAGAAAATTTCAACAATAATATAAAAGCATAATCCATCATTATCATTATGGCCACATCATGGAATTCCCTGTGAAACTTCAACTGGGACAAATTGATTCCTACAAAAATAAACACACAAATAGAAATATAAATGGATAATATTGTTATGAATAGTATAAACAAAAGATCTATAAAATTTTATTAACAGCATCTTCAATGATATTACATATAATTGATTAAAGTTGTTTGGAGCATCCACCACTCCATTAAAAAATGTTAGGAAGTCGTATTTCTTCATTTTATTTAACAATCATTATAATTTCTATCAAAATTTTGATAATAATTTTTCTTGATTATCTAATATTGCTCTATTCACCAACATAGGTTGGTCAAGTGGTTTGGTATTTGGTCTCTTAATCAGTGATCTCGAGTTCGAGTTCTGAAAATGGAAAAAATTCTCGTTGGGAGATCCCTACCCCTTCAATGGGCCAATCGTTGAATCGGGCTGGATTAGTCAAATTTATGATAATAGAATCTAGATACCGGTGATTCAATCGAGACAAAAAAAAAATTGCTCTATTCCATTTTCAAAGATACAATTTCAGCACCAAAATTACATGATCGATCCTTAGTGCGTAAGACGCTAGAATGCTTGTGTTTAATAGTTGTGAATTATATGATTTGTGTAAGCGAGCTGACTAAATTCTAACACCCAGAATATCCATATTCCATGCTATTTAAAATGCCAAAATAATGTGAAAGAAGAACAGTTTGAGCCAATAATAATTAATCTACGTGTGGCTACTTGAAGAACTCCATAACCCAGAAGCCAGAGACGCTGCATACGAATTCGATGCCGCTAAATCCAGATCCTGTTGCCAATTCCATGAATTCTTGCTGGGTTCGCTCTTTCCCTCCTGGGTTTTGAGTCATCATCAAGATGTCAGATCCGAAAGCACCCTTGGCAGTAGCTGTTGTCTCAGGCAAAACGGGCAGAATTGTTTCCACCACAATAACCTTTCCATCATCAGGAATAGCCTTGTAGCAATTCTTCAAGAGCTTCAAGCAGTGTTCATCACTCCAATCATGAAGTATCCACTGAGAATTTTGGTACAGAAAAACTATGATGTTAATCAATCATATCATATGCGTCTGTTGGCGCTTCACATTAGAATACTGCCCCAAAGCATTGCGAGAAATATTTACATTTAATTTAGGATTTATTTAGTCGCAAGTATCGTACCCAAATATACCCATTTTCTGTAGTTTTATAATTAGTTTTTAAACAAAAAAATTCGCACGGATCACTTTATCCCTGATCCCAAAGTTATTGCCTCTCAGTTTTTCTTTTTCTTTTTTAATGGAAAAACATATAAAAAAGTTGTTATATATTCTGGTGTCTTTTGATTAACTTTTAAAAAACACATGTTGTACTTTTTATTCTAGCTAGCTTTTTATCATTCTAAAAAATCTTTCCATAATATAAAGAAACTTTTCAAACAAAAATTAACTTTTAAAATATTACATTTAAACATATAATATGAACTTTTAGGGAGCATTTGTTTTGAGGTTTAAAATTATATTCCTGAAAATCACATTCCTGAAAAATGTTATATCCAGGAATGTAATCCCAAAATATTCTTAAAAACTTGTTTATTTTGTATTAAAAGTTTCTAGAAATATTTTTTGAGGCTCTTGGAAATAAGTTAAAACATGTTTAGTTTATAATACATATTCTTAAGAATATATGCAATAATTCTCAAAATATTCTTAACATAATTAATTATATTATTTATTATTATTAATTGATGGATATTTTAGTATTTTTGTATAATAATTTTTATTCCCATATTATGAGAATGTTTATTTCCAACTCCTATGATAGAAATAAAAAATTATCAAAATATGGAAATATAACTTTCTGAAGAATAATTAATACCCGAAAATACTTTTTAAAAACTTAAAACAAATATAAAAATATATCATTCCCAAATAATTATTGACGAGAATAATTTGTGGGAACTGAACAAAGGGAAATTTTAGATGGATAATCTGCCAAATCTTAAGATACCCACCTTCATAAAAATGGCATCTCCTGTAGGAACGCCCTCAAACATATCTCCTCCGACATGCTCCACACCTGCAACAGCATTAGAATAGTTCTCAATTTAATGCACAATATTTGCAAACGGAGCATTTATTTCTTTTAATCAGAATCTATACATATAAATTAAATAATTGCATATCATACCATCATAGACGGGAGCATGTTCTATGACATGAGGCAAGTCAAAATTAATACCCTGGACATGAGGATATTTGGAAGTGATCAATTTGAGATTGACCCCAAGGCCACCTCCAACGTCTACCAGTCTATTGATGTGCTCAAAACCTTTGTAAAATTCAAGAATCCTCTTTATAATTATAGTGGTGGAGTTGAGCATAGCTTTGTTGAAAACCTCATTGAACCTGGGATCCACCCTCGGATACTCAAAGGCATGCATGCCATGAACCCTGTTGAATGCTATGCCTCCTTCCAGAATCGCTCCTTTCAGTTCGGTCCTGAATTAATGCAAACAATTCGAAGTTAATTACGAAGAAAAGAAAAATCCCATCTTACAATATTGTTCATCTTGCTCAAAGGTTTAATCATAATTCAGACTTCGAAGCTTTTGATTTCTCCTATCAAAACCGACCGAGGTGTGAGGAAAAAAACACACACACACACACATTTCTGTATTACTGCACTACTAACTAAGAAAATGACATTGTAATATATTTAAAGGGTTAAATATATTTTTTTGCTCTTGAAAATGTTACAAATTCTGATTTTGCTCCTTATAAAAAATAAATTTTGGTTTAGATCTAAATATTTTCAAAAATATTTGGTTTAAGTCCATATCACTATTTTGCTTTATTTTTTGTCATTGTACCAAAGTAATATATTTGTTTTAAGACTCTAAAAAATTATGATAATTTAATTTAAGTCCTTTAGAATATTAGTTTGAATTTCTTGAAATTAAACTATCATAATTTTTTAGAGACTAAAATCAAATATTTTTAAAAATATTTGGATCTATATCAAAATAAAATTTTTATAAGGATCAAAGCCAAATATATTTAAAAGTATTTGGAGCTAAATAAAAAAAAATTATAGGGATCAAAATTAAAATTCATAATATTTGTAAGAACTAAAAATATATTTAAGTCATATTTTAAAAATATTATTTAAACATAGCCATTTGTATGCCTATCGACTAATTAGAGATTCATGCATAAATAAATTCTCCACTTTTTTATATATGTATCACTGATGATACTGACAAAAAAGAAAAAAGTTATACCCAAACAACAGGACTCCATCTATTTTGACAAAAAATGCTCACTATCGGCATCGGCAGGTGCTATAAAGAATACATAAAACCTACTTATCGTGGGAGGGCATGTATAATATAACCTAAAACTGACCAGCTTTGGTAGAAGACCTTGTCCATAAGCAATGCGAGGGTGGGTCCCAGTGAGACACCGTCAGCATCAGCGACAAAATATTTGGAGCGAGGGGTGAGGCTGTAGAGCCTGTGAGGCAACCCAAGAAGGCTTTGTGGATCGTGAGGAGCAGTGCAATGAAGAAGAGAGTGACTGGCCAACAGCCTAAGAAGACGATCCAGCATTGTGGGTGCTTCTGGGTTGTTGGTCCCAATCTGAGCTGTGATGTCCTTTGCAGAGAGCTTGGCACCTTCACCAGCTTCGGCTATGATGTCAAACACCCCCAGCTCAATTGCGGATTGCAATGCCAATGAAACCACTGTAGAACCCGTCATTTGCATGGCAAAAATTAAACTGTCTTCTTCTTCTTCTTCTTCTTCTTCTTCTGGTTTATGATGATTGGCTTCCCCTTTCCCAAGCTTTGTATTGGATTCTGATTCTGATGAAGGAGCCATGTGATTTGGAACGCTAAGAGAGGCTAGATTCAATCAACGCGTCTTTTAGTCCATCATGTGAAGCAACTTATATATACATATATAAGGCAGGGCGAAACCTCTCTGGTGTGGATAAGTGGCATTGAATGATTGATTTGGTTGAGGGTAAATCTTAAAGCTCAAGCGAAATCATCAATTTATTTAAACGTACGTATATCCTCCAAACATTCTTTTGCTTACGTAAAATAAAGTTTTTTTTTTTTTTTCAAATGGAATATCTTAGTTTATTCAAAAACTCAAGGATACAATCAAGTGCTTTTTCTGTCCACATTTGTGTTCCCTAGTTTTTAGCAATGGGTTAGGGCGTCCGCCACCCATTACAACACCTAGGAACATATTAGGCCTTAAAGTTATTAAATTAGGAAGCAATTACATTTGTCGTTAGAAGAACAGTCAAAGTTCCGATACGCCACTCTTGCATCTCCTTCCAGAATAATTGAGCTTGGCCCCAACTCATGCACGAAATTCGCTCCCTACTTATAATAAAAGTTGTTGAATTTAAAAAAAATAGAAACATTCAATACTTTGAGAAATTCTTTTTTTTTTTTTTTGAGTAATTAAGAGTTTAAGAAGATTATAAGGTTAATCCATTAAAATGATATGGAAATGCATTTAAATTTATTAATTATTTGTATTTAGTTTTAAATAAAATATAAATTATTTTAATTAGAGTTTCATCAATTTTTGTGTTTTGGTTAGATTCTTTGAACATCCTTCACGAGTGACACACAAGACTGCTTATGAACCATGTGCCCCAACAGAATTTGTGCTATGCACTTTTGTCAAATATTTATGTAAAGGTTAAATAACAGTTTATACAGTTATTCAGTTTAATTTTTTTTTTTATTAAAAAAAAAGAATTTGAGCACTATATTCGATTCAGGTGTTAAACTCAATATTGATCCTTATTATAAATAAGTTCTCAATTAATTGATTGTTACAATAACTAGTTAAAATTAAGTTGCTCAAAATTGCCTGAGTTGAACGGGCCGGGGCTGACGTGGACAGTGTCTTGTTTAGATAGTATTTTAAGATTTTTTATATATCTAAATTTTTTGTACTGATACTTGATTAAAAACAAAGTAAAATTAATCTTACAGTCTAGAACTTTTCCCTAGTAAGAGGAAATTACTGAGATGATGGGATTTGTTGAGTCGTCACTATCTATGATTGCTGCTGAGAATTGAGAAAGAGAAATGATGCATATCTTGGCTTACTCCGTATTCGTATTTTTCATCATTCTAGAGTACTGACTCAAAGACATGGCCTTAATACAGTAGTCTACACACACACACACAGATATACAATCATTTAATTGGAATCAATCTTATGTTATTTTATTTATACACATTTTTTAATTCTATCATGTATCTTCAAACGTGAAGGCTGTATGAACAAATAATGTACAACAAGCTTAATACAGTAAGATATCACCATAAGGGAGTTGGTGGGTGCTAATTAATATGTCGCAGACAGCATAATTAATGAAGGGAATTGGTTCTTTTGGACACTTCTGTGTCATGAACCACGCCTAAAATCTCAACGAAGAGGAGCCACTTGCTTTTTCTACCGTAATATTAAAGTCTGATATGTTCAAAAGGAATCCTGATACTCTTTTCACTTACACTGTTTTGTTGGGGGAGTTTGGAAGGAGAGAAGGAGAGGGAAAAGAAATAGGAAGGAAATAGATATATATTTTTTATTTAGTTTTAAGAAAATAATAAGAAAGTAAAAATATTAGGTTCCACATAAACAATGCAAATCCCCCACCCCAAAAAAGTATTGGGCAAAAAATCGTGAAGGATGGGTGGGTTTTTTGTACGCGCGCCTGCACACACACACACACAGACAGAGAGAGGGGTTTAGGGTGTATAATATCACTTAAGGTGTTGTGTGGTTCCTTTTCTCTTTTATCTCTTTTATTTTTTTTTACAAATTAATATTTCTAAAAATTTTATATAAATAATTTTAATTCTTCTATCACTATATTATTAAAAATAAATATAGAAAAATATCCAAAAGCACAAGTTATATAAAATTTTAAAATTTCTCGATTATCAACATTTTACATTTATTTTAAATAGGATATTACATAAGTTTTAATTTTCTTTTGTATTATGTTAGGAGTTTAAATAATAGTTGAATAATATTTTTGATATTATTTAGTTGGTAAAACATATTTTTAAGTAATATTTTTGAGATATTAGATTAACCAAAAATAGTAGTTCTATTTTAAATAATTTTGAATAATTTATTTTTATTAATGTTATTTTGATTTAATAGATTAATATTATTTTAAACTGTTAAATTAAAAATGATGAATTTTTTTATTTGATATTAATTAATATAATTATTAAATATAAATTAAAAATATAGATGTAAATGCTTTTGTATAGACATAGAAGGTCAATTTTTATGATATTTATTTACATTATTTTGATCAATAAATTTATGATAAAATTGCATTAACTTTATGTTTCCACTTATTTTTTTACCGGACTCTATATTTATAAATGAAATATCTTTCATAATAACATAAAGTTTAATTTATCATTTGACAATATTATCTGTTTCTTTCCTTCCATTTTTTCACATAAATAAATAACAGAAAATAATTCTTCTTTTATTTTTTTTATTTTATTTTTTTTTATCCAAACATATCTATAAAAAATATAAATTCAATTAATTTCTTTCTACTCAACTTCTTTTCTCTCATTTTCTTTCCTGCATTCAAACAAAGCCTTAGTCTTCATAATCATATATTTTTTTTTGTTGAAAAAATAACATTTAGGTCGCCTGTGTTCCAGAAAACATTTTTTTTTATTATTAAATGTTCCAGAAATAATTGTATTTGTCAATATCCACTTATTTACTACAGCAGCAAGAGAAGAAATCGCGTTAATCATGTATTGTTTGATGTGCTTGCTTCTTCAAGCCTTTCTCAACGACTTCACATCCTCGTTTTCCTCTCTTAAACTTCGAAATCAATTTAGACTATGCATTCTGTGGCTGTCTGTTAATGAATTGGTGCTATATTGACGGTTCGCTTGTGCTTTTCCAAGAGGAAGAAGTATTTTCTTTTAAAATTTTTGAAGAAAAGCATTTTTAATATTATTTATTTATATTTTTTTTAAAAATAGAAATAAAAAATAATTAATTTTTCTATTTTTTTTTATAAATAGATAGAAAATTGCTGCTTTTAGAAGTAAAAGTAATAAAAGAGATAAAAAAAATTATCTTTAAATTTTAAATTTACTATTTTTTCATATTTTTACCATTTTATATTTAATTTATATAAAAAATATTTATATAATTATATCTAAATATAAAATAATTTTTATTTTTATTTTTATTTTTATTTCTAATATTACTTTTAAAATAATTTTTCTTCCAAAATCTTAACAAAATGACCACCAGGATGGAGAAGTTATCTTTAACTGAAATGACTGCATTTAATAAGTTATTTAGTTGTTGCTTTTTCGAATCTTCCACTTCACATTTACGTTTTCCATTTTTAAACTTCAAAATCACTTTAGACTTTGCATTCTGCGGCTTTCTGTTGCTAATGATTTGCGCTATATTATCTTAGCGATAATCATGGACTACGCTTTTTTTCTAAACAACTTCGCGGCCCACGGCCCATGATGGACTACGCTTTGCTCGGTGGATAGAGATGAGGGATGTCGACAAAAAAGAAGGAGAAGGAATTATCTAAGGACTACATTTATTGACCAAAATAAAGACTACATTTAATTAAGTTATTTAGTTATGGCCAGTAGAATGTGTAATTATTGGAAGATGGACGGGGACGAGCAAAATGTAGTCGGCATTCTTGTTTTTTCCCCCTTCCTTCGCAGGCAAGCAACCCTTTTGGTTTTGGTAAGTCAAGCAAGCAACTCTTGTTGCCCCGACACGTCAAGTGGAACCAGGGAAAGGAAAATTATTAATGCACAGGAAAAATTAGTGGGACGTGAATGATTGAGGGAAAAAAAAGAGTTGAAAAAGGAGAGAAAATAAACAATTAAAATAATTAAATATGAAATTTGTATAAAATAAAATATGTGTAAGTATCAAAACTCTATGTAAAGTTAGAAAAACAAACGAGTTACAATTTCGCAAAACATTGCAATAAGTTATGTAAATATGTCATTAAAAATAATTAGCAATACAGACGGAAGTGGGGTCCTTTTTTTCAAAAGAAAAAATAAAAATTAATCGTTTACGTTATGTTAATAGCCTAATTTGCAACATAAATGGTTACATTATTATAAATTGTAATGAAGACAACTCTTATTCTTTGACCGACTAATAACGTGCGTATATGGCGGCGCATTACCCCTAAACAATCTCATAATTTAAAAGGTGTCCAAACTGTCCAATTTGTTTTGTTAAATACTAGTGTATGATTAACAATATGATAATTTTATATGCAAACCCAATAACCCAATTGTGAATAGTAGTCTTCTTTATTATTTTGGTGCATTCATTTTTTTTTTTTAAACTAATTGAGTTCAAAACTAATTCTTACTGAAAATAGTGAGACTCCCCCCCCCTCTCTCTCTCTCTCTCTCTTTTTCTCTCTTTCTCCTCTCTTCCCCTCTATTAGACCTTTCTCGCCTGCGAATAACAGTAAGTATAGAATAGATTACAAATGTCCTGCCATTTGTATCATTTATCAATTAATTAAAATTGAAAAGAAAAAAGGAAATTATTCTCTTTCATTATTTTCACTCTAGTCTTCACCAATCACACCAATAGGATTATAAGTTGAAACACTGAATATAGAACACAATTAAGCGTGGTTTATTCTAAAGTGCCCAAAACTAGAAGTAGCAAGCAGTTCCAATTCCACAAGGCAGCCATAGCACGTGCAATCTACTTGAAGAACTCCATAACCCAGAAGGTACGGGCATAGCTTTCATATCTAATGCCACTAAACCCAGCCCCAGTTGCCAATTCCATGAATTCTTGCTCATTCCTCTCTCTCCCACCTGGGTTTTGCGTCATCATCACAAGATCCGTTTGGGCGACCGACTTCCAAGCAGCATTATTCTCAGGTACGGCAGCAAGAACTGCCTCCACAACAATCACCTTCCCATCATCAGGAATAGCATCATAACAGTTTTTCAACAGTTTCAAGCAGTGCTCATCACTCCAATCATGAAGTATCCACTGCAAAATATAGCAAGCAATTAAATGATTGGGTACGCACCTAACTTCTGGGCAAGATTTATCTCAATGGCATTATTTTTATTGCTTAGTGAAACCAAGTTGCAGGAAAACTATTAAAAAATGAAAAGAAAAAGAAACAAGGCAATTTAGAAAGGTTGTTCCACACTTCCACTGCCTTTTGGCACGCTTGCAGTTCACAGTCTCCATTACCTTCATAAAGATGGCATCACCTTTTGGCACGCTTTCAAACATGTCTCCTCCCACGTGTTCCACTCCTGCAACATTAGGTAGCCTTAAAACTTTTGAAATTGAAAGCACTTAGTAATGCACATTGACTAGTAGATTATTTTTGGTAGGTATCGAGTCATAGATTATATTAACAAAGAAAGTAGAGACTCCCACAACAAGAAGTCATACCAGGATAGGCAGGGGCATGTTGTATGACATGAGGCAAGTCGAAATTGATACCCTGGATGTGAGGGTATTTGGAAGTGATCAATTTAATGTTGATCCCAAGACCACCACCAACATCCACAAGCCTCTTTATGCCCTCAAAGCCTTTGTAGCATTCAAGAACCTTCTTCATAACTATAGTGGTGTGGTTGATCATTGCTGTATTAAAAACTTGATTGAACCTTGGATCCAAGCCTGGATACTCAAATGCATGCGAGCCATGAACCCTATTAAATGGAATACCCCCTTCTCGAATTGCATCTTTCAGCTGGGTCCTAAGAATGAGTACAAGGTTATTTTACTTCAGCAAATGAAGAAGTCCAAATCCAATTGAAAGAGGCTTACAAAATTTAAGCCTCCTGAATCTTAATTTAATTTTGAAAACATAATTTAGCAATCCCTTTGAAGGCTGATCTAGCAAGCCCTCTTTTGCTGCAATAATGGGGCAGTTTACAGTCTCCATTATTTCATAAGCATATGGTAGATTCATCGCAAACAATTTTCTCAGCTTCACTTTTAGCAAACTCCTTTGACTATTAAAACAAAGAAAATCGTGTATTTTGTGAGTAAGTGGTGTCGCAAACTATATATAGCAGTAGCCAGCAGGTAAGTAGTACAGCACCGCTCCTGAATGTACAAAATTGGACTGCCACGTATTAGAGGATCACTAGATCCCCTCTTGTCTACTGCAATTTCAATTTCCTTCCTCATGTCTCCAAGGAAACTGCTTCTTCTCCTTTGCAATTAAACCTTATACAATATTCTGTCACTATTTTTGCTACATAAAGGAGGACTTTTATAAAAAGAAAGAAAAAAAAAACAGAGATAACGTTTCTGTACTACGAACTCCTCAGAGGATTGCGTCAACTATCATCACCAACCATTGACTTCATTTCCTTATCAAGATCGAAGACTTAACCCTCCCAAAACGAATTCCCAGTTTCATAATAATAAATAAGAGAAGTGGAGAGCGAAAAGGAGAGGGACAGAAACTGACCAGCTCTCAAGAAAGACCTTATCTTGATTCAAAGCCATCAAGGGCCCCAAGGAAACACCATCAGAGTTACGAGCAAAGAATTTGGCCACAGGAGCCATGCTGTAGAGCCTCACAAAGGATCCAAGCCTTTGCTCATCTGGAACCACAGTGCAGTGAAGAATAGAGGAAGAGGCAAGAAGGGCCAGGATACGATCCAACATAGCGGGTGCTGCTGGGTTCTTGCATGAAACAAGGGACGCGATCTCCTTGGCAGAGAGCTTAGCATCTGGACCACCCTTCTGTATGGCGTCAAAAACGCCAAGCTCAGCTACGGATTGCAGTGACATGGTAAGCGCCGTAGTGTTGTTAAGCTGCATGGCGTAGGCGAAGGCTTCTTCATCATCTTGGAGTTCTGCTGCTTGATGATGATTGACTCCGCCATCCACAAGCTTGGAGCTAGGAAGGCTGTGCTCTGAATTCGCCATCTCGAGCCTGGACCTGAAAACCAAACACAACACAGCATAAAGTGTTTTCCTATAATTTCAGTTTTGGTAGATTTTCATGAACAACAAATAAGTTTTTTTTTCTTTCTTTTTAAATTAGGTGAAGTTCGTTACATGAATTAAATAACACCATTACCTTCTATCTTTGGTTGAAAAACAATTGGAAGGAAGGGAAAAAAAGGAAAGAAACTGAAAGGAAGGAGATAATTTTCCTTTGTTGGGATGTCAAAGGGAATGTACGAGGAATTAATGAATAATAAAAAATAGTATATGAAAGCCACTCATTATCTTTCTCCCCAGACTAGGACAAAAAACGGGGAGAAAAGTAGGCCATCTTGTTTCTCTCTAGTAATGCCCACGACTCCTGAAAGCTACAAGTCTATGCAATGAATCATTCCATACGATAATGAGGTGTAAAATACAAATCACTTAAATTGAAATGCCATGTTTTATTTTTAAATAACACTAACACAAACAAAAAGGACCCATAAAACACTAAAATGTTAAGATACATTAGAACTTCATCCTTATAATATCAAAGAAATATCTTGAATATTAGTAAGATAATAATCACATTATCATATATTTCTTGGTAAGTTACGAGTTGCAATGCTTTAAAATTTCAACCTTTTGAATCAAATCCATATTAACAAAAATATTATTTTAAAATTATTTTAACATATATTAAATATGTTTTAAAATTATTTAAAAAAATATTGTTCACAATTATTTAAAATAAAAATATTATTTTAAATCAATCCCATATTTAAAAAATATTATTTTAAAGATATGTTTTACTACCTAAATAATAATTTAATATTACTTGACTATTAATTAAACTTCTACGCCAGCACAAAAAATAAATTCATAACTTAAAGATGATTATTAACTTGAGCAAATTGATTGGGGATTAATTAAGTAGCTAAAATTGGAAGGCAAATATTGAGGATGAACCAATTTTCAATTAAGGGTATTTTAATAATATTAAAATAAAAATAAAGAAATGAGAGTGATAATAGACAAAGTGGATATAAACATAAAGGCTTTTATATAAAAATAGAAGACCAAATTTTATTATATTTATTTATATTATTTTGATAGATAAATGTATGACAAAATTGCATTAACTTTTATATTTTCACTAAATTTTTACATAACTCTATAGGTTGATATTATTTTCACGTAACCTTTTATAATGAAATAAGAGTAAAATTGTGATTTGATATCATTAACTTTTTCTTTCCTTTTATTTATTTTTTATCCAAACATACTTGTTGAAAATTAAAATCTACTCATTTTTTTCTTCTCATTTTCTTTCCTCTGATTTTCTTTCCTTTGCTAAACAAACTCTAAAAGAATCCGAATTTAATAGATTAGTTCCTGAAAGAAAATTTGCTAATATTTTTTATCTCTAAAGTCAAAATATGTTGTAAGAATTTAGTTTTTCTATTAATTTTCATATGTTAAATGTCATATTGTATTTGACCTTAAGTTAATTTAAATGCTACATTTCAATAGTACATATAACAAAGCCCGAAATTACCAAATAAAAGGACTAATAGTTATAGCGCGATTCATTTAGAGGATTAAAGTGTATGTATTTAATCGTTTAGGAACTAAAGTATACCATAGTGTAGATTTACTCTAATGATTTTGTCTATAAGTTTTTAGGTTTTTCTCTTCTATCACGAGCTACCCTCTATTTGATTTATTATTCTAATCACTTGACCAAATCATTTAAGATGAGATTTTACTAGTTTTCATAATAGCTGCTATCTCAACTGTTTTTTGTGATGCATTTATTTTTAATTCTATCATATCTAATATATCTACTCATCCATTACAACATCTTAATCCATGCAACATTGAGCTTATTTTCTTATTAATTTTTTATGCTGAACATTAATCAGTCACATCCAACATTGTAGATCTTATAGTTATGTGATAAAATTTTCACTTAAATGTGAGTCATACTTTCTTATCACAAAAGAATACCATCTAAAATGCATACTCTTCTATTTTATCCACCCAATCTGAATTATATGGTCTACATGTCCCTTTATTTATTCCTCATTTTAAATGATAGACTTGGGAAACCTGCTTTTGTTACTTGAAAAAATCCAATTACTTTATTCTAAGCATATTTTTTGTTCTATACTTTTGTCTTTCTCAAAACAGTAATCCAAAAAAGAAAATTTTTTATCTTCACTAAACAAAAAAAAAGAGGAATAATACATAAACTTGTATTATAATAATTATAATTTAATTTTTTATTATATGAATATAATATTTTATTAACTACATATTTTCATACTTATATTTCTTTAAAAAAGACAAAAGAAAAAACTGTTGTACTTATCTCTCATATTATGTCAAAGTCGATAATTTTGGTCGTCCTCGTGCAACATAAATTCCTACGAAAAAACTTATTTCTGTACAGCTTAGTGATTGACCTATTTGATCAAATTAACTTATAAATGATTTTTTCAAGCAATGCCGTCATTTAAGACTAATGTTTTAAAAAATTGAATCAAAACAAACACTTAATTGGTTTAAATAATTTGACACTTATTATTATTATTTTTTAAACAAGATTGTTGTTTCAAATATTATAAATAAAAAAATTGGTGTTAAAAAAAATAATGCATAATGAACCTATTTGACTTCACATTTTTTGTTTAAGCATTTTCTGGTTTGATGACAGTTGAGCTATATTTAATTATTTAAACCAAGAACCGGAAGTCTTACCAATTAAATCTCTAGCTCAATATTTGAAATATTGTTTAACACATTAATTAAAAAAATTTTAAAAAATTATGTTTCAATCAAAATTTAAATCTGTGTCCTCAAAGTGTTATTTAGTAAAATTCATTTACAAATTATGACATTACACAAACATTCTTCAGTTTTATTTTTTATTTCAACTTTTTTATTATTTAATTATGGTCTTTTTTAAGTGCATATATTTTGATTTTATTACATAAATAAATATAGGACACATATGCGAAAGAATAAAATGTTCAAATTATGAGCTTAAAATGTGTGTTGTCTTCAATTTGATAATACTAAAATTCATATAATGTATTATTAACTGTTGTATTTTACAGTAGTTCTAGTTTATGGAGTATATCTATATTTTATTCCTCTAAAATGTCTTACATTATATATTTATATTCATTCTTTAAAATAAAATGCATACATAAAATATTAAATGATTCTTAATGTCTTGACTTTTTAGACAAGTAAGTTGATTCTTAATGGAGAAATACTTTTTCATTAACCGAATCGGAATAAAAAAATATAAGTAAAAGTAAAAAATTATTCCATATTCGAATGTAACTATAAAAATATTTTTTATTAAAATAAAAAATTATTAAGTTAATTAAATATAATAGATATAAAAATACTTTTTCTTATAGAATTACAATTGAGAACATGAATCTTTGGCCATTTTCAAAAAAATATTAAAGTTATTTTTGAAAATGCAATTGACTCATTTATTATGGCACACTTTCTCTTTATTCTACTGCTTCTGTTTAAAATCATAAACAACTCCCTATCTAAGTATTTATTTCTCAAAATAAGTAAAAATTTAATTATTTTCTGCTTTTTTCCTTTTTTTTTCTTTTCCAAAAACACAAATAAACAAGTAACATAATGTTCAAAATTACTTATTCTTTAAAATAAGTACTTTAAAACAAGTAACACTTTTTTTGTACAGTCACGTGTTAAAAAAAAAAAAGACAAATGCACAGGACTTAATTATATATATAGCTTGAGTTTTTAAAATTTTTTCCATAGACTTACTTTTTCTCTCTCCATAAAAGTTAATAAAATATAAAACATTTTAAAGTTCTGTAGAAATTATTTTTCTCTGTCTAGTTTTTTAGTATTTTTGAATTAATTTTCAAAGTAACATTAAGATAATAATTAAATACTTTCCTTTCTTTATAAGTATCATTTTAGAAAATAATATTAAAATTAATTAAACACTTTAATAAACTTCTGGAAATATTAATTTCAAAGATTAGAGATGCATTTGTTTTAACTTAAAACAATATTTTTATTATCTATTTTTAGTACATTTTAAAAAGTAATTATTTTTAGGTTACTGAAAAACTAATAAATAATGTTTTGTAAATATATCTTTAATAAAAATACTTTAAAAAAAATCAACAAATGAATGCTAAATTAATGTATGACTTACTGGGAAAAAAATTATAATAAATCAATAAAAGAGGTGATAAGAGAAATATCAAAGTTATATACATAAATATTGAAACATTTTAAGAATTAAATATCAATAAATTAATAAAAATATACGTAAAATTGATATAAAATAATTTTTTTAATTAAAATTCTAAAAGCATGTAATATGAAGAAAAAGTTATTAACAAGTGCACTGACTCGTAAAAATTTCAAAAAAAAACATATTAAGATATAAAGTAAATTATAAACTTAATGAAATTATCCGTTGTTAATTGTTAAACGGCTCTATTAATTTATTGACCGTTACACTAAAGTCCCACTGTTGTACCTTTTGATAATAACAAAACATTTGTTTTGATTATCTGAAAAAAAAAAAAAAATCAATGTGAGGGAGATTCTTATTCTGTAGGCTGAAGAAGATCTATATTGTATTTTTTGAGTATAAATAGAGATATATTATATTTAGAGAATATTTAGTGAAATATTGTGTTTTGAAAAAAAAGAAAAAGAAAAAGAGGTTGAAATCGCAGGGGAACACACAAATTCTTTAGAATTTGTGTTGGTCACTGCAATTTTTATATAGAAATTGCTATACTAGTAGCAAATTCTTAGAATTTGCTATACTTCACTATAATTTTAAAAAAATAATAATAAAAAATTAGTCAATCTCTCCTATAAATAGAGTGGTATTTTGTCGGAGTTTTTGCAAATTATCAGTCACTGCTTGAGAGTGAGTATCAACTTAAAAGTGAATTTTTGAGAGTATTGAGAGCATTTGAGAGTATTGAAGAGTATAAGATAGTTTTAAAAAAATTGAGTAAAAAAAATATGGATAGTAATATAATTACTACTATTGTATATTTTAATGGTTCTATTACAACATCTGATAAAAGTGTAATGTTTAGTTGTGATTATCCTGCATGGATGTATCTTCATGAAAGTATATCATTAGAGAAGTTAAAAGTAGAGATTTCTCAAAGCATAAATATTGGTTTTTAGAAAAGAATGGAAAAAATACGATATAGGTGTCTAATCTCAAATGTTAATGGGATTTTAAAATTTTGAGTAGTTACAATCAATAGTGATAGGGATATGAGAGTAATATTTAGGATATATCGTCAATATCAGACTTTCAAATACAGTCATGGAGTTGTATATTGACTTCGAAGAAATTATTGCTCAAACAAGTCCTAGCTCATATCCGGCTAACCAATATTACAATAAATTTGTTCCTAATGCAAACCCGGTAAATGGTATTATATTTTGCTTTGATAATATTCACTTCAAAATTAATATATATTTATTTTATTATAATTATTATTATTATTTATTATTATATGATATACAAAATATGCTCTACACTTGCCTTTTATTGAGAATCCTGTGTATCATAAATGTATATGATAATAATCTTTATTAATTATTATTCTTTTTATTATTATTGTTATTATTTCTATTATTATTATTACTATGATTATTTTAATATTATTATATTAGATATTATTATTATTATTACTGTCACTACTTCTACTATTATTATTTCTATTATTATTATTATTATTACTACTACTATTATTATTATTATTACTTATAGACTATTATTAATATTAAGAATAATAATAATATTATTATTATTATTACTATTACTACAATTAGTATTTCTATTATTATTATTACTTCTTCTACTATTATTATTATTTCTATTATTTATTACTAATAGACTATTATTATTAATATTCAGAATAATAATAATATTATTAATAATATTACTATTGTTATTATAATGATAATAATGTTATTATATTAGATATTAGTAAATTACTATTATTATCATTTTAAATTGAATTTTTAATCACTCTTTATTATATTATTAGTGCTATTATTATTATTATTTGGGGGTGTATTTAACAGGCTTCTTGAGTTTATTCTGCAATTTATCTCCAACATAATGCATCCAAGATTTGTGGCTAGATGTCTGCCCCACATTTCTTCCACTAGGCTCATTTCTCCCACCACCTTCCTCTTCCTCTCCCTCTTCTTCATTCTCATCCTCGCCTTCTACTTCTTGTCCCTCTTGCTGTGGCTCTTGGACGGATGTTGTTATCAACTATGAAGTGGCTTCGACATCACCTGTAGCTCTAGGACCCTGTAGTAATTCCATTATCATCTCATTTACAAATCCTGAATTCTCAACAATTACAGGTACATGCTACTAAAATTCTTGTGGTGGTATCGGTGGAATTGGCCAATACAAGTCTCCATGGACAGTTGAAGCAGTACTTCCACATCTAGATTCAGCAGCACGAGATCGACTATGTTGACGTGAGCCAGCACCATGATGGTAGTGTACTCCACTATCAACTAACCTTCTTCCTCGCGAATGACCTTCATCACCACGAGCTGATATGGATGACGACGATGAAAAGCTCATTCGATGCAACTCCATCACAGGTGGTCGAGGCATGTAACTGTATGGGTATTGGGGTGGAGGTGAAGGCATACGGCTATAAGGAGGATACTGCCATAGTGTCGAGAGCATGTGGCCAAAAGGAGGATATTGAGAAGGTGGTGGGTATATCTTGGCTGCATATTGAGGTACTTCGGCATAAGGAGGATACTGCAGGGTAGCGGATGCATCTCAGTTGGATATTGAGGTACTTCGGCATAAAGAGGATACTACGGGGGTGGGTGCTGAGAAACCTGAACATGCTCTTGCCTTGGACGTAACTCCCATTGTCGTAGGTCTTGCAGTAGGATATCGGGTGACAAATAAACACCCATAGCAAACTGACGATACCAATTCCAATAATAGTGATGTGGATAGGGATCATTAGAGGGATTACCATGTAATATGTGCTGCTATCTTTGGTTCCAATATTGCAGCCACTCTGCATACTTTTCTATCCAATTAGTGCCTTGTGCTCCTCTTAAGTCTTTATTATGATGTCCTAACAAGCTTGTCGGATTGCTAGATATTTCTTGTTCCATACCAAACTGACACATTACAAGGTCAGCTGAATGCCATTCAATCATCTCAAAGCAGGATGAGTGGACTGGTAGTTGACCACAATGACCTCTCATCTGCCAAGAAATGAGGAATAATCTCATCAATGCCTAGCCGATGGTATGGTCGCCACTGAAACTGCATTATAAAAGAAAATTATATTAGTCTCAGCAAATATATTGATTGTTACAATAATCTCTATAATTTTTTTTATCACTATCTCATCGTGCGTCATCTGATCTATCCGCAGCCTTATATTACCCACACGCCTAAATGGAAATTCTGGAGGGAATGATATGTTTATCCACTTGTAAAATGTTATATTAATTAGATACCCATTTAGTAATAATAAATTATTGATAACTCTACCTGGAGGCTAGAGAAAAACACGGTGAGGGATTATTAGGAATAGGAGCCAAGAATGGAAGTCGGTGCCCCGCCCATGACTGTAATAGCTGCAAGCAGCTAGTAATTTCCACACATTCAGTGCGCGTTGCACGGCATAAATTTCTATAAAGTACAACGAGGCAAGCCGAACCACAACTATACTCGCCGACCTCTTGCAAATTTTCAAGTAATGGAAGAAATTTGCAACTAACCATAGATGTGCCCTTATCTGATGTAAGCTGTATCCCCGTAAGAGTTAATAGGCACGAGTAAAGTACTGTAATGTTTCATTAGGTACATTCGGCCCAAAAGCATCTAGTCTATCTTCACAGAATTGGTCATACAACTAACTCAGTCTGATTGATGATTAGTAAATATCACTCGCATCAGGCCTACAACCAAGAAGGCTCTAGCATAAATCTCCAATTCTTTCTTTATTGAAAGATGTGGATCCAATAACAGGTCAACCATCGACATGGATCCCAAGTTGAAGTGCCACATCCTCTAATGTGATCGTACACTCACCAATTGGAAAGTGAAATGTGTGCGTTTCTATCGTTTAACCAACGCACTAATTAGTTCATCTTCTATTTCCAAGTGGTCCATCATAGAAACATTCAACAACCCTACATCTCGTAGGTAGTTATATGTTTTTTATGGTGGTTTCTCTAATTGCAATACTCGAGGTATCAGTATTCTAATTTTTTGTTACAATTTTCATAGAAATAGAATAATTAGTAGGTATAAATAAAAGAATAATACTAATACATAAATTAACAAGCGAGTTTTAATATGTGATTTTATATAAAAAATATTTATCATTAAAATACTACAAACATATTTCACATTTTGATATCGATTTCTCCAAATTCAACACTCAAGATGACAGTATTCTAATTTTTTATTATAATTTTCATAAAAATAAAATAATTAAGAGGCTTAAATAAAATAATACTACTAATATATAAAGTTATATAAACTAATAAATAAACAAAATAAATTATACATATATTTTTGATATATTTCTGATACGCAAGATCCTCATCGAAGGTAAGTGTAGAGCATATTTTATATCTTATGTCACAATAACAATAACAATAACAATAATAAACAGAATAAAAATAAATATAATAATAATAATAATAAACAAATAAATAAATATTACTCCTTCATTGCAATCTTCTCCAAAATATGATTTTCCGATTTCAATGTCTTATCCACATTTTTTGAGCAAAATATTTTTTCTCTATATTAACTCACTATCTCTTCACTTTTTTTTTTTTTTTAATTTTCCCAAATTGCCTAATTCAACTCATTTTCTTCTTGCATTCATTTTTCATTTATACATAGAGACTCAGCTCTCATATTTCTATCTATAGATCAATTTCTTCGCAATTTATAGAGAGAGTTGAGGGTGATGATTTATTGTACACATGTGAGATGTAAAGTGTATAATTGTACAAAATAACTGAGATAATTGTACGTAAGAGATGATAATTGGAGCTCCGTATAAATTATTTTTTGACAAAGTATCACATCCCAATACATCACTACAATTTCCCCAAAATTGTGATGATATGTTGGAATTTTATCTGACATCCCACACGTCGGAACACATTATCACAACTTTGGAGATATTGGAGTGGTGTGTTATGATTTCTATACTTTAAATTATAGAAATTGCAATATATCATTGCAATTTCCCCAAAATTGCATAATTTCTCTTTAATATTAGAATAAAATTATCATATTTTATTAATTATTTTTTAAACCCAATAAAACACTAAATATTTCATAAATATATAATATCCAATCGAAAAAACCTATTCTGTACCGTTAATTTGTTTATTTATTTATTTTTAAGTTTCCCTTGATGGCGATGTGATGTGTCGACGAAGCACAGTTATTAAACAAATTCAGAATGGTTGAAGGAATGAAGGGTCGGTGGCCGTCGGCGGTGGAATAGATGCGACAGTCAGATCTATACCATGTATCACCTGTAAATTATTATCTAATTGAGCTACTAGAAGTAGACCCGGGACATGGAATTTTGAACAATTTACATGGGATAAAAAATTTAAATTTTATAGTAGTTGATGTATTAAAAAAATTATTTTTTTATTATTAATAATTTTAACAATTTAATTTTGATATATTATTAATATAAAAAATTTATATAAATATTTAATTATATATTATTATAATAATATTTAATTTTTATATTTATTATTTCAAAAATTTTATAAATAATATATAATTAGATAATAAAATAACATTATTTTATATTAATAATATATTAAAATTAACTTCTAATTTTTAAATTATTATTTAATAAATAATTAATATCATAATTTTTCTTTACTTTTGAAATTTAAACAATAGAGAGTCTGAAATTATGTTAAGTGAACAATTAATATTAAAATAAAAAAATTAATTTTAATATATTATTAATATAAAAAAAATTTATATTTTTATTTAATTATATACTATTATATAAAAAAATTTTAAAATAAGTGATAAAAAAGTTAAATATTTTTCCTAATATAAGAATATATAATTAGATAATAATATAAAGCTTATTTATCCATATATTAAAATTAAATTCAAAATAAAACACCTAATATAATGCACACTACAAGCATGCTTTATTCAATGATAATTGCTTCCTCTTTTTTTTTTTTTCTTATCTGCGAAATTTGCTTGGGTTGTAACGATGCTAGATGGGTTTATCATGTTCTTTTTGCCTAGGATGTAAAAGTTAAAAGTTAAAACTGATGTTGCTGTATTCATTTCCGCCCCTTCTTGTTTCAGAAGTATTTGAGCCAGTTTTATTATTAAAAAAGAAAGGCGAGTTCTTCAATGGACCGTGTAACTCAGTGAATTACATGGTCCTTATATCTATACCATCAAAATGATAGTGAATGGTTGAGATTGAAAAATTTTACCATAAAAAAATAATTCCATAATAATTTATATCTATATTTTAATAATTAAAAGAGTGTAATTTATCAATTTTACCCTATTTTTTATAATTGGCTTTTTCTCACAACTCCTACTTCGTCACAAGCCGCCCCAGCACCATGCCGCATGTCACCACATCTCGCTAGTCCTCGCCCCTAGAGAGAAGGTGAAGAGCAAGGTGAAGGTACTACGAGGTGGCGGAGATGGTGGTGGCCGCGTTCCATGGTAGTCCAAGTGACATCGGTGACCTCAAGAACCGTGTTGGCCACCTCCACAGTAGTCTCGACATCACGCGCAAGATGTCGATGCGTACGTCGCAGTCTCCGCCAAAGCCGCGCACCATCGACCACGTGGTGGGTTCTTTGGGCATGAACGGCGGTGGTGTTGTGGGTGGGGAGGGGCGGCGCTGGAGCGAAGTGATGCTAGAGTAGGGCCGAAGTTGGGAGAGATGTGACTGTGAGGGACAAAATCACAAAAACGTGTTTTATTCTCAAGTGCCCAAAATGAGTGTATGATTAATGTGTGAATTTTATACAAATCCAATAACCCACTTGTGAATAGTAGTCTATATTATTTTGGCGAAATTTTTTTAGTTGCTGAGTTTAAAATTAATCCTTGCTGAAAATAGTGGGACTTTTATTTTATATTTTTTCATGAGACCTTTCTTCACCATTCATGCCAATAGGATTACAACTTAGAACACTGAACACAATACACACTTATGCTTGTTTTATTCTGAAATGCCCAAAACCCGAAGTTACTACAAGCAGTTCCAATTCCATAAGGCTGCAATAGCACGTGCAGTCTACTTAAAGAACTCCATAACCCAGAAGGTACGGGCATAGCTTTCATATCTAATGCCACTAAATCCAGCTCCAGTAGCCAATTCCTGAATTCTTGCTCACTCCTCTCTCTTCCACCTGGGTTTTGAGTCATCATCACAAGATCCGTTTGGGCGACCGACTTCCAAGCAGCATTCTTCTCAGGTACAATAGGAAGAACTGCCTCCACAACAATCACCTTCCCATCATCAGGAATAGCATCATAACAGTTCTTCAACAGTTTCAAGCAGTGCTCATCACTCCAATCATGAAGAATCCACTGCAAAATTGAGTCAGCATATATAAATTATAACCTGTTATAACCTGTCATTCTCAGTGATTGGGTAAGATTCATCTCAAAGGCATTATTATTTTACTGCCTAGTGGAAAAAAGTTTCAAAACAAAGTCTAACAGTTGTGGTCCTATTTGCGATTGTGGACTCCAAACCTGTAACAATTGTCGGTTGATGTCTGCTTGTGCAATTGTGAAATATTGCACAGCAATACACAAACACATTTTGTGAAGCTTCTTTTTTAACTCCACCCTGCCCACCACAATATTCTTTTTACTTTTTTTTTTTTTTGTGCTGATAATCTTTTTACTTCTACTATGCAAAAAGAAAAAAACTAGAGGTGAAACCATTAAAAAAGTAAGATTTAAATTTCAATGATTTAACTGCTATGATTTATGATAGTTTGTTGTTGTAATCTTGTATTATGCAAAGAATATTAAAATCTAGTACTACCCAGTTAAAGAGAAAAAACGAAGTTGCAGGAAAGCTATATAAAGAAAAATAAAAGAAAAACGAGGCAATTTAGAGAGCATGCTACTCTGCCAACTACCAAGCACCAAGTTACCTTCATAAAGATGGCATCTCCTTTTGGCACACTTTCAAACATGTCTCCCCCGATGTGTTCCACTCCTGCAACATGAGGACGCCTTTGCTTTTGAAATTGAAACCACTTAATCAATAATGCACAGCGAATAGTATATTTATATTATATTAACAACGAAAGCAGAGACTCACAAAACAAAGGCCATACCAGGATAGGCAGGGGCATGTTGTATGACATGAGGCAAGTCAAAATTGATACCCTGGATGTGAGGGTATTTGGAAGTGATCAAGTTAATGTTAATCCCAAGACTACCACCAACATCCACAAGCCTCTTTATGCCCTCAAAACCTTTGTAGCATTCAAGAACCTTCTTCATAACTATACTGCTGTGATTGATCATTGCTGTGTTAAAAACCTGATTGAACCTTGGGTCCAAGCCTGGATACTCAAATGCATGCGTCCCATGAACCCTGTTGAATGGAATACCCCCTTCCCGAATTGCATCTTTCAGTTGGGACCTAAGAAAGAATGCATGGTTATTTTACTTTAGCAAATGCAAAAGTCTAATTGAAAGAATCGTATAAAATGAGCCTCGTGAATTTTAATTTACTTTTTAGAAACATAATTTAGCAATCACTACTGCAGGAGAAATTTTGTGGAAATACCAGATATACACAATTGGACTGTCAAGAAGAGGATCACTAGATGCCACTAGATGCCTCTTCTCTACTACGATTTCCTTCCTAGTGTCTTCAAAGAAACTTCTCTTTCAAGGAGGCTTTTTTTTTTTTTTTCCGGGTTTATATTTCTTAGTACTAACTATTGAGAGGATTGAGTCAACTATCATTAACATTATTAAATTGATTTGATGGAAAGGGATAGGGACTAACCAGCTCTCAAGAAAGACCTTATCTTGAATTAAAGCCATCAAGGGCCCTATGGAAACACCATCAGAGTCGCGAGCAAAGTATTTGGCCACAGGAGCCATGCTATAGAGCCTCACAAAGGATCTAAGCCTTTGCTCATCTGGAACCACAGTGCAGTGAAGAATGGAGTGAGAGGCAAGAAGCGCGAGGATGCGATCTAACATTGCGGGTGCTTCTGGGTTCTTGCATGAAACAAGGGACGCAATCTCCTTTGCAGAGAGCTTAGCATCTGGACCAGCCTTCTGTATGGCATCAAAAATGCCAAGCTCAGCTACGGATTGCAGTGACATGGTAAGCGCCGTAGACATGACAAGCTGTACAGCGTAGGGGAAGCTTTCTTCATCATCAAGTTCTGGTGCTTGTTGATGATTGACTTCACCTTCCACAAGCTTGGAACTGGGAAGGTTGTACTCTGAGTTCACCATCTATAGCCTGGACTTGAAAACCAAACACAACACAACACAAAGTGCTTGGGATGTAATAATGGAATGGAATATAAAAGAAGGGAATGGAATTATGGAATGGATATACACATGCCACACTCTTTGAGAGTTTGATGGAGTGGATATACACATGCCACACTCTTTGAGAGTTTGATGGAGGAAGGTAAGAGAGTTTTAGTACTCTTATTTGGGAGTTCAATAACCAATGATGAAAAGAAAGGTTAAAATACTCTATTTTTTTATCAAATAATGATTATTCCTCCCAAACCTTCCAATTTGGGGGACAACAAATTTAACTTTTTTAATGGCAAGGAAAGGTCTTATACAAGGGCAGAGCTAGGCCATTTTATTAAGAGTAACCAATATTTAATAGGTAATTTTATATAAATTTAATTTATATATATTGTTAGTGTAAAATTTTTTTATACAAATATCTAATCATATATTATCATATCAATAAAAGTATTTGACTCAACCACCCACTACGTTAAAAGTCTTACAAACACAAGTATATAATTGGATGATAGTGTAAAATTTTTTTATAATGTCAATGCATATCAATTAAACTCATTTTATATAGAGAATAATATATATCTTATAACTTTTTATAAAAATTTAAATAAAATCACAATATATAAAAGAGAATAAACATTTTACAATCAAAATTTAAGAGAGATATACATATATGCATAATATATTGTATAATATAGAATTTAAAAATTTAATTAAATAAAATGTTTATAAGATCTAACTAAATAAAAAATTTTAGAGGGAGCCAAATAAAGAAAAAAAATTACAAAGAAACTACAAATCTTAGGGGGGGCACCACCCCTTTCAGAAACATAAGGCTCCACCCCGGGTCTCATAGTCCCTTTATAGCCATTTTACGCGTTCGTAATTAATAACTCTCAAACAAACATTTTACCTTACCATTCTATGCCACTCCATTAGTGCCCATCCATCCAAACACTACCTAAAATTCAAGTCCTTTTTAACATTCCCTCCATAGTTTGTTGGTTCTTTCTCTGCCTTTATATATTAGGTTATTTTCAATTTGATTTACTCTTTTTATAGGTTTTTACTTTTTAGGTTGAAACAAAATATATCCTCTTATTATAAATAATTCTATTTGAATATTTAAGATCTCATAGAAGGTACAATTTTTTCAACATCGGTCACTCTATATCTAAGACTCGAACCCAAAACTACTTGTTAATGAGATTTTTATAAGTTTTTATTATATCTTCTTATCACACTAGCAAACTACTCAAGTTAAAATTTTACTATTTTTTGAACATTTAGTGTTAATCTTACTTTCTTTTCAACACATTCTTTCTTAGTTTTATCTTATCTAATACATCTTTCCAATATTGAGTTTATTCTTTGGTTAAACCCTAAATGCCCAACATTGAATCTCAAATATTATTATAGATTTTACAAACATGTAGTAAAAGTTTTTGTATGCATATTTTAATTAAAAAAATTATAAAAGAATTCAACAAATGAATCCTAAATCAATTTATGGACAAAACCCCCCCAAATTGATCCCTATTGAAAATATCACATGATTAATTCGTCCTTATAAAATGAAAAATTTCAATTTAGTCCCTAAAGTACCCTGAAGTAAGTTAAATTAGTATTTTTTTAGGGACAAATATGCTTAATAAAAATATTTTTTAAGGACTAATTTGTCCATAAAAAAAAATTAATTTGACCTACATTTTTAATTCTTAAAGATTAATTTGAAAATTTTCATTTTTAGTGACAAATTTATCCTACATTGTTTTTTATAGGGATTAATTTGGGGTGTTTTGTCTAAATTGACGATTTATTAGGAAAGACAATATTATAAAAAAATCAAAGAAAGGGGTGATAAGAAAAGTATTAAATTTATATAAATAAATAGTGAAATGTTTCAAGAATTGAATAATTAAAAAATTAATAAAAATATAAATAAAATTGATATAAAATAATTTATTTTTAATTAAAATTCTCGAGACTGTGTAATATGAATAAAAAACTATTAACAAGTGCACTAATTCATAAAAAATTCTAAAATAACATTTATCAACGAAAAAATAAAATTATAAACTTAATCAAATCAGTTATTATTAAATGACTCTAATAAAGTTATTAAGAGTGATCTAATGATCAAAGATTTTGATAATATATATATAAGGTTAAATATTTAAACCTTATCACTAATGTAAATAATAATAATAATAATAATAATAATAATAATACTCTACTAATTTGTGAACAATTACACTGAAGGCGCAACCCTTGTAGTATATGATGACAAAAAAAAGGTAGTTGTCTAGATTTGTGATCTAAAAAGCCAAAAATAAATAAATAAATAAAATCAATTTGAGAGAGATTATCCTATCACTACTATTAATTTATTTATGACTTAAATTTAGTTCCTATAAAATTAATAAATTTTGATTTTAATTTTTAAGAATTTTTTTATTTAAATATTTTGAAAATTTTGGATTTTAATCCCTATCATCTACTTTCATTAGATGATAATATATATGATGAATAATTACATCACCTTTCTCATGTTCAAGTAAGGAATAAATCAAAAAATTAAAATCAAAATTTATTAATTTTATAAGATCAAAAACATATTTAAAGTTTTATTTATTTTCAAGTTTTTCTTCGTTATTGATGTGATGTGTTGAGAAGGACAAATTCATGGTGGTTGCCGCGGGACCTTCAACATTGGGGTACTATTAATTTATTTATTTTCAAGTTTCTTTGATATTAATGTGATGGGTTTACAAGGACAAATTCATGGTGGTTGTTACGGACTTTGAAAAGTTGAAGGATAATTTTATAAGTTATATTATGTATATTTATTTTATGTGAAATATCGTGTTAATTTATATCTTATTTATCATAGAATTGGGTATGAACTCGAGTTTTTATTCAATTCATATTAAATTTTTAAAATTACAAAATAAACCTAATTTAAATAAAGTTGTAAGTTTAGCCTTTCAATCAAATTATAATTTATTTTACACACATTATCTCAATCAAATTTTTTTCTTCCTCATATCAAAATAACCATCCTTCTTCAAATTTTCCAAAAAACAAGAGTTCTAAAACTTCATCTCTTTTCCCCACACTTTCCAAACCCATGGGCCCCAATATTTCCACTAAAGAAGCCTACTTGTGGGCAAGAAAACCAAAGCTGCAATTCTTGCTGCCACAACAAAACAAGGAAGGAATCGTAGATTCAATTTTATTTGTCCTAATCATCTTTTTTTGCCTAATTTTTCCATGGTATGTTTCACTTACAAGTATATAACTAGTAGGTGAAGGCTCCAATACACTTTTTTTGACAAGGTGCACCCATATCTTAAAGATCTATGACTTATATTATGTTAGAGTATTGATACACCAATTGTTGCAGGCTCACTTTAAGTTCCCCTCTGGTCTCTCTCTTTCTCTCTCTCTCTGCTACTACCATATCTTTCATCGCCATAATGCATCTTCGACCAATCAATCATCAGCATTCCGGTGATCCCTTCGCCGCTTCGACCCACACCTTTGTTAACTACTCTCCACCACTCAATTCTCTTCCATTTTCTCTGTTTCCTTAGATTCGTTGTCGATTCAATTGTGATGCATCTTGAGAGCATAACAAGAACAGTTCATAGATTAGCAGAAGATCCTACAATAGTGTTCCCCATGCCTCCGCTGTGGTAACAACAACAACCTTAATCTACATTCGAATGCCTACATCGTTGTCAACCATGCCTCGGCGGTGGAGCCTCCATGAATTCCGGCAGTGCGGCCGTGGCACCTATGATGCTTCCAAGAGTCTAGCATTGGAAGATAGACAGTATGAGTAGCAGGTCTGAAGAGGAACGAGAGGTCTCCAATGCTGCCAAGGAGTTGGTGGCAACAACCACCGATGTGGCGGACGTTGCCACTATTGGCGGCGATTGATTTGGAATCAGAGGATGCAATGGTGGGGATGAAGCATGGGGTCTTTTGAGGGGAGGGTAGTAGGGGTAGCGGAAAGTGAGAACTAATATAATAGACCATATCATTAATTACATTGGTAGTTCATCAACTATAGATCTTTAAGGTGTGTGATATATCTTGTAACTATGGGTGCACTGGAGCCTTGCCCTAACTAGTAATATTCTTGTTTACGGGCCAACTCTCATGACTAAGATTTTCGTAAAGAAAAATAGTACTTTTAACTATATTCTATTCTCTTATTTGGGTTGCAGTTTACCTGTGAAGCATGGATACGTGCTTTTGTAAAAAATACCCGCATCCGGTACGTTCTGGGTACAAGTACGCGTTAGGTACACCGGGGTATGTACCCAACAAAAATTTTGTTTTGGAAAAAAAAATTGGGTATGGCTGGGTACCGCTTGGGTACAGTTGAGTATGGCACGAGTACGGATTTAAACTAAACTACGTTGTTTTGATACTTTTTTTTCTCTTTTTTTTTTGGAAAGACAATATGAAGCAGAAAGTCTTCCCCCCAAAATTTTCCCTTTCCTTCCCAAATTGAAGCACACCCCACCTCACTTCACTTCCAACTTTCCACCAGCCACCACTGGCGAGTCCTTGTAGCAGCGATGCTTCTCGTCCAAAGAACAAATGAGCTTCTCGCCCTTGCAAAGGGCACTTCTCATCCAAAGAAAGTGAGCTCCTCGTTGTTGCAGTGACGACGCTTCCAAGTCCTAGCTAGTAGCTCCAATCCTCCTCCTCTCTGGTGAGAGAGGTGCAACTCCTTCTCTCATTTTTGACTATTTTGTTTTTTTTTTTTTTTATATACTATGCTGGAGTTGATATGTTGGAATTATTCTTGAAACACATAATGAGTGATTAAATTTTTTCTGGTGTTCTAATTCTTGTTTTTTATAATGAGCGGAATTATTCTTTTTATTGATGATGGGAAAGGAAATGATGAGATTGAGACTGTTAGAGTTTGATTGTTAATCATACTTAAATGATTGTTATATCTTTATTTTGAATAATGTTTTAAGTATTGTAATTTTTTATTTTGTGGTGTAATGTTGAACAATTTAGACTTATTTTATATTGAAGTTGATGTGTTTTCTTATTTATAATATGAAATTTTAGTTTTTATTTTATGAAATTTGTGAAATTTTTATATTTTTAAATATATATATATATATAACATATCCGTACCCCAATTTTTATAAAATTTTCATGCCCTGTACCCTTATCTGTGCAACATTGCAGTTTATAAAACGCTAAAAACACAAACAAATCATCATTATAGGTGACCAAATAGAACTCAGTCACCGTATATAATGACATCTCAAAGTAAATAATGATACAAGTCCCACATGATGCTGCAATCTTAAACTTGGAACGAGACGTTATCTGGGCAAGTCTCAAATGCCATCAAAAACTAAAAGTGGAAGCAAATACAAATGCCATAAACAACACAATTAGAATCGTGATTATAAAATTGGGGGAAAATTGCACTTGAACTCTAGAGACCCTTTGAGCATTTGAAGAGATTTCAACTAGCTGGTTCATCTCCGCAGCTGAGTCTCGTCGAGAAAATGAAAGGCGAAATGCGACATACCTATAGTAATTAAGCTTCGGAATTCACAGTGAGAGACGAGGCAAGCAAGCTAGCGACCAATTGGGACTTAATAAGTCAAATTGGTTTGTACATTTTACTAACAAAACAATGGGTTTGAGATGTGTGGAGAAAAGAGATGGAGTTTTGGTGTTTTTTAGGGTTGTTTCTGGGAAATTTGGAGGAGGAAGGAAGACGATTATTTTGACGTAAGAAAGAAATAAAATTTAATTGAGATAGTGTGTATGTAAAATAAATTAATTTGATTGGGGGATTAAACTTACAACTTTACTCTAAATTAGGTTTGTTTTGCAATTTAAAGAATTTAATATAAGTTGGACAAAAGACTTCATATCACAACATTAGACTGGCCAAGCGACCACATAAATTTAGAGTCGATGAATCGTTAGTAATTGGAGCTGACATGTGAGAAAAAAAATTTTTTCCCTTATGTGGACATAGGAGAGATTATTAGAAGCTCTTATGTATATTTTCCGAAATACTCTATGTCTCACATTTTATAAATATTTCAATTAAGTTATGAAAGTTTTTTTTTAATTTACATTTCTAACATTTTCAATATTTCAATCTTACTCTTTTAGTAGATTTCATCTATATTATAAATAGAAAAAGCTGGTGTGAATGTCAAGTCATTGTTAATTTGGTGTTTCATTTGGTTTGTGCCTTGTTCATCAAATCTTCAACTTGATTTGAGGATTTTCTTTTACTTTGCTTTGAACTTGTTTGCTCAACCACTTTGAATTCATCATACTGAAATTGAATTCTCTACTGTAAGTGTGATGATTCTTGAGCGTCATCAATTTATATGTATTTTCATTGTAACCTAAGGTCTATATCAACTTTTTTTCGTTTATAATCTGGATGTTGTCTACTAAAAGAATGAGATTGAAACCTTTTAAAAATATTAAAGATATAAATAGAACCAAAAAAATTGAAACTAAATTAAAATTTTTGTAAAAGGTTTGTAAATGAAGTTTTACTTTGCCATTCTTTATTCATTGGATGAAATTTCAATCTTAATTAGTAATACAATTTATCATTAACATACATATTTGTTATTTAATATATTTTTTAATTTTACACATCAAAAGAATAATTTTTATTTTTTAAAAATAAAAAAATATAATTTAGTGATAAATAATCTTACTATTAACTGAACCTAAATATTACTCTAAAAATAAAGTAAACACAATATTAGCTGATACCGTTTGATTATCTGACATTGTTTTTTAGGTATTGTCTGCTGACATTTTTATTAAAGCGAGACTTGAAGTCGACTTAAAATTACTTAAAGCCGCTAACAAATAAATGAATGTGTTTAATTATAATTTACCCATCCTAAATTATAATTTGTTAGGTGTAGGTCTTATTTTTCAAAAATATAGTTGATAATTATTTATACATTATTTATAATTGAATTTTGATTTCAAACTTTAGCTTTAAAATATGTGAGAAGTTTTATTTTATAGTTCAAATGAAATTGTTTACGAATATCAAAATTTAATTTTTAAATAAATATTTCAGTAATCACTGTATCAAATGGGTTTTTCTCTAATAAAATCAAATTTAGAAAATTAAGTTCGTCTAAATTTAATTTTACCGAGTACAGTCCAAACACACTTTATTACTCGCTTTCAATTTTCAACTTTGGATTATATGATGTATTAGGTTTTAAATTTACTTTCTTAAATAGTAAAGTTGGATTATATATGTGATAATTGTATATAAAACTCCATATTAATTATGCATAGAACTACCGCTAGTTGTATCATTTGTCAAATTAAAAAATGAAAACAAACTCCCTAAATTGGTCCTTTACCAAAATATTGAGAAATAAATTAACCCTTCAGAATTTGAAAGCTCATTCAAAATTTCTTACCTTTCAAAATATATGGCACTTTGATTCCTAAAAATGCAAAATGGGCCACTTTAATCCATAAACACGCAAAGCAGCATTATTTACGTGAAATAATATATGTACATAAAACTTTCGTAAATACCTCTCACGATGTTATAATGGACTTGAACGAGATTTAATTTTAAAAACAGCGAGAAAAAGATAAAAGACTATGAAATAATGAAGATTAGATCAGTGAGAATTCTCGTGCACGATATCATGTTCTTTTTTTTTTGGGTCGAAATTCAACCATGGTTTGACTGAATGTGTAGCCTTGCGTTTCTCACTTCGACTCACGCACCCTTTGAAAAGTGGAAACCAGAGCACGTTGCCAGCAGCCCTACACGGCCCAGTTACGATACGCATTGTAATGGCACGACCGAGAGTATGGGACTTGGAGTAGAGAAAAAGTCAGCACAACAAATTTTTATTTTATATATAGATGATTTTTGCAAAAAATTATAATAAAAATATCACTATAACATTATAAATTTATTTTTATATTTATTAGCCTTAAACGTTAAATCATATATTTAAATAATAAATTAAATTTATAATTATAATTATTCAATAATTTTTTGGGCATAAAATATATATTCTCATTTTAAAGCAATGGCAGAGCTCTTGATTTAAAATAATGTTTGGTGAACTCACAAATACTATGACGCATACTTGACGCATACGAAAAAATGAGGAAAATGGCAAAAATACTAGAATGATGAGTCTCACATAATTATTATTACTTTTGTTTAATTTTTTTATCCAAAAATTTACTAGCGCAAACAATATAAACGTTGGTAAGTTTTTGATTTTTTATAAAACTTATCAGTATTTGCATTATTTGCGCTGGTAAGTTTCTGGATAAAAAAAATTGAATAAAAGTAACAATAATCATCTGCAACTCATTATCCAAACATTTTTGTCATTTTTTTTCATTTTTCATTATGCATCGCACTATTTGTGAGTTGCCCTATCATTACTCTTTGATTTATAATATATTTATCATTATCATTATTTTGTAAGCGTACATTTTTTATTTATTTATGTGTTTTTATAACTTTTTCTATACTTTTGATAGTATTTTTTATTTTATTTTCTTGGTCGTATGGTCGACATTTAAGAATTTCTTTGGTCATATTAGGATCTATTGATATTTAAAATTTTAACTTGTATATATAATCATGTTGTGATATTATGGTTACTGCCTTTTATGGAGAAAGAAAAGATTATGGGGCTAAGATTATAATTTTATTACACAAAATCATCTTCTTTCTATTGCATCAAAGAAACTTTTTTTATATGAAGTCCACAATTTTTTTCTGTTCTCTCATATTTTCTCTTGACACCTAAATAAAAGAAATTACCATTTCTTCATTTTTTTTTAATTTTCTTTCTATTTATTTTCATTGATTCAAACAAAAGTAAAGAGTTAAAACTCCCTAGAATGCAATTTTTTAGTTTCATATAACTTAATTTGATATATTTATATAACTGTCATTCAAATAAGAGAAAATACTATTTTTTCACTTAAAAGTGTCATATTTGCATGTTTATCTTTTCCTGTTACGTTGGCATTTCCATCATAATAACAAATCATATACATAGGCCGTCTTTTATTTCCTTTATATTATTTTAATCATGGCGTGGAGGAGTTGATTCTGATCAAATTTGAGATATGAACTAGTCAATATAAATACACAAATAATTGTGTTCAACTTGCTCAACAGAATACTAAAACAAAATGTTCATGATCTTCTCATACTTTATTTTTTGTGTCACAGTTATAATAAAGTCAGAACGTTTTTATTTAAAATAAAATGCAGTTCTAGCTTGATTTTGTGCAGAATGGGTTGAGTTTGAAATAATTATTCCTAATTGGTGTAATATTGTTTTGTACTACTAGCTTATTTCTCAATTACTATACGCTAAACAAGCACACGAATCCACTAAATTCGATATGCTAGTCCACAGTTAGTCAGCTACTGCCTACAACTTCCAATAAATTAAAGCATGACAATCAGCGAAGGAGGGAGCATGATTGATTAAGCCTTGAACATGTGCAGGCAGGATTCTTTTGAAAGTCCTGTGTTCCAGAACTTGCGGTAATATTCAATGTATGTGAAGTTAGTGTAGTGAGGAGGATGGTCATGGTCTACGAGCTGTGGGGCTGGTCCTATCACTGCATCCGGCGAGGGGCAGTAGAATGTTGGAATGGACATCCTCTCCTTCTCACAGTTCACCACAGCACGATGCAGCACACTCTGGTACCTATCATTGCTTATCACCTTCTCAACCCACATGAAACACGTAATGCCAGTCTTCTCAGTAAAGCGTCTCATCATCAAATTCACGGATATAACGCGCCTTACTAGTATATGGATTTATGTGATAACATTAACAACGTGACACAAATTTTTTAAAAGATTAATTTTGATATATTATTACTATCAAAAAATTTTACATGATCATTTAATTGTATATTATCATATATATATAAAATTTTTAAGATAATGGATATAAAAATTAATTAGTTTTGCCAATATATCATACTTAAATTCTTTTCTAAATCAATACAGAAAAAGTGCTGATCTTTCAAGGTTAAAATGTAATATTAATTGATCCCTATTAATTTTAAATTTAGTTTGTATATAATTTTTTTTAAATCAATTCTTATATTTATAATTACCTCTAAAGATATTCTTACCATTATATAGAATTATAACTATGTAAGTTGTCTTTTGTGGTTAATAGAAAATATTTAACTATTTTTCACTTACTTTGTTGACTATAATATGACAAATAAAAAACAAATAAAAGAGCACATACAAAACCCAAGAATTATCATCGTATCTCCACTTCTATAATTGGGAATTTAAAATTTCATTGCAAAAGAGAAAAAAAAAATGCCACATTAATGACAACAAGGGTCTGAGCTAAAAATATAATATAGTTACATCATGCTCCGCTAGTTATGTAAAGTGACTCATTCTCGAAGTTATAATCTCAATTGACATTAGAAGCATTTTTTTTATATATAAATAATGTATGTGCCTTTCTTTTTTGTAAAAGCTGAATTGAAAATCAATCACATGTAATTAAAAAAAAAACACTAAAATTGTATTTTCGCATAACTTAAAATTACTTTATCTAAAAGTATTATTTCACGTTAGTGGTATCAAGTTATTTTTAACTTTTAAGCACTTGTTTGCGAGAAATGATTTTTCAGTAAAAGATATATCATAATACGAGAATTTATGGGTATTTATAAGATTATGCGAATCTTTTATAAAATCGGTACAGGTTGCAGCGGATTCTCTTTCATTTATTTATTTTTTCGGAAGTCTTGCTTAAGATTGCTTCCCCCCTCACTAAGAATTGCTGCTTGCGGACAACCCACCACAATTGGTGGTGGGATCTTTTTTTTTTTTTTTTTGGTTTTTGACAACCAGTCACCACTTGTGGCAGATTTTCTTCTTCTTTTTTTTAATTTTATTTACAACCCGCTGCAGTTGTAGGATAGTTCCTTTTTTTTAAATCCCATATTCGGATAATATGTACTATCAAATGCTATATTAAAAAAAAAAAAATTGAGCCCCCATTTGCATTAAAAAAATTAGAGAAAAACAATATTTTTTTTTAATTTGGAGGAAAGAAAAAAAATTGAAAAAAATAAAAATTAAGTATGAGACTTTCTGAAAAAGTTTTCTCATCTTTTATGGAAAGAAAATGAGAAAAAGGTCGTTTGGAATTTTAAATTTATCATTTTATTCTTATAATTTTAATCTGATTATAAAAAAATTACACAACAGTGGTTTATATATTACATCAATTCAGTTTTTATATAAAAGAAAATTTTTAATTAGTCTCCAATTGGCAACTTTCTTGGCCTCCACAAACTTCTTGTAAAACTTTTAAGGTAGTGGATGGTTGAATCAAATACTTTTATTAATATTATGATTGAATATTTATATAAAACTTTTTTACACTATAATATATCAAAATTAAATCCTTTATGTATACTTATATTTTCTTTTTATTTTGATATATTATCTGTATAAAAAAATTTTATATATATATTTAATCATGTATTATTATATTAATAACAATATTTTGACTTTTACACCTACTCTTTCAAAAGTTTTACAAATAGTATGTGATAGAATGATAACATAAAACTCTTTTATATTGACAGTGTATTAAAATTAATTTCTAATTTTAAAATTAATTATTTTTTAATAAATAATTAATGTTGTATTTTTTTCTTTACTTTTGAAATTTAAAGAACACATAGTCTAAAATTCTGTTATGTGAACAATTAATATTAAAATGAATTTATTAAATTTAACATGTGATATTTTGTTAGATTTGATAATCAATATTAAAAAAAATATGAAAATAAAATAGATTAATTTTGATGCATTATTAATATAAAATAATGTTATATTTTTATCTAATCATATGTTAATATATAAAATATTTTTGGGATAGTAGGTAAAATAATTAAATACTTTTGCTAATATGTGCCAAAATTAAATTCAAAATGAAACACCAAATATAAAACACACTATAAGCATGTTTTATTCACAGACAATTGCTGTTTTTTCTTTCTTATCTGTGAAATTTGCTTCGGTTGTAATGATGTTGGATGAGTTTGTCATCTTCTTTCTGCCTATACGGTGTAAAGTTAAAACTGATGTTGCTATATTCATTTCGGGCTCCTTCCTGTTTTGGAAGTATTTGATTTATTATTAGAAAGAAAGACATGTTTTATTCTCAAGTGCCCTAAATTCCAACGTTCTCTTTCTGTTTTCTCTCTTTTTTATCAATAATTTTCTTTTACAATTTTTTTCTCTCCTCTCTCTCTCTAAATGTCTAATATGTCTACCTTGGATTCAAAGATCATTTCTCAAACCAAAAACGCTTGTTATTCTCAAAGTATCCAAAACCAATGTATGATTAAAGTGTGAATTTTACCTGCAAACCCCATAACCCACTCATGATTAGTAGTCCGTTTTATTATTTTGGTGAAATTTTTTTACTCGTTGAGTTCAAAATTAATCCTTGCTAAAAATAATGATCATTTTTCGTCATTATTGCTTGGGAATAACATTATATATGTTTTAGAAAGAAAAATATTATTTGTATATAATATTTATGGGATATTGTATTAACATATTCTTATCCATCATTGGATGAGAGTATTTTGGTACTTGTCTTACAAATATTATATACAAATAATATTATTCATTTTTAAAATGCTACCATTTGTATCATTTATCAAATAACTAAAATTGAAAAAAACAAGGGAACATTATTCCTTCTCATCATTTTCACTCTCTTCAGTTTTCATTATTCAGACCAATAGGATTTTAAGTTGAAACACTGATCATAATACACAGTTAAGCATGTTTTATTCTGAAAGTGCCTAAAACCAGAAGTAGCAAGCAGTTCCAATTCCACAAGACAGCAATAGCACGTGTAGTCTACTTGAAGAACTCCATAACCCAGAAGGCACGGGCATAGCTTTCATATCTAATGCCACTAAATCCAGCTTCAGTTGCCAATTCCTTGAATTCTTGCTCACTTCGCTCTCTCCCACCTTGGTAAAAAGGGATCATAGCAACATCAGTTTCTGAGACACACTTCCAAGCAGCATTATTCTCGGGTATAATAGGAAGAACTGCCTCGACAACAATCACCTTCCCATCATCAGGAATAGCAGCATAACAGTTTTTCAACAGCTTCAAGCAGTGGTCATCACTCCAATCATGAAGAATCCACTGTAAAATTTAGTCAGCATATATAAATTATAACATGTCATTTTCAGTGATTGGGTAACATTCATCTGAAAGGCATTATTATTTTATGGTTCCAGTGAAAAAAAGTTTCAAAACAAAAGTCTAACAGTTGTGGTCCTATTTGTGACCGATTTCCTCATCCAAGGGAAAGTCAGTTGAATAGCCGTACAAATCACTGTTGTGCACTCCAAACCTAAAACAATAGTCGGTTGATGTCTGCTTGTGCAATTGTGGAATATTGCATGGCAATACACTACACGAACACATTTTGTAAAGGGTTTTTCTGTAGAGATCTCAAACTCCACCCTGCCCACTACAACATTCTTTTTACTTCCCCTTTTTTTTTATTGGTACTGATCATCTTTTTAGTTTTACTTCTATTATGCAAAAAGAAAAAACTAGAGGTGAAACCGTGAAACCTTTTAAAAAGAGAGGTTTCAATTTCAATGATTTAACTGCCATGGTTTATGATAGTTTGTTGTTGTATTATACAAAAAAAATAGTAATATCTGCCACTACCCAGTTAAAAAGAAAAAATGAAGTTGTAGGAAGACTACTATATAAAGAAAAGTAAAAGAAAAAACAATGAGGCAATTTACAAAGCTTGTTTTGCTGCCAACTACCAAGCACCAACTTACCTTCATAAAGATGGCATCTCCTTTTGGCACACTTTCAAACATGTCTCCCCCAACGTGTTCCACTCCTGCAACATTAGGAAGCCTTTGCTTTTGAAATTGAAACCACTTAATTTAGGGGCGGATCCACGTTCATGGAGTTGGGGAGCATATGCCTCCACTAGACTTTGAGATTTTTTTTTAGTATTATATAAGTATACATATATTTTACCTCTATTATTTTATTAAATTTGATCTCACACTAAAAAAAAAATATCTAAAACTTTTGATTATATTTTTGTTCCTATTATCTAAATTTTCTAGATTCATCATTGACTTAATTAATAATGCATAGCAAATAGTAGATTATATCAACAAAGAAAGTAGATATGTCATACCAGGATAGACAGGGGCATGTTGTATGACATGAGGCAAGTCGAAATTGATACCCTGGATATGAGGGTATTTGGAAGTGATCAAGTTAATGTTGATCCCAAGACCACCACCAACATCCACAAGCCTCTTTATGCCCTCAAAACCTTTGTAGAATTCAAGAACCTTCTTCATAACTATACTGCTATGATTGATCATTGCTGTATTAAAAACCTGATTGAACCTTGGGTCCAAGCTTGTATACTGAAATGCATGCGTGCCATAAACGCTGTCGAATGCAATACCCCCCTCTTGAATTGCATCTTTCAGTTGGGACCTAAGAATGAATACACGGTTATTTTACTTTAGCAAATGAAAAATTCTAATTGAAAAAGTCTTATAAAATGAGCCTACTGAATTTTAATTTATTTTTAGAAACATAATTTAGCAATCACTGCTGCAGGAGAAATTATGTGGAAATACCATATGTGCACAATTGGATTGTCAGGAAGAGGATCACTAGATGCCTCTTGTCTACTACGATTTCCTTCCTCATGTCTTCAAGAAAATTGCTCCTTCTCCTTTGCAATAAAATCTTATACAAGATTCTGTTTCTATTTTTGGGTTATATAAAGGAGGGGTTTTTTTTTTTTTTTTTTTTGGTTTAAGTTTCTTAGTACTAACTACTGAGAGGACCGAGTCAACTATCATTACCATTTTTAAATTTATTTATGGAGAGGGATAGGGACGAACCAACTCTCAAGCAAGACCTTATCTTGGATCAAAGCCATCAAGGGCCCTATGGAAACACCATCAGAGTCGCGAGCAAAGTATTTGGCCACGGGAGCCATGCTGTAGAGCCTCATAAAGGATCCAAGCCTTTGCTCGTCTGGAACCATAGTACAATGAAGAATGGAGTGAGAGGCAAGAAGGCCCAAGATACGATCTAACGTTGCAGGTGCCTCTGGGTTCTTGCATGAAACAAGGGACGCAATCTCTCTAGCAGAGAGCTTGGCACCTGTTCCAGCACTCTGTATGGCGTCAAAAACGCCAAGCTCAGTTACGGATTGCAGTGACATGGAAAGCGCCGTAGACATGACAAGCTGCACAGCGTAGGCAAAGCTTTCTTCATCTTCAAGTTCTGGTGCTTGTTGACGATTGACTTCACCATCCACAAGCTTGGAACTGGGAAGGTTGTGCTCTGAGTTCGCCATCTGTAGCGCGGACTTGAAATCCAAACACAACACACAACACAACACACAACACAAGGTGCTTGGGATGTGGTTGCTTAGACTCGTTGATACTCTAAAATTGACCACATATCCCTATCCTACCTTTCGGTCTTCTCCTCCTTATAAGTTCTGTCCATAGTCGTTAAGGGTATATTTGGAAGGTTAATTTGTGATGACAAGGAATAATGACTAATAGAATGGAATAGAAAAAAGAAAGGAAATGATACATGCATACCTTACTTTTGTTTGAGAGTTTGATGGAGAAAGAAAAGAGAGTTTTAGGATCCTCATTTGAGAGTTTAAGAAATAAAAAATTAAAATAGTCTATTTCTTTTTACCAAATAATGATTGTCCCTCCCATCAAACATTTATGTCAAAGTAGATAATTTTAGTCACCCTCGTGCAACATAAATTCCTACGAAAGAACTCGTTTCCGATCAATGTAGTGATTGAGCTAGAGCTTATTTGATTTAATTTTTGAAAGAATTATTTTATTTGAAAGGATTATTTTTAAAATAATTAATTTATATTTAATTTAAATATGTTAAAAATAAATTTAAAAGAATAATTTTTGTTTAAATAAAATAAAATAAAATAATTCTTAATTATTAATATAAAAATAATAATAATATTTCATCTTAAAAATATATTTTTTAAAATAAAAAATATTTTTAAAAATATTTTTCTCAAAAATACTTTTAGTTGCTTTAAAAGTATTTTTAATGAAATAAAAAAATATCAAACATATTGAATTATTATACCACTTCATTCTTATGCTAATAAAAATACTTTTAGCTCCAAATTTTAAATCAAACAAGCTCCCATTTGTTCAAATTAACTTATAAATAATTTTAGTTTTTTTTGGAAGCAGTGCTGTCATTTAAGACTAATGTTTTAAAAAACTGAATCGAAAGAAACACTTGATTTGTCAAGTGACTTGACGCTTACTTTTTTTTAAAGCAAGATTTTTGTTTCAAATATTATAAATAAAAAATTAGTGTAAAATTTTTTTTAATTCATTGCGAACCTATTTGACTTAAGTTAGATCAGTTAAAATTTAATTAATTTTAGATATTGTTTATTAAAAAAATAATAAAAAACAAATTATTCAGATGAACTAGTTAGTTAAATAGTGAATTGTTCGCATTTTTTGTTTAACCATTTTCCGATTTAACGACTGTTGAACTATATTTTAACTATTTAAATCATGAACCTGAAGTCCTGTCAATTAAATCTCTAGTTTAATATTTGAAATATTATTTTACACATTAATTAAAACAATTTTAAAAAAATTATGTTTCAATCAAAATTTTACTCTATGTCCATAAAGTATTAGTTAGTAAAATTCATTTATAAATTATAACATTATACAAACATTCTTCAGTTTTTTTGGGTCTCAACTTTTGTATTATTTGATTATAGTCCTTTTTACAGACTCGAACCGAGTCCAAACACCATACATGGTTACGGGAATCAGGGGCCTGATCCAATCACACCTGAAATACAGAATCCTTTGCAAAATTTTGCAATACTATTAGCGGTTCTGTTACAATTTCTAGGGACATAACTAAATTTGAAACACCTCAATAATAATAAATCAATAATTGATATTAAATAAATGAATCCTAAATTAATTTATGACTGACAGGGAAAAATTATAATAAATCAATAAAAGGGGTGATAAGAGAAATATCAAAGTTATATAAATAAATTTTGAACCATTTTACATCTAAAAGTGATATGATCGACAAAAAGTATTAACAAAAAGTTATTAGGAGTGATCTAATAATAAGAAATTTTGATAATTTATATAAAATTTTAAGTTTAAATCTTATGATCATTAATATATAAAAAAAAGTATTAACAAGTACACTAATTTGTAGAAATTTCTAAAGAACATTTATTAAGAAATAAAGTAAATTATAAACTTAATGACATTATCCATTATTAAACGACTCTATTAATTTATTGACAATCATAATAAAGTCCAAACTCTTTAACCTTTTGATGCTAACAAAAATAATTGTTTAGATTATCTGAAAAGGTGAAAAAAATGTGCGGGATTTAATGACATTATCCATTATTAAACGACTCTATTAATTTATTGACCATTATAATAAAGTCCCATAGCAAAAATAATTGTTTAGAAAAAATGTGCGGGAGATTCTTTGCCCGTACCCTTAATTAATTTAAGTGTCCTTTGATGATGATGTGATGTGTTGAGTGTTGAAGAAGCACCGGTTGTTAAACAAATACAGAGTGGATGGATGAAGGGAACAACAGGGTAGTTGCTAGGTGGCCGCTGGCGGTAGAATGGATGCAGCATTCAGGCGTATCACATGTAACTTCTTGTCTAATTAAGCTGTGAGGAGTAGATCAGTGACATGGGATTTGAGTAATTTGAGTAATTTGTATGAGATTATAAATTTAAATTTAAATATAATTAATATTAATGTATCAAAAAAATTTTATCACCTCATTATTAATAATTTTAAGAACTTAATTTTAATATATTATTAATAAAAAAAATATTGTATGAATATTTAGTCAGATATCATTATATCAATAATAATATTTTATTTTTATATTTACTCTCTTAAAAATATTATAAATAATATATGATTGAATAATAATATAAATTTTTTTTATATTAATAATATATCATAATTAATTTCTAACTTTAAAATTAATTATTATATAATAGACAATCAATATTATAATTTTTCTTTACTTTTGAAATTTAAAAAATATAGAGTCTAAAATTATGTTATATGAATAATTAATATTAAAATAGTTCATTGACCATGTCCGGCTCAAGTAATTAATTGACTCATTATAGGGCAGTCTCATTTAACATAGATTTTTCTATTCCCAAAATTCGATTCCGAAACCATTTATTAAGGGGTTAGAGCTCCCTACTACTCCAACCAACTTAATGTTGGTGAATGATTAATATTAAAATAAATTTATTGAATTTAACATGTGATATTTTGTTAAGTTTGATAATTAATATTAAAACAAAAATATTAAAATAAAAATAATTAATTTTAATACACTATCATTATAAAAAGAATTTATATTATTATCAAATCATATACTATTATATAAAAGATTTTTGAGATGTGTATAAGATATTCAAATATTTTTTTTAATATAATAATATATGATTAGTTAACAATATAAATTTTTTTATATTATAATACATTAAAATTAAATTCAAAATGAAACACCTAATATAATACACACTGTCAGCGTGTTTTATTCACAACTAATTGCTGTTTTTTTTTTCTTATCTGTGAAATCTGCTTAGGTTGTAATGATGCTAGATGGGTTGTCATGTTCTTTCAGGCTATGATATAAAAGTTAAAACTGATTTTGCTGTATCCATTTTGGGCCCTTTATGTTTTGGAAGTATTTGAGCCAATTTTATTATTAAAAAGAAAAACGTGTTTTATTCTCAAAATAATTGTACGATTGATGTGTGAATTTTATCCGCAAACCCAATGACCCACTTGTGAATACTGTGAGATTTAAACTGCATCCAACGATATATGGGAGTATATTGTTACCATATCATGTAAATATTATGTACAGACTATATTTTGATCGGACGGATGACGTTATTAAACCACTCTATTAATTTATAGACCATCATAATAAAGTCCCAACTCTTTTACCTTTTGACGATAACAAAAATAATTGTTTAGATTATCTGAAAAGTAAAAAAAAAAAAACATGTGAGGGAGATTGTTTGCCTGTACCCTTAATTAATTTAAGTTTGCTTTGATGATGATGATGATGTGATGTGTTGAGTGTTGACGAAGCACCCGTTGTTAAAACAAATACAGAGCCGATGGATGATGGGAACAAATGGGTAGGTGGCCGTCGGCGGCAGAATAGATGCAACATTCAGATGTATCATATGTAAATTCTTGTCTAATTAAGCTGTTAGAAGTAGATTAGTGGTATAAGATCTCTTGTATGAGATTATAAGTTTAAATTTGGATGTAATTGATCTATCAAAAAAATTATTATCTGATTATTAATAATTTTAAAGATTTAATTTTGATGCATTATTGATATAAAAAATTTTTACATAAATATTTAATTATATATCACTATATCAATAATAGTATTTGATCTAATACATATTCTCTCAAAAATTTTATAAATAATATATAATTGATTAATAACATAAAATTCTTTTATATTAATAATTTATCAAAATTAAATTTTTTTATATTAATAATTTATCAAAATTAATTTCTAACTTTAAAATTAATTATTATTTAATAAACAATCAATATTATAATTTTTCTTAACTTTTGAAATTTAAAGAACACAGAGTCTAAAATTCTGTTACATGAACAATTACTCGATTCCAAAATTTTGATTTATAATATATTAATCATTATCATTATTTTGTAAGCGTATGTTTTTAATTTATTTATGTATTTTTATAACTTTTTCTATATTTTAGGAGGAATAACTATTATCACACCTTTTTGTCTAATGTCATATCTCTTTTTATTGATATTTCTAAAATATTCTTTATTAAAAATTTGATTAAATATTTGTCTATTGCCACACTCTAATTATGTATTGATATTTTTTCTAAGACAATATTTTTATAGTACTTACTTTCTTCTTGTGGCTATTTGTCTCCTCTTCTTTCGCTCATGGTTATGGTTAATCTTTTCTCGCTTTACTTCAAAAATTCTTTCTCATTTTGCTTCAAAAATTGTAGCTAATCCATTTTGCCATTACAACCTTTTCTCAAAAGCATCATCTAAGCACCCATAGAGCTTTTTTCTATTTTTGTTATTATATTTCTTATATTTTATGGGTATTATGATTTTTTTATTTCAATTTTTCAATTGTGATATTAATATATCATTTTTACTTTTTTTTTCCTTATATTGTGTCATTTTTTTTAGAGGATTGAAAATCAAATCGAAGAAGAAAATGCTTTACCTAACATTCAAGTTCCAAACTTTGACAATAGTTTTCACACTGAGATGAATTCATATTTTCAAATTATTATTTCAGATATGATTTACTTTAGATTACATAATATGACATAGTTTGTTTTAAATTTTATTGTATTTTCATTGGAGTTGAATTTCTGGTTTTATTTGTATTGCTACAATTGCATGTATTGTTTTATGGTGAGAAAAATTAGGGTATTTAGTTTCTACAGAGAGATATTTAATTTATTTTAGATTTTCTTTATATTTTATGTTTTACTGTATGTTTGGGTAAATTGAGTAATTTTTAAGTTGAGAAATGTTTGATATACATTCTTGCACAAATATAATATAAAGAGAGTGTTATATTTTTGTTTGATCAAATATGACAAGTCGTTTAAAATTTTTTTGACTACACTTTTTGATACGAGTTAATTATTAGATTTAGTTAGAATTTTTTTTGTACTAAGTTATCAGGTTAATTATAGTCAATTTTTATATTTAATATAATTTTAGAATATGAGAGTGACAATAGATTAAAATTTAAAATAAGTTTTAATCTCAAAAATTGAAAAAAAAAACTGATTTAATAGATTAATTTTATTTTTAAATTATTAAATTAAAAAATAGTTAATTATTAAATATAATTTAAAATAATGGAGTGACATTAGACAAATTTTCAACCCAAATTTTGATGAGGGATATTTTAAAAATTTCAAAATGAAAGCAATAAAAAAGAGGTGTGGCAATAGCCACTCTCTACTTTAGGTAGTATTTTTTATTTTATTTTCTTGGTTCGTAAGGTTGACATTTAAGAATTTCTTTGGTCATATTAGGGTGTCTATTGATATTTAAAATTTTAACTTATATGTATAATCATGTTACGTTGTGATATTATAGTTACTGCCTTTTATGGAGAAAGAAAAGATTATGGGGATAAGAATATAATTTTATTACACAAAATCATCTTCTTTCTATTGCATCAAAGAAAAAAATTTTATATGAAGTTCACAATTTTTTTCTGTTCTCTCATATTTTCTCTTGTCACCTAAATAAAAGAAATTACCATTTCTTCAGTTTTTCTTTTTTAAATTTTCTTTCCTTTTATTTTCATTGATTCAAACAAAAGTAAAGAAAGGAAAGAGTTAAAACTCCCAAGAATGCAATTTTTCAGTTTCATGATCCTTAATTTAATACAATTTTATATATATTTTTTAACTATCAGCCAAATAAGAGAAAATTCCATTTTTTTTTTCACTTAAAGTACCATATTTGCATGTTTATCTCTTCCCATTACTTTGACATTTCCATCGTAATAATAAATCACATACGTAGGCCATCTTTTATTTTCTGTATATTATTTTAATCTTGGCGTGGAGGAGTTGATTATGATAAAATTTTGAGATGTGAACTAGACAACATAAATAGTTAAATATGCATAATTGTGTTCAACTTGGTAAACAAAATACTAAAACAAAATCTTTATGATCTTTTCATAGTTTATTTTTTGTGTCACAGTTATTATAATAAAATAAGGAACGTTTTAATTTAAAATAAAATGGAGTTCTAGCTTGATTTTGTGCAGAATGGGTTGAGTTTGAATAATTATTCCTAATTGGTGTAATATTGTTTTGTACTACTAGCTTATTTCTCAATTACTATACGCTAAACAAGCACACGAATCCACTAAATTCGATATGGTAGTCCACAGTTAGTCAGCTACTGCCTACAACTTCCAATAAATTAAAGCATGACAATCAGCGAAGGAGGGAGCATGACTGATTAAGCCTTGAACATGTGCAGGCAGGATTCTTTTGAAAGTCCTGTGTTCCAGAACTTGCGGTAATATTCAATGTATGTGAAGTTAGTGTAGTGAGGAGGATGGTCATGGTCTACGAGCTGTGGGGCTGGTCCTATCACTGCATCCGGCGAGGGGCAGTAGAATGTTGGAATGGACATCCTCTCCTTCTCACAGTTCACCACAGCACGATGCAGTACACTCTGGTACCTATCATTGCTTATCACCTTCTCAACCCACATGAAACACGTAAGGCCAGTCTTCTCAGTAAAGCGTCTCATCATCAAATTCACGGATATAACGCGCCTTACTAGTATATGGATTTATGTGATAACATTAACAACGTGACACAAATTTTTTAAAAGATTAATTTTGATATATTATTACTATCAAAAAATTTTACATGATCATTTAATTGTATATTATCATATATATATAAAATTTTTAAGATAATAGATATAAAAATTAATTAGTTTTGCCAATATATCAAACTTAAATTCTTTTCTAAATCAATACAGAAAAAGTGCTGATCTTTCAAGGTTAAAATGTAATATTAATTGATCCCTATTAATTTTAAATTTAGTTTGTATATAATTTTTTTTAAATCAATTCTTATATTTATAATTACCTCTAAAGATATTCTTACCATTATATAGAATTATAACTATGTAAGTTGTCTTTTGTGGTTAATAGAAAATATTTAACTATTTTTCACTTACTTTGTTGACTATAATATGACAAATAAAAAACAAATAAAAGAGCACATACAAAACCCAAGAATTATCATCGTATCTCCACTTCTATAATTGGGAATTTAAAATTTCATTACAAAAGAGAAAAAAAATGCCACAGTAATGACAACAAGGGTCTGAGCTAAAAATATAATAGTTACATCATGCTCCGCTAGTTATGTAAAATGACTCATTCTCGAAGTTATAATCTCAATTGACATTAGAAGCATTTTTTTATATATAAATAATGTATGTGCCTTTTTTTAATGTAAAAACTGAATTCAAAATCAATCACCTGTAATTAAAAAAAAAATACTAAAATTGTATTTTAACATAACTTAAAATTACTTTATCTAAAAGTATTATTTCACGTTAGTGTTATCAAATTATTTTTAACTTTTAAGCACTCGTTTATAAAAAATGATTTTTCAGTCAAAATGAAAGAAATTAATTTTGATGTATTATTAGTATTAAGTAATTTTATTTTTTTTATCTAATCATATACTATTATATGAAATATTTTTGGGATAGTAGATAAAAGAATTAAATATTTTTACTAATATAATAATATATAACATTATAAAACTCTTTTACATATATGCCAAAATTAAATTCAAATGAAACGCCAAATATAAAACTCGCTATAAGCATGTTTTATTCAATGACAATTGCTGTTTTTTTTTTTAACTTATCTGCAAAATCTTCTTGGGTTGTAATGATGCTGGATGGGCTTGTCATGTTCTTTCTGCCTCTACGATGTAAAAGTTAAAACTGATGTTGCTATAATCATTTCGGGCTCCTTCTTGTATTGGAAGTATTTGGTTTAAAATGCTTCTTAGAAAGAAAAACATGTTTTATTCTCCAGCCCTAAACCAAAACTGCTATGTTATTTATACATCAAAAAAGATGGATACCTTAATATTCTCTTTCTTCTTCTTTTCTCTCTATCAATCATTTTCTTCTACAATTTCTCTCTCTCTCTCTCTAAATGTCTAATATGTCCACCTTTCCACTATTCAAAAATCATTTCTCAAACGAAAAATGTTTGTTATTCTCAAGTGCCCAAAACCAATATACGATTAATGTGTTGATTTTTTCTACAAACCCAATAACCCGCTCATGAATAGTAGTCTATTTCGTTATTTTGGTGAAATTTTTTTACTCATTGAGTTCAAAATTAATCCTTGCTGAAAGTAGTGACCTTTTTTTCGTCGTTCTTGATTGTGAATAACAATGTATATTTTAGATGGGGTATTATGAAATGATGGATGAGAGAATGTCGACACTGTATCTCACAAATATTATGTATAAATAACATTATTCATTTTTAAAATGCTACCATTTGTATCATTTATCAAATAACTAAAATTGCAAAAAAAAAAAAAAGGAAAATTATTCCTTCTCACTTTAGCGTATTTTATTCTAAAAGTGCCTAAAACCAGAAGTAGCAAGCAGTTCCAATTCCACAACGTAGCAATAGCACGTCCAATCTACTTGAAGAACTCCATAACCCAGAAGGCACTAGCATAGCTTTCATATCTAATGCCACTAAATCCAGCTCCAGTTGCCAATTCCTTGAATTCTTGCTTACTTCGCTCTTTCCCACCTTGGTATAGAGGGATCATAACAACATCAGTTTCTGAGACGGACTTCCAAGCAACATTATTCTCGGGTATAATAGGAAGAACTGCCTCCACAACAATCACCTTCCCATCATCAGGAATAGCATCATAACAATTTTTCAACAGCTTCAAGCAGTGCTCATCACTCCAATCATGAAGAATCCACTACAAAATTTAGTTAGCATATATAAATTATAACATGTCATTTTCAGTGATTGGGTATGATTCATCTCAAAGGCATTATTATTTTACTAACTAGTGGAGAAAAGTTTCAAAACAAAGTATGACAATTGTGGTCCTACTTGAGGACAATTTCCTCATTCAGGGGAAAGTCGGTTGAATGGCCACACAAATCACTGTTGTGGACTCCAAACCTGTAACAATTGCCGGTTGATGTCTGCTTGTGCAATTTTGGAATATTGCACGGCAATACACTGCACGAACACATTTTGTAAAGGGTCTTTTTAGCGGGATCTCAAACTCCACCCTGCTCACTACACCATTCTTTTTACTTCCCTTTTTTTTTTTTATTGGTACTGATCATCTTGTTAGTTTTTACTTCTATTATGCAAAAAGAAAAAACTAGAGGTGAAACCGTGAAACCACTAAAAAAGAAAGGTTTAAATTTCAATGATTTAATTGCCATGGTTTATGATAGTTTGTTGTTATATTATGCAAAAAAATATTAATATCTGGCACTACCTAGTTAAAAAAAAAAAAGAAGTTGCAGGAACACTATATAAAGAAAAATAAAAGAAAAAACAACAAGGCAATTTACAAAGCTTGTTTTGCTACCAACTACCAAGCACCAACTTACCTTCATAAATATGGCGTCTCCTTTTGGCACACTTTCAAACATGTCTCCCCCGATGTGTTCAACTCCTGCAACATTAGGAAGCCTTTACTTTTGAAATTGAAACCACTTAATTCAGGGACGAATTCACGTTTATGGAGTTGGGGGCATATGCCTACACTAGACTTTGAGATTTTTTTAGTAGTAGTAGTAGTAGTAGTATATATATATATATATATACACACACACACACATAGCGAATAGTAGATTATATTAACAAAGAAAGTAGACTCTCCCACAGCAAAAAGTCATACCAGGATAGGCAGGGGCATGTTGTATGACATGAGGCAAGTCGAAATTGATACCCTGGATATGAGGGTATTTGGAAGTGATCAAGTTAATGTTGATCCCAAAACCACCACCAACATCCACAAGCCTCTTTATGCCCTCAAAACCTTTGTAGCATTCAAGAACCTTCTTCGTAACTATACTGCTATGATTGATCATTGCTGTATTAAAAACCTGATTGAACCTTGGGTCCAAGCTTGTATACTCAAATGCATGCGTGCCATGAACCCTGTTGAATGCAATACCCCCTTCCTGAATTGCATCCTTCAGCTGGGACCTAAGAATGAATACACAATTACTTTACTTCAGCAAATGAAAAAGTCTAATTGAAAGAGTCTTATAGAATGAGCCTACTGAATTTTAATTTAGCTTTTAGAAACATAATTTAGCAATCACTATTGTAGGAGAATTTGTGGAAATACCAGAAGTGCACAATTGGACTATCACGAAGAGGATCACTAGATGCCTCTTGTCTACTACAATTTCCTTCCTTATGTCTTCAAGGAAACTGCTCATTCTCCTTGGAATAAAATCTTGTACAAGATTCTGTTTCTATTTTTGGGCTATATAAAGGAGGCTATTTTTTCTGGTTTAAGTTTCTTAGTACTAACTCTGAGACCGAGTCAACTATAGTTAACATTATTAAATTGATATGATGGAGAGGGACAGGGACTAACCAGCTCTCAAGAAAGACCTTATCTTGGATCAAAGCCATCAAGGGCCCTATGGAAACACCATCAGAGTCGCGAGCAAAGTATTTGGCCACAGGAGCCATGCTGTAGAGCCTCACAAAGGATCCAAGTCTTTGCTCGTTTGGAACCACAGTACAGCGAAGAATGGAGTGAGAGGCAAGAAGGGCTAGGATACGATCTAACGTTGCGGGGGCCTCCGGGTTCTTGCATGAAACAAGGGACGCAATCTCCCTCGCAGAGAGCTTAGCACCCGTTCCAGCACTCTGTATGGCGTCAAAAACGCCAAGCTCAGTTACGGATTGCAGTGACATGGAAAGCGCCGTAGACATGACAAGCTGCACAGCATAGGCGAAGCTTTCTTCATCTTCAAGTTCTGGTGCTTGTTGACGACTGACTTCACCATCCACAAGCTTGGAATTAGGAAGGCTGTACTCTGAGTTCGCCATCTGTAGCACGGACTTGAAATCCAAACACAACACACAACACACAACACAACACAACACAACACAAGGTGCTTGGGATGTGGTTGCTTAGACTTGTTGATACTCTATAATTGACCGCATATCCCTATCGTACCTCCGAGTCTTCTGCTTTTTATAAATTCTGTCCATAGCCATTAAGGATATATTTGGAAGATTTATTTGCGATGACGTAGAATCATGAATAATAGAATGGAATAGAAAAAAGAAGGGAAAAGATATATACATGCCTTAGAGAGTTTAAAGGAAGAAGAGGGAAGAGTTTTAGTACCCTTATTTGTGAATTTAATAGTTAATAATGGAATAAAAAATTAAAATAATCTATATTTTTTTTTATCAAATAATGATTGTCCCTCCTAAATTATCTAATTTGGAGGGACAACAAATTTAATTTTTTTTATAACAAAAAAGGAATTTATAGTTTTTTTTTTTATTATTTTATGCCTTCCTAATTAATAACTCCTAAATAAATATTTATGTCAAATTAGATAATTTTAGTCGCCCTTGTGAACATAAATTCCTACAAAGAACTCATTTCCAATTAACTTAGTGATTGACCTAGAGCATATTTAATTTAATTTTTGGAAAAATTATTTTTAAAAGAATTAAGTTAAAAAATTTATTTCATAGGAAATATTTTTAAATTAGTTGATTTATATTTAGTTTGAGTACATTAAAAATAAATTTAAGAGAATAACTTTTATTTGAATAAGATAAAATAAAATTACTCTTAATTATTAATATAAGAGTAATAATAAGATTTTATCTCAAAAATATTTCTAATTAATTCAAAAATATTTTTAGTGCTCCAAATTTTAAATCAAACAACCTCCTATTTGTTTAAATTAACTTATAAATGATATTTTTTGTGGAAGCAGTGCCGTCATTTATAACTAATAATGTTTTGAAAAACCGAATCAAAAGAAACACTTGATTAGTCAAGTGACTTGACGCTTACTTTTTTAAAGCAAAATTTTAGTTTCAAATATTATGAATAAAAAATTAGTGTGAAAAAAATTTTAACGCATAGTAAACATATTTGACTCAAGTCACATCAGCTAAAATTCAATTAATTTTAGATATTATTGGTTAAAAAAAAAAAACAAATTATTCAGATGAACTAGTTAATTAAATAGTGAATACATTTTTTTGTTTAAGCATTTTCCGATTTAACGACTGTTGAACTATATTTTAACCATTTAAATCGTGAACCTGAAGTCCTGCCAATTAAATCTCTAGTTTAACATTTGAAATATTATTTTACACATTAATTAAAACAATTTTGAAAACATCATGTTTCAATCAAAATTTTACTCTATGTCCTTAAAAGTATTAGTCAGTAAAATTCATTTACAAATTATAACATTACAGAAACATTCTTCAGTTTTTTTTTTTTTTTTGGGTCTCAACTTTTGAACTATTTGATTGTAGTCCTTTTTACAGACTTAAACCGAGACCAAACACAATACATGGTTAAGGGATTCAGGGGCTGATCCAATCACACCTGAAATATCGAATCCTTTGCAAAATTTTGCAAGACTATCAGCGGTTCTGTTACAATTTCTAGGGACATAACTACATTTGAAACACCTAAATAATAATAAATCAATAATTGATATTAAATAAATGAATCCTAAATTAATTTATGACTTACTGGGAAAAAATTATAATAAATCAAAAAAAGGGGTGATAAGAGAAATATCAAAGTTGTATAAATAAATTTTGAAACATTTTAATTCTAAAAGCATGTGATATGAAGAAAAAAAATATCAACAAAAAGTCAATATGAGTGATCTAGTAATAAGAGATTTAAATAATTTACATGAAACCTTAAGTTTAGATTTTATTATCGTCAATATATCAAAAAAAATATTAACAAATACACTAATTCTTAGAAATTTCTAAGAACATTTATTAAGAAATAAAGTAAATTATAAACTATGTACCAAAAATAAATAAATTATAAACTTAGTGACATTATCCATTATTAAACGACTCTATTAATTTATTGACCATTATAATGAAGTCCCAAGTCTTTAGATAACAAAAATAATTCTTTAGATTATCTGAAAAGGAAAACAAAATCTGAGGGAGATTCTTTGCCTGTACCCTTAATTAATTTAAGTTTGCTTTGATGATGATGTGATGTGTTTAGTGTAGACGAAGCACCGATTGTTAAAAACTAAAGAGTGGACGGATAAAGGAAACAGAAGGGTAGGTGGCCGTCGGCGGTTGAATAGATGCAACATTCAGATTTATCACATGTAAGTTCTTGTCTAATTAAGATGATAGGAGTAGATTAGAGATACGGGACTTGAGTAACTTGTATGAGATTGTAAGTTTAAATTTGAATTAATTGATATATCAAAAAAATTTATTACCTGTTTATTAATAATTTTAAGAATTTAATTTTGATATATTGTTGAAGGAAGATTTTTTATATGGATATTTAATCAAATATCATTATATCAATAGTAGTATTTGATTCTTATATTTATTCTCTTAAAAATCTTATAAATAGTATATGATTGAATAATAAAATAAAATTTTTTTATATTAATAATATATTAAAATTAATTTTTAATTTTAAAATTAATTATCATTTAATAAACAATCAATATTTTAATTTTTCTTTACTTTTGAAATTTAAAGAACATAGAGTCTAAAATTATGTTACATGAATAATTAATATTAAGATGGCCCATCGACCATGTCTGGCTTCAATAATTGATTGACTCATTATAGGGGCAACTCATTTAGTATAGATTTCTCTATTCCCAAAATTCAACCCGAACCATTGGTTAAGGTATCAAAATTCCCTACCACTACAACCAATCTAATGCTGGTGAATAATTAATATTAAAATGAATTTATTGAATTTAACATGTGATATTTTGTTAAGTTTGATAATTAATATTAAAACAAAAGAATTAAGTTGAAATAGGTAAATTTTGATATATTGTTATTATTAAATAGTTTTATATTATTATCAAATCATATACTATTATATAAAATATTTTTGAGATTCTATATAAGATATTCAAATATTTTTTTAATATAATAATATATAATTAAATAATAATATAAAATTATTTTATATTACAATATATTAAAATTAAATTCAAAATGAAACACTTAATATAATACACACCGTAAGCGTGTTTTATTCACAACTAATTGCTGTTTTTTTTAAATATCTATGAAATCTGCTTTGGTTGTAACGACGCTAGATGGGTTTGTCTTGTTCTTTCAGCCCATGATGTAAAACTTAAAGCTGATGTTGCTTAATCCATTTCGGGCGCCATTATGTTTTGGAAGTACTTGAGCCAATTTTATTATTAAAAAGAAAAACGTGTTTTATTCTCAAGTGCCCAAAATAAGCGTATGATTGATATATGAATTTTATCCGCCAACCCAATGACCCACTTGTGAATACTAGTCTGTTTGGTGAAATATTTTTACTCGTTGGGCTTAAAATTAATCCTTGCTGAAAATGTTGAGACTTTTTTTTTTTTGGTCATAAGACCTTTCTTGCTTATGAATAACAGTATGTATATTTTCAAAGGAGAAATATTATTTGTACTTAATATTTGTGGGATATTATGCCAATATATTTTCATCCACTATTAAATGGAATGTGGAACATAGATAAAATAGGATCCATATTACATCCAATGATGGATGAGAATATGTTGTCACGATATCCCATAAATGTTATGTACAAACTAGATTTTGTGCCTATCCGGTAGATGGATGACTACATATTTTTTTAATATTAACTATTAAATTTATTTTTATATTTAGGGGAGAATTATACTGACCTCCCTTGAAATTTAGTATAATTATACCTAACATCCCTTATTTGCAAAATTATTTCCATAAGTCTTTGAATTTTACGAAAACCTATAAAGACCTTCCCAATTTTTAACAGCCTGTTAACGAAGCTGATAGAAATTATAAGGGAACTTGGAACTCGTATCAAGTTTAGATAGTTTCCTCATCGTCTCTCACGTGAACCTGGCACTCGGAACTCACATCACGTCCAAGCCTTAGCTTCCACACTTCTGTCACATTAACACAGAACTCATATCAAAGTGAAACTTGGAAATCAAAAACTATGAGATCATAAATGCTGATTTCTACAGGGAGAGGCCACGTGTTTCGTTGGATGTGCTCTGTTGCGATATGGGGAGCAACAATGCAACACTGACATTGAAAATTGGAAGAAATTCTTATTTTCGTATTCTGCTGCATGTGCTCGTATCAAGTCCAATATCAACTTCTTCATCTTCTGCCACGATAAGTTGAAAGTCATAATAACGTGGAACTCGAAACTCGCATCAAGTCCAACCTCAGTTTTATCATCATCTGTCACGTGAACCCTGAACTCAAATCAAAGAGGAACTTGGGATTCGCATCATGTCCAGCCTCAGTTTTCTCATCTTCTATCACATTAACTTGGAACTTGTACTAAAGGGGAACTTGGAAATCGAAAATTTCGATTTCCGCAAGGGAATGCCATGAGCTCTATTGCAGCATGGGAAGCAACAATGCAACATTGAAATCAAAAATAAGGAGAAATTCCGATTTTCACATTCTGTTACGTGTGCTCGCATCAAGTCCAATCTCAACTTCCTCATCTTTTGCCACGTTAACTCAAAACTTGCATCAAAGAGGAGCTTGGAATTCGCATCAAATCTAACCTCAATTTCCTCATCTTCTGTACGTGAACCTGGAACTTGAATCAAAGAGGAAATCGTGACTCGCATTATGTCCAATCTCAACTTCCTCATCTTCTACCATGTGAACCCGGAACTCGAATTAAAGAGGAACTCGAGACTCACATCATGTTCAGCCTCAGCTTCCTTATCTTCTGTCACATTAACTCGAAACTCGTACCAAAGTGGAAATCCGGAAATCAAAAACTTTGAAATCGGAAATTCTAATTTTCGTAGGGAAAGGCCACATGTTCGGTTGCATGTGCTTTGCTATGCCATGGGAGCAACAATGCAACACTAAAATCGGAAATCGAAAGAAATTCTAATTTTCGTATTCCACTATATGTGCTCACATCAAGTCTAGCCTCAGCTTTTTCATCTTCTGTCACGTGAATCCAAAACTCGGATCAAACGTGAACTTGGAACTCGTATCAAAGCGAACATCAATTATGAGAAGTGGATGCGTAAACACGATTTCTAATGGGCAGCATACAAATTAGTCATGTCTACTATAGGACAATGAAATAATAAGAATAGAATAGTAAAATGACTGTATTGCCCTGGAAATGAGTAGGAAAAGTAAGATTGGCTAGCACTCTGCTTTTATAATAAAAGATAACATTACTCATTTTAGAAGTGCTACCATTTGTATCATTTTTCAATTAACTAAATTGAAAAAAAAAAAAGGAAATTATTTTGTCTCATCATTTTCACTTTCTTCAGTCTTCACCATTCATACCAATAGGATTTTAAGTTGAAAAGATGATCATAATACTCACTTAAGCGTGTTTTATTCTAAAGGTGCCTAAAACCAGAAGTAGCAAGCAGTTCCAATTCCACAAGGCAGCAATAGTACGTTTAGTCTACTTGAAGAACTCCATAACCCAGAAGGCACGGGCATAGCTTTCATATCTAATGCCACTAAAGTTTGTTGGTTCTTTCTCTGCCTCTATATATTAGGTTACATTCAATTTTATCTACTCTTTTTATAGGTTTTTATTTTTTAGGTCGAAAGATGTATTCTTCTATTGTAGATTTTTCTGTTTGAATATTTGAAATTTCATACAAGACACAACTCTTCTAACATTGGTTACTCCATACCTAAGACTCAAATCCGAAACTATTAATTAATAGAATTTTTATAGATTTTTATATATCTACTTATCACACAAGCAAACTACTCAAGTTAAAATTTCACTATTTTCACATTTAGTGCTAATCTAACTTTCTTTTTAACACATTCTTTCTTAGTTTTATCTTATTTTAATATGGTCATCCATATAATGTCCTCGTCTTTACAACATTGAGTTTATTTTTTAGTTAAACCCTAAATGCCCAACATCAAATCTCAGATATTATTATAGATTTTACAACTATGCAGTAAATGTTTTTGTACACATATTTTAATTAAAAAATTTATTAACAAATTCAACAAATGAATCCTAAATTAATTTATAAACAAAACCTCCAAATTGGTCCTTATTAAAAATACCACATGATAAATTCATTATTGATAGATGAAAATTTTCAATTTAGATCCTAAAGTGGGTCAAATTAGTGTTTTTCAGAGACTAATATGGTCAATAAAAGAATATATTTTTAATGACTAATCTGTCTATAAAAAGGATTAATTTAACCCATATTTTTAATTCTTAAAGACTAATTCAAAATTTTTCATTTATTAGTGACAAATTTATCTTACATTATTTTTATAGAGACTAATTTAAGGATTTTATCTTAATTGACGATTTATTAGGAAAGACAATATTATAAAAAAAATCAATGAAAGAGATGATAAGAAAAATATTAAATTTATATTAATAAATAGTGAAATGATTCAAGAATAGAATAATTTAGAAAAATATTATTTGTACTAATATTTATTCCCGTTCACCATTGATATAAAATAATTTGTATTTAATTAAAATTCTAAAGACTATGTAATATGAGTAAAAAACTTTTAACAAGTGCACTAATTTTTAAAAAATTCTAAAATTATTAGGAGCGATTTAAAGGTAAGAGATTTCACTTGGTTTATTTCTGAATAGTCATACTAAAGGCGCAACTCTTGTAATATATGATGCCAAAAATGTAATTGTCTGTGATCTGAAAAGCCAAAAAAAAAAAAAAATTTGAGGGAGATTCTTCTATGACTACTGTTAATTTATTTATTTTCAAGTTTTGCTTTGATGTTGATGTGATGTGTTGAGAAGGACAAATTAAGGGTGGTTGCAATGGAACCCTGAAAATTGGGAGGGTAATTTTATCCTTGTTCATTCTAACATTGTCACTTGAAATTTTTTGCCCAAATCATGTTAAATTTTTAAACTCGCAAACTAAACGTAATTTAGATTAAAGTTTTAAGTTTATTTTCTCAATCAAATTAATTTATTTTTATACACATTTTCTCAATTAAATTTTTTTTCTTCCTTGCATCAAAATAACCGTCTCCCTGCCTTTTCCAAAAAACAAGAATTCTAAAACTGCATCTCTTTTCTCCACACCTTCTAAATCCATGAATCCCAAAATTCCCATGAAAAAGCCTGCTCGTAGACAAGAAAATCAAAGCTTCAATTCTTTCCGCCAAAACAAAATCAAGGAAGGAATCGCAGATTCAATTCTGTTTGTCCTATTCGTACTTTTTTTGCCTAATTTTTCCATGGTATGCTTCACTTACAAGTTAATATGCTTGTTTACGGGCTAACTCTCATGACTAAGATTCTCGTAAAGAAAAATAATACTTTTAAGTTTTAACTATATACTATTCTACTATTTGGGTTGCAGTTTACAAAACACTAAAAACACAAATAAATCATCATTATATACGAGTGACCAAATAGAACCCAATCACCGTAAATATAATGACATCTAAAAGTAAAGAATGATACTAGTCCCATATGATGCTTCAATCCAGAACTTGGTACAAGTTGTTATCTGGGCAAGTCTCAAATGCCATAAAAAAAATAAAAGTGAAAACAAATACAAATGCCATTAGAAACAACACAATTAGAATCGTGATTAAACCCTAAACTCTAGAGACTCTTTCAGCATTTGAAGAGCTTTCAACTAATTGGTTCATCTCCACAGCTAAGTCTCGCCGAGAAAATGAAAGGTGAAATGCGACATACCTGTAGTAATTAAGCTTCGGAATTCACAGTGAGACGAGACAAGCAAGCTAGAGACCAGTTGGGACTTAAGCATAGTTTGGTAGTGCTCTTCGAAAGAGTGTTCTAATTTATGAAAGTATAAGTTAATTTTTTTTGTTTGGTAAACAAAAAAGATAGAGTGTTTTTGCTCCTAGTTTTTGAGAGCTAGAGGTGCTCTCGGAAGCCCTCATGAAGTATTTTTTGGAGCTGACTTGTGCTCTTCAAAATTTTAAAAATTAATATAATTTTATTCTATTTAATGATATTAAATATAGAAATTAGTTTCTTTAGTATTTATAACTATTGTAGTCATTTTAGATATTAAAAATAATTTTATCAAACATTACTTTTATGACTTCTGCTTATTAAGAGCAATTTTTGTATTATTTTACCAAACAATACTACTATGATTTTTTTATAGCAATTTTTAGAGAGCCGAAAAAGTTCAGTAATTTTTAAAAAGTCACAGTAATATCAAACCAAGCCTTAGTAAGTTAGTTTTCTTTGTACATTTTGGTAACAAAACAATGGGTTTGAGACGGGTCGAGGAAAGAGACGAAGTTTTGGTGTTTTTTTGGGTTCTTATTTTTGGGAAATTTCAAGGAGGGTGGAAAATGGTTATTTTGATTTAAGCAAGAAAAAAAATTTAATTGAGATAGTATGTGTAAAATAAATTAGTAATATAATTGGGGTACAACTTTAATTTAAATGGGTCTTTTTTTTTGCAATTTTAAGAATTTAATATAAGTTGAATAGAAGATTTTTTGTCATAACATTAGATTGGGCCATATAAGAAGCGTAAAATTACCCTCCCAATTCATAGGGTTCTGAAACAGCCACCTAAATTTAGAATCTATGGATCAACCGTTAGTAATTGGAGCTGATATATGAGAATATTTTTTTCTTTATGTGGACATCTGAGAGATTATTAGAAGTTCTTATATTTATTTTGGGTAAAACTTTGTTTATATCTCTCATATTTTACAATAGTTTTGACTTCATTTAAAAGTTTTTTTTGTTCTATTTATATTTCTAGTATTTCTATATTTCAATTTTACCCTTTTGATAGATTTCATCCATATTATAAATAGAAAAAGTTGATATAAATGTCAAGTCTTTGTTAATTTGGTCTTTCATTTGGTTTGTGCCTTATTCATCAAATTCTTCAATTTGATTTTAGGATTTTCTTTTACTTTGCTTTGAAATTGTTTGCTCAACCACTTTGAATTCATTACACTGATATTGAATTCTCTACACAAGTGTGAGGATTCTTAGTCATCAATTGCCATGTATCTTTATTGCAACCTAGCCTCCATATCAACCTTTTCCATTTATAATATGGATGTTGTCTATTGAAATGATAAGATTGAAACATTTTTAAAATATTAAGAGCGTAAATAGAGCCGAAAAAAAATGGAACGAAATTGAAATTTTTATAAAATGTGAGGAATGTAAATAAAGTTTTACTCTATCATTCTTTATTCACCAAATTAAATTTCAATCTTAATTAGTAAGACAATTTATCATTAACATGCATATCTGTGATTTAATATTTTTTTTAATTTTACACATAAAAAGAATAATTTTTATTTTTTAAAAATAAAAAATATATAATTTAGTGATAAACAATCTTACTATTAACTGAACCTAAATATTACTCTGAATAAAGTAAACACAATTTAGCTGATACTGTTTGAGTATCTAATATTTTCTTCTGACATTTTTTTTGGGGTATTGTCTCTGCTGACATTTTTACTAAAGCGAGACTTGAAGTCGACTTAAAATTACTTAAAGCCGCTAACAAATAAACGCATGTGTTTATAATTTGTCCATCCTAAATTATAATTTGTTAGGTGCAAATTAATTAAAGTCTTATTTTTCAAAAATATAGTCCATAAATTATTTATAATTGAATTTTGATTTCAAACTTTAGCTTTAAAATATGTAAGAAGTTTTATTTTATAGTTCAAATGAAATTATTTATGAACATTAACATTTAATTTTCAAATAAATATTTCAGTAATCACTTTACCAAATGTGTTTTATTTATAAAATTAAATTTAGAGAATTAAGTTCGTCTAAAATTAATTTTACCAAGTACAGTCCAAATTAAACACACTTTATTGCTTGCTTTCAATTTTCAAATTTGGATTAAATGAAGTATAAGGTTTTCAATTTACTTTCTTAAATAGCAAAGTTTGATTATATATGTGATAATTGTTTATAAAACTCGATATTAATTATGTATAGAACTACTGCTAATTGTATCATTTGTCAAATTAAAAAATGAAAATACAATCCCTAAATATATGGTATATGGCATTATATAAATATATGGATTGAAAATTAGATAATAATCCGGAGATTGCAATAGATAATAAAAACAGAGGTTTGCAATGATTTTTCAATCTTTTATACTGGATAATCTAGTATCCTTATGCATGAAGATAATGAATTCGGTCGTTGTGGTCGGACTCTATTATGGATTTCTGAGCACATTCTCCATAGGGCCCTCTTATCTCTTCTTTCTTCAAGCTCGGATTATGCAAGAAGGGACCAAGAAGAAACTATCAGCAACAGCTGGGTTTATTACGGGATAGCTCATCATGTTCATATCGATCTATTATGCGCCTTTGCATCTAGCATTGGGTAGACCTCATATAATAACTATCATAGCTCTATCCTATCTTTTATTTCATTTCTTCGGCAATAATCAAAAAAACTTTTTGAATTATGGGTACAAGAATCCAAATTCAATACGTAATTTTAGCATTCAAAGAATATTATTTAATAATCTTATTTTTCAGTTATTTAACCCCCTTGTCTTACCAAGTTCCATATTAGTTAGATTAGTAAACACTTACATGTTTCGATGCAACAAAAAATTGTTATTTTTAACAAGTGGTTTTGTTGGTTGGGTAATTGGTCACATCTTTTTCATGAAATGGATTGGATTAATATTTGTCTAGATACAACAAAATAATTTAATTCAATATAATGTACCTATTCGATCTAATAAGTATATTATATCGGAATTTTGAATTTCTATGTCTCAAATCTTTATTGTTTTTTTATTTATTACGTATTTATACTATTTAGGCAGAACACCGTTGCCCTTTTTTAGTTTTAGTAAGAAACATTTAGAAATTCAACAAAACAGTAAAGAAAGCAGTCAAATTGAAAAAAAGAAATTTGATGTCGAGAGAACTTCTGAAACGACAGGAACTAAGCAAGAAAAATATATATATACTGAAGAAGATGCTTCTTCTTATCTTTTTCTAAAGAAAGATAAGAATTCATACAAAATCAATGAAAATGAGGAGAAAAATATCTCGGTATTTCAAAAATCTCTTGTAACGATTTTTTTTTTTATTTTAAACGGTGGAAGCGTCCGTTGCGATATATAAAAATGCTCGATTTGAAAATGTCGTACGAAATGATATTTCACAATTCTTTTTTGATACATGTCAAAGTGATGGAAAAGAAAGAATATCTTTTACGTATCCACCCAATTTGTTGACTTTTCTAAAAATGATGGAAAGAAAAATGGACCTTTTCACAACAGAAAAAATATTCTATGAGGAATTCCATAATTATTGGAACTCTAGAAATGAAGAAAAAAAAAAAACTAAGCAATGAATTTCTAAACAGGGCCGAAGTTCTAGATAAGGAATTTATTCCTCTGGATATATTCGAAAAACGAATTAGATTGTGTAATGAGGAGACTCAAACAAAAAACTTACCTAAAATATACGATCCTTTCTTGAATGGACCCTGTCGTGGACAAATAAAAAATGAAACTCATAAAAAAAATGACATTTGGATAAATAAGATTCATGGTCTCCTTCTTAATATTAATAGTATTAAAAATCATCCTGAATTTGAACAAAAAATGTATACATTTGATAGAAACTCATTATTATGAAATTTGTTTTTTTTTTTAACTTAATCCGTAAATTTTCGGATAAATCAGTATCAAGTTTGAATTTTGAAGGACTTGTTTTCTTTCCAGAACATGCACAAGTAACTTACGCAAAAAAAAAAATAAAATTCTTATTCGACGCAATTAGAACGGATCTGTATGATAAAACAATTATAAAAAAAAAATGTATTGGAATAAAAGAAATGAGGAAACAAGTTCCTCGATGGTCATATAAACTAATCGACGAATTGCAACAATTGGAAGGAAAAAATGAAGGAGAGAAGTATGGAATTCGTTCCCGAAAAGCCAAACGTGTAGTTATTTTTACTTTTACTAATAAATCAAAGAATGACGATATTTATAGGTATACTAGAGATACTAATAAAAATAATACTGATAAAAAAAGGGAATTGGCTTTAATACGTTATGCACAACAACCCGATTTTCGGAGAGACATAATCAAAGGATCTATACGTGCTCAAAGGCGTAAAACAGTTACTTGGAAACTCTTTCAAAAAAGTCTGCATTCGCCCCTTTTTTTAGACAAAATTGAAAAACCCTCGTTTTTTTCTTTTTTAAAAAATTATGAGCCAATGAGACAAATGCTTTTTATGTTCCAAAATTGGATGCGTACAAAGGCAGAATTCAAAAATTCGGATTATTATGAAGAAAAGACAAAAGAAAGTAAGGAGGAGGTCGAAAGAAAAAAAAAAAAGAAAAAAGAAAAAGAGGAACAAAGACGTATAGAAATAGGAGAGGCCTGGGATAGCATTATATTTGCTCAAGTAATAAGAGGTTCTTTATTAATAACCCAATCGATTCTTAGAAAATATATTCTATTGCCTTCATTGATAATAACTAAAAATATTGTTCGTATGCTATTATTTCAATTTCCCGAATGGTCAGAAGATTTTAGGGATTGGAAGAGAGAAATGTATATTAAATGCATCTATAATGGCGTTCAATTATCCGAAAAAAAATTTCCAAAAAAGTGGCTAATAGACGGTATTCAGATAAAAATCATATTTCCTTTTCGTTTGAAACCTTGGCATAGATCTAAGCTACGATCCACTAAAAAGGATCCAATGAAAAAAAAGGCAAAAAAAAAGGACTTTTGTTTTTTAACAATTTGGGGAATGGAAGTGGAATTGCCCTTTTCTAGTTATCCCCGAAACCGATTTTCATTTTTTCATCCCATTTTAAAAGAACTCAAAAAAAAAAAGGAAAAAAGAATTTTTTTCTAGTTCTCAAGATTTTAAATAAGAGAACAAAATTGTTTCTAAATTTCTCAAAAGAAAGAGCAAAATGGATCATCAAAAGTATTCTATTTCTAAACGAAAAAATAAAACAACTCCCAACTTTATTTCTACTTAGATTAAAAAAAATCTATGGCTTTAATGAAAGCCAAAAAGATTCAACAATGAGTAAGAAATATTGGAGAAAAAGTAGTCCTTTAGAATTTGATAACTCACTCGAAATTTTTACTATTCAAAATATAGAACACTTTGATCCCTAAGCATGTAAAATTGGTCACTTTAGCCCATAAACATGTAAAACGGCATTATTTACGGGAAATAATATATGTACATAAAACTTTCGTACGTTCTTCTCACGATGTTATAATGGACATAAACGAGATTTAATCTAAAAAACAGAGAGAGAAAGATAAAGGACAAGTTTCAATTGAAGGGCAAAAGTTCCGATAGCAATTCTCTCATGTATCCAATAAAACAGAAGATAGCCAACAACATCCAACTTAAGAATTTATTTCTTAATAGGCTCATTCTGTGACTTCTGGGACCAAAAACAAACAAGGAAACAAAATAGTATAAAGGACAATGAAAGAATAAAGATTAGTTCTCTGACAATTCTCATGTATGATTATGAAGATAAAATTGTATCATTCAACCATGGTTTGACTGAACGTGAAGCCTTGCGTTTCTCACCTTTTTTTTTTTTTGGTCCAATGCGTTGCTCACTTTGATTGACCCACCCTATGAATAGTCAAAACCAGAGCATGTGGCCGACAGCCCTACACGGCCCAGTTACGATGCCCATTGTAATAGCACGACCGAGAGTGTGGGAGTTGGAGTAGAGAAAAAGTCAACACCAACAAATTTTTATTTTATATATAAATAATTTTTACTAAAAATTATAATAAAAATATCACTATAATATTATAAATTTATTTTTATATTTATTAGCCTTAAATTTTAAATCATATATTTAAATAATATAATTAAAATTAAATTTAGAATTACAATTTTTTAACAAGTTTAACACAAGATTTTAATTTTTAAACTAATTTCAATTTTAATTCAATCGAAAATAAATTAAAATTTAATATTCCAATTCTAACTATAACATTCAAACGGATTGACATAAATTGACAATATGGTGAGAAAATTTTCAAATTCCCTTCATCCATTGGTAATTATCAAATCATACTTTTCTTCGATTCTAATTACTCATTACATTTTTCATTCTTACTTTAATTTTTTGGGCACAAAATATCTATTTTCATTTTAAAGCAATGGCAGGACTTTTGATTTATAATATATTTATCATTATCATTATTTTGTAAGCGTATATTTTTTTATTTATTTATGTGTTTTTATAACTTTTTCTATACTTTAGGTAGTATTTTTTGATATTTAAGAATTTCTTTGGCCATGTTAGGGTCTATTGATACTTAAAATTTTAACTTGTATATATAATCATTTTGTGATATTATGATTACTGCCTCTTATGGAGACAGAAAAGATTATGGGGATAAGATCATAATTTTATTACACAAACTCATGTTCTCTCTATTTTCTTTCTGTTGCGTCGAAGAAATTTTTTTTATATGAAGTCCTTTGTTTTGGTGCACATAAGTTTAGGTGAATTCAGTACCAGTCATCCTACTAAGGCTATGACATAATCCTCGGGTTCAGAGTCACTTACAGGGGATTTACGAAATTATCTACCAACAGAATCTTCATATCGGCAGTTGGAATCGAACTCAGGTCCTTATGAAATTTGAGTCTATTTCTTAGTAACTGTGCCAACTCTTATATTTTCTCTTGTCACCTAAATAAGAGAAATTACCATTTCTTCACTTTTTCTTTTTTTTATTTTCTTTCCTTTTATTTTCAATGATTCAAATAAAAGTAAAGAAAGGAAAGAGTTAAAACTCCCAAGAATGCAATTTTTTAGTTTCATATTCCTTAATTTGATACAATTTTATATTTTTTTTAACTGTCAGCCAAATAAGAGAAAATTTCATTTTTTCTTTTCACTTAAAGTACCATATTTGCATGTTTATCTCTTCCCATTACTTTGGCATTTCTATCGTAATAATAAATCACATATGAAGACCGTCTTTTATTTTCTTTATATTATTTAAATCTTGGCGTGGAGGAGTTGATTCTGATCAAATTTTGAGATGTGAACTAGTCAACATAAATAGTTAAATACGCATAATTGTGTTCAACTTGGTAAACAAAATACTAAAACAAAATGTGTATGATCTTTTCATAGTTTATTTTTCGTGTCACAGTTATTATAATAAAATAAGGAACGTTTTAATTTAAAATAAAATGGAGTTCTAGCTTGATTTTGTGCAGAATGGGTTGAGTTTGAAATAATTATTCCTAATTGGTGTAATATTGTTTTGTACTACTAGCTTATTTCTCAATTACTATACGCTAAACAAGCACACGAATCCACTAAATTCGATATGCTAGTCCACAGTTAGTCAGCTACTGCCTACAACTTCCAATAAATTAAAGCATGACAATCAGCGAAGGAGGGAGCATGACTGATTAAGCCTTGAACATGTGCAGGCAGGATTCTTTTGAAAGTCCTGTGTTCCAGAACTTGCGGTAATATTCAATGTATGTGAAGTTAGTGTAGTGAGGAGGATGGTCATGGTCAACGAGCTGTGGGGCTGGTCCTATCACTGCATCCGGCGAGGGGCAGTAGAATGTTGGAATGGACATCCTCTCCTTCTCACAGTTCACCACAGCACGATGCAGCACACTCTGGTACCTATCATTGCTTATCACCTTCTCAACCCACATGAAACACGTAAGGCCAGTCTTCTCAGTAAAGCGTCTCATCATCAAATTCACGGACACAACGTGCCTTACTAGTATATGGATTTATGTGATAACATTAACAACGTGCATAGATTTTTCAAAAGGTTAATTTTGATATATTATTATTGTAAATTTTTTTTATATAATTATTTAATTATATATTATCATCGTATATATAATATTTTTAGGATAGTAGATATATAAATAAATTATTTTTATCAATATATTTGTGTAAAATATTTTTTTACTGTTAGTATATCAAATTTAAACTCTTTGCTAAATCAATACCCAAAAAAAGTGCTGATCTTTCAAGGTTAAGAGGTAATATTAATTGATCCATATTAATTTTAAATTTAGTCTGTATATAAAAAAATATTAAATCAATTCTTATATTTATAATTGTTTATAAAGATATTCTTATCATTAACTAGAATTATAACTATGTAAGTTGTCTTTTGTGGTTAACAAAAAATATTTAACTATTTTTCACTTACTTTATTGACTATTGACTATAATATGACAAATGAAAAACAAGTAAAACACGTACAAAACCCAAGAATTATCATGGTATCTCAATTGTAGATCCAAGTCGATAATTGGGAGTTTAAAATTTCATTACAAAAGAGAAAAAATTGCCACATTAATGACAACAAGGGTCTGAGCTAAAAATATAATATACTTATATCATACTCCGTTAGTTATGTAAAATGACTCATTCTCGAAGTTATAATCTCAATTGACATTACAAACATTTTTTCAAATAAATAATGTATGTGTCTTTTTTTTTTTATGTAAAAACTGAATTGAAAATCAATCACATATAATTAAAATAAAACTAAAATCATATTTTAACATAACTTAAAATTACTTTATCTAAAAGTATTATTTTTCGTTAGCGCTACCAAGCTATTTTTAAGCGCTCGTTTCCGGGAAATGACTTTTCAGTGAAATATATATATCATAATTTGAGAATTTGTGGGTATTTATAAGATTATGCAATTTTTTATGAAACCCACCACAAGCTGTGGCAAATTATTTATTTATTTTTTTCTAAAGTCCTATTCAAGATTTTCTTCCCCACTAATATTTGTTGCTTCTTATACCTCCGCACAATTGGTGGTGGGTTCTATTTATTTATTTATTTTTAATTTTTGAATAGCTTGTCACAATTTGTGGCATGTTGCATTTTTAATTTTTTTTTTATTGATAACTAGTCATTGCTGATCGTAGGTTTCATTTTTTTTTTTTTTTTATTTACGACCTACTGCCGTTGGTGATAGGTTCTTTTTTTTTCTTTCTACGTTATAGTCAAACCGCCATAGGTGGCGGCGGGTTTTTAAAAATTTCACAATAATGTAAATTTTTTCAATCCCATAATTTGATAATATGTACTATCAAATGTTATATAGAAACACGTTGAGCCCTCATTTGCATTAAAAAAAATTAGAGAAAAATAGTATTTTTTTTATTTGGATGAAGAAAAAAATTTAAAAAAAAATTATGAGACTCTTTAGAAAAGTTTTCTCTTCTTTCGTGAGAAGAAAATGAGAAAAAGGTAGTATGAAATTTTAAATTTATGATTTTATTCTTATAATTTTAATTATATTAAAAAAATTACATAACTGTGACTTATGTATCAGATCAATTCAGTTTTTACATAAAAGAAATTTTTTAATTAATCTCTAGTTGACACCTTTCTTAATTTTTATATACATCTTGTAAAATTTTTAAAATAATAAGTAATTGAATTAAATAATTTTATTAATATAATAATATATAATTAGATATTTATATAAAAAAATTATATTAATAATATATTAAAATTAAATTTTATATATATATATATATTTTAATTTTCAACAAAATAATAAAAAGTATCTTATTTTCTTTGATTCTCTTGGCATAGCCGAACAAACGTCCAAACAAACTAAAAGGCGAGAGTTACGTACTTGAATTTGGTCGCCAATGTTGACGGTGAAGGTGTTGGGGATGGGATCCACAGCCACCCACTTGCCATCTCTGAGCACCTGCAAACCCGGCACGTCATCTTGCAGCAGAAGTGTGATGACGTTCGGATCAGCATGAACGGGCAAGCCATATGTTAGCTCTGGCTCTGGACACGGAGGGTAGTAATTCATCGCCATGTGCTGCCCATGCCTTCCTAGCACCTTCTCTATGCAATCCCTCTCCAGCCCCAGGGCCTCTGACATTGCCTCCAACAACCTCAGCGACACTCCTCTCACGTGTCTGCAGTATTCCGCAACATCCTCTCTGCACAACACACCAGAAAAAGAATATTGTACTTTTAATTAAAACACTAAAATATGTTATTTGAAAATATATTTTATGTGCATTTGATTTCTGCTGATTTATACATAATTAAAAAAATTAAATGATAATATTATTATTTAATTTATTATACTCATTCAACTCTTCAATTATATAGATAAACATTCTGCTTATTTAAACATGAATTACTAGCAAATTATCGATGGACACACAAAAATATACATATATACGATCAGAATCATTAAGGTTATGTTTAGATTAGTGGAAAGTAATAGAATAAAATAAGATAGAGTGGAATGACATAATTATTTCATTCTATTATTTGGATATTTTAATAATAGAATGGAGTAAATTTATCTCTCCATTGTTTAAAAATTGAATAGAAAGGAATAGAACCAAAAAAATTATTATATATTTTTTCTACATTACCTTATAGAAAATATATTACTATTTAATTATTTTAATATTGAAAAAGACTTTAATTATTTAATAAAATTTTTTTTTCACTACAAACTTAATAATATGATTAAGATAAAATAGTTAATATTATTTTTTTGAGTATTTTAAAAAAATAACATTGTATATGATTTAAATAATTATTGAATTGAATTGAAATATTGTTAACTATAAAAAAAAAAATTCTGTGATACTATATATCTATCATTATAGTGTCAATATAAGAGTAAAATATCTCTATGTAAAAAATTTAAATTATAAAAATATGATATTCTGTGCAATATTATTTCTGGAGAAAATCGATCAAACTGATTAAGAAAGGAATAAAATTTAAAGAAAGGTTAAAAAAAGGATCAACCAAGCATACTCAATTCTTAAGGTTAAAAAAAATTGTTCTAGAAGAAGAAATAAAATTCAACAAAATTCATTTGGGTCAGTTTGGATTATAACAACAACATCGATAACTCACCAAAAAAAAAATTAGAAGCTAACAAATGGGGGAAAAAAGAAGGGGGGGGAATACATATTTTTGTGAAACTTAAATATTTAGAAGAATCTTGAACTAATTGAGGAATCAAAAACACAGAGAATGTGAATATAGATGAATGCAAAGGCTGATTGTGCTTGGAAGAGGAGAGAACACAGCTAAAGAGAGTGGTTGTACAATAGGGGGTGATAGAATAAAAGAGTAATTTAAAAACATAATAATTAGAAAATTAGGGATTCCATCCCATTCTCCCAAATTTTTTGGGGGGCAGGGGAGGGGAAGTTAAATAAGTTGATATAGTGGGATTGGATGTAATCCATTCCATCCATTTATTTTGTGACAAGTTCTATGATGCACCAGATTAAGTATGATGTATAGTACACCATTTACTATTTGAGGGTGCATCCCAGACCTAGGACTCATCCGAAGTGTTGGTTGGTCGATATTAGTATTTGATGGTGGGGATTAAAACTAGTAGCCGATAGTGTGATGAGAAACTATTATGTTTTTTTTTTTTCTTTTTGAATGAAATGATCTAACTTAAAGCGGTTGTGGATGCTCCTTTATGCCGCCGCTGGTCGTGTCTCTTCGTCGACTCTCCTACCCATAGCCAGTGAGAAAGGCCACAGTGCAAAATGCAAACCATTGTCAGATTCAAAACAGATCCACCATCAATCAATTTGTTATAATCGCCATTGACATTGACCACATACGGGATTGCAATTCCATAATGCCATTTTCCTATCCAAAAACTTCATAAAAATCCAAAGGTTATGAATGAAAATATTAACACCGCCAAACTCAAACCACAAAAAATCATACTAACTAAAAAAGAAAAAAAATAAGGGTGCAAAAGAAAAGGAAGGCAATTTAGGGATTTTGTTAGAAACATAGTTGAGAAAGGCTTGGTTTTGGGGGATGGTGGCCATGGGTGAGTGGCGAAGAGAAAAGGGCAGTATTGCCATGAGCGGAAATACGGCAACAGCTAGGTGAGCGATGTTGAGCTCTGGCGAGGACAATCAAATGGTGGTTTTGTGGTGGTTCACGATTAAGGGAGCGAGTGTAGGTGATGCATGTCTCAACAACGGAGTTGAGCGATGGATGGTTGCTGCTGTTCAACAACAGTCTCACAAGGATTCAAAAGGCGATGCTGAGATAGGGCTTTTGTGGTGGTGGAGTGCGACGATAAGGTGGCGACAAGGCTGGGTTGCAAAGGTTGGGAGGTAGAGAAGTGTGACTTCCATATAACATTTTTCACCTCTAACTGAAAGTGCTAGTCTAAGATGCACCATCAAATAGTAAATAGTGCACCACACACTATACTTAATATGGTGCATCACAGAACTTGCCTTATTTTATATTCAAATAATAAAATTTTTAATAATTCCATTCCTTCCCATCCTACTCCACCCTTTTTCCATCAATCCAAACATAAACTAAAGCACACTACTAAACTTGATTACTCTTCTTATCTTTTATATATATATATATATATATATATATATATATATATATATATATATATATATATATATATATACATATACCTGAAAGATGGAGGGTTAGCAGGCCATTCATGGATGTAGTCCTCAAGAGGATGGCAGTGAAGTCTAAGGAAGTCCCTCCAGTTGGCAACTTTCTCAGTATTCGCATTGAAGCTAGTGGACAGCCTTGTTGTCTTCAAGGGGTCATCAGAGTAAATCTTCAATCTCTCACTCTCCGGTAAATGGAAAAATTCCCTCGCCACCTTCATCATGTTTCCAACCACAGTCTCTGGAACTCCATGGTTCATAACCTTAAAAAATCACCACATAAACCTTAATTCAATTGTATAAGATTTGTTTGAAAAAAATATAAACCTCTTGGGTGTGAACAATCAATTGAAACTTCAATTCATAGCAAAATCATACAAATGAAGGGTAGCAATATAATTGAAGTAAGAGCTTGAGTACTTGATAAGAACCTGAAAAAACCCAAAATCTTGGCAAGCTTGGCCAATCTTTTGGACGATGTGAGAGCGATTGGGGCCATCAAGACCATGGATATCGATGAGAGGAATGGAAGCATCTGAGGGTTGAACGGCCTGAAGATTTGGACGGTCGGCGATGGGCCTTACGAAATTAGCGGGGACATGGGTCACAGAAGGAGCAAGGTCCGATAGCAGGGGCTTTGTTGTCATGTTACCCATTAATGTTGACGAAGCACTTCGATGTGTCGTATGGTAATGGTATGGTGGATTGGTACGTCACGATCAATCGTCGCTTACTTCCACTAATCAAAAAATAGTGTTATATGGCTAGTTATATCTTATTTATGATTCAAAATATTAATTATTGAAAATCTTATCCAAAAATATAAAAGTGAAAAACAATTGTAATTTACAAAATTAGAGTATTAAATTATAAATAAAACGGAATATCATTTTTTATTTCAGAAAAACTTAACAATTTATCTTATTTATATTTTCTTAATTTCATAATAATGGTCATTTCAAAAAAAAAAGTATTTTCTTTTCTAACATTTGTCATTTTAAAATTTAAATAATGTATTAATATTTTATATTAATATTTTTTATTTTTATTTATGATTTTTTTCTCTTATCACTTTTATTAATTTTAAAATAAAGTAATATTATTCAATTAATATAACACTTTAATAAATAAAAAAATTCTAAATTTTATGCTTTTATAAAATTATTATAAAATTAGAAGGAGCATTGGTATTGCCCACGAAAACGAGACTACGAGACAGCCTGTGATGTGGTAATGTGGTTACGCTTACGTTATATCCTGACTTCACTTGAGAGAACCTTTATGACGTAAGAGCGACTCGTTTGTTTTAAGTACCATTAGGGTGTGTTTGTCTGTGAGATCTTTATCCCAAAAAAAAAAATTATAAAAAAATATTTATATATTTTTTAATATTATTTATTTGTATTTCTTTTAAAAAATAGGAGTATAAAATAATTAATTTTTTGGGATTTAGATAGGGAGTTATATCTCCAAAAAAAATTATATGTAAATATAAAATAATTTTTTTATTTTTACTTCTATTTTTATTTATACTTATGAAAAATATTTCTCCTATAATATTAATTAAATATATTTATTAATAAATATATTTATGATCCAACTCAATCCAATAATTCTCTTTGACCTAAAGTTGATGGAATCAAATTCAAATTTTGAAATATTGACTAAGTGTATTTTTGGGTCAAATTTATGTCATACTTTAAGCAGGTTTGATGTGATCCAAAGTTATATAATTTTTAGAAAGTTATATTTTTTTAACAAAATTAATGTTTAAAAATTATGAGACTTTCATACTTTAATTAATGCATTTTATATAATATAATATTATTTTTATATTGATATATTTTATTTTAAAATACATGTATTATAAAAAATCTTATCAAGTTTTGTTTATTACTTCTAAAATTTTATAATTTTGTTATACATAATATTTAAAATTATATATATTGTAAATATTGAGTTGATCTCCAAATATCTTTTCCCTCCGAAAAGATAAAGTTCATGAATATGGATAAAATTCTAATAACATTTCTCTTTTTTTATTTTTTTTTTTAAATCAAACTCGTGAAGACGCCCATAAGTAATGACAATAAGACTAAAAAACTAATTTAAATCTTCCAATTTAATAATTATATTAATTAAGTTACATGATTTTTTAAAAAGAAAATAGCGTTCAACCTCGGAAATATTCCACACACTTGCACATACCGAATGCCCACTACTAAATCTTACAATTGAATTCTTAAATTTTTACTTGCATATAGTCATCATCAACTAATAAATATTTCAGTTAAATTCTTAAACTATAATAATTTTTACAGTTAGATCTTCTCTTCAATTTTGCTGAACTCACTAACAAAGCACTGTTAGTGAATGACGTGACAGGATATTTGAGTATTGCGTGTCAAAATCTTCATTTTTAATTTATTATCTCATCTAATATTATTTAAAAAATATATTTAAAAAAATTAATTTCACGTATTTTGCTCCCATACCAAATTTAGCAAAGGTTATTGCAATAGTATCGATACAGGATATGTGCCAAATCAAATTAAGTAGTTTTTTTGTTGGTCAACAGATTAAGTATGCTTTTCATAGATTTTTTTAATTTTTAAATATATTAATTATTTTAGGAATACCAGACAAGAAAATAAGAAGAAAATTAAATAAAAAAGATTTTAATATGTGACCTTATAGATTTTGCCACTTCATTCACTAATAGTACTTCATCAGTTATTTATTTACATTGAACATAAAGCGTAATTGTGAAAATGATTATAGTTTAAAGATATAATGAGAAGTTACAACAATTGGTGGTAATTATTTGCAGGTGATTGGAAGTTTAAGGATTTAATTAAAAGATGTAATAGCTGGTGGTAATTATTTGCAAGTGATTGAAAGTTTAGAAAAATTAGATGATCTTTTCCTTTGAAAAATAATGAATTATAATAAGTCAACAATGAAGGTGATAAAAAAGAGAAGAACAATTATAATTAATAAAGACAAAGAAAAAATTGGTAAAAAATAGTTAATTCTTTATTGAAATTCTAAAATAACAAATCGTATGAAATATTTTTTTTTGTCTAAAACAACTATTATTATGAAGTGGAAAGAATAGTATATTTCATGACTACTAGTTGTTAAAATTAAGCTTGAACCTAAGTACTCCAATTGTCTATTGAAGTTATTGTATAAGGACGACCCATATATATATATATATATTATAGCGTATCACATGAAATGAGTGGTTTATTATGAGAGTGAGAGAAACAAATCTAAGTTGTATAACCATACATAGATGGTTAAGATTTAAAATTGTTTAAAGGTCACATGATTATAAAAAGAAGTCATATAACTTTATATTTTAATCTTGATCATTGGTATTTTAATCTTGACCATTCACGTAAGATCCAATGGTCAAGATTTGCTCTTTTCACTCTTATAATAAATCAATCTCTCATGTGATATGCTCTCTCTCTCTCTCTCTCTCTCTCTCTCTCTATATATATATATATATATATAGGATTAATTCTATTAAATTACATTCTCTCTCTTTGCTAACTAGTTGGAAGAATAAAAAATGTTGGTAATGTAACACCAGAACATAGCAAAGTTAATGGCATGAGTTTATACAAGAAGTACAATAGTTAACATAATTATATTGAAGTGTTCACGAGCAAAAATAAATCTCTACTGGTCAAATGCTAAACACTTTTAAGCTAAGAAAAGACTACAATTTATTTAAATATAACTCTGTAAGTTTCTATCAGTTGGAGGAGTTTATCTTTCTCCAGGACGTTACTTGGTTAAGGTGAAACCACTAGAAATAAAATAAGAATTGAAAATTCTAACTAGATAATAAATAGTTGTAAACCATTTGAACTATTATAGTTCCAGCCTTTTGCATAAAAATTCACATAGTTACTGTATTATAATCTCATCACATTACTTATAAGGAAATTATACTTCATAATATTATGGGTAATAAATGCTTAAAAAGATATATGCTATGCAATACATAGTGTGGCAAACTTTAATATGAATATAATCTCTTTTCTTTAATTTCCATTTTTCTTTATCTGTTTATCTCACACATATTTGAAAACATTTTCTTTAGGAATTTCCATTATCTAGTGTCACTCTTAATATTGTAATGACAAAACAAGACTTTTACACTACACTAATCAAAGCATACAACATAAAATGATCATACATCTATCCATTTTCCTTCTTATTGGTTAACGACAAATCTTAAATGTCTTCTTTTTAAGTTGCTTACTTGTTATTATACATAAATTCACAATAAATATATAGATATGTAAACTTAAGTAATAAATATAATTTAAATAAAAGACTCAAGTAGCATAAAATAAATAATAACTTGAATAATATAAATAAATTCATCATATAATAATTTAAATAATAAAACATAAAATTAAGCAATAAAATAAAGGGAATAAAGTGTAAAAGTTATAAATTAATTCATAAACTTAAAATAAATGAAGTGCATAAAGAACTGAAATGATATAAATTTGAGTAAAATAAATAGCATAATATCTCAATAAAATTTCTCAAAAACATAGAATTGTCAAATCTAGATGTTAATTTCTAAAGAGACCAAATTAAAAATTATTTTTATTTAATTCCTTTGAAACTTTCCTATCATAGTTTATAAATCTATCCTTGTAATCATGGCATATTTAGTGCATATGGGTCATGTCTTTACAAAGGTTAATATAAAGTCATAAAAATATCTATAAATCAAAAGTCATCAGATTGTCCATAAGTCAAGGCATAAAATTCTTAGTAAATGTATAAATAATTTAATAGTTTAGATCCATATACAATAAAATTTTCTTATTTCAAGTGTTAAATATAATATTTTACTCTTAATATTGATCCCTAAAAAAATTATCATAAAAATTAATAACTCAAAATAATATATCATTATATAAACAATATCTTAATAATAGTAATGGTAATAGTAATAATAATAATAATAAGCAATAGTATAAAAAAATATCAAATAAATTATCTTGAATGAAATAAACTACAATATAAATTAACATCGGTTCAAATAACTTGGAATGATAAATAAAATATATAGCAATGATAAATATTAAGGAGCAATAATATAAAGGTACAATAAATAAAATAACTTGGAATGATAAATAAAATAAATTACAATAAGAATAATATTAAGTAACTTTAATAAATAAAATAACTTGTAACAATAAAATAGATAGCAATAAATAAATAATAATGAGCAATATATAAAAGAACATTAAATGAAATAACTTGGAATATAAGATAAATTGCAACAATAAACAAAAGTAAGCAATAATATAAGGGACGTTAAATAAAATAACTTGGAATATAAAATAAACTGCGATTAGTAAATAATAATAAGTAAATGCAAATATGGTTTTATTTCACAAGTAATTTCATTATCTATCTCTAATTATCATAAACAATGGTATGTGCACATTGAATTGCTCTCCTTTCTTGTTTGTTGTCATCCCTTATTTTCACTCCCCTTCTCCCTTTCTCTCTTTCTATCTCTCTCTCTCTCTTCATTTCTCTTTCTTTTTTCTTTTTTCTTTTGGATAGATTTATTAAAGGCTTAAACTCAATGAAAACAAAGTGAGAAGCAAAGAGGGTACAAGGATCAAAAGACACCAGAACCCAAAACAGAGACGCATAAACTCCTAAACATGTTAAACCCCCAGATAATATTACCAAGAGCCACAAGTTGGTAATAGCCATAACTACAAAAAGAACCACCCTCATATCTGCACGAAATCCTCGAGCATCAAGAATGCACCAGTTCAAAGATCCATTAGAAATAAAAAAGCTGCAAGGTGATACTAGAAGTTGTTGCCCCCAAAATCTGCTCCTTCAACTTAGTAACCACACAATCAGTTTGTCATACCAAAAACACACACACACACACACACACACACACAAATATCAATCTTGCTTCTAGCAGATTCCAAAACACCAAAACATAGCTACGGTCTCTGCCACTACTGCAAACATGTTATGTTGAGCACCAGAATTTGTACTTATTCTATAATTTAACCATGAAAGATTGCCAGCAGACACTCTTATTATGAAAGAGTACCTTATTTCTTAGATTCCATAAAGATCACACAACCATATAATAACAAGAGATCCATAGCTTTTTTTTTTTCCTGAAATGGGACCTTAATAGCAATCTAAGACTCAAAATTGATTGCAGAATCCTTAGAAAAGACCTAATTAATACCCCATCAGCTGCAACAAGCACCCCAAACCCTCCAAGAGAAGTCACATATATAAAGCAAATGTGGCAAATTCTCTTCTGCTCGTTGACATAGAACGCAACTGAAGTCTTCAGATCTCAAAACATTTAATCTCCTCAATCTATCCTTTGTATTCAATCTACCTTGGACAACAAACCATAGTAGAAGTTTGACCTTTGGAGGCATCAGGCCATGCTAATTTTTATTTACGGTCAATACAGTCTGAGTTTCTAAACCCTTCTCCACATACAAGTTCTTCACAAAAGACAGAATAAAGAATCTACTTGTGTTGTCATGGGCCCACCACACTTTATCTGCTTGGTCACCAAACAATCTTGCCTACTCTAGCATCTCATTTAACTACTAAATAGATTCAAGTTCCCAAACCAAGAAGTCCCTATGCCACATTAGATTCCAATGCTAGAGATATCCATCCCACGAGCCACATTTAGATATAGGTATGAGCTGCTGAAAAGATATAGAGAAGATGCTCGGAAATTTCTCTTTAAGTCTCACCTCCCCAAGCCATCAGTATTCCTAGAAAAAGACATTAAAACCATCTCCAACCAGATTTTGGATTCCGTTTATAGTAACTTTTTCCATCTCCATGTCCATTTTGTTAATTGCACAAATAGAGCCCCATAGCCCCCCTCCATTGCTGATATGTTAATCAATTATAGGTTTTCATGCTTCATTACTAGACTACCAATCCCCAAATCTTCATACTTCTTTGGTTTTTAAATCACCTCCTATATAATTAATGGCATAGCATACCCCTTATCCTTCATACCCTAGAAAAATCTACACTATAAGAAAATAATCTTTTTGGCAACTAATTTTGGCATTTTGAAGATGCCTAATTAGTATATTGGAAGATTATTCAAAATAACCTTAATCAGCATCAACCGCCCAGCTTTGGATAAGCATTTCACCTTCCAACCACTCAACTTTCTCTTGATTTTGTCAATAGTGGGTTCCTGTGTTTCAATCCTTCTCGGATTTGCCCCCAACCGAACCCCCAAATAAGTAGTAGGTACGGAGGAAGTCTTACATTTTAGCTTCCTATTAATCTCACTTATCAAACCCTCATCATAGTTCAATGGAAAAAGAGCATGTTTGTCATAATTGATCTTCAAACCAGACATTTGACCAAAGCATTGTAGATCTCTCTTCAAATTCAATAGAATCTCCTTCTTCGATGGAGCAAACAAGATAGTATCATCAGCGAATTGAAGGTGTGTCAAAGAAATACCTTGCCTCCCAAGTTCAATTCCTTGAACTATTCTTTCCTCAACTGCTCTGTGCAACAGTTTGTTGAGCACCCTGCCACTAACACAAATAGGAAGGGCGACAATGGGTCCCCTTGGCATAATCCTCTCTCTATCTTAAACGGTTTGGTGGGGAACCATTAATAATAACAAACATTTCTGTAGTTGAAAGGCAGCACCATATCCATTTATGCCACAAGCTCCCAAAGCCCATCTTCTCAAGGACTTGATCAACGAAAGCCCACTTAACCGAGTCATACACCTTATGAAATAAAGTTTCATGAGGAAGACTTGTTTCTTTTTGATCCAGTGTACAACTTCATTGGCAATGAGTGCACCATCCAAAATAAGTCAGCCTTGAACAAAGGCTATCTGAGTATCTCCAACCAAGCCATTCATCATATTTCTCATTCGATCGGCAAGCACCTTCTATACAGCCAATCATGCTGATTGGCCTGAAATATTTAATCTCCTCAGCCTCGTCAAATTTTGGGATCAAGGTAACCCAAGTTATATTGGCTTGCCTTGGAAATTCACCAAACTTGAAAAAATCTCCAACACATTGCAAAAAAATCAATGCCAATCATATTCCAACACTTCTTTAAAAAGTTGAAATTAAAACCATCTAGTTCGGGAGCTTTTGATGATTCGCACTCCCAAATAGCCTGCTTGATTTCATCTTCTAACCGGATACACTCAAGCAACTATGCTTACTCTTCTGAAATTCTGGACACTAAGCCATCTTGGAAAAAGATTAAAGGAACATCCCTTTGCTTATATAAATTCTTATAAAAGTTCCTGACCTCAGACTTGATAATTCTTGGAGACCAAAAAATTCAGCTACCACACTTGATTTCCAACATTTGTGTCCTTCTTTTCCTAACTGCAACCGCTGTGTGAAAGTATTTATAGTTCCTATCTGCCTCCTTTATCACCTTATCCTTTGATATTTGATGCCAGTAATAGTATCTACGTTCATACCAGCATTCTAACTGACTTTTTAGAGCTCTATATATGGTAGTATCCACCTTATCCACACTCCCATTTTCAAATCTATCAGTGAGTATTGCGATCTCTTCCTCAAGCCTTTCGATATTGAAATCAATGTTTCCAAAAACATCTCTATTCTGCTTCTTCAGAGGCTCTTTTAAGCTTCGTAACTTCTCCAACACCTTCAAACCACTACAACTTTTCCATTCCCCATCTACTAGCTTCAAAAAACCTGGATGAGAGAACCATGCATCAATACTTCAAAAAGGTTTTGCACCCTACCTCGCCTTATTTGATTCAATCAACAAAGTTACATGGTCAGACAAAAAACACTTTACTGTAGACAGTTTCAAGTTAAGATCACTTCTGAACCAATGAGGACCAACCAAAACTCAATCCAATCTACTGCCAGATGCACCTCTCCTTTCTTTTTTCTATTTCTTCCTCTCTCTCTCTCTCTCCGTTTTTCTTCTCCTCTGACGACTTTCTTTACAATCTTTTATTCTCTTACTCTTTCACTTTTTCATTAACACGCACTCATGTCAACACATATACACCCACTTGTATTTTACATAGAGATTAACTATTCCTTTCCTTATATTTATAGGCGTCTAGATTAGTCGTATTAACACTGACTGTTTATAGACTCCTTTGTTCATAATTACTATGCCTTTTTTTTTTTGTTTAATTACTCTGTAAGTCCCTGTAGTTTGATTCAATTTTCAATTAAGTCTCTATAGTTTAAAAATTTTCAATCAGATCCCTATATTAAATAAATTTTTGTAATCAAGTCCCTGGTGCAATTTATTATTGCAAAATTGATAGTTAAACTGAATAAATTTTTATATTTAAACTTAAAAAATTGGATTAGGACCTATTAAATTATATAAAATTTTCAAAAATTTTATAATTTGAGGTTGCTCTAAGGACTTGATTACAATAATTTATCTAATGTAGGGATCTAATTAAAAATTTTTAAACTATAGGAACCAAATTGAAAATTGAGTGAAATTATAGGACCTTCAAAATAATTAAACCTTTTTTTTTCTACCTCAAGACTTAATTACACAAGGACTTAGTTACCCAAATAGTTAACTACTTAAAGACTTTGTTACACAAGGACTTGGCAATCAAACCGTCGTGTCATTGACGTGAATTTGTTTTTCTTTTTTTAATAATTATATTGTTTCTTATGTTAATAAATAGAGTAATATATTTTGAAGTTATTGCTATATATAGTTTTACTTTAAAAAGTTGATGTATACAATTTAATTATTTGCTCAATAAACTGTTGTAAAAAAATCAACTCAAACAAATCAATTAGAATATTTGAATAAAGTAAATTAACTACATTACTCTATACCGAATATTTTATGAAAAAGAGGATATTAGAGATAAAGTTAAAAAAAATTAATTACTACTTATTTAATATTCTTGAATGACAAATAATTTGTGATATTTCCCTTGTAAACAGACAATTATAAGTGGACAAAGGAGTAATTTAATGAGAAATAATTATTAAAATCATTATAAATGATTCTTTAATCATGTATCTGTAATCAATATGGGACTCATATGCCAATAATTAATATTTAGTTATATATTTTACTTATTTTAAACATGATTTATTTTTACTTTATATTTTAAGAAGTAGTACATAAAATTTAATAATAGTGATTAATGACTAAGAGATATAATACTTAAAATAAAAACGTAAGATTAGCGAAAACAAACTTGCAATCAGTGCTGGCATTAATTAGTGATGATGTTATAATGGTTTCCATTGTGAAACCGACACCCTTTAAGTGCTGCACTTAAGCATTTTATTAAAGAAGGTATTAACATCAGACATGAATATTGGAGCATTGTCATTGACTCATACTTATCCTGAGGTGTGACGTCGAAACACACAGAGAAGACAATTTTTGTGCTTATCTTTGGCCATGACGGGGACTAGATCGACTAGTTGCTTCGAGAAGTGAAAACTGATTGAAGACCCGCCTTAGCACTTGCAGAATTTTCTGGTAGCTGATGCCACTGGGACTTCCTCCATGCGGTTTTATTTATTTACTTTTTTCCTTTCGGTTATCTCCATGTACCTATATATATATATATATATATATATATAATGGTTTTCCACTGCCGTTTTTAAACGATGACTCGGCGCAGCGCCACTGCCAACTGCTGATGAAATTTTCAGATGCAATGTTGTTAAACATGATATATTATTAGGGGCGACACTCGAGTGCTTTTATATTTGCGCCCCACCCTTTGATTTTGATAAAATCAATTACATTGATGATATTATAAAGATACTTTAAATATTATTCGATTTAAATCAACGGTAAAAGATTGAGGGCGCTTGTACGGTCTATACCACTTTATAGATTTTTTTCCCAAAATTGTCGTATGAATCATATATAATATATAATTATCTTTGACACTTTCCATCGTTGGCCATTATTTATGAATTAACCATTGATAAGTATTCAAAAATATTGATCAAGAAATTTGAAAAATATTAATTAATATGCAAGTACATGTTTGATAACAAATTGTTTTAAAAAAAATTTTTCCTTAAAAGATATCTTAAAGAATTTAAATCGTAAATTAATTTAAATTTAAAAGAAACTAATCTAAAGCACCTCAAGACGAGTACTTTAAATTCCATAAATTAAAGCATTTGTCCTGTGAATGTGAAGTAGTGGAACACGGAACGGTTCATCAGTTTCAAAGTGTAAAACCAGCTCAGGTCAGCTCAGGCAGAGGCTTGGGTCGACTTCAGGGCGTAATGGATGATCTCACTACATCTTCGTCACCAACCGCTAATCCATATTGATATTGTCTTCCTGGGAGATATTTTTTGGTATTAGTTAATAGCATTATTGTTGTATAAAATCTTATTATAAACATTGGTGAAGATACAATTGATACAAAGTAGTATCCGAGTGTGAGTAGAATAAAGTGAAGAATGAGCTACGAGAGCTCAACATTGAGAAGAGACTTGGAATTGAGAGAAGATAGTTCAATAATTCCGAAGATAACAATTCACTAATTGCATACAAATGAAACTGTTAACCTATTTATACTCCTAACTAGTATTGTATCATTATCCCCCTTTAAAATGAACCTCATCCTTAATATTGCTAAAAGAAAAACATAATTTTAATCCTAATTATATATATATATATATATATATATATATATATATTTTCCTTACAATGCAATTATTCCTAATTATTTCTATCCTACTGCACCAAAAAAGGAAACTCCACCAGGATCTCATTGCTTAAAATAAAGCCCATTAGCCATGACCCAATATGCTTCTTTGTCTCCAAATGCCAATTCCACTCCCTTACTAAACTAACCAGTTTGGCTTTGGGCTTGGCCCATCCTTATCGAATCGAGTTGTAGTTGGCCCAACCAAGCAATACACAGCAACTCATGAACTACCCTAGCATCACCAACAGCGCCCCTCTACCCTGCTTTGGTAACCTTCTGCTCCGGCTTCACAGCAGTCGCCACCCTTGCCTATATTGCAACCATAGCAGACCAGCCACTGATCGTCGCACTTGGACCACCGATGATCATCTTGCTGAACCCTCCGTCACCTCCTTTTCCTCATCCGCCTCGGGTTGCTGTTGCCTTTGCCTGCCTCACGGCTTCTTCTACGCTGCTCATCAATGCTTCCACCACGGCCAAAAGCCTCGCTGATGTCGCGCCTCTTTCCTCTTCCTCCATAACGTGTATGAGGGTGAGCCACCAGGTCTAAACTTGTTCACTCGTTGCTCCGCCATTTCCTCCGATCGCATAGTCCAGCCATTCGCTGGATCGTTGTAACGCGTTCATAGCACCAGGAAGCTTCGCGTATGCTGCTTCCATTGGGTTCGTCGCCATTGCCCTCCTTCCGGTTGTTGTTGGCGTCGTTTCTTTCGCCATGACGGTGCTTGACGTGGTTGTCGCCGCTAAGACCGAGATTGCATCGTTGCATCATTCGCCGCCGATTGGAGCAACGGCTTCCACCTCCACGGCGCCGCCTCCTCTACTCGGATCTCCGTCGACACTGCTCAGTTCACCACCGTTGTGGCTTAGATCGTCTATGTCGCTATTCGAATCTGGCGGTGTTGATTCTGGATTTGCTAGTGTTGACTCCAGATCTGATGTTGTTGGTTCTTGATTTGTTTTTGTTGATCCCAATTCCGAATCTGTTTTTGTTGATTTTTGAGCTGTTGATTCTGAATCTAGATGGAAATTGCATAAGTCTTCACGCATGCTCCGCAATTTCGCGTTCATGCTGCGTATGATTTCAAGAGTTTAAGCCAACGAGGATGATTTTTTTCCACCATTAGTGGTGGTGGAGCCTCTCAACGAGAGCGCCATTGATATAAAGTAGTATATGAGTGTGAGAAGAATAGAGCGAAGAATGAGCTATAAGAGCTCAACAGAGATAAGAGACTAGGAATTTAAGGTAAGAGAGTCCAAAGATAACAATTCACTAATTGCATACAGATGAAACTACTCACCTGTTAATACTCCTAACTAGTATTGTATCGATCTTACACATCTTATATACGTAATTTGTATTACTTGTATAACATCTTTATTATAATTAAACAAAAGTGATCATATGATATTGAGTTTTCTACTCGTGTAATTTTTAAAAGTCGTAAGTTTTAAAGTAAAGAGAACTTTTGCACGTGACATATAATTAAATGCGGTTTATTGAATTTTAACAAAATAAATTGATATCAGTATTGCAATCGGATCAATTTTGTCTCCTAACAAGGAAGAAATTAATTTTTTTCCAGAGGAATCATTCAAACATGTATCTGAATCAATGAGTTTGCATCGCCGCACTTCATTTTGTTTCCATTGCTGACTATGTGATTGTAATCAAAATTCATGGTAGAGGATATTCGTCTTCATAGCTTTAGTGCTGACCCTTGCTTTCAGAGGGCTACCTATCAGCTGTACTTAGCCACATTTTCAAACATTCAAATAATTCAGCTTCAACTGGTTCTTTGGACTTTGGAGTGAGCAAAATAAATTTCACAATATGCTATAACAGTCACTCATTGATGATAAAATTGACTCAATATGCAGGATTTGGTATGTGTTTCGGGCAGGTTTATGGAGTTTGATCGGCTAATAAGGAGTTTGACCAGCAGAGACAAAGACTGGCTGAGCAGAACTTTAGGTACATGGAGGGGTTCTCATAGAAATTGCGGATTGATGATTTCGAAATCATAAAGGTTTATTTAATAGGGAAAAGATTTTTGTATATTCAAAATTTGTGACACCTTAAATACCCCTCTCTAAATTTTCTCTTTCCACTTGTCTTGTCATTTTTTTCTTTTTGTTTATGATTTTTTTTTTCTTCTCTCCGTATCTGGGTGTTGATGTATGTCCAAAAACTGCTGTGTACAAATAACACAGCCCAGAGGCTGGAGTGGTTAATGAACCCTCCCCCCAAAACTCCTCCTTGACCAAAAAAAAGAATCAAACTAAACTCTGTCCAAAAAAAAATGAATCAAATTGAATCAATTTCTTTATTCCTAGGCTCCTATTTTTACGATTTGTTGTTTATTGGATAAATCATAATAGTGAAAAGAAAAAAGGCGATGACCAAAAAAAAAAAATCAAATGGGAAATTCGAATTCACTTGATTTCAACTAATAATAAGGAGTCAAGTAATAAATGCATAGGTTGGAAAGTAGCATAATATATACGTGAAAAACTTAATTAATGTACTCTCACTACTGCATCCAATATATTAAAAAATTTATACGTGAATACTTGGGAGTGGAATCAGAAAATTTCAAGTGAAGATGCTATAAATATACACTTACTCACATAAAATCACTGGAGTAAGGTACAAGAGCGGAATTTATCTATCTGAGGGGCCTGGCTCAAGCAACTACACATATTACTTAAAATCATTAGTAATAGTATGCGTAGTTGTTAGAGAAAACGCTTAATGTTTTTAAAATCAATTATAAAAATATTATTTTATTTTCTATTTTATTTTTTTCTCCTCTCATCCAAAAAATTACCACAATTCATCTAGATTCTTCACCCACAATTCATCCACTTATGTACATAGATTAATTATTTTCGAGTTATTCCCAATCGAGCTGTGTTAATTGCGGTGCCTTGATTCTTTTATTGTCCTCACCGGAAACGTCAAAATTACAATCATTAAAACTTTCTACCAGGGTTGGGTCGGTAGAACCTTTTCATTTTCTTGCGGTAGTGGTAGCGCATTTGACTAAATGTCTTTGACCTATTTTTTTATTGTCTGAAATGTTTTTTAATTTTTGGGTCAGCTGAAATGTCTAGAGCCCCTTCAGACCTCCAAGTTTTAAACCAAGTGACTGGGAAAAGAGACCGTAATGCAGAGATGGCCCTATGAATGGGCGTGCAAGTTTTATTCAATCCAAGCAATCCATTACAATGGGTCATCGGCTTTTAGCTGGCATCAATACTTATTGGGCTCACAACTCGTAGGCCCATGGACTTCAGGTCTTCTCGTCTTCGCCACCGTTACATTGTAAATATTTGTATAAAGGTTAAAAATTATCCATAAATACTTCACTTATAATTTTAAATTGATGTACTAATACTATTGAGTAAGCTTTTTCCTTATAGTGCATGTTTTGATAATCTTATTTTGAGTTTAAAATAATTTATAATCAAAATTTTCTTGAGATGATTTTTGTTAAAAGATTATTATTTCCCTGAAAAAGGCGGTTACCAAATGCACTTATAATAGGTTAATCTAATTTGAATTAGATTAGATTAATTAAAATCTAATAAATTTTTAAATATTGATTATTCAGAAAAAAAAACCGAACAAATAATAGTTTGATTTCCGGAAATAAAATACTTACGTCATTAGCTGTGAGGTTATGGTTGAAAATGGACAATTATAAACTGTAGACACTCTTGCAAAATACCAAATATAGAATGATCATGAGCAAAAGAAAGTAATAAACCAAAACCGGGGATGTTCGACTCTTTCTTATTTCACTGATCGTAATACTGCTACCATCACAATCACATAAGGAAAATTAAATAGAATAATATGAATGTTTTAAAGACTATTGTGATATGAACTTGGAGGACTTAGAATGAAAAGTCAATTAGGCAAGGGAGCTTTCGAACAATAATTTTATTATCACCAACAGAAGTTGGAAAATAAGACCTGGTACTCTCTTTTTGCCTACCTTGCTTCGCAGTGGCCACACGGCAGCTCCTGTACCACAAAAACGCAACCAGTAATCGTTCTAGAAAGTTAATTAAAATCTACATCTATATTATATTCAGTATAATTAACTTATCTTACTGATTGCAAAAGCATTTTCATAATTCTTAGAATTAATATTACATAATAATATACCTTTAGGCAAAGAAGAAGATGATGATGATAATAATAATAATAATAATAACAACTTATTCAGATGTACCAGAAAAATATGCTATTGAGCAAAATAGTAAAAGTTAAAAAAAGAAAACACTGCGAGAGTGGAGAACCGTAGCGATGTCGCATGACCTCACAAGGAACGCGCACGCGTCCCGTGGACCCATCCAACGTCCAGCAGCTAACCATCAACGGAACGACACGTACCGGTCTCTGAAAAGCGAGATGCCACGTTGGCCGAAAGTGGCACCATGAGGCCAGAAGCTCCGTGCGGAGATGACCGGATGCAAGCGGTCACCGATGCCACGCAACCGGAGGGGCCCACCTCTGACAGCTGGCGACGCTTTTGCGGACTGAAAACCCAGGCGTAGAGTTTGTGGATGAGATTTCATTTGGGGCAAAAAAGAACCCAAAAAATAACAATAAAATAAAAGTAAGAAATTGAAAAAGAGAGGCAAAAAAAAAAAAAAAAGGAAAAGCGCAAGGGTGGGAGTTACAGCATCAGCGACTAAATGGGCGCCACTTGGCATGATCGTTCGCAGTTTTACCCTTGCGCCCTTGGCAGCCTCAAATTAAAACGACCTCTTCCTTTTTATAAGAAAATAATTATGAAAAATGAAAAATGGTGGAGAAATTATAGTGGCTGAGATTGCTTCTCCTTCTTCAACACTTTGGCGTCGATGCTTCTGGTTTGTTGTAGTTGTACTTGCAGTTCGTTCCCACAGACACTCTCTTTCCCTTTGTTCTTCTTATTACTGTGTCTCTGCTGATTGTGCCTTTTTCTTTTCTTCCTCCGATCCAAAGATTCAGATTGGCCATTGCTGGTAATGAGTCCTCCGGGAAGCGTACGATGAATTCCCTCGCTTCACATGCATGATCGCACTTCCAAGCTTCTTCTTCTTCACCATGGCTTTATTACAAGGTACTCTTCGCTTTCCGTTTTTCCTTTTTTAAATTTCATTTTCCCCTCTTCTTTGGTTTGGTCCTCCTTGTGTTTGGTTCCCGAGAAAAATTTAATCTCCAGAAACTGCTAAACGATTTATTCTGCAACTTGTCGTTTTTTTTTTAATGTTCTGTTCATAAAATAATTTGCTGGATTTGAATACATCAGGTACGTTGAGTTGAACTTTGCTGATTTTGAGTTGTGATGGTCTCATTAAATAATTACTAGAAACAGCTGAACTTCGCTTTGCGATTATTTCTTCTCGGTAACCAAACAGGAGAATGGAAATTGTACTTATTTGTAGTGACACAGATAGTAGTTATGAAGTTAGAAGTGATGTGATATACTTACTAATTATAATTGTTTCCGCGTTTGGAAGGTTTCGGCGCTGTGGAGTTCGTTTTGGTGAGGATTCTGATTAAGGAATTTTCTTTTATTCTTTCGGAGAAGCGTCTCTCTCTCTCTCTGTTGCGGTGGATTCTTGAAATTTGTTAAATCTTTTTCTTGTCATTTCTTCTATCGATTATCTTGCATGTGATATGACTGTGTGAATTGGAATGCTTATGAATAACTGCTGATTCCAAACAGAGACGGATCTCTACCTATTCTTCTCGCTTTGTTTATTTTGCAGTAGCATCACCTCCTGTATCATCAGCTTGTGCTTACTTTCACCATAACGGCTTTACTATTTGCTGTGCTCCATGTCACAAAGAACGAAAGGAGGTATTCCTTTTATCCACTCCTTGTCAGGGAAGATCTGAAGCAGCGTTAGCTGCACACATCCTGTAATGGACGCATACTCCTCCGGAGAAGAAGTGGTTGTTAAGGTCAGTTTATTATGGTACACTGGAAACTTTGATTTGTCACTATGCAGCAATGGTTTTCTCTTGAAAGGGAGTTAATCGCGTTTAGTATCAATATTACCTAAGTAGATAACTGGCAATTGCAGACAAGAAAACCATATACAATCACAAAGCAAAGAGAACGATGGACAGAGGAGGAGCATAATAGGTTCCTAGAAGCCCTAAAGCTATACGGGCGAGCATGGCAGCGCATAGAAGGTAATATTTTGTCCACCAATAATACTTTTTTTTTTTTTTTCATTTCATCTTATGCACATGTTCGTTTTGGATTGCCAAGTAATCTCGGTATCCAGACTCTTAATTTTGAGATATTCTATTAAGCAATGACATTAACTGCTCTCTGTTTTGATTAAATCTTAATTGGAACTCTCTTTTCCCTCCTATCCCCGGCCCCCTTTGGTTTGTTGTTTTCCTTCTGTTGTGCAGAGCATATAGGAACAAAGACTGCTGTGCAAATCAGGAGCCATGCACAGAAATTCTTTTCAAAGGTCAATGGGTACCTTCTCACCTTGGATTATATGTTAGAAGTTTTGACCCTTTTATTTGAATATATGCTTCTTTTTGACCTGCTGATGTTTTGTTTATCGGTTTGGTATATCATTTGATTCACTTTAATCAGTATAATTCCTGTACAGTGTCACAAAATAATTCTGTATCTAAACTGGTGGATTTCAACCTTTAAAGGAATCTCAAATTTAAAATAATGAGAGATTCTAACAAAATGACCAACTTTCTTGGAGAAATTCAAAACAAAGTGCTTTTTTATATTAAAACCTTAGATATTTTATTAAGAAAGTTACCAGCACTTTCTAAAGGCGCTTGTCAGGTTGGTACTAAATGATGATTGATGAGTCATGATACATCAAATAAGGGATTGAGAAAATAAAATTAATTGATAAAGGAAGTTAAATCGCCCACAATGGATACTAAGTAATGGATAAAAAGATGTGTAGAGATAACGTTTGTAGTAACATTATTTAAATTGCAAATATGTTTCTAGTTATGTTAAAAATATTATTTATCTTTAACATGGAAGCTTCTTTTTTATGTATGTTTTAGTTGACATAGAATGAAATAAATATGATAGTCCAATTACAAAATTTTGCATCACGTTCTTCTAGGAAATTGTGTTATTTCCAACAAAAACATAATAACATGAAGTTAATCTCCACTTTACATACATGGTTTATGAGAAGACATTGTGGCATTGTCTTGTCTACGTAACTGACCCCAACTAGTGGGGCACGACTTCGTTGTTGTAATTTCCACTCTATAGGAGAAGCCACCCAATTTACATCACTGTATATTGTGCCTCATGTATGAGCCCCTCGACTGCACATGTAGAGAAGGCTATATTTGTACATGGAATGTATGATAATTCAAAGTTTACCTACCAATTACTTTAAGGTTAATCATGTCCAGGATATACTATCTTTGCAAAAGAAAGATCGTTATTGCCCCATGCCACCTCAGTATTTGATAAATGCTTCAAAGTACCCAGATCTTTCGTATGGAATTGTGTATAAAGAAAGAAGTTTCATGAATGGCTTGCAAATTAATAATGATTTTCTTAAAAGGAATTAATGACTACTTGAGTTTCATATAGAAGTAATTCAGAAATTTTTAATGGTTTTCAAGGCTATAGGGTTCTTATGTGATAGGATTTGCAATATTGATTTATAGCTAGGAAAGTTGATCTTGCAAACCCACAAGGTTGGTTGGAATTCCAGCACTTTGGATACTAGCATGTCAGGCAATTGGATCATTTTTTGTATATGGACTAAATGTATGGGAAAATGTTTTGGGGATTTAGGCTTTGTATAGAAAAGAAAAGGAAGATAATAATTTGGTGCCTATAATGACAGAGTTTAGAGGACTGTTATCTAGCTGCAATCATTACCTATAACATAATGCAAGATAAAAGAACACAGAGAAATGGAATTGTTTCATTCATACGCCTTATAAAATTCTCAATAATTCCAATCTTATTCTTCATTGAATGCATTGAGATATCATGCACACTTGTATGTAATATGTATATGTACAAATGTATAGGATTTGGGCTCTGATTCTTCTGCTTAATTATGATAAGTATTATAATGAACATTTTATATTAAAAAAAAAGGCCTATAAATGCCTGTAGTGAGGCAATAATCAACTAAGAGTGAATTGCTGATAGAGTAAGACCCTTGTTCATTTTTTACGGCCTTTGCTAAATTGCTTACTAATGCTGAAATTACAGTGTACTCCTTGCAACTACTGAGAACGCTAAAATGTGATCGAACTTTTTAGCTTAGGTGAAGAAAAAGCTCAGGACATAACTTCAGTCTTAGGTATTCATATGGTTTACAATTTCTGATGCACCTATGATTTTTGTGTTAAGTTCAAGTCCATAACTGTTTGGAATTGAGTTATCACGCTGAACCCTTTTATTGGGTTCTATTTGGAAAAGAGAAGGGGGCTGGATGCTTTAATGGGGTCCACAAATGCAACGAACGCATTTGTAAACTAAAATTGATTTTAAAGATAAAAAAAAGTGGTAAAAGATAAGGGGGGCTGGTTTGGCCAAGTAGTCAATTTGATTGCTTGGTCAAGCCAGCCCCCCCTTTTTTTTTTTCGTTCAACTGTGCTAGTATTTGTGGCTCCTGTACCAAATAGAACTACATGTCAAAGCAATGACAAGTAGGTAAAAAATGTTAAACCCATCCAACTGAAAATCTGTGCTGTGTAATGAATGTAAGGGACCTGCGCAAGCATTTATAAAGTACCACTGCAACCATAAACTCTACTATTCACAGCTGTTCTTACATGGAATTCAGACACAACTTAGATATGCAACGAGCCTAATAGAAATTTTTACAAGTGGACCAAACCAGAAAAACGATACCAAAAGCTGTTATTTGAATGGGCTTAGTTGTAGGACTGGAGAAGGAATAAAACCAAGCTCTGACATCACATTATTCAACTCAGAAATTATATTCCCCAAAGGAGAGGGCAGTCAATCTCTTATGGAGAAAAGCCTCTGGCTAATATTGGACTTTCCTCAATAGGACAAATATTTTTAAACAGATTCAGAAGGAACTGTAAAAGATAGGATTCTTTTTTTAAATGATGGACTTTAATGACATCACATTCTTTGAGTATTGGACTTTGATCGCCCGCCTCCCCCTTCCCCCCGAATATTGCGTGATGATACTTGATCAAACTCACACACTCTTCACATGCTTCCATTGCAAGCCATTGGATAACATCTTGGTCCCTATGACTTTTTCTAAATGGTCCAGCTTGTGCACATACCTTCACATAGTTTGTGCAAGTATCTTTTCCCAACCAATATTAGTCATTTGTTCCATCAATGTTACGCTTGGCATGTAAGTGAAGCATGCCAAAGATTTAAATGCAATAGGAGGCACCAAAGGGATAGTAAAAATAATAGGTCTTCAACAGCTTGTGCTGATAGTTACTTTTTTAAAAATTGTTAAAGGTAGAAAAATAATAGGTCTTCAAAAGCTTGTGCTGAGAATTACTCTTTTTTAAAATTGTTAAAGGTTTTAGAAATGGCAGTTTCAGTAGTAACTAAAGACTCTAGTTATCTCGTACTGTCCGATGAGCTGCTCAGAACCCTTGATTGTTTTTTCTACTGATCAGGAAAGCCCCTTTTGGTTGTTTGGAGCACCAGACATGAGAAAAAAGAAAGATTTTTTTCATTGAAAGAATAGCTTAATAGCTTCTGAGAAAAGGGAAAGGTTTATCAAATATTTGTGGTTGTTTCTTTGTGTCAGATTCTTATCAAATAGTTATCTTTATGTCAGATTCTTATCAAAACCTCAGTCATGTTTATGCACAAGTCAGCAGTGACGGCTTCTGCAAATCATACAGAGTCATATGATTTTTATAGATTACATATGATTTGGCACTGCACAATTTCTTGGGGCCTGTTAATTGACCTCTCCTTTTCCATAGAACTCGAATGACTACCATGACTGTACTGTATGGCTTGGGATAACTTGATGCCAATAGCTTCCTGCATCATTAGAGTCTATAATAAGTCAATAATAAAAATATATAGCTTTTACATTAAACTGCAATCAGGTTCCAGCTTGCCAACTCTGCATGGATAATCCTTGACTACACTACACCTACAGTTGATTTAGCAATTTCTAGACATTGTCTTTTCTTAGTATTACATGATTTATGATAGGATAATAAGGTGTCGTTTGATCCATATAGCTGATCCCGTCTGGTGAGACAAGGCTTAGTTGTTGTTGTTGTTGTTGTTCCATTTTAGCATTCTCTGAATTAAAAACCATTTATATAGTTGTCGTTGATCCTGCTAATATACATGAAAGCAATTATAAGTTAGTGTTAGAGCTATTACAATTTTCTGATCAGTATTTTAGAAATCCTCAATAGAATCAATGCTTAAACCCCCAATTAGTGCTTTTTAGATGTTTTTTGTGGAACTTCACCTGCTGAGAATATTATTACAATTTTTACTTTCAGTTGGAGAAAGAGGCCCTTGTAAAGGGTGTTCCAATAGGACAAGCTATTGACATAGACATCCCCCCTCCACGGCCGAAAAGAAAACCGAGCAATCCTTATCCCCGTAAGACCAATGTTGGTGCCCCAACATCACATAGTGGAGCAAAGTATGGAAAGCTTCTCATTACAGTTGCATCTTCACATAGTAAACAAACACTGGACTTGGAGAAAGAACCACTCCCAGAGGTAATACTTATTTTCTGTATTTCAGTTCTCATGCAAATTTTTAGTGTTTTTCCTTTAATGAAATAATTCTGCTTGTTCCTTGTTTTGTCAGAAGCATAATGAAGATGAAAGGCCGACAAATGCAAAAGAAAATAAGGATGAAAGCTACTCAAAAGTATTCACTGTTCTCCAGGAGGCACCCTGTTCGTCTGTGTCTTCAGCAAACAAGAATTCAATGCCAAAGTCAGTGCCGCTCAGAAATTCATGCGGCTTAAGGGAGTTTATACCTTCAGTGAAAGATGCAATAGCTCAAGATGAAACAAATGAATCTTTTGTCACTATTGTGCTTGAAAATCAGAAGTTGCAGATAGATGATGGCAAACACACAGAGACTAATGGCACTTGTAAAGCCTCTAAGTTGGAGAGTTCTGGTGCTTCACAAGCCAAAATGGTTGAAACCGAGAAACCAGATGGTCTTAATTGCGCATTCACAGTAGATGGAATGCAAAGCAATCAGAATTACCCAAGACATGTGACCGTTCACGTTGTTGATGGGAATCATGGAACTAGAATGCAAAATCCATCCCAAGAGACATTGTTTCGAGACTCCATGTTTCAGCCAGTGGGAGGGGTTAATGGGCAACCGAATCTTTTCACCAATTCAGCTGCGTCAAGTGAAAGTCAAAATAACACAGCACGATCCTCTGTTCATCAATCATTTCCTCCTTGTCCTCCCTTCACACAGCATAATCAGGATGATTACCAATCATTTCTTCACATGTCCTCCACATTTTCAAGTCTTATTGTCTCTACATTGATGCAAAACCCTGCAGCCCATGCTGCAGCAAGTTTTGCTGCTACATTTTGGCCGTATGCAAGCGCGGAAACTTCAGCAAATTCTCGCTCATGCTCTCAAGGAGGTTTTCCATCTAGCCAAATTGGCTCTCCTCCAAGTGTGGCGGCTATAGCAGCTGCTACCGTAGCTGCTGCAACTGCATGGTGGGCAGCCCATGGACTGCTTCCTTTGTGTGCCCCACTCCATACTGCTTTTGCCTGTCCTCCTGCATCAGCAACTGCAGTTCCCTCAATGAATACTGGTGAAGCACCACCGAAGACAGAGCAAGCAGATGTTACTCTACAAAATCCTCCTTTGCAAGATCAGACATTGGATCCAGAGTACTCGGAAGCTCTTCAAGCTCAACATTCAGCTTCTAAATCACCAGCTGTTTCTTCATCCGAATCTGAGGAGAGTGGAGATGCCAAGTTAGATACTTCATCAAAGGCTACTGCCAATCTTGAGAAGAACCAAGAAATTTCTGAGCACCTTGATTCCAACAAGGTGAAGGGCAGAAAACAAGTTGACCGTTCCTCATGTGGTTCCAACACAACCTCTAGTAGTGAAGAGATTGATGCACTACAGAAGGACGAGAAAGAAAAGGAAGAGTCCAAAACACCTGATGCAAACCATTTAGCTACAGAGCCTACTAATCGTCGTAGTAGAAGCATTAGCAACCTTACTGATTCTTGGAAGGAGGTCTCTGAAGAGGTACCATAGAATGTCTTTATGATGAAATTTTAATCTAATCTATGCATGTATTGCTTCTTTCCTCATGCCACTGTTATTATCAGGGGCGACTGGCCTTTCAAGCTCTATTCTCCAGAGAGGTGTTACCCCAAAGCTTTTCGCCTCCGCATGATTTGACAAATAAGGATCATCAGATGGACAACAACAAAGATAACATGCAAAACGTGGAGTGCAAAGATGAAGACCTTGACAGCAAGAAATGCAGTTCTAATTGTGAAGGGGTGCAGAAAAACCTCCAACTTGAAGAAAATAACAACGAGGAGGAAGGACTGCTAACCATAGGTCTTGGACAAGGTAAGCTCAAGACTCGTCGAACAGGGTTTAAACCTTACAAAAGATGTTCAGTAGAGGCCAAGGAAACCAGGGTCGGAACGGCCTGCGGCCAAGGTGAAGAGAAAGGTCCAAAGAGAATACGCTTGGAAGGGGAGGCTTCAACTTGACGATTGATATTTGCATGCAATCACCCAAAGTAAACCTCTACTTTTGCATATCATTTTAAGTCCCTTTGTTCGGTGTCTGTATTGTTTGTTTTCTAATTCAGCCCACGAAACTTGTCGTGTAGGTGTGTGTACCATATTAAATTACTACATACGCTCTTTTACTTTCTTAGACTGATGTTACTGCTGTTAAAAACCCCGCTAAATACACTTAGATAAGAAGCATTAAGTACTGTTTGAGCATTGAACATTTAAGTAATTTATGATCCTTCATTCGGTCACTTTCCTCGTTTTACTTACAACTATGGACGTCTATGAACCATTTTCCTCAAACTGCGCAGATTGAAAACAAATTTTTTTGAACAGGATAAGCTTGTACGGAGTTTGTGGCGATCAATGTATGTATTGGATGTGTTCTTTTATCAAACAAAAGGTGTATATTGGATGTGATGAAAGAGTGTTTTGTTATCCTCTCAATACAAAGTGAACTGCTTTCTTGTATAGTTACTTTGCACGTGCGATTCTCAATTTTAAATTATTTTTCACTTTATGATTAATTATATTGTTTTCTCCCTTCATAAATATAGTGTGACGAATTTTCCTTTGCATCAAACTCTAGTTTTAATATACACAATATTGGACAAATCTTGCAACGATAGCAGAATTATGTTGCCTTTCGTAATTATTAGTTAGATACTTTAAATAATTTGATCTGCTGTATTACAATAATGAAATTCTCACAGCTTTCACCACAAAGTCATCAGTTATTCAAAATTACTTCTAATATCGTATCCTATCCATTGCATATATTTCATACTCGCAGAAATAGACACAGGTCAGAAATAAGCTAGCTAAGAACACCTGAATCAAGCCATTCTGCAATTACTTGAGAGCAGCGCTTGCTATCTACAGATTCTTCAACCGTAGTAATTAAATTAAAGTGTTTTAATTAGGTGTGCATGAGCGAAAACTCTTTTTAAGAACTTAATATATAAAACTACCTTAAAAGCAAGTTATACAATATAAAACCACCTTGATGGATGAACTGTACAGGACTACAAGTTATACAATATTTACAAATTCCACGTTAAAGAATTAAGGAGATTCTATACATGAAATTAAGCAAATTTCAAGGTCCCTCCACAACGCCATGATAGGTCATATATTTCTCTATACAGTTAAGGTATCTGTCAAAAGGTCTCTCTCTTGGCCACATTAATAAGAAGTTGGCCTTCACGTCACCAACAATTGCTTCACTTTATCCATAAATCACAATCAGTGGTGATGCAAGGACAACTATACACAGCTGGTTATTTACTCTGGTAAAAGAATATGGGCAGCTTTGGAAGAAGACTCTGATGAAGATTTTTTATGAGATTGCAAGTTGAGAATATATTGTAAGATTCGCTTCTTATTAGCAGTAGTAAGTGATAATGGTGGGTTCAGTGGAAGGTTCACTGCTTCTCCCACAATGAATGAAAGTAGAAGCATCGCTTTTGAATAAGATGCAGCTGCCTTACCTCTGTTCTCCATATATTCGTCTACCTAGAAAAATAGCAAAGACCTATTTAGACAAGTAGTCAGTAATTTATAACGATTAGCAGTTTTATGCCTACGCCGCCCTTGAGTAAGACTTCAAGGCTAAGGAAAAAAATTGACAAGCGGACAATACAAGAGATATACTTACAGCACCACTTTTCCCAACTAAGAGTGCTTCTTGGAATATGATCTCCATTGCATCTGGCATCTCGACTGCTCCTGCAAATATATTTTCTAGCGCTTTTGAATACATTTTATTAAACAATAAGAAAGGAATAGAATAAACTCAGAAACAAAAAGCAGTCCTAGTCCTACCATCTATATTTTGGATATTACATGATAGTTTCTCAGCACGATCAACCGCAACAATAAACCCTTGTTTTGCCCACATGTAGACCAATGGAGGATCACTAAAATTTATTTTCTGTTCCATGGTTTGTGATAAACACACATCTCCACAGGAAATTCTGGATTCATTGGCTGATGTGCTTCCAGGCGACACACCCTCATCAATAGAGGCCAGCCACGAGTTACAAACTTCTAGAGCTTTCTTCCATATGGCCAAAACTACTAGCTCAACTGCAAATGACTCTAGATACAGTCCTGCATTATACTGCAAGAGACAGCCATCAAAATTAACATACAAAATGAGAAGGCATCAAAAAAACCATAGAAAGATAAATCTAATACATGTCATATATTTTAACAGGGAACTGTGTTTTGAGTTTTGACACAACCCTCTGCAGTTAAGGTGTGAAAATAGCAAATAGAAATACAGATTAAGCATCTGGGCAGTAGAAGACAACTAAGCCTGTTAACCCACAGCAAACAACATGTTGGGAAATTATACAGTTAATTAGTTGAAAGAATTTATGTGAACACAGCTGAACCATCATTTGGATACGCAACACGACAGCAAATGTAACATATGTATGACATGTATTTGATATATAATTAACATACATTACCATTGCATATTTAAGGCAAGAGTCAAAATGCCTAGTTACCAAATACCAAAGCATCACCAAGTTATACAGGTGCATCTAATATTATTACAGAAACATAATACTGTAAAGGATAAAAAATGAACTATACTTGTATTTTCCCAAATCCTGCAATGAATGCCAGTATTTCATCGTTTTTCATATAAGTGAACAAAATCACTGTTTTGCGCTTTCTGAAATTAAATGCAGATAAAAGTAATCTTCAGACTAAGATATCAGAGTAAAGCAGAGTCCATTATATTAAATACCTGTTTCCAAAGGTAAGCAGAACAAAGAGAAAAGAAGAACAGAAAAAATATCAGAGCAACATAACACTCTGCAATTAGATTAGAACAATGATGATGATAATTGTTTTTTTGTTTTCAAGTGTATTTCAAAATCAATAAAAATCATATCACCGTATGATGTAGTGAATAAGACTAACTTGCCTTTTCATATGAGAGCTCCGCAAGGCTCTGCACATACAGATGCAACAACTCCAACCTGTTTGAAGGGAGCAGTGAGGAAGTTCCATGCACTTGACCTAAGACATCAAATGCACAGGATGCAGCTAATGCCTCAAGTTCATTGCTTTTCGAATTTTCTAATTCATCAGCAAAGCAAGGGGATGGATTGTTTGTTTGCTTTGGAACTCCAATTTCCACGTTAGTCCCCTTTGAAGAGCAGATAGAATCCTTGCAAGTGGAATTATCTTGCACATATGCCTCAAAGTAATCAGAGAAAGCTTCCAATGATGCGAAATGAGGATTGACTATGACATAATCTTTCTCAATGGACTCCATCAAATGGGAAACTGAATCGAAAATTTAGGATTAGGGATTGGCAGGAAAAATAATGGGTGGGAAGCAATGCAAAAATGAGAATACACTATTCAGAATGTATTAGACCTTGAGGTTCTTTTGGCAAATGAGAACCACCAAAACCAGCCTTCCCCACACTCTGAGTGCCAGCTGTTCTCTTGCTAGTGTTTCTTTGCCATAGCATGGTCTCATTGAGAGCTGGACTGACTACAACTGGATCATCTACAAATGACTCACCACGTTGATGCCCAGAATGCAATTGAGACACCTTGTCAGAAGCAGAGGTAACTAATTGTTGAACCATTGGTCTCTCTGATGGATGCAGTAAAGACTGCTCAACATGCTTGATTGACCTATAGGTTATAAGATATTACTGAAAGTAGTTATGACATGGAAAGAAAATACAAGGATACAACTTACAAGTGATTCCCCCCCCCCCTTTCTCTTTCCCTTGAAAAAAAAAAAAAAAAAAAAAAAAACTTAGAAGCAAATTATGACCTGGGTTCCTGTAGGAAGTTGTGATTGAAGAACTCCTTGAATGTTAATCGCTCAACTGCAAATTAAAATCAAACTTTACAGAAGTTTTCCACATAAGATCTAAATGTCATTTAAAACATACATATGTACAGTTATGTTCAACCTCAGATTCATCGCCACCAGCAGTGATGCAGCAGATTAGATATGCACAGATGTACATGCCATCAGTACCTGGGTTTTGACGTAAAAGGCTTCTGCAAAGATCCAAGCAATCAGAATGCAGCTCTTTTAAAGCCTCCGGTGGAAACTGCAGTTCAGTGGATGTCAAAATGTTTTGAAAAAGCTGCAACACAAAAATGACATCAGTGGGGAAAAAAAGATCTCAAGGAACTGTCATCTGTTTTATTATTTATTTTTAAAATGAAAAGAAGCAAAGGTGGCCTCTTCAAAACCTGCAACTGACTATTCCCATCAAATGGTGGCTTCCCAGTCACTAGTTGGAACAATATTGCCCCTACACTCCATAAATCAGCCTGCAATTACAATACCAATTTAAATTTTTTTACAAAATAAAAATGGAATAACAAATATTTGCAAGTACAATCCAATCTTAGTTCTGAATTTCATCACCTTGGCATCATATTTTTGGTTTTGAATTATCTCTGGAGCCATGTACAATGGTGAACCACACAGTGTGTCAGCCAAACCTTGAGGTGTGAGAGACCTAGTACAACAGCACATCAAGAAACTACCAAATACAAGAAATACAAAAAAGAAAAAGAAGGATTCTTTTTTTCTGATATAGTATTCTTATTTCTGTCAGAGTGGAGCTAAAAACCATTGGAGAACCAAACATAGACAAACACAATTTGACTGTTTGCCATATAAAATTAAAAGGGGGAGTTTAATTTGAGCCAATCATCCACAGGCAGAGCCTCAATCATACAAGAATAAGATGCCCCAATGTCAGCTATCAATCATATTACCCAAAAAGCAAGAAGCAACATCCATTTTCAGAAAAAGAAGTAATAGGTCACTCTAGCATACCAGCAAGCCAGCAATAAATATAAAAATAATGGCATGCTGTTGCATTGTTTAACCTCCTATAAAGCCACAGTACCTTGCGAAACCAAAATCCCCTATTTTCATGAGTGGTGTAGCTTCAGTAGTTGCCAATAGTAAGTTCTGCATGTTTTAGAAACAGAAGTGACATCAAGACATAAACCAATTAAAATCTATGCAATATCATCTCAAAGAATTATAGAGGATCATAAGGGATGAATAATATCAATCCACAATAAAGTAAAAAAAAAAATCATATCATCATTTCTGAAACAAGTGCTTCTTAATAAAAGTCATTTATCTAATTCATTGTTTTAGTACTCCCAGTTAATCAACATTTTATCCGATCCCTTTTTGGTGTGTGTAAGCGGATTGAAGGTAATTGATCCTTCTTGTGTTTAATATTCCATTAGCCGTGATTATCATCTCAAGATATTTACCTAAATAGATTTTTGTCCGGCATTCCTGCTAGATTTCCTCTCATTGAGGAGTGAAGTTATGATAGATGAAGTAAAAAATGATATTAAAAACTAGCATGTTTGCTATCCTCGGTATGCAATACTTTTATAGACATAAGCAGAGTATTGCAACAAGCTAATGCAACCAATCACAGCGACAGTGTAGGATATTCCACGTTAAACTTTTACAAGGACCCAAAAAGGTTTATTACTTTATAGGGGCGTGTTACGTTACTCCCATTTAACATTGGGAGTAACTTAGTCTCTCTAAAAGTCTTAAAATGTAACTTAAAGTAATATTGCCAAATAGGTGTTTTATATTTTTCGTTTGCAAATAGAGTCACGTGTAGTGATGGTTGATGCACTCTAGACCCAATCAACCCAACACTGCCGTGCTCGACTGACCAGACCCGCACAGCCACTGTGAATTCACCATCTTGGCTATGCAGCGTTATCACAGCCTCTCTTCCTACCTTTCCTCACCACCATCAAACCAGCCCCAACGACCCAACTAAGAAACCCTGAGAACCACCGCCTCAACTTCATCCTCGCCACCATCGCAAACCACTGCATCCCTAAGCTAAAGCCAGTCGCGAACTACCATCCAACATCCATAGCTCGAGCAAGCGATGCGGCGATGGATCTGGGTTTGCTTCTCGTTTCTATTTTTTATTTTTATTTTTTAGTTTTGATTTTATCGATTTTTATGTGTTTTGCCCCTTTTCTTTTGGCATTTGGAGATGGTGCTGAAGGACTAAATAAGGCCAAGGAGCCTGCAGAATTCCCCACTTTCATCCTGGGAGACCAGGTCTCTTTCTATTTTGACGAGGTCTCTTCAAAATCGCCATGTCTAAAGGGCGGTGGCTATGGAGATACAAATGGAAATTTAGGTTATGGAAATGCTGGTTGGAGATCTGAGCAAGTCAAGCATTTGGTAATCATGGGACTCCTCAAGGAAATGGTCCTCGTGGTGGGCAAGTTGGTTCTGGTGGTGGGTATGATGGTGCTCAGTCACGGCAAGCCCAGCAGCAGTAATTTTGATGGTTAAAGCTCTTGTTGGATCTTGAACTTCAACATGTGGATTCCAGTCTTTTAAAAGAAAAAGTTGGGAGATGACTCTATTTGCAAAGGAAAAATATAAAACACCCATTTAGCAATATTACTTTAAGTTACTTTTTAAGATTTTTAGAGAGATTAAGTTATTCCCAATGTTAAACGGGAGTAACGTAACACGCGCCTACTTTATAATGAAACAAAATATCCTTAGATACCTGTGGTTTCAAATCTCGGTGAATGAGGTTCTTTTCTTGGAGCACCTGCAACCCCACAGCTGCAAGAAGAAAACCAGCATTAAATGAAAATGAGAATTAAATACAGTGTTTCCCAATTAGAACAGGCAATATGAGGAAAAAAGAACATTCAGAAGTGCCTACCAATATGCATATATAATACAAGAAAAAAGGTAACTTTTTTTATTGAGAAAGAGCAAAAAGAGGTAAAGGTGTAGTCACCCAATTGCCTCATGAAGTGCCTGGCAATGGCTTCAGAAACTTTGCCATGGCGATGAATGTAAGCAGCGAGGTCACCACCACCACAGTACTCCAAAACAAGGTAAATCCTGTCGTTGGTCTATCCAATACAAACCCCACAAAAGGCAACAACTATATATGAGTATGATGAGACTATGAGTGAGTGAGTGAGTGAGAGAGGATTGGTTGAAATTGAGCTGAAAAAGAAAGTAGTTGTAGTAGTAGGTAGGAACTAGGAAGCTTACCTGAATAGCTTCAAAGAGGCGAATGATGTTGGGGTGATTGATGGTGCTCAGAATAGTGATCTCTTTGAGAAGATTCTCACTCACTTTGGGGCTCAGCTGTTTCTTGTCAATCTCCTTCACCGCAAACTTCAAACCCGAGTGGCGATGTGTTGAGCGCCACACCACCGCGAATGAACCCGACCCGATTTTGGGTCCTAGTATGTAATCCCCGATCACCCGGGTGGCTCCTCCGAAATCCATCACCCTATGCAAGGATAGACACAACACCCCAACCCACAATCACAAAACCTACGAAGCCATGATGTTTGTTTTTGTTGTCTGTCGATTATGATGATTTTCATGTAACTAACCGAGCAGTCAGCACCCAGCAGAACGGGATTGGGTTGTTCAATTTGGATTTTGGAATTGTTGGGGTGAAGGGAATCTTAGAAAAGAAAGTTTGTGTTTTTGTGCGGAAACGACGCCGAAAATAAGAGGAAGAAACTCTCCACAGAGAGAGAGAGACGAATGGGAAGTTGCTGAGTGGACGAACAACAACTTTATCTGGGTGACTTGGAATTGGAAAAGAAAAACCCACACACAGCATACGCGCGCTCTCTCTCTCTCTCCTCCTTTTCTTTTTTATTAGTTTACATTGGGTCATAGCCATTGAAAATTTATTAATAATATAAAATATTTTACATTGAAAATTTATTAAAATCCATTTTAAGAATAAATAAAAAGTCTACAACCAAATCAATAGAGGAAAAAAAAAGTCTACAACCAATTATTTCCTAAGCTCTTATTTCAAAAATAAAATCATTGCTATAGTCTTACATTTTAGAATTAGTTAGGTTAATAAATAAAAAATATTAATAAAAATATTTAATAGTATTCAAAAGGGTTATGTGTTACTAGTTAATTAAAGTTTATTGATACTTGTTCTTCAAAATTAAGATTTTGGATTTAAATATTATGAATAGAAAAAATTAGCACCGTAAAAATTTTATCCCAATAATTAACTGACGATTCTCATTAGATTTGTTAAAATCCAGTAAATTTTGCATACTAGTAGTTTAGAAAAAATAAATAATAAAAATTAGGCATTATCTAAATTGCACTATAAGCTATAATTATCATGGACATGTGCCCATTATTAACTTATAATCGACCATCTGAACTTAATCCTATTGCATATTTTTTATGCATATTGGGAAGGATACTTACCAAACTAGCTTAAACTGACCTAGATGACTACTATGTAACAAAATGGAAGTCTTCGAGTATATTTATAGCATGTTTTTAGATTCACATTTTGGAGGATTAGAATTGATCTTGACCCTCCTCCCCCAAAATTGGTTTTACCAACTTTTAATATTGTTTAGTTTTTAGAAGAAAAAATGAAAATTTTTACTTTATGTCAAAATCACATTTAGAAGAACTATCAAACAAAAATTATTTTACCTCAAAATCAATTTTAATCAAATTAATTCCAATAAAATCAATTCTATCTAGAATCAATTCTATAAGAGCAGAACTAAACACGCTATTAGGATACTTACCACTTCTCTCTTTTTGCACTCGGGTATATGTGTTATGACTGAGTCTATGATGGTCCCTTGGTCCCTAATGAGTTTTGGTTCAAGTTGGTGATTGCTATTATTATAATAAAAATAAGTATTAAAATGACCTTTTTATCCTTGCCATCCACCTCTCTCTCTCTCTCTCTCTCTCTCTCTCTCTCTCTCTCGTGTCCTCCCTTCACCCTAGCAAGCTATAACACCTCTCTTTGATCTCTCTTTTCTTCTTCAAAACACCATCCTCATCGATGAGCACATTGTCGACATCATTGCCCTCGAGCCATCCTCTGATGTCAACCTCATTATGTCATGTCGTCCTCTTTTCATGGGACTGCTACCTCATAGCCATGGACTGCCACTATGACAACATTCATCCCCTTGGCCGTGAGCGTTCAAACCTTCTTGTTGCGCCAAGTTTCCACCACCATATTTGACAGTCGGGTTGCTAGTGGTGGTCGTGGGTGACAGTGAAGATAAATGATTGGACCTTCCAAGTCCTTTTTTTTCCTTCCTTGCATTCTCTAATATGCTTTGTAAAATTTTAATTTTTCATTTTTTTTGGTTGGGTTATCTAATTTGATATGTGAAGTTTTAATATTTTTTAATTGATTTTTGAATTTGGGTTTATTGGGTGTGTGTTGAAATGTGGGGATTCTAGTGTTTGGTGTTCATGTAGGGCGGTGTTCATATGGGGATAGTCATCCACCACTGCTACTAAAGGGTATGTTGTAGTAGGAGCTACAATAGATATTGCCATTTTGCAAGAGAAAGAGAAGGGAGGGGTTGTGGCGGTAGTGGTGGCGTCGGACGGTGAGGTAGTGGTGGTGACATGGGTTGAAGGGGGACATAGGTTGGTAGTGGTATGGGAAGAATGTAGGTGATGAGACAGGATGAAAGAAGAGGAATGAGAGGATAAAATAGATAATTTAATTTTTAATAAATATTAAAATATGAATATAGATTATTATAGAATTATTTTTTTCATAATATAAGCTTTTGCTCTCATCCATTGGATGAAAATTTAATGGATGAGATTTAGTGGCCAAATTGGTCACAAACTCATAACTCCCCACCACAGACTTCGCCTATGCTTTATTTGCTAAACGAAGCTGATCCTGGACAAGTATAAGGCATTGAATGCCGTGTATGAATCTGGATGGCGTTTGGGATTAGAGATAGTTCACTAATTTGAGCTTTTGAACTCGACTTCTTCACTTCGTCTTTCAAAAAACAGTTTTAATTAAGAGAGTTACCTACTTAACCATATTCAACCTCTCACTTAACAGAGCTTTAATATTCCCCAACTAAAGCTTTATGGCTTACTCTAGCTTTGCTGAAGTTCTCATCCTTTATTTTTATTTTATTTTTTTTACCTAAATTGACCTGTCACGTGCCATTTTTACTGTTAGAAGCGCAACAACATGCACTTAGCCACAATCTTTCTTCACTAATTTGTGATAAAATCATGTTTTTCACTATATATGTGATTTTATATATTGGTGAGTGCTATAGTGCCTCTCACTTGCAACGAATACTATGGGTGAGATTTAACGATGTATCGATATACGAGTCACATATGATACACCATAATAATTTTTTAATTTTATTTAAACTTCAAAATTGTGATTAATTATATTTTAAAAGTGATGAAAATTTATTTGCATGATTTTAAAATATCCTCAAAAAAATTTGTTTAATTTTAGAATTATATAAATAAAATTTTGTTTAATTTTAAGATCATGTAAATAAAATTTAGAATTACTATAGTACATCATATGCATTTTAAAAGTGATTAAAATTTATTTATATGATTCTAAAATATCACTCAAAAATTCTGTTTAATTTAAGGATTATACAGATAAAATTTTATTTAATTTTAGATCATATAAATAAATTTTAGAAATTATTACGGTACACTATAGATGATTAATATATCGATGCATCATCAAATCTCACTCTTTAGATTTTCAAATTGCATTGTGCACCTTCCAAGTAGATTGCACCTAAAATAGTGCCTTATTTTCATCCATATTTGATCTTGACCTATAGTCCGATAAAGATACGCAGGTAGAATCTTCATTTTTACTTCAAAAGTAAAGGAATTGAGTTAGCCAAGTGAAACTCCTGGTTTTGTTTGTGAAGGAAAGACGAATTATTAAACGAGAGAGAGAGAGAGAGAGAGAGAGAGAGAGAGAATATTATATGGGACGTTTGGTGTCACTTGACTATCACTTTGTTAGAGAGAGGTTTGTCAAGTAGAAAATACAAAGAATGAATAGGTAGTGCAAATTTGAATATGCACTTCTATGTGACATTCCAAAAAGAAAACAAAAACTTCTTCTTCTTCCTTTCCTAAAGGCGTAACTGATCTAAACTGCGGATTATGAGGACAGCTAATTCTACCCGAAAAAGGATGGCCAATTTAATTGATAAAGATACACATTTTTACTTGCATACAGCGATCACTTATATTTTACTGCATAATTTATATTTACATGCATAACTGCACAATACGAAAGAAAAGTCCTTCAGCTGCGTTCTAGCCTAGTTTATGATCGGGAATAATAGGGGGGCTAGGCTAAGGATAAGCATGTCCCATGTAATTCAGGATGGGGTTCTTATACTGTGCCTATATAACTGTGGTTTTTTCACTCTTTTAAAATAAAAAAAAATATTATTTATGTATATATACTGTTTCAACATTATTTTCGAAAATATCCTCTTTTTCTGGATTGTGGATAAATCAATTTAGGTTGCATCGATTTATCAATTGGTACTGATACAAGAAAATCGATTTAACTCAAATCAATTTATACACTGTTTATATAAACAATGTATAAATTTGATTTATTTATAACAGAAATAAAATTTATAAATTATTTATTTTATTAATTTAGAATTAGAATAAAATAATTAATAATTTAAGTTAATAAATTTTTTATAATGATAATTAATTAAAAAATTGTAAATACTTTTGTTAAATTAATTATTATTAATTTTAATATTTTAGTCTCAATATTATTTTTTAGTGAAAAATTCAGATATTTGAGTTACTATTAAATTAACTTAAAATATATTTAGGCGATGTGAATTTTTGACATGCATCATAAAATTGCATACTATTTTAGAAAAAGAAATCATCAATAACTTACTTGATATGATATGATTTAAAAGTATATAATTTATAAAAATGATAAAATATATATAGTATTCTTTTTAATTAATATTATGCAATATTATTATAATTTTTGCATAAAAACTAAAAATTAGTTAATTTTTTTATGAATGTTATTTTCATACTAATTATTGTATAATTTATTTTTACTTTATGAAATTTTATTTTACATTTTTCTAATTTTGTTCACTTGCTCAACAATTTTTGTAAGGACTTGAGAAATCGAGAAACAAGAATAGAAAAGAAGGAAAAAAGTAGAGATAGAATAACAAGTACACAAGTATATGAGGTGGTGAAAAGGAAGAATAGGAAAGTATTTTCCGTTTTACCAAGTGTAATCCCTTCTCAAAAATATATATATGCCCTTAGAAATATGCACTCTTGTTTTATTCTTGAACTTGGAGGAAAGTATAAAAGAATGAAGTAAACAAAGTATATAAACAGTGTATAAATCAATTTGAGTTAAATTGATTAATACACTATGTATAAATTTGATTTATTTATAATAAAATAAAATTTATAAATTATTTATTTTATTAATTTAATTATTATTAATTTTAATATTTTGGTCTCAATATTATTTTTTAATGAAAAAATTTAGATATTTTACTTATCATTAAATTAGCTTAGGATATATTTATGTGATGTGGGCTTTTGGCATGCATCATAGAACTGCATAATTCAAGTAATGCACTGTTCACTGCACTGCATAAATTAGTCGGTTGGTACCATTTCTGGTATCAAAAAAATACTAGGTGTTTTGCCATTTTTTTATTTTTGTATGAATTTTTTTATAGAATTTGTATTATTAATTTTTATGTGTTTTTATTATAGTTTAGGTTTTCTTATTTGATTATAACATTGTCCACATTCTAATAAGAGCTTAATTGGATCTAAGCTCATCACATAAGTTAAGTATATCATTGCATTCAAAATACTCCAGTTGACTGGCTCCTTATCAATATACAATCCTGCTGTAAAGCAACATTCTAGAGTGTGATGATGCACTCTTGAATCGGGACGACATCTTAAGATGCCACGGCCGCTCAATAAAAACGCTAATCAGTGGATGATCATATTCAAAATTAGGAATCTTTGATACATGCCAAAAGCCCACATTACGTAAATATATTCTAAACTAATTTAATAGTAACTCAAATATCTAAATTTTTTCACTAAAAAATAAAATTGAGACTAAAATATTAAAATTAATAATAATTAAATTAAAAAATTATTTACAATTTTTAATTAATTAATTATTATAAAAATTTATTAACCAAAATTATTAATTATCTTATTCTAATTCTAAATTAATAAAATAAATAATTTATAATTTTTATTTTATTATAAATAAATCAAATTTATACACTGTTTATATATAAACAGTGTATATATCGATTCAGCTTAAATCGATTTTTTTGTATCGGTAATCGTTGATAAATCGATACAACTTAAATCGATTTATCCACAATCCATAAAAACAGGATATTTTCAAAAATAACGTTGAAATGGTGTATATACGTAAATAATATATATTTTTATTTTAAAAGAGTAAAAAAACCTACAACTGTTGTGATAATAAAGTCTGAGCGGCTATTTTTAAATCAGTCAATTAATGATCATTGAACAGATATTTAATACCTAACAACTAGTATTTAGTAATGCAGATTTTAAAAAAAAAAAAAAAACCATTTAGTAATGGGTGTTAATGAGTAATGATTTTGATGATTTAAGGGGGCTTGAGTTGCCTTTGAGTACTATATTGAGTTAAAGGGTCTGATCGTAACGGGCTAAGTATTAAGTCGATTTAAATTATTTGTATATATATACATTAAAAACAATATTAAAAAAAATCTCCTTTCATGTGATAATTTTTTTCCCCATGTGTAAGAGTTGTGGGAATGGACATAAAGAAAATGAAGAGTTTACGAAATAAAGAAAAATATAGACTACAGAATAACAAAATTCACTTTAACCCTTAAATTAAAGTAAAAGCCTAATCAATTTTCCATTTTTCTACAAAACCACCCATCACGAGTGACACAATTTCGGTTTCATGGTACAGCATTGTGTTCAATTGATTTAAAATTAAACTCTGAAAAAAAAACTCTGAATATTTGTCATACTATTTGATAAATTTATCAAATCGTATGACTTAAGAGTAATTTGAGTAAGTTACTCAGGTATGCTATTTGTCTTGAGATTTGTTTTAAGTAATACTCTTTTTTCTTAGGATGAATCTAACTAATATTGCACAACATCGTCCCAAAGAATTGAAGGAAAAAAAAGGGTAACTAATAGTCATCACATCTTTGTGAGTTGAAATTTAGGTTATTTCTCGTATTGTGGAGAAATTTTTAAGTGCTTCTTGAGAAAAAAAAAATAGTTGTGTTCCATTTCATTTAAAGTTTAATATTTCATTTATTGAATTAAAAATATAGTAAGAGTAAAAAATATTAATAACTCACAAAATTAAAATGTTAAGCTCTCGATATAATATAGCACCACTTTTTTTCTTCTTGGAGGCATACACGACAATTTCTGTTGCAGTATGAAACAAAACGAAAGATGTTATTTGTATATTAAAAACTAGATATCTTATAGATATAGTAGAGAGAGAAAGACAAATTTTTTTTTATCTCTCAACATCAATTGCTATTAAAATGATTTTAATTGTTATTAAAAAGATTTTTTTAATTACTAATGTAGTAATATATAACTAAATATTTATACAAAAAAATTTTATACTAATAATATATATAAATTAAATTCTATTAAAAATTTATGTTGTCCTTTATCTACTCTGCTTATAAGATGTTTATTTTTAGATGTTAAAATAACATTTCTCGAAACTTTAATCATTCCCCATGATGTGGCAGTCCTTAAGTCGAATGTCTGCATGCGCCCATTTATTTTTACTTTTGTTAAATGTCATCTAATCGCACATTTTCAACTTGCACATCAGATAGAAAGTAACCATTTGTTGCTCACCTAACGCCTCAAAGTGAACCTTAATCACGGCTCTTTTGGCTCCATAAAAGAAGAGAGTTGTGCGGTCACAGTGAAATACAAAACAAAAGAACATAATTCTATGTTGGCAATTGGATGTACCCAGCACAAGATGCTGATTTAACTCATAATTAAGCACTTGGCTAAACAGCCCTTTCTTGACGCCACTTTTTGTATGTCCCTAGAGCAATGTGCAAGGCCAACATAACAATGTCTTGGCCTAGCTACTTTGTGTAGTAGTAGTTACCTAACTTAGAACCCATTTGAATTGGTTTTTTCTGAAAAAAAAAAGGGCATTTTAAAAAAAAAAAATATTTTTATAAATTTTTATAGGTGTTTGAATATAATTTTAAAAAAAAAGTATTTTAATTAAAAAAAATTAATTTATCATTTTTTTAAATAGTTAAAAATATCTAATTTCTAAAAAAAGTAGAAATAGAAATTATTTTTAATAAAATTATCTTTTAAAAATATCTTTTATTTTTATTCAAAATTATAATACATATCACTCTTTTCTTATTCTTTATCAAACACTAATTCTTTTCCTCTTTTTGAATATCTTTTTTTTTTGTAATTTGATAATAAAAAAATACTTTTATTTTTTATATCCAAACTGATTTATAAATACTTTTCAGATAATTTATCTAAATATAAAATAACTTTTTTGAAAAATTAAAACTCTATTAAAAAAATATTTTAAAAAAATCCTTTTTTTATTTGGTTAAAAGTATATTCAAACGGACGCTTAGTACTCAGTTAGGTTATCGTTTATTTGGGCTTTCACATCCTGGCATCATTTTCTGCAGCAGCACTAGCTATGTGGTGTCCTAACACTAATTACTTAGCTATCTCTTTTTGTGAGGTTAAGGTATACGCATCCATGCGTTGTTGACGGATCTGACATTCCGTAATTCTCAAACTAGATAATTCAAAATACTTTATATATGTTATTCCTCAATCTCGATTCCCATGCAAGTTCACAATACTCTATGCCTACGTAATTACGCTTTGTGCAATTCGACAAGATTGAAATGCTGGCAAACTAGGCCATGCTCGCTCAGCACACGCTCCCATACACTATTTTGATACGAAATGCACCCCATTCCACAGGCCAATCGTCTCCTCCTTCTCCAACTTCTATGCCTTCTTCAACACCCAGTACCTCCCCGATATTGCCACGTCCTCATCTGGGTATTTCTGATCGGACATTTCAAAGGGTTCTTATTAGGAACATAGCATATACTATAACTACTCCCATTTGGGTTATGGTTATTGTTATTGTTATGTCATGTATGTATGAGTTTTATGCCTTCGACAACACTTCCTAATTAAGAGCTTAAAAGGGGGCAATGGACATAATATTTTCTTTAACACCTGCACTGCACTGGTCTCACTTCCTCTTCTTCCTTTAGTAGCCAATCCTTTCACCGATAGTAGCAGTGGCAATGTCACCTACTGTTGTCCGCCCGACTCTTGTTGCTGTGCTTTTTGTGCTTCTTGTGTGCTTGCCCTTTTCTTGTCCCCTCCAAGAGCAAAGAAAGCTACTTCAACCCCCTTTGCTTCCAAACGCTTGCAGTGAAACATGTGGGAAGCTCCAAGTTCCTTTTCCCTTCTATGTGAACACTTCTTTTGGGTCAGTTTCTAGTGCTTTCCATCTCTCTTGCACAAATTCCTCTTCCCTTTTACTCAGAATTGGCTCAGAGAGCTTCCCAGTGTTGGAATTTTTCCAAGATGGCGTACTAGTGGACTCTCCAGGCACATCATCATGTCGTCCGTACAATGACTTGAACTCTTTTGGTAGAAGTTTTGCCGGAAAGGAGCACTTTGGAGTCTCAGTGGACAATGTTATAGGCCTCTATGACTGTGAGGATTCTTCACTGTGCAAAGCAGACTGTGAAACAATGGACTTGCCGGATTGTGATGGAAATGGTGGTGGCTCCCTTGGTTGCTGCTACCCACTCTCTGACCAAAGCATATGGCATATTGGAGAGGGCTTTTCGGTGTTCTCAAAGTTTGGATGCAGGGGGTTTTCTAGTTGGACTGTTTTGCGAGGGTCTAAGTCCGGAAAACGTGGGGTCAAGTTGGAATGGGCTCTTCCCGGGAACTCCTCAAAGGAAGTTTGTGCCAAGAATGCAAACATGACCAATGCCACAACAATTGAGGGCGGCGTAAGGTGTGTCTGCCAAGATGGATATGTTGGTGATGGTTTTGCTGATGGAGCAGGATGTTTGCAGGGTGAGTAGTTTTCATCATCATGAAGATGCCACCAAAAGGAATATTTGCTTTGTTTTAAAACTAGATATTTACATTTTCTTTTGTTTGATGTATTCATGACAGCCTGCATAAAGGATGGAAAGGAAGCTTATGGAAGTGACTGCTACATCAAAACACATGACCAGAGGAAATTTGTTATCATTGCTGGTAAGTAGAATAGCTTTGCAAAGTGATAATACTTTCGTTTGCACTTTGCAGAAAGTCTTCAGCGTGCCACATTCAACAAAATATAAAAGCTCAATAAGGATTTGTGACTACCAGATCGCTTTCCATTTTTTTTTTTTTTATCAATTTTCATTTCATCTATATAACATAGGAGTCGTGTCCAGCTATATTTACATTTCTTGTCTCAATCTCATGGCATCCTTAACTAGCAGGAATCCTTGGTCCAGTTCTTATAGTTGCCTCTCTGGTTGCACTATTTAAACTTCTTAAAAGACCAGTAGAATCAGAGATGTTTGACATTGAGCAGGCTTACTATCACAACATTTCATTGCCCAAAGCTTGTAAAACTCGATTATTCAGCCACCACGAGCTAGAGGAAGCCACTCAAGGTTTCGAGGAGGGTCAGAAACTTATGCATGGAAATAATGGGACAATTTTTGCTGGAGTTCTTGGTGATGGATCCCGCATAGCTGTCCACAAGTTACAATGTGAAAATAAGAAAGACTTAGTTCAAGTCCTGTCACAAGTTGAGGCCCTATCTGCTATTGTACATAGAAACGTGGCCCGCCTTCTTGGATGCTGTATTGAATCTGGCAACACTCTAGTGGTTTATGAGTACCCTGCTAATGGTAACTTGGAGGAACATTTACATCAAAGTGGAGGACAAAAACTTTGTTTAGATTGGTATAGGAGATTGACTATTGCTGCAGAAACAGCCAGTATTCTTGCATTCTTACATTATGAGAACTCTCCACCCGTATTTCACCAAAACCTTAGATCTGGCTGCATCTTCCTAGATGATGATTATTCTGTCAAGATTGCAGGATTTGGGCTGAACAATTCCAATTTTAACTATGGCTTTCAATTGTATAAGAACCATGAAGGCTTTAGCCTCTGCAAAAATGATGTTTATGATATGGGTATGGTGCTTCTTGAGATCATCTTAGGCTCAAATCACTTGGACTCAGCAAATTCAGCGTTAGAGAAAATAAGGGCTGGAAAGTTTGAAGAAATATTTGATCCATTTCTTAGCTATCATAAACAACCACATCATCGCCAAGAACAAATGCAAATAATTGCAGACCTTGCAACAAGATGCCTGTTATTTGGTGCAGATGGAAAGCTAGGAATGATTGATATTGCAAGGGAGTTAGTACGCATAACTAGAGAAAGTCTTGATGGAGGAATTACGAGAGGGCCTGCACTGGAGGAGACATTCTCAAGTTCAAACCTTCTTCAGATGGTATCAATGTCTCCTGATTCTATGAATGTACCCTGAATTTTTCCCCCCTTAATAGTACAAGTGCAGTCAGCATAGTTTGTCATTCCCAAAACAGTGCATTATAACTCCTCTACCACTAACCACTGTACATTGGGAAGGAATTTAATATTCTGGTTATGACGTATTTCACTATACAAGAAATTGTATGTTATCTCTTAACAAATTGAATCAGCTGCTATTTTGAATGTGTGAGAATCTTTTTCTGTAAAAAACGTTTTTATGATACAGATGAATGACTTCGTGACAAATGATAGCATTGTGGCTGTTTAATTTATCAAATAGAAGACGCCTCTGATTCATGTGTTGATTATATTGTTCTCTTAATAAATAATTTCATAATAAAATGTTTAATTAAAAAGAAAAGAAGGAAACGCGTCTGACAACTCAATATTCTACATGTGTTTAAATAAATTCTAAGTCTCATTTTGCACAAAATTGATTATTCCTATCAGAACACTGAAGATCACATGCAAAAATATCTACAATAAATATCTGCCATTTGGAATGTTGTAGAGTATAACCTCTTATTTCTTCGGCCCACATTAGATTAATCAAAGCTTGCCATGCCAGTTGCAGTCAGTTATCCGTCATTCAGTTCTGAAAGGAGGTTGACCTTGATTACTGAGAGAATTCAATTGCTTAACTAGTGATAGAATGATGTGTGTTAAGTTATTTTTGCCCTTTGATGTGAGTTGCCCTACAAAATTTTATGAAGTAGTTTTTCTTTTTTTTTTAAGAATATCCATCTTCTCTATTACCAAAGAAGGAAATTAATCTCTTTTAGACATAATCAAACTTGCTCTCCAAACTAGAGTTCTCTCTAAAAGTTGAATCGGGATTCTTCGTAGAACCATAGTGTGTAACTACCATTATACTAACTCTTTTGTTGGTACTTTTGTATAGGAGTTAAGACTTTTTAAATTGATATCATTAATTAATAATCACAATTAGTAAAGTGAGTACTCCTCTATTAATTATTAATACATAATTTTTGTTTAAGTAATTATTTATTACCTAGAAACCAAGGTATTAACATAACCAAAGAATATATCATTTTTACAGTATGTACCCAATCAAAAGAAGGATGCAATATTCAGTCGAAAAGTAATATTTTATATCAATAAGATTAAGAACAAAAGGAAAAAGAATTATCCAAAACAATCGACAGCATGAAAAAAGAAAGTCAAGATGCCCGAAAGAAAAACCACAAGCTTTGATTTTCTTTTATTTGCGTTTTCGCGGTCGAGGGGTGAATACCCAAAAAAAAAAAAAATGAAAAAAAGGAAGGAAGAAGCACCTAAATAACGAACTTTGAAAGTTCACAAAACAAGTGTTGTGGTAAGCTAATATGTCTCCTACAAAGGCCCGAGGTATGCTCTAATGCATTGACCAGCTCTCCCTTCTTCTCTTGACCGCTATATATATAAATATATCAACCATCATACTTGCTCGGATCTCTCTTCTCAACGCTTTACTCTCTCTTTCATAACATTTACTCTTTGATCAAGGTGCGTGTTTTGTTTGTTTCAAAGCTTGTAATCTGCATTGCATGCCAGCCATTTCTTTTGTTTATAGCGCACTTGGTATTTGTTTCATGCATTAAGTTTAACATGGATCGTTTTGTCATCCATATATTTTGCTTTTTCTTTGTCATGTCTTTAAAGATGAGTGGGAATGGTGAAGATGCTAAAGGAGACCGTCCAGCTCCCCGTTTGAATGAAAGGATTCTTTCATCGCTGTCAAGGAGATCAGTAGCTGCCCACCCTTGGCATGATCTTGATATTGGTACTTTTCTTGACATCATTGCTTGTTCATATTTGTCTTGCCATTGGCATTCAATTTACATTATAAGGCTTAAATCATAGAGTTCTTGATTTTCCTATGCAGGACCTGATGCTCCCAAGATTTTCAATTGTGTAAGTTTTTATCTTCTGAATCTGGAAAGAATATTGGTTGCTTTATTATGCCACCTATCATTGTTTTTGGAGACAAGAATGTCCAAAATGAGGCCATTATTTTAGCATTTATTTTAGGGAAGGTCTGTGTTGCAACCACTGCACTAGTGAAGCAATACTTTATTAGGTGGTGAATCTTTTTTCAACTTAGGCTTCCGGTAATACAGTATAATATAATTCCTTTCTTGACCTGAAATTTTCTAGTAAAGTGGTGTTTTTGCTTGTTCAATGGTTATTTGCTTTGTGCAGGTTGTGGAGATCACAAAGGGAAGCAAGGTCAAATATGAACTTGACAAAAAGACCGGATTAATTAAGGTCTGAACCAATAAGCTGGGAGTCTCTAGTGCTACATTATAATCTGAAACAGATTTCAGAGAGAACTATATTCCCGGATGATTCTTTCAAATTTTTTTCCCTTACCCATCTGTCTTTATAATGCTCAGGTTGATCGGATTTTGTATTCATCAGTTGTTTATCCTCATAACTATGGTTTTATCCCTCGCACACTGTGTGATGACAATGATCCGCTTGATGTCTTGGTCCTCATGCAGGTAAATTCTTGCCGTTTCAAATTCCCTTTTTTTTTTTTTTTTCAAATGAAAGAGGCATTAAATCCCGCTTTTTATATTCCATAGAGTAGCATTGAATTATAGCGCCCTTAGTCAGCTAATACCAAGATAGTAATGCTAGTTGCGAGAAATCCTATTATGTGAGAGTTGTGATTAATTGTGAGAATAAGAGGAGTAAATATTAATCAATAATTACTTAAAAATGTAGATTTTGTGGACCACATTAAAAATATAGTTGTCTTTAAAAAAAGTCAATTGTTGAATGCAACGCATCTAATAGGCCGTTTGCGCCTAACAATTTTTGCTATGTTTGAGCTATATACATCAACACTCGACTTATTGAATGACTACTGACGTGAATAGGAGCCAGTTCTTCCTGGTTGTTTCCTGCGAGCCAGGGCCATTGGACTGATGCCCATGATTGACCAGGTACCTAGCTATCTTTTTGGTTTTAGCCAATAAATGAGACAGTTGCGTTCCCTCTCCTTCCATTTACCAAAATAACGAATTTGTGCTGTTGACACAACACAGGGAGAGAAGGATGATAAGATTATTGCAGTATGCGCTGATGATCCAGAGTATAAGCACTATACTGACTTCAAAGAACTTCCACCTCATCGCCTCACTGAGATCAAACGCTTCTTTGAAGACTGTATCCATAACATAATAATCTTACTTCAACAACTTGCTCTCTAAATTTCCGTAAGTTTAGTTCATTATATTTGAGTGCTGTTTCTTCTTAAGACATTCCTCAGACAAGAAGAATGAGAACAAGGAGGTAGCAGTCAATGAGTTTTTGCCTGCAGCCACTGCCTTTGAAGCCGTCCAGCACTCAATGTCAGTATTTCTCCACCAACTTCATATATTGAATTAAAACTGACTTTAATTAAAAAAAAAAGTTTATGGTTAATAAGAAAACATTTCAGTTTCCTGCATCTTTTGTTTTCACTTTTTGGTCATTTCTCTCCCATGTTTATGTAACAAATATTGCACTATTATACAAGCAGAATCATGTCAGCCCATGCTGCTTTAATATCTTATCTCTGATTTGGTGCAGGGATCTTTATGGGGAGTATATTATGCATACCTTGGGACGATAGACAAGAATACTATTCTTCAATGGCTCGTCCTGTGGTGTACCAAGTTAACTATAGTGCACTACACACTAGTTCAACTCAATGGACAGGATAATGCTAGTGTATCGATAGATTAAATCCTTTGATCCACTGAATTCTCACACACTCTCCCCCCAGCCTCCCCCCAATGCCACTGACACTGTCACCAGTAGCTCCCCGGCCAAACAAAAAACAAAAAGAAAAGAAACTGCACCTATCTCCGGCAATACAATGCGTGAGACGGCAGAGCTCTGACGCTGCTTTCATATCAAGGATAGGAGCAAAGTGTGCCTTGAAGGTCGATCGGAAAAGGATGAAGGCTTTAAGTCTCGTGGCTACAGTGAGGAAGCTAAGGATGTAAAGCTCAACAATGCTTAGCCCGTGACAAACATGTTTGTGGAGAAACAACATTGGGTGGATGTTACCTCCTCCATTTTTTTCGCTCAATGTAAGAAAGGGTAAAAAACACAACTTTTTTTCACAACCATTTTCGGGCCTTTTTTTAATTTTCTTTGGTTCCCTTCACCAATTGTTTTGTTGATAATAGGGAGTAGGACATGCTCAAGCTCTTTCCCATCTCTCCAGCCATGTACTGACCACTGCCTTTATGTCATTAGAGTGAGAGAGGTCAAAGGAATACCCACCGGGGATAGGACGGAGAGGGGCCAAGAGAGAGTGTGAAAATTTAGGGTGGATCAAATGCTTTTGATGTATTAATGCACCAGTATCATCCTGTCCATTATATGAACAAATGTGTGGTGCACCATAGTTAACCTAGTGCACCACAGAATACGTCTTTTCCAATATCCAGTATTCAGAATAAGCCGCACCCTACACGGTTTTCTAATATGTCTTTGACTTTCCGTATCTTTACTTTGTATTTTTATATTTTTGTGTTTAGTTGGATACTTAACCACTTGTTTGGTATATTAAGACACTACACTCGGCTGTTCTTAATATGTTCATGTAGAATCCTCAGAATTGAAATGTATTACTATATTTCACACTTTCCAAGGAATAATTTGATAACATGTTTTTCTCCATTTTGGCTCCACTTGATTTGCAACCCCACACGCGAAAACGTTGATAGGCTTGGATAAAGGAGATTGCATATAAAGGAAGTGAAAGATATGTCCTTTATCTTCAATGAAGGACAGTTCTTCTAATTTTAGGCAAATATTTTCTTTGAGAATTAAACATGCTTAACTATAAGTATTTTAATCACTTCATTTTAAAAATCAGAAATTTATCACCCTTTCTATTTTCCTCCAACGCCCTCCATCCGAACATACACTAAACGAAAAAAAAAAAAATTACTTACGCAAACTGTAAGAGGCATGTGCACAATATGCACCATTCAACTTAAGTTAGAAGAGTTACAATTAAAACTAAGTTTCGTCCAAAATTTGCATGGAGTATGTGAGGAGTGTGTACGTATAAGTTTGTACGAATATCATCAATCATTTCTTAACGCAATAAAATGTGTAGTTAGTGGATATGGCCTACAGAATATTATCATCTTCAATGGCAGTGTCAACAAGATACCTGTTATAGGAGCTACTAGTGAGCTCTAAAAAACAATCCAAGACTGCAATGTTGGCTTTCGGGCCTCAATGAAAACTTCCGGTCCACAACAACTCGTTTCTTATCCTCTGTTACTAAACAAAGACTGGCCTTGGTGAGTGCTTATAAATATTAACTAAGAGTTGATGTCCGTACGATTGTAGAAAGGAAGAAAAAGTGCAAAACATATTATGTGGTATCTATTTTTATCTGCGCGGAATCAAAGTTAACTCGGCACAATTTTCTTTTCAAATTCTTGATTTGTTGACTGAAACATGATGGTTTGAACAAGTTCATAATTCTTGGTTCAATACCTGATATACAAGAATTGTTGGATGTTTTGAAAAGATGGAATGCGGACAACCACTCCATCTTTCATGAATACAATTTATTTAGTAGTTCTAAGAGAAGAACTGCAGCTGAGTCTTTGGCCTTCTTGACGCTTGGCATTGGCTCTCCAACACATTCATCCGTCCATCCTCTATCAGTAGTATTGACGCGCACTGCAAATGTAAACCTCTTTGCATGTGCTGGACCACCCTCATTCACACACCTACAAGTTGTTGGTGTAAAAAAGTAAAGCTATTAGCAAAATGCAAGAGTTAGCTCTAATTATGATTCATATAAGACACTACATAAGGAACTTAATTATTTCATACCGATAGAACGGCATAGGCCAATTTCTTCGCAAACAGATATCATTTAATGTTTGTCTAGTAAATGTCTGGTTTCCATTCTTTTTCCCATTTTCATCATCCTTCTGATTTTTGGCCACTTCCTTCTCTTTCAAAGCAACAAGGGCATTTCTGGCAGCTAATTTCTGTGCCATTTTCTTCTGTGGATTCTGAGCAGCCCCTACCTGCACGCCATCAATGAATACTTCAACAGTGGCCAGATTGCCAATACGACTTGCTCTATATTCTAGGCCTTCGGCCTGCTGCTGGCATCGCTCTTGCAGCTCACGCACAGGATGCATTGGCAGAGTCTCTGGCGTAACCATAGGATGCAACAGAGGCTGAAAAACCTGGGGAAATTGGAAGATCAAGAATATTCTCCATCAATCTTTATTTTTATTTTTATTTTTTCCGTTTCAGCAAAACATATAGGAAGAAATTGTCTAGACGTCTAGGTTTTAAAAGCTAGGCACTAACCTTCCAAACAACATTAGTATCCCTCCCACTATCAAGAAAAATGGCTCCAGCAATAGATTCCACAATGTCGCCAAGGACCTTGGGAGCTTTGCAGTCTCCCAGACCAAAGGAGTTAAAGCCTGGCTTTGACAATTCATCTTGAACTTCCTTGACAAATTCTTTAATCTGCACACAACCAAATGCACCTAAGTAACAATCAGGAAGACCCCAAAAAAGCACCCAACTTGCTTCAAGAAATTAGGAAAATAGGGATAGGTTATATGAGCTATCTCCAAGTAACAATCTAGAAGTGCTCAGATAGAAGACCTGTTTTTCTAGGGCACTGGACCCATGTCGAAGATGCACATGAAGATTGTGTTTAACTGCAACACGGGCAAAATTTTCATTGTTTACAGCAGCAGCTCGAAGGTCAGTCAGACGTCCTGGTGGCAGATTTGTGTAAGTGAAAAACAAGTGCCTGGTAATCAGATGGTCCAAGACTGCATCACCAACAAACTCCAACCGCTGATAACAAGATACTCCTGATGATGGTCTGGAGGCATGAGTTATGGCTTCTACCAGTAGCCCCCTGTCTTTAAACTTCATATTCAGAGCACCTTCTAAAGCATCAAAATCAACACTCCTAATTATGCTTTCTGGAACATTAAATGGCTTTCTTGTACAGTCCATCTCATCAGGATCAAACTCTATCTGAATGCCAATCCAGTTCATGAGATGGTTAGCAGCACTCTTACCATCTTGGACATAATATACCCCTATCAGTGCTTCCACAACATCTGCAAGTGTCTTGCTGGACAGTACTCTGTAAGAACTTGAATCACTCTCAAGCTCACCATCTTCCAGTTCATCTTCATATTCATCAGTGTGACAATCCATCCTCTCAGTCTTAGAAATGGATCTCTCCTGGTCAAATAAAGATGACTCTCCATCCTTGGTATCCTCATCAAACACAGGCAGCACCCCAGGAGCTGCCCATCTCGATGGGGCAAAGCGATCTGCTTGAATATATGATTGAAGCCCTTTACTTAATGCATACTGATATAATACCATGTTACTGACCATTTGTTGCCTCATCCTAGTAAGCTGGCCTTCATGTTTCTGTGGGTATTTTAGAAAAAGAAATCGACTAACAACCCATTTCAGGTAAGCATCTCCTAGAAGCTCTGCCCTTTCATAGCAGAATGTCTCTTGGCAAGATGCAGCAGTCAAGGCTTCCAAGATCTGTTCATGTAGAATGCATGGGTTAACAACAGAAACTAGAACTAAAAGCTAACTATCTTGAGCTGAGAAGATACCTTCAAAGCCTGGACAGGATAATTTATCATATTCTTAAGCTGAATTGCAAGTAGCATACTTTCAACCCTCCTCATGATTGAAGGCAACCTCTGGGCACCTCGAACAAGTGATCCAGGAAGAGGGTGTACTAGGCAAAGCTCCGGAGGAAGAAACACATAATAAGTTTTGTCATGAGATTCTTCAGATTCACCTTCATGTGCTACAACAATATGACATTTCCTATCAATCAGGAATCTACAAATTTGAAGAGCAAAATAATTCCAGGATAGGAATCATTAAAACACACCTTCACTGTGTTCAAATCGAGGGGACAGAAGATTCTTGCAGTATGATACACCACGCCCTCTTATAAGAGGTTGCTGCTTGTAAATCAAATCAACCCCATACCTACACCAAATCAATAAAAAAGAACAAACAGCCACATGCACCCTCTGTTGTACAGGAAGAGACAAAAAGCCTCTCCGATCTGGAAGGATCAACAAACTATTGGCACCTTCCATGGGATATTGTTGATAAAGCCCTCACAATTTAGAGGTGACAACAGAAGTTTCCTTCACAGATCAAGATTAGCTCCTTGTTCTTCCCACACAACATTGGAGGTGCAACATGGCTAACAAGTTATCAATAAGAAATTTCACCACAGAGAAAAGAGAAGGTAACCAACAAAAAAAAAAAAATGGTAGAGGGAGGCTTCGTTGATGGGGAAAGATCTTTAAATCAAAGGGGTAGAAATGTAGAAGACTATTATTATCTAAAAGAGAATGCACATCATACTTTTGCTTGTAGTAATCAGCATACGAACTGTACTCCAGAGGACCAAGATAACCTTCTTTCCTAGGGAAAGAGTTCTCTGCAGACATATCATAGCGGATTGAATCAACGTAAAACCTCTTCCCTGAGTGAGCAGCGGTAACAACTTTCCCTACCAGATCCTCTGCATTAGTACAGGTATCTGCCATCATCAATTTTCCTTTGGTAGTCAAATTGATATGTTTTTGCGTTTGCATAGCATCTCTGTTAGGAACCAATCCTGAAGCTTTTACCACATCAAACTGGGCCACAGCTCCTCTGATTCCATAGGTTGGATGTGCCTTTTGCCCAAAAGCCATGCCATGACGCAATTTCCCAAATCCATATTCCCTTCTGTCTCCACCTAATGTTCTCTCATTAGTACCAAGGTAAACATCTGGTCGAGCCCTCTGGAGGGGATTTTTCCATGCATCTGATCCAATTATTGTCTCAACCAGATGCCAGTCAATTTGGTTCATAGGATCTACAGACTTATCGCTAACCATTGGGACAAACAAATATGCTTTTGCAGGATCCCAAGGAGTGGTAGAAGGTTCAACATCCACATCCAAGACAATGCTCATTAATCTTACATGAAAGCTTTTCAGGGATGCCAACTGCATGTCAAAATATAGGTTTCATTCAGGCATCGGAAACTAAAATCTTTAACAGTTATAAACATCAGAAAGAAATATGAACAACTGTTAATCAGTCAACCTGACTCTCACTGATATCTATCGACCCTCTAAAGACAAGAGATGCCTTTGTAGTCACCGTTCGAGCGATAAATAGATCCATTGACATCGATAACACCTACAAAAGGAAACATAATCAGGGGGAGCAAACGAATTTATAATAATCAAATACAAACTAGAGGCAGTAGCACAAACAGAAATTACTACCTCTGCATCCAGCTTACTGCCAAAAAGTACTGAAAAATCTGAAACTTGAGTCAAGAACAGATCCTTTGAATTGCCTACATTTTCGCACTTCACGGCATACATATAAAGATGAAACAATTTGGAGTTGTTGCAAGCATCTTTTCCAGATAAGATCCATTCTCCCTGAAATTCCAGATAACATTAAGCAATAATGGATACTTTGGGGTAGGCGAATAAACTCAAGATAAGAACTGCTGTAAAAAAAATGAAAAAGAAAAAAAAGCAATTGTAAGAACAAATCCCTACTTTTTAACTAAAGACTAATGGAAAGCATATGTTCTTTATAGCACTGTTACACCTGACAGTTTGGTACAATTTTATTTCCATAGAAGTATCCCTGTTGTTTTGTTAAATGGGAAAAATATTTAGAATGCACTTGTTCACTATTTATCCTCTCTGCTCCATCAATAATCCATCTCCAGAACCTTCAAGGCTGAAGCATTCATACACAAGCTTTCTTAGCAAATAGCAAATAGCAGTATGTTCTGGTCAACTAAAACCCATACAAAAACTTAGACCACATAGCTTGCACAATGAACCAACCTTCAGTATGTCAGCCACACCTTCAGGATAGAACTCCCTATGTCTAGCAGTCCCCGGAAGTGGATCTCCTTCATCATTTTGCTCAGCCTTTTCTCTTTCTCCCCCACTTCCTTTATCAGGCAATAGCATGTCAGTGAATGCTCCCATCTCATGCAATTTCTTGCAAGCAGCCAGACAAACAGCCTGCAAAACAACAATTAATAACCAATGCTTCTTGTAAAGATGACAAGAATCAATCAAATCTATAATTAATGACAGCATGCCTGTTGTGCCAGGCGCATGGAACCGCAGATAGGACCCTCAAGATTTTCAAATGGCGCATTACAAGGCAGTTGAAGCTTGCAAGAATATTCAGTGGGACCTCCTGGTTTTTCATGCTTCTCCATAATAAACTCAGGACGAAGAATTGAATATCTGGATAATGGATAGTAAACATCCAAGTCATAATTTGAAGGAATAAAAAGACTGCAGAACAAACCGCCAATCTCAGGCAGAAATGTAGCACCTGTCACTTGGTAGTTGAGAGCAGTAGAAGTGGATAAGACCTACAGCAGAATTTAAGCTCACAACTGCACCAGTTGACTTCACCTGGTAAACTGTTCCTGGCCGGGTGTCTACTGAAATCAATCTTGAAGTGTCTTTTAGATGACTAAGGTCTGTTCTCTCTATCGCTTCTTTGCGCAAGGTCTCCTCACTGTTTCTGGCATTCCTAAGGAATGCTTCATGTGACAAATTTCCCCTGCATAGGAGACAAATCACCAAAAAAAGGGGGGACACAGAAGGTAGGTAGATTTTCGGTTATTTAGCATCCATTATCATACGAAACAGTACCTATGAAAGGTAAAAGCAGGCAAATAACCGCTGACTAATATTTGACCCAACAAAGATTTCAAGCCCAGTTTTCTGTATGCCTATTGGAGAAAGAAAAGCAGAAACTTTCAGAGTTTAATTCATTATTTATTGAGAAAACAAAAACACAGTATGCAATGAAATCAAAAACAAGTTCACTTTTTATTTCAAATAGAAAACAAACTAGCCCAAGAACCTTAGCTCAAGTGGCACCAACCAAGTTTATTTGGAGACTACTTGGTCCTTGGTTCAGATCCCACCAAGGCTGCTTTGCCTCAACTTTAGCCTACCTTCCCCCTCCCTACACGAGTTCCTGGACCTCCCTTGTCACAAAATAATAACCAAAGAAGGAACAAAAACCATTTTGGAATTACAGATGCTGGAGGAGGGAATTTGAACCTTTCACCACTCAATTCTAATGACATTACAGTGCCAATGCCATTAAAGCAGGTCATTGACTTAAATAAATGCAAATCAGCAGGAAGCAAACAGATTCAAGGAAGGAAATAAACTAAAGGAGGCACTGGCAGATCTTCTAAGGGATGGGATTGGCAGGTGCACCCCAAAATTTTTTTTATTCCTTGACAATCATCCATGGTAGCACGACCTCTAAAACAACTACTTCAACCATGATCCCAAGTTCCACTGGTGCAGAGATGCCAAAGATAATAATTCCCTCGTAAAGAGGTTCCAATTCTCTTAGGATTACTACAACCTCTAGAAACGCATAATTGATCAACATAAAAAAGAATATGTCAACAGTTAACAAGGAGGCCATAACCGGTACCTCTCAACCATCAGAATATAATCAGATCCAGGCTTTCTAGCACGGCCCCTAGACTGAATGTATGCCAGAACGGTCTTCGCAAGGTCAAAGCGAATAACAACATTGCATTGCCGGATATCAAGTCCTTCTTCAGCAACACTAGTAGCAACTAACAATGTAACCTACAAATGAGTACATAAGTGAGATTGAGAGAATCACAGGATTGTTTCTCCCTCCTGGCAAACTGATAGTGGAGCAATGCCATTAAGAAATAAATCTCACCCGCCCATCACGGAACTTAGCAATCGTATCCTGCATTTGGTAGGTCCGCATTTCCTGACTATTGTTGTGACCAATCAAGCTTGCACACTTCACAAAACTAAGAGATGGAAGCTCTGCAAAGACCTGCAAGATTGGCAAACAGTGGGCTGATAGGATCATTACACAACTGAATCAACCAAAAGGAACTATGCAAATAATGTATATCTATAACCTTGGGTAGTACTAATGCAGACACAACGCGCTCAACAAAGATGATTGCACGGAAGTCCTCTGTATGCTGATAATTCAGTAGTATTTTGATCAGTGCCTGCACCTTGGGGGTCACCTTTCCATCAGCCACAGCAGCTCCTATTATGACATCCACATGCTCCCCACCAGAGACAACTACACAAAAGTGTGCCAGAATAAATAAAACACCAAACTACATTCCATCTCACTCATTAGTGTATTTAAATAGCTTTAGAAAGGGAAACATAAATTAGACATTTGAGAGAAAAACATGACATTGACTGGCAACAAGCACAATCTCAGTGCATATTTTAGGCTTAAACAATAACGATGCCAGTTAACACTTCTTTTATGGGGAAAAAGAATGCCCGTTGACACTCTTATGCAGAAAGCAATACAGAACAGTATCACCTTTTGTCCCATAAAAAAAAAAAAAAAAAAAAAACAGATCTGCACCACCAAGCCCTGAATGTTCGTGCGCAAATGCAATGCAAAACAGTAATTCTCTTTCACAAATAAAATATTTTGCCAAAAATCTGACGACTTCAATTTCTTAAATGCTCTAAGAAGTTACTGAAACAAACTCAAGTCTCAAAATGCACATTTCATTAGGATAATATACAAAGTTGAACAACCACAAACATCTCAAAGCATAATAATCCAAGCTATTACGAATTATCACCAGCCAGGCTCACCATGACTGTCTGGAAGTTCTCCTTCCTCAATCTCTTCAGGTTCAGACCCATTCTGGTCTGCTCCATGCTTTGAGTCATCAACTCCAGCATTTTTGTCAGAAGCTGCACCCTCTGACAGTTGACATTTCAGAAGAGAGACAACTTTGCTCAGATAAGATTCCTGAAACTTGACATCAAGTTGGTAATTTGCCCTCTCATCATTTTGCAAAGCCGCTAGAAAAGATTGTGCAACCTGTAATAAAAAAAAAAAACGAGAGAAATTATAAAGATAGCCAAGAAACTCATGATTCCTCATTCTCCATGGCATAGGACAAACCTTATATGCACACCACTGCCCCAGTTCACCAAGTGCATAGTTGATAGCTCTCAATTTCTGAATTAAATTTGCAGCTCCATCGCTTTCTGTTCTTTCAGAAACACCATATACTTGGCGCAGCTCCTCCTTTGCTCCAGCATCTCTAGCTCCCATAAACTGCCATTTGCTTCTCCTTGAACTCGATTTTGCAGCTTCTTCAACTTCAACCTCCATCTGCTTTATTTGCTCATGTAGATAACATAAACTGGCTGCTTTGTCATACTCTACCACAACTTCAGAGGGCATTGGCACATGTTTCTCCAGCTCCTTGCGATCTTTAATGGTACAAACTATTGAATCTAACTTACTTTCAAGATTACGAATTTTTATTGCACAATCTACTTGGCTGGAGACACCTGAATATACCACAAACATGATCATATTGTTGACTTAAAAATGAAAGCAAGGAAAATATCACGCTTACTAATAAAAATTCAATCCCCAAGCAAATCACAGCTTGAAAAATTAGTAACAGAGTATGGGATCCAAAATTCAGTTGAGAACTAGAATAAATACCCTTCAAGTTAACAGGAGAAGCAGTCATTCCAAATACAGATGGCCTCTTCTCTTTAGGAGTTGTATGGTAGAACTCAGACATCACCAGCGAATATGGATGTTTCTTGACAGCATGATGGCACTCATCCAGAATCAGGAGATTGATTGATTCCATTTTAATGATACTATGCCTCAAAATGTTCAAAAGAATTTGAGCAGTCATGACTAAGACCTATCACAAGAACCATCAATTGAGTAATATCAGGCTAAGGAAGAAAAGAAACTATCAGGCCACAAAAAAAATAATTATGAACCTTCTGGAAAAACAAATTAGCCTGCAAAATTGCATCAAATTGCAGTAACAAAAAGTAATACAACTCTAAACTCATATAGAGTCATGTCTTTTATTATAACTAACTAGCATCTTGACACGCGCCACTTTTTTACTTAAAAAAGTAAAAGAAACTACAAGAGCTTCAAAAACTACTAACTAATTAGAAATTGCTATTTTTTTTTCCCCTATAGAGTGAAAACTCATAGTTTTTAGGATAAGTTATTCTTGTGGAGACACTAAAAGGGCCAAACCCATGTGTTGGCTTCCAAATATACAAATATACAGATATAGATTAAAGATTATAGATTAAGCAATACAAAATACCACAAAGAACTGACATATCAAGCATTGAAGCAACAATATAAACATCAACCACAACAAAAGCCTTGTCCCACTAGGTGAGGTCAGATGCATGATATTACAAAAAGAAAAAACAAAATCCAAAGTACAAAATCATCAGAAAGCATACCCACAACCCCACATACTCCGAAATCTGAATTATTGCATTCCACCTTAGAATTTAGATGAGTTCAACATATAAAAGCTAGGGCATTGAACAGCATTCATTAGAATTCCCGTGCAGATATGATTTATGAGAAAAAATGCCTAATACATTATACTACTAATCAAACTATGATTAGATTTAATCCAACAGCTAAAAAATGGACAAAATTAAGACCATAGGTTGTAACTTCTAATATTTCACATATACCAAGAAGGTAACCCTTAAACAATGTATATAATTTTCCTTTACACATGCTATACCAAGTTACGTACCCCAAAAAAAATAATATCTATAGAATTAGCTAGCCCCATTCACTACAAAGACTGCCTTGCTATAATTCTGATATCCAAGCAACACTTTCCCTCCATTTGAAGAACATATAGCCATACATGGCCAGTAATGAACAACTTATCTTCAATAACAATTGAAACAAAAATTCTACTTAATAAGCAGCCAACTATAGACATAAGAAAATTAGATAAATAATGATAACTATGAAGAAGAAAACTTAACAGGATTAGAATTCAGAACTCAAATGTTATACTGTACAGAATAACCAAAAAGGAAAATACTACATCAATGGACTCAGCCACATAAATGAAAGTGACAAAAAACATAGGCGAACATGACTTCAATAGAGATTTCAAAGCATACATGTTTAGTGTCAAATTCACGCTGCCACCTCCGAGCATCCCAGAAATCCTGCCCCATTTCTCCGCAATAGTGGCCCACTTGATAACCCGTCCGTTCACGAATTACTTCAGCTTGCTGTTATAAGAAAAAGAACTAGAATTACATCAACTTCCAAAGCAATGCATGGAAACCATTTGCATTGCATTGGTTAAATCTTATGTTGTCTCTCAGCAAAAACATTTATAAACATAAAAATTGTTAAAAACTATATTACCTGGTAAACAAGTGGAACTTTTGGAACTAAAAATACCGCAAGCATTTTCTTATTTTGCTTTTGTAAACTCTCATGTATACTTTTAATGAGAAGAACAGCAATGAGCGTCTTCCCTGCTCCAGTTTCAAGGAAAGCTATAGTATTTTTCTTCCTTGCCTGCTCAAGAACATCCAACTGATACTGTCTAGCTTTTTCCTCAGGAGCCCTCTCCCTAGCCTCCTCAGATGTCTTGTCAAGCTTTCCATTGCTTTCCTGTTTTGTTTCATTTGCCATTTTCTCTTCTCGATCCCGATCGGCTTCCCAAGTGCCCAAGCGAAAAACCATATCATTGGAACCTAATTTATCCCTCTCCCAGTAACCCCTTTGTTCTCTATCCCTCCAATCCCTCTCTCTAACATCTCTCCTGCCACAAGTACCATAATGTTCCCTTTTCCTAACACAATCTTTATCCCTCCTAACATCAATCTCATCCCTATCCCGTGGCCTCTTCCTATTGAAACACCTCTCTTTCTCCTTGGGTTGGTAATTCACTCTACCAGAATAATGCCTCTCATTCTTATAGTTACCAAGCCTTGCCCTTTTGCTGTATCTTTCTTCACCATCAACATCATATTCCCTCAACAGATCGCGGCCTCTATTCAGGCCTCCGCTTTCCTCAGCATAACTAACCAAAACTGCCCCTTCATTGCCATTTGACTGCTTATTACAGCCATTACTTTCAGCTCCTGAATGCTGAAGAGCATCGGCAGCACGGCCATGTTTCTCCCCAACCAATTCATTCTTCACAGAGCCATCTGTCACAGTGCCATTAGAGAGCGCAGAAGGAGGGGCATCATGTGGCAACCATGGTGCTACGGCTTCTCCAGTGGCATTAGAATTGGGTTCCAAATCAAGAGGGAGGCCACCGCCGTTCTTGATGCTGTCAAGGATTCGATCAATCCCACCAAAGAAGTCCTGGTTGGAAGCGTTATCAGGCTGCTCTGACACTATGGAAGACACATCAAAATCAATGAAATCGCATGAGATGTCCTCACACGCGTCCAGCCAGTAAGACGGGTCACCCTCACCTGATCCCGGAACCCTATTCCCACCCTCCATAGCTCCTCCCTTTCACAGTAATTGTGCTAAAAAAGAAACACGAAAAAAAAAAGGGTTGAACAGATAAGAAGAAAAGGGAATAAATGGTAATGAAAGAGGGAGGCGGGGTAATGGAAAGGTTGAAACTTTGAGGGTGAGAAGTACAGTAGGGATTGTAGGAGTAAAAGGGTCGAAGCGAAGCAGAAGAGCAGAGTTAAGTTAATGGGTAGATAGAGCGCACGAAGCACGCAGAAGGAATAGGAAGAAATAGAAAAAGAAGAGAAAGAGGGTTATAATAAAAAGAGACCAAAGTGAGTGAGTGCACCCAAAACCACAAATCCTGTAGTGTGATTCCGTAAGATTCCGCGGTCAATCAAAAACCTATTCTGCTCCCTCTCCCTCTCCCTCTCCCTTGCCCTTTTTCCAATTTTGATTCAACCCTCCACGCGTGCGAGTGAGTGCAACTCCTATGTCCTATCACACACAACAGAACTTCACACCACAATCACAATCTCTCTCTCTCTCTCTCTCTCTCTCTCTCTCACACACACACACACACAAACACAAACACAGTTGTGTAGCTGCTAACAGTTACTGTGTTTTCTTTCTGTTTTTGTTTATTACCGGCTTCTGAATTTTGCTTCTTCTTCTTCTTCCGCTGCTGCTTCTGCTGCTTTTATTTGCAGTGTAGAAAAGGGAAAAACCACAGCGACAGAGACAGAAGAAACAGAGCAAAATCCCAGACTCGGCGAAAAACACTCCCCCAACGCACACAGGACGACGCAGCCACAGCACACAACATTAACCCAATTAGGGTACGTTTGGTGTAACTTTTGAGAGAAGATCTTTTAAAAGAAGGTCTTTTGAAAGAAGGCCTTTTAGAGGAATTATTTTTAAAAAAATGATTTTTGTTTGGTTTGAGTATATCAAAAGTAAGTTTAGGAGAATGAGTTTTGTTTGGATAGAATAAAGTAAAATTACTTTTGGTTGTTGATGTGAGAGTAATAATAAGATTGCTTTTCAAAAGGACTTTTTCTAAAATGAAAAGTAACTTGAGATCCTTCCAAAGCGCTTTTTCGAAGGCGCCTGGAAGAAGTTACAACAAATACTACCATTTCTTTGTGAAAGTCGTTTTTCTTTTCTCTTGGCGTACTTTGTAAGCTGCAATCCAAACGGCCCTTTAAAGTCCACCGCATTAATAATTAATAAAATAAAATAAGAGAATGTTCTCTTTTTTTTTTTTTTCAAAGGTTAGATATTTTTTTACTACCATTCCGGACCTGATTATGGTCGGGTTACCCGCCCGAATCAGTCTGGCTTAATAATGTGTATTAAAATTAAAAATATATAGGGTTTTTCCGCAAAAGGTTTTTGAATAAAAAGTATGAAGTATTAAATAAAAATACCATCTTCTGAATTTTTAATGCATTACATATTATTGTTTATTTTTTATTTTAATTTCAATTTCTTAATTGACATTTTTAGAACATTAATTAATAAAATTTTTATAAAACATATACAATAAGTTATTATATAAAATTTGTTAACGAGTGTATTTAAGACAATGTCTAAAAAAATATAAAATATTTATTATATTAAGATCACAAAAATATAATACTGATTATTTAGTAATTAAAAATATATAATAACAAGTTTTAAAAATTCTTTAATTGTTGTTTTCAGAAATAATTGTTATAAAATCTTTTTATTATCCACTAAATTTCATATTTTGTAATAAATTCATCTTATCTGACATAGAATATGTTACAATTATAAAATTGTTAACAAGTTTACACATAGGTTGAATAATAAAAAAAAATCAACATATTCAAACTCAAAATTCATTTATTATTTCTCTTTAAATAAGTAAAAACATTTAAAAGAGACTATTAAATGTTCTAATAACTTTTAAGACACTTTTTGGCAAGATCAATGTTATGAGACTATGTAACTTATAATTAAAATTCATAATTTGAAGATCCCACGTGATTTGAGTAAGTTTACTTCCGACAAAAATATACATCTAAATTTAATAGAAAAAAAAAGATTTATAATTTGAATGTAAACATTTCATAAAACAATTTATCAAAAGAACAAAAGGAGTAAAAAGACACATGACGGAAATCAATGAGTTATTGAATTATCATAAACGACCAGATAGATGATGCTTCATGATTGTTTGGGGCAATGAAGTTATTACTCCCGTTGTCAACTATGTATAATTCCGTTTGTGTGGTAGACCATGTATATATATATATATATATATGATTCTAAAAGAATAAAAGAACACACAGAAAACAAATTGATCAAGTTGAACAATTGACCAATGCCTTTCTTTGGATCAACAAATAGGAATACCAATAAAAAAAAGGAGCATTTTAGAATCGTAGTCAGGGGTCCTGCAGAAGAAAAAGAAAGAACAAGGATAACAATTACACAGAGCATATTTCGTTGACAAGTGGATAATGACCTTTTATTCGGGTCAGCAAATAGGATTTCTGTAGTAGTATTATCCAGGCACATGATAAGTAGTCCACGGAGCATCGTCCATCGGTCATGGTCATTGTGGACGGTGGACCACGGTGGTCTTCAAGGGAGAGAGTTTGGGAAATCATCCAAGTTGCATAAAGTACTCAATGCGAATATTATTCCATGATTGTTCTTCAAATTAGTTAAAGGAGATTAATCTCAGAATAAAAATTTAAGTAATCTATTTAGAAAAGCCTAAATTTTGAAAGGATTTTTATGCATTTTTTTTATAATTTTGAAATTAACAATGATATCATGTAAATGAATGAGTTCTTTGATGGCACTTATACTCACTTTCTCTTGTAAGCTAAAAGTTGTGATGTTATGAAATCGTTTGGTGTGTTTGTTTAAGTTTAGAAAAAGAAATTAATTTTGATATATTTTCAATATAAAAGAATTTTATATTACTATCTAATTACATATTTTTATTTATAAGATTTTTAAAATAATAAGTTGTTGAATCAAACACTTTTGTTAATGTGACAATACATGATTGAATGTCTTTGTATAAAAAAAATTTATATTGATAGTATATCAAAATTAAATTTAAAAAAAAAAGATTTCAAATGATATAACTTATTTTTAATTTTTTTATGGAAAGTATTCATCATAACTTTTAAATAAAAAATTTAATTTTCTCAAAAACTTATGTCATCATTTTAAGTTTTTTTATACATATATCTTAATTAAAAGTATTTATTCTTTAAAAATCTCAAACAATTACGAGTCCTTCAAACAATTTATATTTTTTTGGTTTCTAGACTTTTGTATGTATATTTATTTTCATGCATGGATAACCCTAGCTTTAGACTAGAAACTAAAGATCAATTAAAATGTGAATCCGATGAATTTGTTTTTGATAATTCATGAGGGAGATTCTCATATTTTATTTCTCCAATTCAATTAGATGTCAAATCTAGAAATAGATTTTTTTGTGGTTGTCAAAGATGTTTTTTTGTTGGAACTCCCTTTTTTCTCATTTTAAATAGTTGAATTGGTTAGTCCTCTAGTAACAAGTAACAAGGATAACAATAATAGATACTATTGGATGACAAAAAAAAAGCTCTTTCATGGCTAAATTACAAGGATAGAATTTTCTATTAAAATAGAATATAGAAAGACAAAACAACAGAATTCTAGTTCGAGTGATCTCATATCCTTTTTATTCTTGTTGTAGATAGTAAAGGAATAGACCCCACTACTAAATCTAATGATTTAAAATTAAAAAAAAAAAAAAAAAGTAAAGTAAAGAGCATTTTAAGGTAACTCTTCTTTTGTTTTAAAACCAAAAAATGAAAATAGAACAAATTAGATACAATAAAAAAAGGGGTCCATATTTTTCCAATTTTCTTCCATATAAATTCAAAGGTGAATGAAGTTAAACGACAATATATATATATATAGGGCCTTAGCTTCGCTTGGAGTAGGGGAGTTGGAAAACTTATGTGCCATTTCGATTCAAAAGTGGCAATTGACTTGGTTCACGAAAACGTTAATCCTCATCACATGTACACATGCATCATCTGTGATATCAAAGTGTACCTCAGCTGGGATTGGGAAGTTCTACTTCAACACACATTGAGGGGAGAAGTTCTTATATCCTCCATGGAGGACATCTTTTTCTTCCTCCACCATAGATTACAATCACACAAAATATTACATGGGATCCACTCTTGTACTTTGCTCCAGAAAATTTGTGATGAAAATAAAGGATGAAGTATAATTCCCTTACTCTATAAAGGAGGATAGAACCTCTCTGTTGAGGGAAGCCAACTCTTGTGTGGATTGGTTGGCCAACATGGGAGTGCAAGAGTGTGTTGCATTCAAGATTTGGGAAGCTTGTCCAACTAGTTTGTCCCTACAATTCCTGGGGGACCTTGTTGGAACTTCCTTGTTATAGTTTAGCTGTTTGGTTTTTTTTTTTTTAACTCTTCAAAAGCATTAAAAAAAAAAACCGATAAACTTTGACTTTAATCCTTTTGAAAAGTTTGACTATTCTTGTGCACTTTCAGTAGTTTTAGATATATTAGCTCTTATAGTTTAGTAATCATACTCTTAATTTTATATGAAGGTATATTATATCAACCTATCAAGATCTTAATAATGATGGGATTTTTTTTTTTTTAACAAATATCATTGATTGATAATCAAAGACAAAGCCTATTTACAATAGCGAAAATGACAACATAACTTGATAAAACAATATCTAAGCCTAAGACTATAATCAATTAACTCTATATAACTTTGAACAATACACATTAAACTATAGATGATTCTGCATCATACTTTAGATGAACATGAAATTATATGTGAGCTCGTCACAAATCTCTAATTTGCATCCTGATGCAACTTTTTAGCCCCAACTATATAGAAGGAGAAACCAAAGAACAACTATGCATACTATGAGTTAGTTGTAATACATATTAGTACCAAAAACATCAATGCACATCAATCCTAAACTAGAAAATAAGTAGACCTTCTAATGCATATCAGGACACCAACAAACATAAAGCATAACTAAACTTCCTAGATTAGAGGCCTAGTGCCTCAGAATATATGCTAACACATATTGACACAAAACAAAACCACAACCCAACCATCAATCACAAGCAAAAGTCGTCGATTTACCACCGGTCATAAGTGCAACCCTTTGATATTTACAAATCTCACAATAGAAATATTATTATTATCAAAAGAAACTCACTAAATGGTTTTTTTTTTGTCAACGCACACACACTGTTATAAGGAGAGGGGAGAGTTTATATACCACAAATTAGACTTTGCCTGGTAGGTGCAGTTAGTGAGGGGCGAATAAATCTACCACTAAGTCAACACCTTAATTACCTAGATGGTACATCTCAAACAAATCATCCTGCGAGGGAGAGGTGGAAAACAAAAGAAAAGGAAGAAAAAAAAGGGAGAAAAAAATAATGATGAGCTTGAAGAGAGAAAGAAAAACTGTTGTTTTTTGTTTCACCGGTAAACCCGTTTTACATGTGCGGCTTTATCCCATAATTATGGGCCTTGCTGAAGGGCTATCGTAAAATTAGTTTTATGAAAACAAACATCAAAGGGACCCAAGTGCTGCCCTCACATATAATGGGCTCAATATCAGTAGAAATGGAACGTCGTGGCTGCAAACCCGAAAGCATTCAGTTGTGTGCGAACGCTCCTGGGCTACAACGTCAACCAGGCCCTCTGGCAAGACCTTTCTTTCTCTATGTCTCTCACGCAATATTATCGCTAGAAATTTGAGAATAAATATTAACATCAATTTTGTACAAAATCACCAACGCTAATGCAAGTCGAAAATGTGATAGGTGATTAGTTTTAGTCATGGATCATGCAAAAAAAAAAAAAAAATATCATCCATAGATTTAAACTTTCATTTTATTAATTTTTAAGAATCTTAAAAAAAAGGCGTAAATTTCTCATTTTGATAGGTATAGCTTATCTTTAATAAGATGGAATGATAGATTGAGATATATGCAAGCTGATTATTTACAATGCAAGCAAAATGTTTAAAGTTTAGGTATCAGATGAGATTAAAGTCATAATTATAATTATGCATAATCACGTAAACAACTCTCTTTTGAACATAATTATAATTTTCTCATATATCGGTTGAGTTTATTAAATTCAGATTACCCTCCTATTGTATGAGTAGTATTAATCTAATATAACTGCCAAAAAAAGTATTAATCTAATATTTATCAGTCTAGTTTGTTATTAATTACATCCAGAAGTAGTCTTCATTTTTTTTTATTATGATGAAAGAAGTAGTCTTCAATTTGCCCTCAGTCATTATGTCATAAACCCAATAATATATATTTCAAGGGATAAAGTGATATATACACATACACACAAAATTATCTTTATTAGAAGTTCCCCAAAAGATGAGGAACAACCGCGGAAAAAATTCACTGTACATATCTGCCAAAGAAACCAGCTGTTTCTTGGTTTCTAGTTAGGAACGAACGTCGGGTCTAAGGTGAGAGAGAATGTATGTACATGTACATGTACACACACACACTATATATATATATATATATATCTGGGATAATTAACCACTGCAACCTGCTACTATTCGTTGCAGTGAGAACATGAATTCACATGCAAATGTCAAAAGAGGCCAAAAAAGATAAAAAGAAAAAAAGTCATCCGGGGCTGAAAATGCCGTGAGATGTTGTGACTTGTGTGAGGTGAATGTGGTCATAATAATTTGAAGAGTGCATGTGGGATCACGCTTGCATCTCAACTCAACCCAACTCATGGCACAAAAAGTCTGACTGGATTATATAATATAGATGCACATATATACACACATGATCAGGTGGTCGGCGGTCCATTCCATACATGCGTCCCTCTCTTCCTGGATGGATCCACTGCACACTTTCACTCTCACTTCTTTTAGTTCTTTACCTAACTTGCATGCCTGCTCTGCTGCTTCAATATCATCCACACACCAAAAGCAAACAAATTGGACAAAGTAAAACTTCCGCATATCAATCAACCACTTATATATGTATATATCTCTTCTCTCTCCACTTGTTCCTTCTCGATCGGTCACACAGCAACCAAATTTACAATATTATTTCAGCACCAACTCTGAGCAGTTATTATTGATGACACGAAAGTCCAACTTTCTTCCATGTCAAATTCAAATCCAACCTCGTCCTGAGAGATTATATATGTTGTGACAAACTGATTGAGACCTAAAGCATGCATGTATGGGTTGAGCTGGAATTCATTGGAGGTATAACTGAAAAGGTATATAACCTAGCCTAAAATCGAATGAAAAGAAAAAGATATAAAATGCAGCGAGAGAATCATATGATAAGGAATTATTGTTATTTCAGACCGAGGAGGGTTAAAAATAAGGTTTGACTTATTAGAATTCATTTTATCATTAAGAAGTAATATTTGAGTAGTTTTACATATTTCTTTGACTTTAAAATTGACTTTTTCCCCCCTACACAAGCTTTTCTCTTTTAAGAAATTATACTATATATTTTTGTATTTATAATAAGACCATAAATTATTCAAAAGCCACTTAGGCCTAACTGCTTGATAACTAGTTCATAAATATTTTGATTAAGTGTCTTATTCAACTACTATACCTCAAAAAATTACATAGACAATATAATTAAGGATATGAATTACATTTATCAACTAAATTAAATATTTATGAATTTATCAGTGGGCTAGTTATTTTTCTTTTTCTTTAAAAAAAATGCTAGGTTTGAGAATTTTTGGATTTTATTGTGACCATTTTTCATAAATACAAACAAGTTTCTGTTTTTATTTTAAATTTTAAAAGGAAGTTCGGTTCATCACTTGGCGGGTGGGGAGGGAATGGTCAGGAAAATCAAAGTCGAAGCCGGGACCAACTGATTACTTAAACGACTTGGTGTCACTTGAGTTAAGGCTTTTAGTTTCAGCTCAAATGAATTTCTTTCAATAAGTTTTTGAGATAAAGTAAAGGTTTGTGTTATAACATAACCAAGGTTTTAAAGCTGCTACATAAAACCACCAATTACACCAGTACAACTTTGTTAAAATTCACCTTAAGAATGTGTGTGGTTGAGAACTAAAAGTGGGGATAAAATTTTCACAAATTAAATTTATGAATAAAATTACTAAAGAGTCCATAATTCACGAAATTTTTACCCCCACTTTTATCTCAACTAAACACATCCTTAGATAAAACTTTGTAAAATTAAGGGAAATTCTTACTCCTCTCCTTGAATGTTATTAAAATAAAAACTGATGAAAGAAATTATTTAAAACTCTAGGCTTGTTTGGTTAAAATATTAAAAAGGATACTTTTTTAAAATGCATAATAGAAGTATAAGTAAAAGTAGAAATTATTTATATTCGGATATAATTATAAAGGTACATATCATAATCAAAAGTTATTAAGTTGTTTGAATATATCCCAAATATAAAGATACCCTTTTTTATAGATAAAATTATGTATCACGAATTTAAATGACAGATACTCTCTTAGCTTTTCTAATAAAAGCCATTGCATGACTTTATCCAAATTTGATTCCACAAATTAGGGCAGAAAGGGAAGTCAGCACACCAACTAGTAGATCAGTAGCCCAAATTCAGCTTGATCTGATTCAGCTCAGACATCCAATCTGGACGCAAGCCATCAAAAGCCACATGATTCCACAATTTCCAAATTGACCAAACTAAAACATAAAACAGAGAGATCCTCCACTTCTTCTCTTGATCGTGAAAAGGAACTCCTAACCAAGCTTTAAAGAAACATATTGGTTGTCTTGGGCAACACGAAACTAACATACATGCAGTCCAAATATAACAAGACCTCGTGCATAAAAAAATAAGTGTAGAACACTGTCAATCTCACCACTGCAAAATGGACACATAGAATTTGGCTGTTGAAGAATTTTGAAATTATACAGCCTTAATTTCTCTCATGTTGAGCCTTTGCGGCAGCACAAACCACCTTAGGAGCTCTGCTTTTAGAGGCGCAAGATCATGGCAAATGCCCGTAGTTGTCGACACCACTTGAGAGTTGCCAGGAAGCATATTGAAAACCTGAATATAGAGATTTTTTCTATTTTTTAAAAGAAAAGGGTATGTTTGGATAAATATGTTTGGAAACATATCTGCTGTGAAAAATCGATGTGTATGTATATGAGTGAGACAAATGAGAAGAAAAAAAAAAGTCCATATAATCACTTTTCAACTTCGAGATTTGTTAAGCCGAAAAAAAACAAAAAACTTTCACAAATCATTTGCATATAAATTAAAGAAAATCTCAAAAAAGAAAACAGATAGTCTTTTAGTCATGCGCGTGTCTTGCAGGTTGCAAACCGGTGGCAGGATCAAATATCAACCATATGATTATAGTTTAATCTGTATACTTTTTAATATGTCTTAGTTATATATACAGCTATATATTAATTTTGAGAAGACAGCGTTGCTGGCATGAGAAAAAGATGCGTAAAAAATCAAACTAATAATATTATATATCTGAAATATTATTTGTCGAGTCCTGTTATTTGACCCACTGCCCCCTCGACATATACGGTGAACACCGTATAAAGTAGTGGGTAAACGACAAAAATCAATATAGAAAGAGAGTAGTTATGGTGCACTCATATATGGTGGGTGTAGGGTGGTATAGCATTTAATTTTCAAAACAAAAATAAAAAAGTCACTCTTTTCTGCCAAAAACCCTCTATTTTCTCTCTTTCCCTCCACAACTTTTGTTCCCCCTTCCTCCGAAACTCTTCCAGTTTTCTTCTTCCTGTTCTGCAAAATCGTAGCAATGGGCAACAACACTTTGCATCATCAACTCATCCAAGAAAGGGTTGCTATGCTGATTTTGTTTTGCGACCATGGTGAGCATAGCCTGACCCATACTGACACCATCATCATCATTCTCTCTCTGTAACCATTTTTGTGCGCTTTTGATATTTGCGTGCATTGATTACATTTGCAGGTAGATGCGAAAGCTGACATTGCGAGGGGGTGGCCAAAGAAGAGAGCATTGAAGAAGTTTAATTTCAGGGGCGTCAATTTGGATGCCCTTCTCAATATGTCCATTGATGAGCTCGTCAAGCTCTTCAGTGCTAGCGCCCGTAGAAGGTTCCAGAGAGGTCCCACCAGAAAGCCCATGACCTTAATCAAGAAGTTTCGCAAGGTAGTAATTCTGCTATTCTATTATCTCCCATGCTCCTTTTAGTATTAGACATACATGTTAAACCTTGGATAGGAATGTTCGTGTGTGTCTAGCTCTAATTCTGATGGTCTTTGGACTTTTCTTTTCTTACTTTATGTGTTAGTCATATGTTTTATTTCAAGTTTCAAAGATTATATGATCAAAAGGAATATGTAGTGAGTTGTTTGGAACTTATACTATTCAAAGATTCAATATTATCCTTTGGCTTTGACAAAATTTGATTTCTATGTAATCATATGAAAACATAATATTATGATTATGTGACGAAGTCTATAAACTATTAGTTGGGGGCACATCATTTTGGGAAAGGAAGCTTGCAATTTTGGTAATGAGTTGTCAGAGGTTCATGTTGATGTTGGCTTAGCTTATTGATATTCTATGCTTGGAATTTTATGGTTAATATGGTCTGCAAAGGATTCTTCTCTTGTTCTTGTTGAATTAACTTTCTGCTATGCTTTTGTAATTTTACTCTGCTGTTGAGTATTGACTGCCCTATACATATAATAATTTTACTTGTTTCAGATAGTGATCATAATTGACTTGGTGAAAAGCTCAGTTCAACTAGAACTCTTGTTTGTGTGACTTGTGAATGCATAAATTTGTGGACTACAGATTAATTGCCTTTTAAATATTATATAACTTTACTGCTGCCAGCATTCTAGCAAAATAATCTATGCTTATTTATTCATTTACTAGTTTTGAAAGGAAAATCCTACACTTGTTGTTAGAGTTAAAAGCTGGGTATCAGTGATCGTGTGATTGAATTTGATCTTTTTTTTTCATTTTATAATTGGGTTGTTCACCCCTTCTGGTCAATGATTTTTTCTCTTGTTAGAAATTCTATGATGCCATGTGGTTCATTTATATTAGTTCGTATTTTCAGCCTTTTGGTTAATGATTTTCTCTCTTTTTGAAATTTCCCTCATGTAATGTGAGTCGTTATCAATTTCATCTTATCTTTGTCTTGGCTTTTGATTTGCAGTAGTTTGTGGCATGATATTCTTAAAGATATATTTTTTTCTGATTACATCTAAATGTGGGTCGCATGGTTTGATCTTGGACTAGTTAGAGCAGTTGAAAGTTGTGACTAAATTTGTGAAATTGTTTATACAAATGCACTTAGTTTTCCCTAATAGCAATGATTCAACTGGGTAAAGATTCACCTGGAGGAAGAAAAAACTTCATCCTGTATTGTTGTTTTGTAGCATGTTGCTGAATGTTGTGTTTTTTTAAATTTTTTTCCCTTAAGTTCTCTCCAGTAGTGAAATTTTTGTTAATTATTTACAACATCTAGCTTTTAGTTTATGTCAGTTTATTAGCTAGCCACTGGGAATTGCTATTTGGTTTATGGGATTTTGCTGAGCTTCTATTTGGTTTATTATTTACTTACATACTTAACAGGAAAATATCTCACTGGTCCAATGCCCAATTGGAAGCAAAGCACGAATAAATACTTGTGAAGTTGATAAAGAGCTTATGGAAAGAGAGCTTCAACTTGAACATGCAAGAACAGTGCATGCAGACATTGATGGTGTAGAATCAGAAAGAATGAGAGATAGCATTGCTAGACAAATATGGAATGACTATGTCTCTCAAACTTAGTTTAGTTTTTTTCCAATCAATGTACTTATTGTTATTTGACTTTGTTTTTATCCAGTCAAGGTATTTATTGTTATTTGACTTTGTTTTTATCCAATCAATGTATGTATCAGAGTAATTGCTTGAAAAAAAATGAAAAGTGTGTTATTCTTGGTTACTTTTTGATTTGTGTATCAAGTAACTGTGAGTTTTGTGCTAATTTTTACTGCACACTGTACTAATGGTTGTATTTTAAAAAATTGGTTTACTTCATGCGTTTCAAGTTGTGAATCTGATAGAAAAAAGGCTGTTTCTTTTATTTAAGCTATCAGGAAAAGCAATAATGAGGTGGATCAATATGGACACTTGCTGTTTGTATCTCTTACCTTGAAGTGACTACTTGGCAAGCTCTTTCATTTGATTAGTCCTCCTATGTTCACTTGTTTTAAGTTCTCTTTGACGCATTTATGAAAAGAATTGCCACTGTGTTGGTCTTCATTGCATTATGTTGTTTTTGGGATTCATAATGCAAGAAATTCAGCATCTTGCTATTGTATTATGGGTTCCTTTTACAAGTGTTGCAAATTGATGACCAAATGATCCATTATTTTTGTGTTCTTTCATGCAAAAAATGATACAAAGTTATCTTAATGTGTTGTGAGTAGTGTTAAAATCTCATTTATGAGACAGTTTGAGACCCGAATCTCATTTATGAAGCATTTGTTGGTAACTTGTAGTGGGGTTGTACATTGCATGTTTAATTTATTTACTACCTTAAAGAGTAGTTAGAATGCACCAATCCATTCCCAAGGCTAATAAAATCAAGACAGCAACTAACTGATAAGTTACTAACTTTTTACAAAAGTTACTAGTTTATTAAACTAAAGTTACTAACTTTTTGAGTCAAGTTACCAACCAAGTGCAGGTCCTCACTTAGGCTTTGCTACTCACTCCCCACATAGGGATGAGGCTTCCTTTACCAATCTAGCATGAATGAGTGTGATTTGTATGCACCAATCCATTCCCAAGACTAATAGAACCAAGACAGCAACTAACTGATAAGTTACTAGCTTTTTACAAAAGTTACTAATTTATTGAACTAAAGTTACCAGCTTTTTGAGTCAAGTTACCAACCAAGTGCAGGTCTTCACTTAGGTTTTGCTACTCACTCCCCACATAGGGATAAGGCTTCCTTTACCAATCTAGCATGAATGAGTGTGACTTGTATGCACCAATCCATTCCCAAGACTAATAGAACCAAGACATCAACTAACTGATAAGTTACTAGTTTTTGGCAAAAGTTACTAGTTCATTGAACTAAAGTTACCAGCTTTTTAGGTCAAGTTACTAACCAAGTGCAGGTCCTCACTTAGGCTTTGCTACTTACTCCCCACATGGGGATGAGGCTTCACTACCATTCTAACATGAATGAGTGTGGTTTGGATGCACCAACCCATTCCCAAGGCAATAGAACCAAGATATAAACTAACTGATAAGTTACCAGTTTTTTGCAAAAGTTATTAGCTTATTAAACTAAAGTTACCAGTTTTTTAGGACAAGTTACCAACCAAGTGCAGGTCCTCACTTAGGCTTTGCTACTCACTCCCCACATGGGGATGAGACTTCCCTTACCAATCTAGCATAAATGAGTGTGATTTGTATGCAATAATCCATTCTCAAGGCCAATAGAATTAAGACATCAACTAACTGATAAGTTACCAGTTTTTGGAAAAAGTTACCAGCTTATTGAACTAAAGTTACCAGCTTTTTAAGTCAAGTTACCAACCAAGTGCAGGTCCTCATTTAGGCTTTGTTACTCACTCCCCACATGGGGATGAGGCTTCTCTTACCAATCTAGCATGAATGAGTATGATTTGTATGCACCAATCCATTCCCAAGACCAATAGAACCAAGACATCAATTAACTGATAAGTTACTAGTTTTTGGAAAAAGTTACTAGCTTATTGAATGAAAGTTACCAGTTTTTTGAGTCAAGTTACCAACCAAGTGCAGGTCATCACTTAGGCTCTGCTACTCACTCCTCACATGGGGATGAGACTTTCCTTACCAGTCTGGCATGAATGAGTGTGGTTTGTATGCACCAATCCATTCCCGAGGCCAATAGAACCAAGACATCAACTAACTGATAAGTTACCAATTTTTAGAAAAAGTTACTAGCTTATTAAACTAAAGTTACCCACTTTTTGAGTCAAGTTACCAACCAAGAGCAGGTCCTTACTTAGGGTTTGCTACTTACTTCCCACATGAGGATGAGGCTTCCTTACCAATCTAGCATGAATGAGTGTAGTTTGGATGCACCAACACATTCCCAAAGCCAATAGAACCAAGACATAAACCAACTGATAAGTTACCAACTTTTTACAAAAGTTACTAGCTTATTGAACTAAAGTTACTAGCTTTTTGGGTTAAGTTACCAACTAAGTGAGGGTCCTCACTTAGGCTTTACTACTTACTCCCCACGTGTAATGAGCATGGATTTATAGTTTTTAAAAAATAATGGTGACAAAAGGGCAACACCTTAACATGGAATCATTACTGAACTCAGATTATACAAATCATTTACATTAATACGAAAATATGAAAAACAAAATTCATCTACACTTTCATCATTGTTTGCTGCACTTGACACACTTGAGTGTCCATAGTTGTTTCTTGGTATATATCCATTTCCATATTGACTTTGACAGTTATCATCCTCATGGATTGTGTTTCTTGATGCATCTTGTCCATTAGAATAAACTCCAAAGCCACTAGCATTGAGTTTTCTTTATATTTCTTCCTCCAACACAGAATACTTATTATTTATTGACTTCAACAACAGTTTAAGATCATAATCAGAGATCTAATATTGATTAGTTTATAAAATGTATTCCAGTTGGATACCAAAGTAGAACAAGTAAACCTTCTGTCTCATAAATGCATCCTTTGATACCACACTCGAAGAAGGAGAACTAGTAATGTTATATTCAGAAGATTCAATAGATGATTTGTGCATAGATCCATTATCTCTTTTCCTTGTTTCTCTGTTGCATTTATAGGAACTTTTTGTCTCCAAAGTGGAGGGTTGAGAATTACTATATAAGGAAAAATCAGATGCAGCAGGAGCACCAGTTCCTCTTACAGCGTAAACCAAATTATCCAAAGTAACACTCTCCCTTGGAGTCTGCTTCAAAATGTCACGAACGAACTGGGTGTTCAAATTTTCATAAAAGCCACTCTCATGACTAAATTCGTCAACTGAAATAGCCAGAGGAAATGAGCTTGATTTTTGAGTTTCCAATTGCTGGCATTCTTGCTTGTGAATTTGCCTGCAGTGGATTCTTTGACAATTTCCAGAGCTACAAACCACTTACAGCTCAAATTTTGAGAAATAATATAAGGTAAAGCACAACATTTTACTTAACAATTATATTATTGAAGAAGAAATCATTAAAAGAACATATAAGAACACAACAAAAACAAAACAAAAAGAAAAAAAAATACTCTAAAAGACTTGTAGGATAAATACAGTAACATGAATGACAAGATTGTCTAGTTCCATTTCATTTCTATTAGTTAACTACCAATAAGGCAACCTATGTAAAAACTATTTGAGCTAAGTGCCAATAATGCAACCTATCTAAAAACTATTTGATATCATTTCTATACAAGTACAAATTTTCATAGCCATGTGTATATTCACAACTATTAACAAAACTATGTGGATATTACCCGTTTGAACTAATTGTGCATGACCCACAGTGTAGTTTACTTTTAAATTGGCAGAGTATAAAACTATACATCTAGTTTCCAGACATTTATCATTATTCCTTAGGCAGATATTCCAAGTGTTCAAAGCATGCTTCCACATAATGTAATTCAGAAATTGACAAGGGAAAATGAAAAATAGATTTGTAGATACAATTGGTAAAAAGAATTATCAATATCAAACAGACTTGCATCCGGAGCAACGAGTTAAAAGTAAGATATAAACCACCAAAGGGAATACAACCAGGACCAGAAATAAGATAGGAATATCATATTCATACGGTTCGAGCATATCCCCACCAGCATACTCATGTCCAGTTTCCTCCCAAATGCTAATCAGTATATAATCATTTATCACCTAACAATCCAAGTAAATGGCATTTGGTCAACCAACAACTTAAAGTACAGCATAAGCCATGGCTCACCATTCAAACCTATCAAGCATCTGCTACTTAAAATTATACTGGTTCAGAACACTAAATTATTTATATTGGTTTATTTAGTTTAGAACATATAATGGTAGAATGTGGAAACTGTTAAACTGCGCTTCTTCTTTAATAACCTATCCGACCACCTTGTATAACCTGATAGACTCATAGCACCAAATTTCTAAAATTTAGCCCATAAATGTTAATACTATTTCTTCCCTTCATTATCTAACTTTCCACAAAGAGAAAGGGAAAGAAGAAAATAATCAAAATTGATCATTCCAGAGCAATCCTTTTAGCTTCTCAATCATCATATTAATATCTAAAACAATCAATCACACATAGTCACATCAACACTACCCAAAACTCAAAACAAATCAACATAGCATTCTTAATTCAAATATCAAAAAATAGACTCATATTCATATTTGAGACAATCACATGCACACCTAAATCCCAAATGAGGTTGAATCACAAACCAAAGATCCAAATTAGTGGGATTACTTCAATCCCAACCCAACCATGTGCATGTTCTATTGTGGGGTCTAAGAGTTCAATCCCAAATAAGTGAAACAGAGGCACTTGGGGCAAGGGACCATGAAAGAGACCATTTTAAACCAACCCCACAAATCAAAAACCCATTTTTTTATGCTTTTGAGCTGAAATTGCGCTTTGATCTGCAAAAAAATGGTGGAAATGGCAAAGTGGGTTTGCGAGACTAGAAAGGTTTGTTGGGGAGCTGAGGTCGAAGAGTTTGTGAAGAATGGTGTGAGAAGAAAGGGAAAAAGGGGAATGCTTGTAATGGATGATGGAGACTACAAAGGAGTAACACTCTGGTCTTTGATACTATGGCTTAGTTTCGATGATAAAGGAGCGTCACATTCATGGGTGGGGGAGGATGAATACTCTCGTTCATGGGTGGGTGGTGCTTTCCATTTTTGCCTGAAGATTCAGAGAGTAAGTGAGTGAGCAATTGGAAGGGGTGGGGTTTCGCGGGGTGGGAGACGAAGACTCGAGGTTATGGCGGGTGTGGTTTTTCGTTTTTGGTTTTGAATTTTTCACTTGTCTTCTCCTTACCATTACCTCTGTCTTTATCCTCTTCTTTTGTCGTTTTGTTTGTTTTCATACGGTTGACACCGTATATGTCGCATAAATCGTGGGCCAAGTAACATTTCTCTTATTTGTCTACTCATTTTGCAGCGCAGCTTTTTTTTTTTTTTTTTTTTTCCCTCTCGTTTTCAAGTTTCTCTGTATTCTTTAAATGTAAGATCAAATATCATTTAACGAATTAACATTGTTTTTCTCTACAAATGCTTTACTGTGAGTTTTAGTCGTCTATTCAAATTAAACTTATTGCGCAAAGTTCGTACAGATATTCATTTCTCAGCTTTATAATATATGTAAGCATACACTTGAAAAATTAATTTTCTTTATCTAATTGGTTTAAATGTTAAAAATTATTCTCGTCAAAAAGTATTATTTAATTAAATGCTAACCTTTTATCTTCGACATGGCTATGTTTAAACTTCTGCGTGATGTCCCATATGTCTTGAATCACGGACACAAATTTTGGGCCAAAAACCATAAATAAATAAAGAAAATCGTGTAGTGCAATAATTTATTTATATAGAGGGTCGACGTCACATTCTGTGTGACATTATTATACACATTTGTTGGACCACCATTATCTGACATAATATTTTCGATCATTATATCTTTGAATTATCTTCTTAAAGCAAAACCATTATATATCGAACGGACCCCAGAAAACTAAAGGAGCGGTCTAGTTAGATAGCCAGGCAGGCAAAGTTATGATGTTTGTTAACTTTAAGTACTTGCAAGATACATATACATATACATATACATGAGTTGTCACTACCTTTCAATAAAAGTAAGTACCAGCAATTTATTATCAGATACTGTGCACACTGCTGTTAAGGATCATTAAGCTAAACCGCAATTGTTATAAAATATTGTCTAATTTTCTTAGATATGATATATGGAAGAAGGTGACAGTCCCTGTTGCAAGATTCAACTTCTAAAGAACAGCAACGAAGGAAAGAAAATTATATACCATTCTGCCAGAATAAGAAACTTCCTAATTTTTGTTTCTTAGATCTACTTACCAAGTTAACTCCTGAGAAATTCATACTCATCTCCCATGAGATTTTGCTAAACTTATACCTGCATGCTTTCTATTTCCAAACGAGATCAAACAAAAATATTTATTTAAGATTACATATGCTGTTTTTTAATTTTATTATGGGAATAGTAGATTTAAAATATAATAATATGGGATTAAGTGGAAAATTAATACACATTTCGCCATACTATAAGTAGTATCTATATTTTATTATTTTTTTTCTGAATTCTACATACTGCAAGGCGAAATTTGACACAAAATAAATGCATGCATTTCGCCTTGCAGCAGGGCGAAACCTGAGAGAAAAAAAATCATGAATAGTAACACAAATTTCGCCTTGCAGCATGGCAAAATCTGAGACAAAAAAAACCCATGAATAGTAACTCATGCACATAAACAGTATACGCGTGGCTTCAAATAGGAATCGGTGTGTTCTTGCAGTCAGAAAAAAAGCAGTGTTTATGATGCTTTTTGCAAATAGGCTGGACGGGGGCAAAATTAGGTTGGACGGGGGAGCTGACATATGTAAGGTGCATAGTAAAAGAATTGACTAATGTTAGATGTTGAATAGGAGTTAAGTGTGTTGTTACAGGTAGGAAACAAAACAATATTGGCCATGGCTTTTGTAAGGGACGAGAGCTGACATATGTAAGGATATACAGTAAACAAATATTAAATACTATTGATAGTTGGACTGAAAGCTCTATAACTAAAGTTCATTTGATGTGAAGTTCAGAGTGAATGTTACTGATGCAAAGTTCATTTGATGAAGAGAGGTGTTGTGAGATTTTTCGTTAACGAGAGTAAGAAGTGTTTGAATGTGTGAGAGTGCCAAAGTGAGAAAAATAATGTTGAATGTATGATCTAGTTTGGTGTGTGATCAAGAAGGGCGAGCAGGCGGCAAAGAATGGCGAAGCGCAATTGAAGCCGTGATTCAACAGTGGATTCAAGCAGTTATATTGCAGTGCAAGTTCCTGAGGTAATATATTTATTTTCAGAAATTATGTTTAAAAATTTATACTGATATTATGTTTAAAAAATGGTTACATATATTTTTTATAATATATTAATTTATTAGTCATTAATATTAATTTTGTTCAGTGTTTTGTAATATTTACTATTACATTATTTACAAAAATGCTTTTTGTAATAATTAGTCATTAGTATTAGTTTTGAGTTTGCTTTCAGATTTGACTTACTATATTCATTCAAGTTTGATTATCAATCCCTTGAAAATTGGAATGTAATTTGAAAATTGTATCTTAAATATCCTTGTATAGGCATTATTTTTATTTTATTCAATCTTTTTAAGATTTGTGCGATATTTATTTTTCATACTTTTGTATGTAATTTGATTTTATTCTATTTTTTAAGATTGCATATTTAGTTTTGATAATTGTTGGGTCAATTGGGTTCAACTTAGGTGAATGGCAGAGTTACTGAAGATACACATCAACAAATGTTTGTTTTAATTGTTTATGTGAAAATAAAAACATTATACTATTATTAAAAAATGGTTATATATATTTTTTATAATATATTAATTTATTAGTCATTAGTATTACTGTTGTTCAGTGTTTTGTAATATTTACTATTACATTATTTAGAAAATTATTACATTGAGAAAAAATTTTAATAATTGTGTTAAGTAAAGGAAATTCATTGCGAATAAAATTAAAAAATTGATAATATGAAATATAAAAATTAATTTATTTGTTAATTACATTAACAATAGAAATATTCAATAAATATTTAAGAGATGGCAGTAGCTAATAGAATATAAATTCAAATTAATAAATCGGTGATAGAAGTTTAATTTATTTTTTGGTGGTATTATTATTATTATTATTATTATTATTATTATTATTATTATTCTTTGTTGCAACAAAGAATAGACAACAAAAAAGTAACATAGGATTTAAATAGTTAAATTAAATTAAAATGACATTTAATTTAAACAAAAAAGTAGAATAGAAGTAATGATACTTATTTTTATTTTTGGATTTAGAACGATTTGTTATTTTCTGCTGTTATTTACAATAATAACGCAACAATTTTTATTATAAATTTATCTAATTTATTAATTTATAATAATGTTATAGGATGGTATACAGATGGGCATGCGAGTTAGGAACGTGGAGCCACTGCATCATATGATAGAAGGGTACTTACAAAGGGCAAGACTGAATGAAGTTGCTAATATTAACAAATTTCATCTACTTCCATATCTAATTAGTGCATTGGTAGAACGATGGAGGCCGGAGTGTCACACATTTCATTTTCCTTATGGGGAGTGTACCGTGACACTGGAAGACGTTGCACTGCACCTTGGGCCGCCCATCAATGGGCTGGTTGTCACTGGAACAACCGATCTAAATGTACAATTAATTCAGGATATGTGTGAGACATGCCTTGGTGAGCGACCCGAAGCCAATGACTTTATTGGTTGAGCAATCAGATTGTCTTAGCTGGAGCGTCTTAATTCAACACTTGTAGAGAATGCCGACCAGCAGACAATAGAGCGCTTTGCACGTGTTTATATACTGCGCTTATTGGGCTGTAAAATAATGTCGGACAAGACGTCGTCCAACATCCTTGGAAAGTATCTTCCGTTGCTCTTACAGTTGGACCAAATTTATAGTTGCTCGAACCAAGGCCGTAATAGGTAGATTACGAGTGCCTTTTAACACAGAATTGATACACTCCACTAGATTTGTGGTCATATGCCCATATCTATGCCCACCGTCAAAAGCTTGAACCCATTTCTTTCGTGGAATTTCGTCAAGCCAACTAGTATACACCTCACCATGTTGGTGCATCCGTCCATAGTGATGATTAAACGCTCCATTCTCGAATACCCTGCAAAATAAAATGTGATCAATACATTATCTAAAAAAAAAAAACATTCAAAAATACAAAGGAAAATGTTACCTATGCTCATAACAAGTTGGCTGCAATATGTCTAATACAATACATGTGGAATGCTCTCAGAGGTTCCCACTGACCTTGGCTGTGTCTTATTGCTGCTTTGATTGACTCGTGCCGATCAGAAATAATACCAACCCCATCCTCGATCACTATATGTCTGCGAAAATGGTTCAGGAAAAAACACCACACTTCTGCAGTCTCACTTTCAACAATTGCAAAAGCAATGGATAATATGTTCTGATTGCCATCTTGTGCAACAGCAATCAATAAAGTCCCTTTGTATTGCCTGTATAAATGTGTCACGTCAACCTATACTAATGGTTTGCAGTGTCTAAAAGCTCTCCTACAGGGACTAAAAGTCCAGAACACCCGCTTGAATATTCGAGTGTTGGGCACCAACTCATTTCCATGGTAGGTCGACACAGCTTCAAACTCAACACGTGCATGTCGATCAAAATAGCACAGTGCTCCTAGCTAGTTCGGTGATTCTTGATACGAACCTTCCTAACTACCATAAACTCTTTCAATTGGCTTTTGCTTCGTCACCCATGCTTTCTGGTATGTTGTCAAGTATCCATACTGATTTTGGATCTCGGCAATCACATTCTTTACTTTTAAAGATTGGTCCGCTTTTACCATTGGTTCTATATATTGTGCAATCATATCAGAATCCAGTTTGGTGTGATCCTGAGAAAGCATTGCCGAAGTGCAAGTGTGCGGGTTGTTGTATTTCCTAACCTCCCAAATGTCCTGGTTCTTCCTGAAACTGACTCTAATAAGCCATTGACACTCAAGACCAAAGTGTTTGTACTTACAGTAAAAGGTCAGTGGTTCTGACTCGTTCACTTTGTAATCCACTGATCTAGATATGCTGTAGTTCTTAACTGCTTATACTACAGCCTCCCGATCATTGAATATCATTCCACTATAAAATTCACCATCAAGAACATTACTGCTAACCATATTCGCATATTCTAGAAACTCAGGAGTATGCATAGCCTCCAGATGTAAAGTCCGTATAAACGATGGAGTATCCTCTATATGCTGATCTGCTACCAATGTGTTTGGTCCGCCCTCGTCATCTGTATCACCACCACCACCACTTTCATGCTCTCCTTCCGAGTTTTCGCCATCACTTTCACTTTTACTGTTATCAACAATGCACTCAGTGCTTTTTACTGGAAATGGGTCATCTTCCCACTAATGCTAGATTGAAAAGAATTAAGTAAATTAATATATAAATTATATTAATCAACATAACAATTTAATTGAATTAAAGATAAATGTACAATTAACATATTTAACTCAATTACCGCATCTAACTGGTAAATTTGTTTTCTTTAATTTTTTTCTTACTATAACAACATCCTCAAATTATTATAATGGTGAGTATTCTAACGAAATAATGAATAAAATTGAATAGCAATAAAAAAAATTAATATAACTATGGAAGTATTTTAAATTCATTAAAAAGTTACCTCTAGTAATTTTTTACGAGAATACATTAAAAATAGTAATTTTAAACAAAAAAATTATTCTTAATTGTTTTTTAAATAATTACATAATTATCGAATTGAGCAAATTTATGAAATTTTTTTTTTAACATTTATATATATTCTAATAATTATGTTAAATATGCTAATTAGACTTAAACAATTAAAATATTAAGTAAGGTGTGTTAATAATGTATATCAAATGACTTACTTGACTTGAACTGGGAGTAGTGTTGTAGTCATGCCGTCTATCCAATAAGAACTAATACCAGTTTGAGCAATATGATACTGAAACAAGAATTGCTGAAATTTATTAACTAAAACAACACAGATATTGTATTTATCGAGATAAAAATTTAATTTAACTCAAGAAAAACTATTAATTACAACAATACAAACTTATAGAATAAAACTCAACAATAAATAAATTACAAAGAAGCCTGCCTACATAAATAGTTTTAAAATAAAAAGTTAAATAAAATATCATATGAATTATTAAAAAGCTAAATAAAATAAAAAGCAACATGATATTTATGCTGAATTATTAACAAGAATCAATTGAATTAATACAAGCATTATATTAATTAATATACAAATTTTATTCCACAAAACTATTAAAGAGATTAATTCATAATTAGTAAATAAATTGCACTATAATCAAGAAATTACATAACTAACTTTGAAATAAAAAAATTTAATAAACTATTACATAACTCACTTGATATAAATTAGGGACAGTTTCTTCATGTTGTATAGCCGGATATGCACTTTGAGCATTTTCATTGTAATACAAACTTGCTCCACCAGCTTCAGTAACAACTTCTTTAAAGTTGACGTATAGTTCAATGGCAGTAATATACTGTAGGTACTGCCTATACGTCCTAAACATTATTTACATCTCTCTATCGTTGCTTATTTTGACTGGTCGAAATTGTATTTTGTCATTAACATTTGAAACCGGACACATATATCTAATTCTCACCACTCTCTTTGGAGTGTTTATATTTATGCCTTGACAAAATATAATATTTAATTCATCAAACGACATGATTTGAGGAACAAAAATAATAAGCGATTCGTCAGACATAAATATCACACCTTCCTTTGTATTTTTAATAACAAAACTATTAAAATGTGCAATAACAATAATATTTAAACTGTTATCCATAATTTTTCTCACTTTTCTTATATTACTTTTCACTCTCACAACTGAAAGTGGAACAAAATAGCAACAATTGAATGAGAGAATAGCAAGAATGGAGTGAGGGAAAACAACATAAGCAAAAAACAATCAGGAGCAACTGTAAAATGGGAAATATATATATAAGTGAAATTGAGAGTCGTTAAGATTTTACCATTAAATATTTCGACCGTTGGCAGTGTTTTGTCAAATTCCTACATATGGTAGGGCGAAATATGTGCAAGCTTTTTTGCTGTCACATTTTGCCCCCATCAAAGTAGAAATCCATGAAAAAATAGTTTTTAAACTTGCCAGATTTCTACTTGTGATGGGACAAAATGTGTAACACCAATTTCCTTCTCCAAGGACGGCGAATTATGAAACACTCTTCCCATATCTCTGTAATTAAATTTTAAACCCAATATTTCAGTATATAATCAATACTGTTCCCATAATTAAATAACGAAGCCTACATATGCGTAAAACTTATTCGAGACTATTATTGTTGATTTTTTTTTGTACAAGTGAATTTATGACAAGGAATTCATTATGCAATTTAAAATTAAAGAGGGCTAGCGCAACAAGTTTGGCCAAAACTCCAAAGTCTAAGGATGTTCTAATAATTGTCTCAGTTTTTAATAAAATTTGAATTTAATCTTGCTATATGTTTGTTTCATTGTAAAATTACAATTATTTCGTAATTTTGAAAAAAAGAAACTCGGTAGGTAAAAAATATAAAAATACAGTAGGATATAATTTGGTCCAAAAACAGTAGGGCATAATGCACAAACACCCATTTAACTTTCATTTGCAAAGGCACTACTTTAGAATATTCAATCACATTGAAGGGTGGTTTGCATGATTTTTCTATCTAACGTATCTCTTTTAATAGTAGCTGCATTCGGATCGTGAGGAATGATATTAATCTATTAACACAGTTTGTTTTCTCACCATTGGCGGCATGTATGCAGTGTCAGAGGGTTGCGTTTATGGCAACAAATAAATCAGCAACATTCTTCGATTGGTGGATGGTGAGGGTTTTGTTGATTTTGTGGCATTTGTATGTTCTTTATACGTTGTTATTGGGTTGATATACTGTAGGCTCCAGGTTCTCTATGACACTATCTATGTGACAGATGCTATGATGGAAAAGGAGATGCTTGTCATAACTAAAGGAGTATGTTTTGCTTGCCTAATGTACTTTGATATGTTAAATCCATAATAAAGTTTAATTAGTGCCTTTAATTAGCGCAATACCAAGCATCTTCCTCTAATACTACACAGCCTGAGTTTAGAGTGACATTGGAATTAGATTAGAGATTTGGCAAGCTCACTAGTGATTTCCATTGATTTTTACTATTTCAGTGTGACAAAAGCTCGTCTTAGTTTCTAATGCTTTGCTTAAACTTGTAGAGTTTCATTGATATATTACAATTGTAGGATTAATTTGTTATGGTCAATTTCTGCGGCACAAATCTATTTATTGTATACAGGCTATTGCCTTTGGCTATATTAATCAAAGAATACCCTTTAATTGAACAGAAAAAAGAAAAGAATATTCTACCTTTGTAGTTTTAAAATTTGAATAAGTGGTTACGGCCGGGAATATATATGTTGTATTCAGTTTAGAGAAGTGTTATTCAGTACGAAAAGAGCCTATACTAATTGATACAAAAACAAAACCAGCTAATAGAAATCAAGGTTTTGTTAGAAAAATTCGGATCAGAGAGAAAGTGAAGGAAAATTGCCAGTTTATTAACACTTTCATGTAGTTCGTACTGCAACACATTCGTACCAACTAATATTTCTTTTCAATTAATTATAAATTTACTAAATTTTAAAATAGGTTCATACAATATAAAAGTTTGCAATTAGTTTCTCATATTTTAACTTTTTAAATGAGGAATTTAATTTTGATACATTGTTAGTTTTAGACAAACATCTAATTACATATTATCATATCAATAAAAATGTATGACTCTTATACCCCACTTTCTTAAAAATTATTCAAATAGTAGCATGTGATTGGTTTTATATTAATAATGTATTAAAATTAATATTTTAAATAAATCTCTACTTAAGTATTTTAGATACAATTCCTTCCTAAATGCTTAGGTGGAAAACAATCCATTTTGGGCATGGAGAAGCCTTCTTGAAGGGAGGAAAGTTGTAGAAAAGGGTGTTAAATGGAAGGTTGGGAGAGGGGATCAGATTGCTCTTAGATCTTATCCATGGTTATTCAATGCTTACCCTATCACTGATCTACCACCTAATGAAGAAGTTGATCACAGCCTACAAATGGTTAAACAACTCATGCTAAATGAATGTGAATGGAATGAACAGCTGATTAGAAGTCAATTTGAAGCAAACACAGCTGAGGCAATTCTTCAAACACCAATGATGCAAGAAGATGAGAGGTTGGTACGGATTAAAGAGAGAAGCGGATCTTCTTCAGTAAAATTAGGATATGCAATGGCATTTCATTATGGGAGATGTGGGTACCTCCGAAAGTGAAAAAACTAGGGTGGAAGATCATACACGAGGGGTTGCTAGTGAGACAGAAGCTTCGATCAAGAATTGCATCGGTGGTTGACAAATGCCCTAGGCGCGAGACTGCAGGAGAATCAATTCTCCATTGCTTCATATCTTGCCCCCACTCTATGCAAATTTGGTAAATAGCAGGTTTTTCTCCTCAACAGTACTGGAGCCATGGAAATCTCCCCTTCTGGAACTGGTGGTTAAACAAAGTGGAAGAATCGAGGACCAGTGTTATTGGGGCTGAGACAATAAGCAAGATTGGTTTTGTTTTGTGGAGAATCTGGTTGGCCCAAAATGAGAAGGTGTTCGAAAACAAAGCCACAGCTCCCAGGATATATCTGCCATCGCTATGAATCTAACAGCTATATAAGAGTCAATCATCCCTTTTCTTCTTCTTAAGTCTATTGTTCTTCCTGTAGTAATTTTTCTGGTTTCTTTTGGTATGTCCCATCTATTATTTTAGCTACTGTAGTCCTAAGGGACGTTGTCTTGTTCCTTCATTTTGTGGAATAAAATATCTATCTTTGTCCCAAAAAAAAAATCTCTACTTAAGTAATCATTAACATTGCTAAGTTATAGTGACCTATTTAAAGATTTAAATAATTTATTTAAATTTTCAAATAGATCTCGTTATAAGTTTAGTAAAAATTAGGGAGTAAAGTCTTATTAAAAAAAATATATGAAGACACCATTTTAAATTTTTAAACTATAAAAATCTAATAAAAAAGGATAAAATTATAGAAACTAACATAATTAATTTAACCTAATAATTCCTATATGCAACAAGTAATACAGTTCATTTATTATGGGTATAGGAGGCTTTTTTTTTATTTTTTATTATAAATCATTAGTATCTAGAGTTTACTAAATTTTAACTAATTTTACTCAAATTGAATTGGCCTACTATTATATTCATGCAACTGCGATACTAAGATTTTTACTTTAAATTAATAGTATGAATTTTATTATATGCACTACTAATTCAATTAGTTAAGTTTGTTAGTCAACTGAGTTAGTTTTTTTCGCTTATGTCTTATTATAATTTGAATTCGATTTCTAATTCTTTTATTAATACGCCATCTGCACGTATTCTATTACCATAATTCTGAATTGAAACTAGTATTTTCTTTGAAATAATGGCAAGATAAAAAAAAGTTAGGTCGAATATACTTCGTGTATGTGAAACTTTTACCTACACCTAGTGGCCGCGTATGCATAAAAGAATGGCAGTTGCTGGTATTGTTGTAAATTGAAGTGCGCATAAGGGATGTGTGAACGCTGAATATAAACCGATTCGAGTATTAATTGGGAAACTGAACAGTGCAAAGTTGTGAGAAATAAATAAAAGGCATGCATACAATTATACAGTGCAATGCCTGGCAAGAATACAGCTTGGCAGATGAGTGCACCATATATAATTAATTATACTCACATAATTTTTCAGCACTGGAAAGCAACAAAAGCGAGAAACAAAAGCAGCATACGCTACTGCAATACATGAATAAATGAAAGGGAAGGGAAGTGGGGTGGAGGAGGGGGGGCTGTAGCACCTAGTGGCCTAAACTCTCTAGAGCCTAGGCAATTGAAGATTGGAAAGCGACCCAACAGCGAGAAAGCCCAACGGTTTTCTCAGAGGGTAGTGTAGTAGTGAGGGCACGTACAGTAAGAGAGTAGACTCATAGTGTGGGGTTAGTTTTCATGTTTTTGTTTGAGGATAAAAGAGGGTGAATATGAATGAGGAAGCGGGTGTGGATTGCTGAAAAATCTGAACTGTAATTACATTACATATGCTTCTACAGCTACCTACCTGCGGCTACTATTTGCCCTATTGCAAATATATATTGTATTGTACGCTTGCTTCCCCACCATACTGTTGCCCCATATATGTAGTTATATATGCATCTCAAAGGGAATTATTTGGGTAATCTCGCCACCACTGAATAAAGTTCCTTTTCCAGCAATCTGGTTGATTTTTATGTGTCCCCATTCCCTTACATATGGTCCCACCCCGCATTTCTGTGGTCGCCCTTTATCCCTTGGTGGTAGCAGAATTCTAGATCAGCAACTCTGTGATAGATTATTGACGTGGTTTGTCCCTTTAGTAAGCTCCCCCATGCCATCACCTTGTCCTATCTGTATGCTAACGCTAACTATTTTGGTAGGGTTATTTATACATACATATATATATATATATATATATATATATATATATATATCATCTATCTGTCTCTCTCTTGAATAGTGAATTGGCACGACACAAATCTTCCTTCCATATCTGCCTATGTGTATATTAATCAATGACATAATTAAGGCCAGATGGCCTTATTGGCTTAGTTACTACTGCTCAAAATTTGGTAAAGGAAAGTAACCGGCCCTGTTAATTAATTTAGGCCACACAGGATTGGGTTAAAAAAAGTTTTGAAGACTGTTCCAATTACTTGAAAAAATGGTGTCTGAACATAGCGAGAGAGCTGAAAAAATGGTGTTTGACAATAGCGCGAGAGTTGAAAAAATGGTGCTTAAAATTGGACCACCATGGGATAGAGTTGAATACCTTGCTATTAATGTTAACTGAAGTTTGTGCATTAGATATATGCATGCTATTTCTTCTGCATATGTTCGTCATTTACTTAAGAGATTTTTTTCTCGAAAAAGTTTCTCAAATTAATAGTGTTAATATTGTAGCTTGGGCTGTAGAGGAAAAACAAGTTGCGTTCCTTGAAAGAAATGTGTTCAATATTTTAAGTAAATTCTTTGGAGATAAGATCATATTCGTTCCTGGTACGAAAGAAGTTGAGATTCCAAAATAGACTGACTCACCAATAACATGAGTATATGATAACCCCAACTCCCTTTAATATTGGTGCTGCTTGTATCAAAAAAGAATTGTAGGTAACTGGTTGACTTTAGAAGTGGTTTAAGGAAAGTTATGTGGACTCAGTGCTAAGCTGTAATATATTTTTTTTGGGTGTTTTTTTGGGGGGCGGGGATTTGAGAATGAGATAAAAGAAATCTTTGTCTAGCTTATCCTCAAGTCGGATGAGAGATGTATAGATAAACATTTTTTCCAATCAAAGTTAAGCTATATATACCTTGACTAAGCCCTATTCGGTAAGGCTACTTTGGGGCACATGTTGTGCTAAAAAGGGATCAAGCTCCAGCAGGGACCAAAAGTATGGAGATTACTGATTAATCCTTCACTACCTTAACATGCAAACCAATTAAGAGAATGCGAGCTTAAAGTCACATATCATTTATAACACTCTAACATATATAAATATATGTAAGCTACATTAAATATTGTCATTTCGAAAGTCATAATGATATACTGTTAATCTTAAAACTATTATTTTTAAATCGGCCTTTTAAGGTTACCCAAACTATCGATCACCCAACAAAATTGATAATGCGCCTAAATAAATATTGAATTTATGAGAGAGTACTCATCCAAAAAAGAAGGAAATTAATGAGAAGAACAAAGAAAGAGAAGAAGTCTAGCCAGGCTAACTCATTTGTGGTGTGATGACCCATATCTGTCTTTAAAGCTATGAAGCACAGATATAGATATAAAATAATGAAGTAATACGATATAGATACAGAGATATGATAATATTTAAAAGTTATAAGATATGACACAACTATAATATAATATATAAAATAAGTAAAAAATTGACATAAACACATAAATCTTAAATTAAAATAAAAAATAATAATTTGAATATTAATATAAATTCTTGTAAATATAATAAAATATATTTATTTTATTAATTACTTTAGAATTTTCATTTATATAGAGATAAAATGCCAAAAAATAAAGCAAACATGACATATATCATATATGAATACAACAACTATTTTAAAGTATCTGTGCAACATAGTTCTATAGTACTTTATTGGAGATATGGCATATGTAGTTGTCTTTCAATTAGAAAAATTTGTGGTCTGTCCTAATTCTTTGCATCCCTTCAATATAAAATACTTATAGTTTGGTTAGAAACTGCTCCAGCCCCCACCCGCCCCCATCTCACCCCAAAACTCTAGTATATGGTCTGTCCTAATTTTTTTTTTTCACATCGATGGTTGCAGTGAAATTAAAATTAATATATAATTGAACATTCTTCGCATTGTCATCAGTGTGATTACAGCACTGAATCACCTGTTACTTACTTAAGAAGCTTTTGATATAGAAGTTCGAAGTTACAATTCTAGGCGTGAGAGCACTCAGCATAGTGTTTTTTTTTTTTGTACATTTTTTTATTTATATCACACGAGTTACTTCATTGATTCATGTTATACAAATTTGACAAAATTTTATATTAACAGGCGACTCCGCCCTAACAGAACCTTTCTTTTTATTCAGCCGACGGAATGTTTAATATAAACACTTGCAACAAACCATAGAATTTCAAGTTTTCAAGTTGGTTGGATGAAATAGATGAGGGTTCTAAGTATTATTTGAGATAGAAAAATTATTACTTAAGTTTAAGAAAAAGGAATTATTGTACAACTATGAGACACACGAATGTTAAAAAGTCAACAAAAAAAAAGGTTAATGTCGTAAAGATATTGAAAATATTACATTGGATAAGGAGATATATTAGACAAGTTATTATTGTATCCCATCAAGAATGACATGGTAATTGGGGTGTGTATACATGTATGCGTGCGCGCGCGTGCAAGTGCGTGGGCGCACATGAATGTTAAAAAGTCAACAAAAAGAAAAGTTAAATCTCATAGTGATATTGAGAATATAACATTAGATCAGTTGATATATTAGACAAGATATTATTGTGTCACATCAAGAGTGACATGGTAATTGGGGTGTGTGTATGTATATCAATGGTCCTTTAGGAGAAATATTTCTTTAAAAATAAAAATAGAAGTAGAAATATAAGTAAAAATAAAAAATTATTAAAATTAGAAGTTGTTAAATTATTTAAATGTAATAAATATAAAAATATTTTTTATTATAAAATTACAATTAAAGATATAAACAAAAATGATTTTTAAGTATAAAATCATAATAAATTGGAAAGAGGATGGTTTCTAAATTTAAGGATCAAATTTCTCTATTTTATTGCTTTTATTTTTGAAAAAAGTACATTCCTATATGTTTTTCAAAAACATAGAAAATAGAAAATTTTAGAAGTATTAAAATTTGAGAAAAAGGTACATTTTTTAATGTTAGAAACACAAACAAATGTATCCAGTATCTCTTTTTGCAAATGTGATTAAGATATGATTTGTAACACATTATTATTATAAAAATTTGGAATAAACTTAAATAGAAATGAATTAGGAAGAAAAGCTAAGGCCTGCTTAGTTCCGTTTTTATTTTTATTTTTTGTATTTTATCTTTTTAAGGTTTTGTGAAAGACTTGGTGAAATTAAAAATGAAAGTAGGAAATAATATTTTATTATTTTTACTGTTTCTATTATTTCTTACATAAGATTTTGAAAATAAAAAATGCAGAAATAAAAACAGAAAATAGAAACAGAAATCAAACACACACATATATATATATATATATATATTTTTTAACCAACTACCAAATACACGTTGCTGAAAGAATAAAGAACTATGAAGAATAAGGAAGGGAGGAAGCAAAAATAGAGAATTAAGAACAATAAAAAGCCTTCCAACCTCCGATCATTATGTCAAGTTTATTGAGTGTAGTTAACAGTCACAACTCTCACCAAATAATGGATTTTCTGTGCGTTCATAATCCCACCCTACCATTCACAGAGGTCGAAAGAGAAGGGATGCCACCTCATAAAGCGGACTCGAAATAAAAAAAATTAAGGCTGCATACGTATTGTACAGCTTATGTAGGCAGGACTATAGATGTGGTCCAAACTCGAAAAGGTACATATACATATAGCTCAAGCGAGCTATTTTTTGAGAAGCCAACAATTGCCACGTACCGCTAATTATTGTCATCCAGCCATCTTAATATTACACCACCCTCGTCTCTTGTGGAAGCAATTGTTGCATCGCTTTAGTGTATCGCACATTTTCACATTCATATCACTTTCTTTTTAACATGTTGCAATACTTTGAGTATAACACATATGGGTTGAAAAACAAAATTATATAAACATAAAATCAAAGAAAGTCATATATAATATTTAAAATAATTATTTATAAATATTGATAATTATTTATAAATATGTATAAAATGTAATATTGACGTGGGTGTGTACATTTAATGAAACAAAATGTAGTTTGTATATATGTAATTAACTATAAAAAAAGAAGATGAGTTTAATTTTTAGATATTGTTAGTGTTAATTTTTTTTTACTATTAATTAATTTTATATATTACTTTTTGTATAATTTTTAAAATAATTATTCTGATAATCAAATATTTTTAATAATATATTAATTTGTAATTAAATAACTATGTAAAAAATTAATTCATAAAGTATTACTTACGTGAAAAAATGACATATATTATATTTTTAATCCATATATATAAAAAAAAGAGGGGTCCCCAATAGATTTTTGTTCTGATGCTGATGCGGGGTTTCATTCAGATGCAAGGCTTAGCATTTGTGTTAGTAACTAAAAAGAGAATGGTGAGGGCGGCGGCATCATCTTCCTCCTAAATCTTAATTGCCCTAGAGCTTTGACGGGAATCTAGGCATGCAGCTCTATTCTTTCTTTTCTGTCATCAGCATGTGGGGTGTGACATTTCCTCGGAAATTCTCGGTTAGTGTTACTTACCAACTGTTTGCCGATTACTACCCTAAACTAACAAAAGGGAATAAAATGGGAAAGAAAAATATTGTATACTATTATAATTAACTAATACACAAAACAAGTACGATGAGCAATTAACTTCAACTGTAACATACTAAGTCACTTTTAACTCATTATTTTGGGTATGAATTATATTTCCCCCTTTAGTTTCTTTTTCGCATTGAATGGTTTTCAGATTAGTGAATTTGGATTTCAATCGCTTTCTATTGCATGCCTACTTCTCCATCATTTAATGAAAGCAAGAAAGAAAGAAATGACCTAAATCAGTCTTTCACGTTCTCTTTAATAGCAGTGTTGTTACGCTCTATTCTCAAACCAACGTTAGCCCATCTAAGGAAATGAAAGGTGTAAATATTTCAGTGTTAGTTTGAGAAATGAGATGGGAAAAATGGAGAGAAAGAGCTAGAGAAAGGACTTCCAAATGTTTAAGCGACAGATTTCATGCAATTAAACCAAAATAAATGACAAGCCTCTCGTACATTTAATCAGTTATCTCCAACTTCATGATTTATTATTTTTATTATGTGTGGCAGAAGGTTTAGAGAAAGGATATTTCATTTCAGCAACTACTACCATGAGAGTTCCAAAAGAGACAATAAAGGAAATCACACCTATATATGCGAGCTGCCAGTGCATACAATTGTAATTGGAATGTGACTAGACAGCATTCCTGTTGCCAAGGCAAAGGCAACTTGTTTGATCCCACTTTTCTCTTTGTTTCTATCTCTACAACTTGAGTATGACAATGTTAATCTTTTTGCTTGTCTATATCATGGATGCAAATGTATAATTTATGGTGATTGGAGGCTCTGTCCAACCCAAAGAAATGGGCAAATAGATCACACTGGACCACTTGATACGTACTAGTCATAAACATAGCCAACTATCATGTATAGAGCTAGATATATAGCAGCAGGATCAATTAATTATACAGTGTTAAAATGCAGTGCTACAGCTAACTATATAATCGACCATCAAAGGGACAAGGATGTGTTTTCTTTCTGCTTTTGAGAAACATAACTATGAAAAGGAAGAACATCTAAACCCGGTTTGTTTTTCGGATGTCCTACACTACTACTGTTTCACTAGCTGTTCTCTGCATAATTAATATATACAAACAAAACAAATACTGTGCTAAATAGAAATTATTCCTCAGAGTTTACTTTTGCAAGAAATATTGTACATAATCATTTCAAAGCATAACCATAACCAAACAAATAGCTCGGTCGGTCACTCTTGGCTCGCCATACGCATTCAAATTATTATATATATTGAGGGCAACTGATTACAGTTACCTTTGAATAAATTTTTAGAAGAAGTACTTTTAAGATAAAAAAACTAGAAATAAAAAATATTACTTTTTTTATTCTGCTTTTTTTAAAAGTATATTGAAACAGATTATACAAACTTCAGAATTTTTTTTTGATTAAAAATAGTTTCCTTGTAATGAAAAAAAAATACAAAAAAACTCACCATATATAGTTGCTCTGAATGCATTTGACTAAGCTCTTTGCTTGACGATGGACTAAGGAATCGAAATTACTCTAAAATACGCCGATAATACCTTTCTATCTCATGCTGCTTCAACTTGTTTCTACGAATGACCGCTAAGCTATCCACATTCCTAATGATTATGACTTCTGGGGACCATAATTCAAGGTGTGTAGTATTCCAAGAAGACTATATACTTAAAAACATTATGATTATATATATTTTGTTCTCCTTTTTTACTGTAAACATGATCTACTTCATCAAAGAAGAGAAGGCTGGCCATGTAATATCTGACATAATGAAATGTATATAATAAGTCTGTGTCTGTATTACAATATATATCTATCAAACACATGCAATGTCTATCAAACACATACAATGCCTTCTGGTAAGTAATTAAGGGCTTGACCCTGCCGTCCAGGCCACTATTCTGGAATCCCATTTCCGTAAAAAAAAAAAAAAAAAAAAAAAAGAAAAGAATTGATGACAAAGTACCAAGCAAAAGGAAAACCACGTGCGGAGGGTAGCTTCATAATTACTTTGACATGTATATGCATATGTTAGTTCAGCTTGCTTTAATATGATCTTTCTGGTTATTCCCCTCAAGTTCATGGTTTGTCGATATTCAACAAGTTTCACCGAACTCCAGCTTCCATTTTCTCAAAACAACTGTTAATTATGTGGGGTGACACGAATATAAGTTAAAACTTTTTTTTTTTTTTTCACCCGGCTACATCGAGTGGTAACCAAGCGGAAGTTCAATGACTAATGCAAAATCAGAATTTTTTTTTTAATCTTTATTTTTTCGACATATTAGTCGACCATCATTTAGATTTGTAGAAAATATTGGACTAAAATATTAAAAATAAAAAATTAAATGCTTTCAACGGTTGATTTGATGGTGTGTCAAAAGTTGTGTTGTGTACACAAATACAAATAACACAACACATCTATAATTGCATCATCAGGATCTTGACCCTACAAATAAATAGTTGTGGGTCTAGGCTTCAGGAACCTGTGTCAGTAATACAAACCTTTGGGTAAATACTACAATTTACAATTACTAACACATAATTTTTTATATTTTTTTTATAGATAAATTTAACACTATATATAATTGAAATCCTTACTTATTTATACATGATACTACAAATGTCAAAAAATGTGTCCACCAATATATACAAATAATAATGCTCTCACAAATACAGATTTGCTAAATGGTACAAAGATTTATTGTACAAATAATGATTTTCTATTTCTTTGTTTCTTTTTCATTTTGGGGTAGCTTTTTGGTTCTCACTAAATATTTCCGAAAGTAGGGTAGTGATTTTTGAAGTTTAAATTTTTGTATATTAATAGGGAAATCTCCAGTTTTAGTTCCTTACCTTTTTAAAATATTTTTGAAATGCATTAGTTTTAATATTTTTTTTGAGCATAATTCTTAATAGCATTTAATTTTAATTTATTTAAAAGAGGGCGACCCAACAATTCATTTGAATATAACTTACCATATATTTTGTACCTAAACGACCACTTGGAAGAATATAATCACGGTAGAGAATTTTTATGTCGCAAAGAAAATCCAAAAATTAAGAAGACTGCAATAAAACCATAAACATGATGAGAATTGTGATGGCAAGAGGGATGATAAGAACTGGAATAACATTAAAAGTTGGAGCAAAAAGGTCATTATTTGGCTTTTTTCGGGTATTAAATATGCAGGGAGCTTGGATGTTGAAGTTTTGAAGTAGTAGTTATTGGTCCGCAACAGATAGATATAATTTTTATTTATTACCTCCCTCATTTCTTTTTACAAGATAATGAAGAGGGAATATTGATTCTTTAAGAGACAGTTGGGAAACGAAGTGAAGTGAATTGAAAGAGAAAGAAAGGGAAGGTAAGGGAAGGAGAGGTAAGTTGTTATATATATTATACGGAGATGAAGCAGTGGCAGGAGAGCGCCTGCAGGGTAGTCTGTTTTCATTCTCTCTTGTTTAGCTGTTTGCCTTTCCTTTCCATTCTTTTCCTTGCGGTCGGGGGACCATCGCACAGCGCATACACACAATCAATGGCACCAAAAGTCAAAAAAATAACTCAAAACAACCTAACACTGTACACACTCTATGCGTGTGTCCTCTCTCCTCCACTACACCATTGGCATTTTCCCCTCTGCTACTACTAGCCATACATAGAGATAAAATCCCGTACCATATGAACTATATAGAATAAACAAATATCAGGCAAGCCCTATTTAATTTTTCTGTTTTTAATTTGATAACAAAATAAGGGTACAACAAGTTTAACACAACACAGTTAAACTCGTTGCCTTCTGGAACAACTGGCCTTTTGGTCTCAAACCGGAAGCTTATGTTGTACAAGATTATACCAAATATGATGAAAACGACAAGTTGCTCACATGACCGCAATAGGCACATTATTCATGGGCCCCCACGTAAGTGCAGTAATCCTCCCTCTATCTTCCTTTCTTTCTCTCTCTTACAAGAATAAAACTGGGTTGGAAGAAATGTTTTTGCTTCTTTTCCTAGTTGTAAAGAAGCTTCCCGTGAGGTAACTATGCTAGTTAGCTAAATCCCACATGACTTCCCCCCTTCTTCTCTTTCTATTTCTCTCTCTCGTTCGCTCTAACTCCTCATATTATGCAGCGTAGGTCAACAATAACAACAACTTGACCCCGTTTCGAATCGTCCATGGCTTGTCTTTCTTTAGGGTTAGGAGCCTCGTGGTCAAATCGGAAGGCGCCGACTCTCATAATCGTTGTATACTGAGACTAAGAGCCAAGCCTGCTTTTGTTTTTCAGCAATCTGGGTAAAATATCTTCTTCCTCATATTATTTGTTGGCAAGGTTTCATTTGATCTTATAATCTTCTTTTTCAGACTCACTTTTTCTCCAAACTTTCCATTATTTGTCAAATTTTATTCCTTTTTAAATATTTTTTACCCTACCTCTCTTCCTCGATCTCTTCCCTCTATTCTAATCATTCCTTTTTTTAAAAAAAAAAAGAAATTTCCTATCCCTTTTTGTTTTCTGAGATCCAGAGGTTATTATTATAGCAGAATTCAAGGTGAGTGAGTTATAATTTCATGGAGTTGATGGAAGGAGTGAAAGGGTGTTCCGATAGCAGAGAAGAGGAGGAGGAAGAGGAAGCAGCTGAGATCATCACAATCACAAGAGAAGAAAGCAACAGTAAGCATCACTACCCTTTTTCTTCTCCATACTCAACTACAAATTATACAAGCACTCCTCACCAGTCACCACCAAAACCCATGGCTGGGGATGCATCATCATCATCATGATGAGTCTCCAGATGGTACTGAATCTCACAATTCATCACCATGTGGATTAGGGTTACACCAGCAAGATGCAGCTGCTCCCAATTTCATGAATCACCGGAAGCAGCAGCAGCAGCTGGACTTCATGGACTTGTCGCTGGGGACCAACAAGGACGACGAGCCCAATTTCCATCAACCATCATCAGCAGTTGCCGGTGGTTGCAGCAGCAGTCATCATCATGGCCATGGCGCTTCTTCTTCCTCAAGCGAGCCGGTGGAGAAAGAGCACATGTTCGACAAAGTGGTGACGCCGAGCGACGTAGGGAAGCTGAACCGGCTGGTGATACCGAAGCAGCACGCGGAGAAGTACTTCCCACTCGACTCCTCATCCAACGAGAAGGGCCTCCTCCTCAATTTCGAGGACAGGAATGGGAAGCTGTGGCGGTTCAGGTACTCCTACTGGAACAGCAGCCAGAGCTATGTGATGACCAAAGGGTGGAGCCGTTTCGTGAAGGAGAAGAAGCTGGATGCGGGTGACATTGTGTCGTTCCAGCGTGGCCTCGGAGAATTGTATAGACATAGGTTGTACATAGATTGGAGGCGAAGGCCCGATCATCCCCCTGACCCTTCTGCCTCACTCATCACGCCTTTGTTTCTTCCCAATCAGTACTCCATCAGATGGGGTAGCGGAAGGTTGTACTCTTTGCCTTCCCCGCAAGCCTCCACTGTGCCTCATCACCACCATGACCACTTTCAGCACCTCAATTACAACCATATGTATGCCTTTCATCATCAGCAGCAGCATCAGCATCAGCATCAGCAACAGTATCATCATGTTGGTGGAAGTGGGAGTCATGTCAACGACTATAGTGAGCTGAATTCGGGATCTGGGTCGGTCTATTACCTGAGGTCAACCCCGTCAATGTCAATGGTTGACCAAACCTTGCCGGGGCAACAGCAAGAGAGAGGGACTATTGCCCCCATGATCATTGATTCTGTGCCCGTTGCTCATCATCATCATCATCATCATCATCAACAACAACATCAACATCATCACCACGGTGTAGTGGCTAGTAGTAGTAACAGTAGTAGTACTGCTGGAAAACGGCTAAGGCTATTTGGGGTGAACATGGAATGTGCTTCTTCGCCAGCGGAGGATCATGTGGCTATGGCTAATTCACTTCCCTCTTCTTCTTCCCTTCCACCACCTCAGCGCATGGGGGTGCCCCATGAAGACCCGCGCTCATCATCATCGGCAAGGTTTGGGGATCAGAGAGGGGAAACTTCTGTGCTTTTTGATTTGGATCCCTCTTTGCAATACCGGCAGTGATGATCAGACTAATTGAAGAGCCAAATAACTAGTTTGGCTAGCTACACTTTCCTTTGCAGGCATTTTTACTAGTTTTTCTTTGTCTATTTCTCTCATCAGCTACAAAGGAAATTAAGAGCTCCCAAACTTTCTTCCTCTTTCTCTTCTGTTTATCAGTAATTAGTGTTTAGCACTTAAACTTTTTAGTACGTACGTCTTAAACTGCTCAAGTGTTAATTAGCTGGGGATTTGAGTCTTGAAGAAAGGGAATCTCGTTTCACAACCAAGTGAAGAGACTGAAATGAAATCCATTAGTCCTTTCAATTGTGTATAATACAATACAAATATTTTATGTTTCTCATGATATATATGGTGTTTGTCGCCTCTTTTTTATTGTATCAAATATTCAATACTGTGCTTCTCGCTTTCTCTCTCTCACTGCATTTAATGGTACACAGAAAAGCTTGCCGCTTTCTTCTTTACTCTAATGCTTCTGTTAGCCTTGTTGGGTTGATGTCGTTCACAACACTGCTGCTTCTGCTGCTGCTTAGTTAGGCATTTTAGCTTTGCAGATAAAGAGCTGAAAGTTGTACAGCTGTAAAAAGGTGAATTTTTATCTGTTCTTATTCATGATCCACCCATTTGGATTACTTTTTTCCACTTGCTATGCCATTGCTACTATATATCATTTATTGATGAGTAGTCACCCCTTCCCCTCTCTTCTATCCCCTTTGTTACTTCATTGTCTTCTCTCCTATTCAGCAGCCGCCTTCTTGTCTGGATCGGCACTGCTCATAAACGTCCTTTGGATACACAAAAGCTTGGGGGAGTTTTCCTGTTCTCCCGAGGCTCAAAAAGTAAGTACTCTAATTCTGCTGAGACTAATTTTCGATAGCAATAATTATTACGAGCACTAGATTCAATGCATTGTTTCTGATCTGTGAAGTTTATCATAATTCTGTAGATACAATTATTTATTTATTTATCCTAGAGACTGCCTTTATGTTACTCTCTTGAGTTCAGATTCTTTGTTTGATGTTTAATTAGTCTTGGACACAGTCGTCTTACTGTTGAAAATAAGTTGATAACTCGGTGATTATTTAAATAACTTTTTTTCCCCTTAATTAGCCTTGCAATGATTATAGCTAACACTTTTGGACATGCATGGAATAATCTAGGAGCTTAACTTCGGAGAGGTGATCAATTATCAGCTTATCGTTTTTCAACTGTGAACATAAAATGTGATACTAACCAGAAAATGAAGTTCTATCCTTTTGTAACTATTTTAATTACTTTGAAATTGTTGTGTGGTTTAGTCTGGTTAAACAGTGCTGTCTACCTTTATTAATGGCACTTTGATGCATTTGGCTTTCAGTTTCTGAAGATATCTATCTATACACATTTCATTATACTTGATTCATTCATATTTTCCATGTTTATTTGGTGCAAGCGGTTCTTGGAAATTATTTAGTCACTCAGGTTTAAATATTAACATTTATTACAAATAGACTGTTCATAACATGAAAAGGAGAGATTAAACAGAATGTTATCTTCTCACGGCGTGATAATTGAAAGCAAAAGCAACGTAGAAGACTGTAAGACCCACAATAAGCAAGGCAAGAGAGACATATAGGAGTTGAGCTTTTCTTTTGCTACACACTAGAATGTGGTGCTTTTCTGTTGAAATTATGGGAGTATCTGAGATTCTTGGGCAGTGTCAATTTCCATGACCTCATTTCGAAACTGTAGGAAAATAAAGTACTAAAGATTATACCTTTTTGGGAATAATCGAATTTAATATTCTTCAAATGGATTAGGAGGATCTTAACCATTAAAACTTAATTTTTGTAGTATTATAAAATATCAAAATAAATATAATTTAATGTGTAGCAGTTATTAGATTGTAAAATCTGTATTTTTTTTTTTTTTTTTTGCCACATCGCAATCTTGCTTAGGATGCAACAAGGCAAGAAAAATCATTAAGATAAAGTCTTGCACAAATAAAGAAGAATCAAAATCCCCTCTTTTTGTCATTTTGTTTATTCTATATATTCTCCTGTTGTCCTGGCTATATGTAGTAATCACTATCTTACATAGTCTGGTTATTGATAAAGGAGACCGAATGACATTCAAGAGGAAAGACAAACAGATTATGCCATGAGGACTCATATATATAGAGTTTGTTTATTTGATCATGTTTCATTAATTTTGCATAGAGGACTTCTAGAACCAAGTTGTATGCTTCTTCCTTCTTTTTGGGGTACTACAGTTTCATGCTTCCTACTCAGTTCTTACACGCATGAAATTTACTATTATATACTATTGTCCAATAGCTATATATACTAATGTATGTATACATAAATAAAAGTTACTGCTGTTGTCTAATCAAGCCTGTGAAGTTTTTTTTATATAATCTCATTCTCACTACAATGGAGAAGTTTGTACTTCCACTTTAGTATTGAATAGGTGAATATTTCTGTAATTTACTTTTCATAATTCATTACGTAGGCTAGTTTTAAGATATAACTGAGTTGAAAGTCGAATATTAAGAAATAGTAGTTACAAACATGAGAGAACACAAATGGAAGTAATATCTAGGTTGTGAGGGTTAGTTTTGCATCAGTACTACAAAACTTTTCTTCAACATCAAACTAAGTGGCAAACCGCAAATCATATATATATATATATATATATATATATATATATATATATATATATATATATATATATATATATATATATATTGCCGTTCATCATGACTTAAGAGCACCAGTAAAGTCATTAGCTCACTACAGAGTTAAAAATAGATTCATGGTCTCATTGATTACAAAATACTAGATTCGTACGAATATAATTAATGATATAGATAGTATTGATGTTGTGTGTTAATGAACTATGATGAAGATTGTTATTGTTTTGTCCCAAAGTTCAGTGTTTGAATGAAAGGCAATATTTGTCATTTATACCGGGGGACTCTCATGTTAAATTGCCTTCATCTACTTTTCTCTTAATGTTGGCTTGCTATGGGTGTTTTATGCAGAAGGAGCAAAATAAAAGCACCACCCAACCAGACGTTTGTACCTGATGATAAATCAAAGATCGGTTGCTTGGCATTTCAGTGCAATTTTAAGAATATTTAGCCAAGGTACACCTTTTCACCGTATATGGGTTTTGCCTTCAGGGTTAGGGACTGCTCAGTCACTAGTATTCAAGTTTTAAATTATACATTACTTGCACTCCTCATATATAATTGCAATATTCTTCCATATTGTGTCATTGTTAATTTAGTCTTCAATTTAATAGCAAATTGGATATGGCGTCGCATATCTCTCCCCAGTATGTCAACAGAAAATGCATATCACTAACCACAAAATATATAATTAATTAGTAATTTTTCAATGCAGTGCAAAGTAATTAATTGAAGAACCTTTTCTTCTGTGACTTAGTGTTGACAGGTGAAAAGTAGCATAGTGCAAGCGCCTTCTTCAAATTAAGCGCACCCTGATGCATTAACCGGTGATAGTTATTGATTCTTACATGTACTCAATGCGAATCATAAGTATACTAAATTGATACCAAAATTTCTTTATATATAGAGACATTAAAATATGTTGGAGAAAAAGAGAATTGGAGAATCGTAACTTTGATTTCAAAACTAACAGTAAATGAAAACCAATTCATGATGTTACAGCTCCGGAATTTTCGAATTCATGATCTGAATATGGTTGCTATTAGAGATAGCTAATTGCTTGTACTGATCACTTATTATGAATATGAAATGCTTGAAATATCATGTATATATTCAACATGTGTGGGTGTAATGCTTCTGCATTAATCTAAGATGGCATAATATAGTTAAGGATTTAATTTTATGCATTGTTAGATTAAAAATTTTTTACACAGACATGCAATTATATATTATCATTTTCAGTAAAAATGTTTAACTTAATTATCCATTACCTTAAAAATCTTATAAACACAAATATTTGATTGAATAACAATGTAAAATCTTTTTATACTGTCAGTATATAAATATTAAATTCTATAATTAATTTTAAAGCATTGATCCTAATTAGTTAGTTTAGAGATAAGAGATCATGTCCACAAAATTTATTCCACTTGCTAATTCAACCAATAAGTTAAAGGCAATAGCAACATAATTAGTTAGGCTCTATAATGATAGTACTCTTTCAAAAGCTAATTTTGAGAAATATGATTAAATGCATTACATGTCTACAAACTATTGATCATATGCATACACTTTTCTATTCAATATATTTTATTAAATATGAAAATAATCATTAGGAGGATAACAAAAAAGGATACAACAAAACTTATAATTTTAATAAGGAGTCTAAATATTTTTAACCTGTACTGTAAGAGTATATATTAACAAAGGAACCTAATTAATTAATTTTAGTAAAACTTCATTGTTAATATGTTTATTTATCAGGTGGTAATAAAAACATATATTTATCTATCAGCACTTTTATTAACTTTCAGAAACGACTTTTGAAAAACACGAACAACACCAAACTGAAACTTAATATACTTTAATTTCCTAGGATTTATTATAGACACAGATATATAAAGTTTAAAAATCAATTGATGGATCACACAGTTAAGTTGATTTATTATTATTATTATTATTTTTTACATCAGTAGCAACAAGGATCGAAATAACATATATAATAACAAAATTATTTTAGTAACTTTTACTTCTATTAAAGTTGCCTGTACCTTTTATATAATATCCGTCTATTTCGTCTATAAAATATATAGTCACTGTTAGTTTTGTGGCGTTTGACGAAATAGATTACCTAGATTCAACATTCTCCACAACTTTCCAATGTGAATTTATTTTATTTCATATTCTTTTAATTTTCTGTTAACTATACAATTAATTTCATTTGTTATATATTTTTCATAACAAAATAGGTTACTTATATGCAACGCTCACCACAACTTGCCATTGTGAATTTATTTTATTTCATTGTTTTAATTTTCTTTTAAGTATACAATTAATTTAATTTAATTTTTTATATATATTTTTTTATTCCGAGTTTGGTGATCATACTCTTATATTTTAATTATTGATTAATGCTTTCAATGAAAATAGCTGGGTGAGAGTATTTTGCTCCTCTCTTCTTTCGTAGCCCGATGGAAATAATTTTTCAATTGTCCGGTTCAATGCTTTCATGTTCTCTTATCTCTAAGAACACTAGGTACGTAACAAATCACTAATATCTCTTGATTAACTTCTTTTTAATATTTCATCAGCTTCGTAATTATGTGGGGGCGAAGAAGTCATTAGTTTTATAAGCTACATAGTATGTACATAACAATATTCAAGGACTACATCTATAAGCCAAAATGAAAAGAAAAATGAATAGTACTATTTTCTTGATAGCATGGTGAAACTGTCATTTGGTAGAATTATTTTGATATGAAATTTATATTCAAAACTAAAAGATGTACCTTGACCAGCGACTAACCAGTCTGTAAATTACAATACTGACATAGTTTCAAGTTTAATTCAAAAAGATCTTCATGTTTAACTAAAACAGAATTCAAACAGCAACAACTTGCATACATGTCATGTTAATTTTCTTGATGTAGTATATAATGTAGACACGCATCTGGTAAGGCTTTTTTTTCCTTATATTTAGTTGTTTTTACCAAAATCTCATTTAATTTAATTTTTTAAGATTTATTATTATAATTCTTTTGGTAAGTAATTATTGGTTGTAAATTCCGTATTATTTGAAATTTTAAAAATCTTGTTCTTTCTATCTTCTTTAATTAAAAAGCGAATTGTCAATCACTAAACTGATGATGTTTCTCATGAAAAATGCACGTTTTTTTCCGAAGATACAAGAATTGTATTATATTAAAATTGTAGAAGTCTCTTCGAGCAAAGTGACATGATATATCTGCTATCAAGTTGATTTTAGTAAACATAAATATACGAATGCGCAGGGTTAGCTGTTAACCGTACGTCTCGTTGTCTCAATTCAAAGTTATTTGGATTTTTGCTATCTACATTTCTTTTTTCTAAACTTTTTTTTTTTTTTTTTTTTGGGATTCGTTTCCTTTTTCTAAACTTAAACATTGTGACAGAGTGTAAAAATTAATATTTACTGATTTTTTTAAAATGGTGAGAAAAGGTTAGGTTTTTTTTTTTTAACAGCAAGGTTAGTTATTTTATGGTTGTTCACATAATTATATCTATTGAAAGGTTACGTAACTTTTTTTTTTTTTTGGGTCACCAATCTAGTTTGGATATTATTAGCTAAGTAACATTCCTATCTTGTTTTCTGTTTTTCCTAAAACTTTGCCTTAGCGACGGGTGAGCCTTAGCTCACTTGATGTCTTTCTTGATTTTTAAGATAAGAAGGCCACTCTTGGATGAAAGATTCGATCTCGTCACATGCCATTTGATATTCGCTCTTAAATTTGAATAAAAGTCTCTATTATTATTATTATTATTATTATTATTATTATTTTGGGATGAAAAAGCTCTCTTTGATGTGGAAATAGGCTAGATTAGGTTTTGGTTTAAATTTGTCTGACTTATATCTCAAATATGCAGCTTGAATCTGGATCTATTATTCGATATAAGTTAATTTATTCCACTCAATAAGCTTTTTTATAACCCATAATTTAATCTATTTAGTTAAAAATGTTTTTTAAAATTTTTTTACTTAACTTATTTATTGAATAGGATAGGCCAAATTAGACCTAATATGGATTAAATCAGAAGCTCTCGACAAATTACCTCATCTATTTTCACCTCTAATTCCCTTAGCACAGACATTAATATCAAGTTGCAACTATTGAAAAAGAATTATATAATATACTGAGCTAATGAGCGTTTTCATAAACCACATATTATATGTGGCTAAAGACTACAAATAAGAAAAAAGAATTAATGACACTACAAAAATTCAAAAGTAAATATATAATAATATTACCATATAAAGTTGTGTGTTATATAATTAGCATAATGAATATATCGGTAAGATCACCTAGTAGTCCTACGTCTCAAATGGCTTTTGATGAAAGGTCCCCCACCCTATAAAAGTAGACGTTTTAGGGCTAATTAAGAGGACAACGGGGGTTGCATTATTATTTAAGATGAGCATAAAGCAGGTTGTACCATAAAGTTAGCAGAAGTCTTCGCCCTTTGCTTCTCATGTCGACCTTCCATTAATTAACTGAAAATTGGATTATTGGACACATGCAGTACATCAGTGATCAATCCAAATCATTGTATAATTGTACTAAACTTTATTCTGGACCACATCTACTTCACCATCTATAGATAGATACTGATATTTCTTTTAATCACGAGGTATATTTTCATAAGTTTAGTTTATTTAAATTATTTATAAGACTAACTTTTATTTAATTACGAACAGGGATGTTCAAGATCTGTCTCGGCCTGACAATCTGTCCCGACCAGAAGCTTTTGGGTTGCGCTTGAGTTATAAAATATGATCTGATATAATTTTTAGATCAGGTTTGGATCATATTTTAAGTTAATTTTATTCTGTCTGAAATCAAATATTTCTTTTTTTTTTTTCAAAAGTTAATAATAAATTATAATATTTTTATACTTTAATTAATACATTTTGTATATCGTGATATTATTTTTGTATTAATATAATTTGTTTTAAAAAATATATTATAGAACATTACTTTAGTTTCGATTTTTACTTCCAAAATTTTGTAATTTTACTATAAATGGTATCTAAATCTTTATATGTTTTCTAAATATTGGTTTAACCCAATTATTAGTCAAGTTATCATCAAGTCGGTTTTATATTCAAAGAAATGACTCAGTCAAAAAATTGAGTCAAATTTGAGTTTGGTTTAACTTTGCCCAACCCATCCCTTGTACACCCTTAATTACGAAAGAATTAGGATTACATGTAATATCTCCACAATAATTTTTTTCTCGAGATTTAAACCTGCATCATTATCTTAAGAGATCGAAGTTACTTGCTACATACCACAACTAATCCTTTATAAAGTACTCGCACCTTTATTTAGTTTCCTTTTCGCCATAACACTATATGAATTATTAGACGAGAAGAACTGAATGAGAAAATGCTATTTGTGGACTTGCAATTTGAGCTATTTCGTGCTTTTGATCAGCATCCATCAAAGCTTTCCACCCTTTATTTGCATAAGTTTTACATTGAGCAGAATTTTTTGGTTTTTTAATCATTACATTTCTAATTACTTGTGCTTAGCTTGAGTGATTACCGACTAGGATGGTGAAATTTTTTATAACAAAAGTTAAAGACTTCGATTCTTACTTCTTAACATCCGAAATTAATTGAGACAATATAATAGCTCTATCTCTCATTCACGCACACATACATATATATAAAGGTGAGATTATGTTCTTGTAATATATAATCAAGTGGCAAATAGCACATATAAAGATTAACGAGGGTTTGGTCCAGCTCATAGGGTTGAACTGTCAATACAAAAGTTGAGTTAGATCAACATGTGCTTTGATGTTGCAATGGAATAACTTTCGCTAATCCTAAACCTCTATATAAATGTTGAAAACTACCTGCGTCGCTATTTATATTACTAATAAGACGAAGTTGTATAATCTTTTTAGGGATGAGGTTTTATGAGAGTTACAAGTTTGGAAGTTGACTGATTCGATTGCAAGCTGCAAGGTATCAGTTCCCAAAGGCCTAAAACTTGAAAAGGTTCAGTTAGAAAATTTGCAAAGATTTAGTTTTTTCTAAACAGCTAACAGCTTTATGCATGACAAGCGATATTTAGCGCTGTAGCTAGCTAAATTATGAAATACTTAGAGTTTCTATTCTCAAAACATATATATCCATTAATTTAATGTATTTATATAAATATTAAGTAGAAAGACCTATTATGATGCGGATCACGATATATATATATTTCGTGAATGTTATTTATTCTGATGAGACATAATCAAATTTAACAAGGCAGCTAAGACGAATCCGCAATCTTGTAATAACTATATATATATAGACAGAAATATATATGGAATTTCTGCTAAGAAAGAAAAGCATATATCTAGCTAGCTAGGGCCCAAGACGGAAGTGTTCCCAAAAATGGCAGATCCCCTCTGTAGTTTTTGCTTGCTTTCTGTGTTTTATCAAAATGATAAGATAACGAATCAGATGCATGCACATTAAATGCGATTGAGGACCATGCAGCCAAAAAAGGAGAGGACCAGCACGGCAGCAGCAGAGACGCAGAGAGAGAGAGAGAGAGAGAGAGAGAGAGTCTTTTGATTTGTGTATGGTGGTGGTCCGGTAATAATCAGTGACCACACAAACATATATATACAAAAACGAAAGAATCGTAAACCTTTTGTATATTGGTTGGTTGGCTTACGCTCGCAGTGAACAACATTACACTGGGCAAGATATGGTGGTGCCTTCCCAAATGCAAACCAAAACCTAAACTAGTTTCAACTTTCAAGTACCTCAAGGTTTAATTGGCTAGCTAGCTAGCTAGATAGCTACCTAGATCTCTCACATGCCTTGTGTTTTCCTTTCCTTTCCTTTTGTGTGTTTTCGTTTTATAGCACCAAATTTGAAAGGAATACAGGAGAATGTGATATGTACGAACCTTCTTTGGTGGCACGTATGTCGTTATATTTTGGACGTACATGGTCTCGATTCCAGTGTCCATGTGGGTTAAATTGTTGTGGTTTTGGTTTGAACGACAGCTATATATTATACAGCTCTCATGATGAGATGCATGTGGGAATTGAACACCTCGTAAATATATGCCGGTTGTGCTTGTGGTTAGGTAATGCACTAGTGCCTCATGTATAACATATATACCAATATCTGACGGAAAAGGACAACGATACAAATTACAACAAAATTATATATGCAAAATATGTAACCTACTTTTCTGCAATTTCATTATTATACTGCCCGTTTCGATGTTACTTTCATTTTTCCATGTGACAGATAATTGTTTGCAGTGGATTATGGCACTATACTACTAGCCAAACAGTGAGATGAAAAAGGAGCAAAGGATGGTTACTAACATCATTGTTACTAGCTTTTAAGGGAAATTTCACCTAGCTAGATTGTATTTGCTTAAGCTTTAACTCTTTCTCATTCTCTCACACCCGGCCTCATCCTCTCACATTAAACAAAAACAGATTTTATCTTGTGTGACCAACCACATAACTATCAATGTACCTTGGATTTTCTGTCTTTTTATTTTTCAAGGGCTTGCTTTTTGTTTACTTTATGTTGCATGCTTAGTTTTTGTTGATCCATCCATTTTAGAACAGAATATTGGTTATCTTGTGTTGTGGGTATAACGTAACCTTTATATTTGAACCCGGATATCTGTTTATTACGTATAAAGTGTTGTTCATTTCTGGCCATTGACTGCAAATTGTCCGATAAAATACCTAAAAGTGTTTTGACCCAAAAAAAGAAAAACCTGAAATTGCGTATATTTCCTAGTCTTGGACGTCAGTGTTTGTCATGAGATGAGGTTTTATTTGTTGCCTTCAAAGCCCAATTTCAAACCAATCATTATCTTGGGCAGATCAGTCCTTGGGCCTGGCTACTGTGTGGGTATGGCTGCCTTCGATTTGGTGGTAAAGCCATTTTGCTCCATCCCAAAAAAAGAAAAAAACATTTTTCTAAGTTTGTAGAGTTTTTTCAATTTGGCAAAATCCTAAATCATAAAGCAGAATACAATACAGACAAATGCTGTGCCTGACGAACTGTTGATAGCTTCATATCAGGCAAAGCAACCAGAAACTTGCCCAGGTGGGCCATCTATTTCGCTCGACAATGCTCCCCTTAACATATACATTAGCTACATGCAAGAACATTCCAGTAATCTGCGTCTATGACATAACAGAGTTTAAATTATACAGGGCATCAGGGGTACAATTGCAAAACTAGTTAAAAAGCTACAAATTTATCTGGACATAAAAATTTCATTATGATAAGAAAGATGCAGTAATATATGGTTGCAGACCCCGTGGATTTCACCTTATGTATCTGATGAAATTCAAAACCATGCCAAGAAGAAGCATTACTCAGGTATACTAAACTGTGACCCATCCTTTGCACTAGCAGCGCTTCCCAAATGACACCATATCACAAATAGTGACTAGCAGCAATGAAAACCCAACAACCACGTTGACAAGATATACGGAGCGTGGATGACTTATTGAAGGTGTCTCCTGGTAGATGAAGCAACTCTTTCCATTGACACTAGATGACTGATTGCTTGTGGTTTTCAAATTCTTTCTTGACCTGCCATCCTGAGCTTTTCTCTGATCTCTGTTTGACTCCATCATTTGTGTTTCCTTCTGCACCTGCAGAATACATCATATGGAGGAAAGGCTCATCAATTAATGCTAAAACTAAAAATTGATTCAATTGGAGCCACTGCCTCCTCGGTAAAGACAGGTTTGTCCTTATTTCTAGTACATTAGCTTGGGTTTCTCACCTCATGCTGGGATGCTGCTTTGCTTGAAAGCTTTCTCTGAGTATAAGATCTTCTTGGAGCAGCTCCCTGTGACACAAAGTTGTCTGATCTCGGGTGATATCTAGTTTTGCCTCTCCTTGAAGTTGAAGAAATAGCCACCGGGGGTGAAGGAGAGCTAACACTCTCCATAACAAAAATAGACAAGGGTTCATTTGCAATTGATGAGTCATCAGAAGTGTCCACTCCACCGAAATTATCACCACGGGTACTGCCCTTTTTCTCTCGGTTTACTTCAGTTTTAGAAGAGAATGAAGGAGAGCCAGTATAAGCAGCATTTTGTGATGTTTTAACCATTTTCATTACTTGGCATCCGCTTGAAACAACATGTTCATGACTCGCTGATGTAGCGTCCAGAATATTGCCAAACTGTAACAATTTCAACAGAGAATAAACAGATGACGTTAATCCATGAGATGCCTGTAGTAAGGGTACATCCTAATTTCTCAAAAATTCAGAAACCTATTTACAACAAATTCAGGTGTAACCATGTAAGATACACAAAATAACCAAAAAAGAAAAAAGAAAAAATATCTCAACATGAGGGTTTCAAGCTTTTCGATAAGTTTTTCTCAATACATGAAAAATTAGATGTCAATTTACCAAACGTCTGTCATGACCATTACTATTTGCAGAATTACTTTTTGTATGAGTTTTTCTTGTATGGGCAGAATACCTATAGGCTCACCACATAGGCACTCACAAACGTTTACAAAAGCTTGTGAGTGGTGTGCCTATATAAACTGTCCACGCAAGAATTTGTCTATATCTTTACTCTTTACCTCTGCAGAGAAGAGCTCAGCCTCAGTTTCACTGCTTTCATAATGTACCTTTCTCAATGACTGTGAGAGGGTGGCTTCATTAACAAAAGAATGCACTCTCTCTTCGCTGATAAAAACATCATCATCATCAACTAAAATTGAATCTAAGAACAAATCAATATCGTCTTCCTCTTCAGTAGCATCAAATGAAAACTGCGTAATGTTGTTTTCGTTCCCAAGGAAGGCATTGGTAAACAAGGAATCTTCGAAATATGGTTCCTCCTCAATGACAATTGGAGAGTGCTGTAAAGGGGGGAAATCTGATTCATCTGCCTGCGGTGGTTCCAGAAAGACTGATGCCAGGTTTGTTTCTACCTGAAACAAATATAAACCAAGTGTCAGTTCTTAGCTTGTATTGTTATGCAAAGCCTAAACTGAGAACCAGTTCTCAGTATGTCAATGTGAGGATGCTATTGCTCACATCGGGAATTCTATCAAATGTTGCTGGGTTTTCATGATCAGCAGCAATAGAATCCCATTCATTGATCAATACATCAGTTCTTCCTTCTGATTTTTTCTCAGCTTTCTCCATCAGGCGACACACGACAAAAGTTCTCTGTAAAATGCAAAGGCATGATCAGCATTCTCCATTACATTACATGAGACAAATATATAGCCCAAACATTTTTAATCACAGCACCAAATTTAAATAACGATTTGGTACTTTGAGAGAAACTACATCCTTGGATAAGTGAAACAATAGAATTGGCAGAAATTAGTAATGAATTGTCCCTAAACAATGCAATTTGAGAAAATTCATCATAAATTGAGCATAAGACAGAGGCACAGGGCCAATAACTTTCTATTATCAAAATGAAGACCGGCCAATCTATGGAACATTTTAGTTTCATAATGTGTAATGGGGACAAAGATCAAATATAAATATAATAACATCAACAGTATTAAAACTCATCTCCTTTCTCCTATAAATATGGTATGAAGCAACATTAAACCCCAAAGTAACTTTGATCTTCTGAGATAAGGACTTGAGTTCAAATTTTAAGAACGCAACTCTTCTAGGAGAGACTAAATAAATAACCCTTATGTTGGGGCAATCAAAGAGTAATCTTAAGTAAGCAGAAGCATTAAAAGTTAAAACCCATGCCTTGTCAACAGGAAAGGTAGCTGCATGATATTCGTGAATAACCCAGTTGGTCTTGACGCGACCCTTGTAGAAAACCAGGGTCTTCTTGGTGCCAATGACATGGTCGGTGCCTCGTGTCTTAATGTCACGGTCTTTACCAGTGGGCTTCCAGTGGCCAGCCTTGGTTCTCCGGTTGTACCTGTTACTTGACCTTCTGTACTTCAACTCGCGAGGACTGAAGAAAAACCATTCATGATCATCCGATTTTTCCTTGGAAAACGCTGATTAATATCACAAATCACGGAACAACACAAAATAAATAATAATTAACTGCCAAATGGTAACAACATTAAAGTAGAAAAAAACCAAGACTTTTTTTTTTTGTCCTTTTTTCTTTTCTTTTGCTTTGCACGTGAAGGGTTATAGTACCTGGTAACTGCCAAGGCTCAAACTTGCAAACATCAACCTCAGCAATGTTCTGCACCCTGGAATTATCACCCAGCAGCTTGTACTTCAGGTAGTGACCCACAAGCTCTTCATCTGTTGGATGGAATCTGTATCCCACGGGCACTGTATCCCCCATTAATGTTGGGCTACCTGGTGCTTCTAGTTATTGAAGTGTAACTAATATCAGAGTAATTAAGAGGGATGAAACAGCTGAAGTAAAGAGAGTAAAGTGAAGGAGCTGCTTCCTATGAGGCAGGTTTGGTTTGTGTTGATAATCAGTTACAAAATTTGTAGTGCAGCATCAAGTTGACTGCATTGACTGACTTCGTATGGCTTAACTAAGAAGCTAGCTTTTTACTGTTAATGGGAATTGTGGTACAGAGTGTTGGCGACTCATGTTTTCACACGTAATGAGTAGACCCTACCGCCTAAAACCGCGTTTGTACCACGGGAGAGAATCCTCTCTTATTATTTGCAAACTTTTATCTTTCTTCAGATTAAAATTAAAGTATTTGTTTCCGGTCCTCCAAACTCAAATACTTTCAATAGATTTTTAATGTTTTGCTTCGTTTTATTCAAACAAGGGCGATTCTTTTCCTTATTCTCTCTTCAATTTTTTTTATCATATTATTTATTAAGTGGATATTTATATATAAAATTTAAGAAATTTTTAAATCAAAAATAAGGATTGAGTATTATTTCTCTCTACAAAAGATATTATTATGTACTCAATTGGAAGTTTATTTATAAAATTCTCGTTATATAACTATAAATACCAAAATATTAAATATTAATCTCCACCCCATGTCATCAAAAGTTTTCTACGTACTCAAGTACATAGATTATTTATGAAATCTCTATTATATAAATATAAATTCTCAAAAAATTAAACATTAATTCTCATTTCATCTCTAAACAATTTTCTCAATAGTCATGCTTCATATTAAAATTGTGAATAGTTTGAATAAAAATTATCTTTAACTATGAGTGACAGTGGCTAACTAGAAAATATAGCCACGCTTTACCGTAACTATGAGTAGTTTGAATAAAAATTACTGTTAGCTACAAATGATGGTAGCTAAATAGCTAATTTAAAGATATAACCACACTTCACCATAGCTATGAATAGTGTGAATAAAAATTACTTTTAGCTATTGGTGATAGCGTTTAAGGTGAAAAATATAGCAACACTTCATTGTGGTTGTGAGTAGTTTAAATAAAAATTACTTTTAACTATGGGCGGCCATAGCTAAGTAGCTAAATTGAAAATATAGCCATGCTCCATTGTAACTATGAGTAAATTGAATAAAAGTTACTTTTAGCTACGGGTGACCATGGCTAGGTTAAAAATATAGCCACGCTTCACCATAACTATGAATAGTTTGAATGAAAATCATTTTTAATTATGAGTGATCATAGCTAAATAACTAAATTAAAAATATAGCCATATTTTACTATAACTATAAATAGTTTGAATAAAATTTATTTTTAATTATGAGTCATCGTGGTTAAGTTGAAAATATAGCCATATTTCATCATATCTGTGAGTAGTTTAAATAAAAATTATTGGAGAAGACTTTGATACCTTGTAATTTGCAAGTTGTATGGTACATTGAGTGCACCATAGTGCTTCTCCTTAAAAGTCTACCGGTGCACAACATCTTCTCCACCGACCTCCATCATATTCTAATAACACCAACCCAATCACATCCCCTCGACTCCTTCCTCTTCCTCCACATCCACCATTAACACCACCGCTCCTTTACATTCGTTACCACTCAAACTTTCTGGTGCCGTCTCAGGTAACTTGCGCCACCTTGACTGTCACTGCAACTTCCAACACCACGATCCACGATGACGCTCAGCACCATCGACAACCTGTAGGACCTCCGCAACCTAGCTCCATCTGCGCCATTGCTCATCCTTGCCGGCAACCTGCAGGACCACCGCCAACATGCTAGATCCGTGCGCATCATTGCTAAGTCTGAGTTATTCGCAACGAGAAGTCCAAGGTGGCAGTGGCGTCAGTGGGGAGCTGAGTAGGCAGGGGGCCCGGTGGTGTTCTTGCAGGAAATAGATGCAAGCCATGGCTGATATGTTGTTGTGTTGGTGATGGGCGAGGGGGGAGTGGAGAGATGATGGCTGTGGTTGTGGTTACAGGGGTGATGTTGGGCTCGGTTTGGCAACGAGAACGGCGGGGCGAGGACGAGGTGGTTGCAAGGATATAGGTGAGTAACAATGGCGAAGGAAGATGGTGAAGAACCGACAAGCGTGTGAGAGAGTGAGGTGAAGGATGAATTAGGAAGCTACTAAAATACACCATCAAATTGTAAGTGTACAGATAATTTAGCAGATCAGCACCTTTGGATTATGAAAATGTACTATACACCTTGCAAGTATATTGCACCATAGCCTTCTCCAAAATTACCTTTAGCCATGGATTACTTAGAGCCAAGTTGAAAATATACTCACGCTCAACTATAGCCAATCTCTCTACTGTCTACTCCCTATATGCGTGGATTTTCCCAAACATATAAGCCAATATTTACTTTGGTAATTCTGGATATTCTGAATCTTCGAAACAGTAAGTTAGACTTGCTCCCTAAGTTTATTTCTTGTCCCACCATCAGTTCAGAGGTCATTGTCCTCGCTAATTTCTTTGTAAAACAAATGAAAGAATCTTTGAGTCAGGGCGCTGTCTTAGGTGCTCTCGGCGCCTCCAAGGTGTATTATACACCGCGTATCCATTGGTTCAGATTCAATAGTGTATGGAAACACTAATTCTGTGTGATGTATTGTAGTAACTCTTTCTCTGTCACACACGGCACTCACCATCCTTCACTACGGCGAGCAATGAGACCGCATTATCACACCATCCACGGTCTCCTCCTACCACCAATACATATTGAACACCTTGAAAAAAGAAAAAGCAAACTTTGACCCCATTTCCCCCACCCCATTATTGAAAATCGCAACAAAATAATGCAAAACGACAAAATGCAGCTACATGTAAAGGAAAGTTAGCGAACTTGAATTTTGGAGAGGGACTTTTGGTGGGACAAGAGAAGGGTTAGCATCATAGACAAGAAAGCAGGAAAACGGTTTCGCAGTGAGGGCCTTGATGAAGGCATTACTGCCGTCGGACTGGTGGCCGATGACGAGGATGGCCGGGGTGTCGAAGGGGGTGTGGAGATCCTGAGCAAGGGCGTGAAGCTCGATGTAGGCCTCGTAGCCGTGCCACTGTTCTTGGTCCTTATCATCGTGCCAATCTTGGTGTTGGTGGTGGTTCTCTGTTGCTCCCTCCAACTCCATGCCCACTGTTCTTGGTGCATTTGTCAATTTTGGTGGAGGTGGAGGTGAAGCGGATGGTGGAGTTTTTGGTTTTTGGTTGCAGATTTGCGGCGACCAAAGCTAGGGTTGGGAGAAGGTGGTTGGGGGGTTTTTAGTGTGGACCATATGTGCTTAGTTTATCAATACACCAACGCATCCTCCCTATCGGGTCAGGGCGGTGCATGGTGCACCATACTTAGCCCGATGCACCACAGCACGTGCCGTCAGTCAGTTTCTGGTGCTTCTATTAAAGATGGTTGGTTATGTTCCCCACCAGGATTTGTTCCCCAAAAACAACGAAAAACACGAAAACTCATTCTATCTGTCAGTGGATAAAATTTGAGCTCCGATTCAGATACTAGTTGACTGGTATTGTTAAAGTTATTTGTGGCCTAGCTGCAATAGTTAAAAGCATCATCAGAGAGATTTGAGCCAATTCGTTCAACGAAAATGACTAAGGTAATGGCAACCAGATGAGCCTCTTAAAATTAGGCGATGAAAGGAAATATTAAACTAATCATGCATTCCTTATTACAATTTAAATATTTCCCCTTGCCTGAAAATATTGGTCAGGGCTCCCGAAAATTGGTTACTGACTTGGCACAAAATTGAATTCATATACAATAATACACATAGCGTCCTAAAAGGGATGCTTTTGCGAGGTTTCCATATATTTTCATTAATTCAAACATTTTTAATAAGGCCTAGCGCTGTCAGGTGGCTAAAGTTTTGTGATTAAGAAACAGAATACAACATCCATGGTGGTGCTGGAAAAATTCCAAATCTTCTGCGGCGCAAGTAATTGCCAATATTTTTTTTTATTTATAGTCACCATGCCAATGATCTAACTAAAGCCTATCCATTGACATTAGAGGATTGATTGATTCTGGTTCCTAAATTCTTTGTTGAACTAATATTTTGAATTTTCTCTGATCTTTGTCTCATTCCAGAATCTCAAAGTCCTCTTTATCATCTTTAAGTCCCACATTTTCTAAGGATATGACCAAGATATTCAGATGTTTAGTAGCACAAAATGCAAATATGCAGAATTAGAGTCCCGAGTGATCTAAAATGAAGTGTATCAATTGACAAAAAAAAAATGTGTATCATAGGTCACTAAGTGATCTAAAATAGATACACATTCACTTTCTTACCTTAAAAACAAACTCAACTTGAAAGAACTTTTTCCATAACAGATCATATACGGCATTTAGTTGTAGTAACTAACTTCTGAAAGATATGGAACTAACTAACCAAATAATTAACCAATATATATAGAGATAAATGATTAACCACAGGTCTAATAGGAAGAGGGGGAAGAAGAGTAAGAAAAGGGGAATAAGCTACACATGATCATTCACGGAAGCAGGTCCTAAACTGCCAGTAACAAGCTATACATTTAAGGATCTACAGGAGAAAATCGATTGACATTGTATTAATGTGACAAAATTCACATGACTATCATCTGCACAGTGAATGTGACATATTGAACGAGTTATTGACTACGTCAGCATTCGTTTCGCTGCTTTCCTTGTATACCCTTCTTAAAGACTTCATTAAGTGGTATATATCGCTGACAAAAGCATGTGTTCTTTAATTTCTTAACATGATCCTAATCAGCAAAAATTGAATTCGAAAACTCGTTATCTTCCTCTTCATTAACATTGCCGTTTCCAATTTCATTTCTAAAATGAATACTGGGAAATGAGCTCGGGATGCATGTTCCCTCCTCAATGTCAACTATAGACTGTTGTATCCATGGGAGGTGGTATTCCTCCTCCCGAGATGGTGCCTGAAATATTGACTCCAAATTCACTTCTGGCGAAGTATACACCTAGAAACAAATATGAGCCAACTATCAGTTTCTCAATATTTTGACGCAACAAAATGTAAACCAAGAATTTGCTTTCAATATGTCCATTAACAATGCTTCTGAATACATTAGGCGTTATATCTGATGATGCTTGATTTTCATTGTAAGAAGCCACATAGGTACTAGGCTCCCCTCCATCAGAGGTTAATGTGTCTCCCTCTTCGGCTTTTTTTCCAGCTTTTTTCATTAAGCGACATAAACAAAGGCTCTATGCAAAATTTGGAAAGAGTTCAGTCGAACAACTAGTACTTTGCAGGCTAAAGCTTCACAGTGTAACTTATTAACTAAGCAATTCTAATCACAATAACAACTGTCAAAGAATGGCTGGCAACTGGTGCCATGCATGCAACATCTTACGTCAATTTAATGGAAACTTCATCTCAAAAAAGCTATAAAGTAGAAATTGACAGACTTTCTTTTGAAAAAACAATGAATTTTGTATTTTGGGACTTTAGAAAATTGGGTAATCAGTAGAATATGAGTGCATGAGATTGTACATGGTATTACTATTCCAGTAATTTAGCCAATGCCCTTATGTTGGTTTCTTAGTTTTGATATGAATATTAAGTATTTGAGTATATGAAGAGTGTATTTCATTATTTGTATATATTCAAATTTTAAATTTAGATCGATAGAATTTTTAACATGTAATATATGCTTAAATGATTAAGATTAATTTAATTCATGATTTATATTTAGTGTTACTAATTAATGATAGAGACTTACAATGGAAGCAATACGACTTTCTATCAAAAGAACAACACACTACTAGAAACTATCAGTATAGCGACCGAATTTGCAACCTATCTAGTAGAGAAAGGAAGAAAACATGGATTATAAAATCAGTCGCAAAATCGGTCACAAACTATAGCATTTGCTACCGGTATATAAAAGGAATCAGAAAACAAGACATTTCTATTTCAGTCACAAAATCGGTCGCAAATTGAAGATTTGGGATCGATTTTGTAACCGATTTGTAAAAGTCAACAACAACTTGATGAAAAAATTTCGGTTGCAAAATCAGCCGCAAATATTGCAATGTGCTACTGAATAATCGATCGCAAATTAAACAATAGTTCTATAAAGACTTATTAAATTTTGCAACCAAATTTTCAGTCACAAAAGTAGAAATTTGCAACTGAAAAATCAGTCGCAAAATGGAAAAACAGAAGTGAAAGAATTCATTCATTTTGTGACCGAAAATTCAGTCGCAAATGATTAATTTTGCGACTGAAAAATCGGTCGCAAATTCAACAAACATACATATTAATTTTGTGACCAATTTATCGGTTGCAAATTGTTACAAAGCAGTGCAGAACAATAATTGAAATTTGCGACTAGAATAATCGGTCGCAAATATAATAGAGAATAACTTAATTTTTGGGATGGATTTATCGGTCGCAAACGTAGTAAATTTTGCGACCGAAAAATCAGTCGCAAATTTTTAAATAGCAGTGTCGAAGAATTCATTCATTTTGCAACCGAAAATTCGGTTGCAAATGTTTAATTTTGCAATTGAAAAATCGGTCGCAAATTTTTACATAGCAGCGTGGAAGAATTATTGAATTTTGCGACAAAAAATTCAGTCGCAAATAATGACTTTTCCGACTGAAAAATTGGTCACAAATATAATATAGAATAACTTTATTTTTGCAACTGATTTATCGGTCGCAAAAAAATAATTTTGCGACTGAAATATCAGTCGCAAATTTAACACCTGCATGCTAAAGCAGTAGTAAATTTTGCGACTGAAAAATCGGTCACAATGTTTCACATGAAGAATTAATGATTTTTGCGACCGAAAATTCAGTCGCAAATGGTTAATTTGCGACTAAAAATTGCGACTAAAAAATCGGTCGCAAATCTCAACATGTACGCTAATGAATAATTGAAATTTGCGACCGAAAAATCGGTTGCAAATATAATAGAGAATAACTTTATTTAAAAAATAATTTTGCAACTGAAATATCAGTCGCAAATTTAACACCTGTATGCTAAAGTAATAGTAAATTTTGCAACTGAAAAATCGGTCGCAAATTTAACACGTACACTTAAATTAGTTGTAAATTTTGTGACCGAAAAATCAGTCGCAAATTTAAAAACTTAAACTAAAAAACAATCGTCAGACTTCATCTTTCTCAATCTAACTTTCCCAAATTTCTGCAATTCAAACCCTAAGCCACCCCTTCTCCAACCCCCTATTCCTCCTCCACCCCAAGCCACCCCTCCCACCCCAAGGCCACTACGCCGGAACCACCCAACACCACCGGAGAAGAGGATGCGAAGGGGGACACGAAGGAGGCCGCCAAGGACGCTGCGAAAAACGCCCTAAAGGATGCCGCTGCAGTGCCACTGCAGGCCCAGCTGCTATCTGCCGCCGTTGCTGTTCATTGGAGGTGGGAACCCGCCACCACCGCTGTCCAAGATCCACCATCAACCTCCTCCATTGTGGTGCTTTCACTCCCTATATATATATATATATATATATTTTGAAATTCTGGTTTATTTTTTCTTTTTTTTTGGAAATTCTTGTATGTTTTTTCTTTTTTTTTTGGAATTTCTGGTTTATTTTATCTTTTTTTAGTTTACTTATGTTCATTTTTTTAACTTTCTATTATGTTTTTATTTTTTAAAAATTTTTCTTCTATTTTATTTTTGAGTTGTGTTCTATCTTTTTTATTTATAGTTGTGTCCTATTTTTTTATTTCTGTTCTATTTTTATTTTTTTTATTTTTGGAAATAATGAGGAGTTATGTATTTATAGGTTGTTAATTTGTTTGTTTTATTTAGTTTTTTAACTTTCATAATTTGATTGTTTGTGTTGTTGAGTTAGTTGATATTTTTGTGATTGATTTTGGTATATTATTGGTTGATTGGTTGGTTAGTTGGTTGATTGAGAGAGATTATTATTATTAATGTGTACTTATTTTAGTTGACATTGGATTTATTTATATTGTTAAGTGAGAGTAAAGTATGTAATTGTTCTAATTATTTTAAATTTTAGATCTATTTATTTTTTTTATGTAAATGAAAGTTTTGGTATTATAAGTTGATTGGATTGAGTTGTTTCTAATCTTAAATTGATTAAAATTGAAAAATAATGTTAAGTTATTGTTTGATAATGCTAGTGCAGAATATGGACATACGTCAGTTTCGTAGTTGGATGTATAATAGGCTTATGCCGGGTCGAAAAGGTTATACTAGTGAATTTTTAAATGGGGTAGAAGAATTTGTTACTTTTACATGCTAACAAGCGCCTTTGGTGAAGGGAAAAATTAGATGCCTATGTTCTAAGTGTAAGAATATGAACTATATCATGTCTGATGATGTGAAAGTTCATCTTTACAAAAGAGGGTTTGTTACTAATTATTGGTATTGGACATGCCATGGAGAAAATGATCCTACTTTGCTTAAGGGGTTTGTCAATCAAGCTACTAGTTCAACTACGTTAGAAAGTAGAAACAATGAACACTTAAATAGGTTTGAGGCTATGGTGTATGATGCTATTAGTTTAGATTTTGGAATCTATAATAATCAAGAGGTTGGGGAGCCTCCGAATCCAGATGCAAAAAATTTCTATGAATTGTTGGATGCAGCACAGAAGCCATTATGGTCAGAATGTGTTGACCACACTGAATTATCTGTTGCTGTTAGATTGTTGATGATCAAGTCGGAAGGAAACATTACTCAACGATCTTTCAATCAAACAGTTGAGCTAATGAGAGAAACACTCCTTGCAAATAATCTTGTTCCTGAAGATTATTATAGGGCAAAGAAAATAGTTTCTAAACTTGGCCTTACTGCCAAAAGAATTGATTGTTGTATGAATGGTTGTATGTTGTTTTACACAGAATAGTGCAAGACTTTAAAAGAATGCATATTTTATGGTGCAGCACGTTATAAATTAAAGAAGGTTGGTAAGAATAGATATAAAGAAGTACCTGTGAAGAGAATGCATTACTTACCCCTTATTACTAGACTCAAGAGGCTGTATACTTCGATGAGTTCTGCTCCACAGACGAGATGGCACTATGAAAATAGGCGAGAAAATGGAGTATTGTGCCACCCATCAAATGGGGAAGCTTGGAAACATTTTGACAATACTTATCCAGATTTTGCTGCTGAACCATGAAATGTTAGATTAGGTTTATGCGCTAATGGTTTCACACCATGGGTACAAAGAACAGAGCATGAAGCACTACTAAAGAAAATGGCAGAGGAGAACAGTGCACTTCTAGCTAGATTGGAGAGTAATGAGAAGCAGCTTCAAGCCACTAATCAACTTGTGCAACAGATGATGCAACGGATGAACTTCCAACCTTCTGATTTGTAGCCCACCATTGCAGACCGAGCTGAGGATGAGGGATCTAGTGATGAGGGATCAAGTGACGAAGAAGAAGACTCTGAATGAACTCTTTTTATGCATTTCTTGTTGACTATTGTTTGGATCATATGCTACTTAGTATATTTATGGCCTAAACTTTAGATTCTAAATTTTATGCTTTAGGATGTTGTAGTATTAGATATTAGTACTTAATTATATGTAATTTTAACTTCTTAACTTATGGATTGTTGTATGTGCTTTTCTAGGCTGTTGGTTGAATCCAGGTGTATGAAATATGATAATCATAACATTCTGCTTTCTTTGTTTGCACAAATCAAAATTTGCGATCGATTTTGCGACCGAAATAATTTGCGACCAATTTTGCACCGAATATATACTGAATAAAGGTGGCCGTTTTGCACCATTTGCGACCGATTTTTTAGTCGTAAAATTTGAGACCAAATAATCAGTTGCAAAATTTAAGAATTGCGACTGAATTTTCGATCGCAAAACTTAAATTTTGCGACCGATTTTTTGGTCGCAAATTTTGAGATTGAAAAATCGGTCGCAAAAAAGTCAACAAACGACCGACTTTTTATTTGCCTCACAGTCCTCGAAATCAGTCGCAAAAAAAATCAGTCGCAAAGTCGCAAAATTTTGCAACCGAAAAAATCAGTCGCAAATTATTTTGCAACCTGCCCAAATGTGATTGACAAAATCAGTCGCAAAATCGGTCGCAATTTCTCCATTTTGCGATCAAAAATTCGGTCGCAACCAGACAATTTTCTAGTAGTGACATCACAGTAATTCAGGCACAATATAACAGTAATAAATAGCAACAAATAGATAAAATAATGCATGAAATAGGAATACCAAATTTAACATGGAAAACTTCTCAATGGAAGAGATTTAAAAACCTACGGGATACTAAAAGCTCTACTATCAACCAAAAGAGAGCCACAACAGAGTCCCATAATTTATAAGCACTAAATGGCAACCAAAATAGATGTACAAAGGAGTCTCACAAGTTGCAAGCACTAAGCGCATATGTACAATTCTTCCACGACATCAAATGATCGCCTACTAGGGTCCAAAGACATCAACAAAAATAAAAGCAACAAGGAAGAGTTCAAAAACATCACCAGAAAAATAGGGTCTGTTCACAAATTTTCCGTAAATTCTGTACTATTCAGATCGCAAATCACACTGTCCAATTTGAAGAACTATAAGTGAAGAATCTACAATTAAAATTTCAGCTCATTCAACCAAGATTTAACTACCAGATCGTTCATTTGATGAAAACTGGTTGCTATTGAAAAGTATGAGTGAAAATAGCACCCCTCCTCTATTTTTTCTTCTCCTATCCACTCACTAATGACCACTTTCTGCCTCTTCTAATTAGGTATAAATACATCACAAGACAAGTCAAGAGACACCCTTAAAATATTGGGCTTATGCCTTACACATAAAAGAGAAACCAGCCCAACAATTCAATGATGAAAATCAAGTTCCAAACTTCCAATGATTAGTACATTGAACACTTTTTACCCAAAAAAAGGTACATTGAATACTGTTCCAAATATATTTAAAATGAAGAAATCAGTAACTACTTAAGCACTCATTAAGAAAACCTGTGGTTACCTGGAGCAAAAGCAACAATTATTTGAAATTGCAATGGGATCATTTTTGAAAATAAAAAGACCTATTCTCTTTTTTTTTTTTTTTCTTTTGGGGGGTTCTATAAGCAATTTCTACCCTCGGGTGTAACAGATTAAAAAATCCACATAACAATAAAAGCTCCATTATAAATCAAAATAGAGATACAAAGGAGTCTCACACATTACAAGCACTGAGCGCAAATATACAACTCTTCAACAACGTCAAATGGTTGCAAGAGTTCAAAGACATCAACAAAATGAAAGCAATAAAGAAGAGTTCAAAAATATCACCAAAAAAATAAGGTCTACTCATAAATTTTTTGGGAATTTTGCATTACTCAAATTGCAAATCACACCGTTCAGTTTGAAGAACTATTAGTGAGGAGTACTCTCTAGTTAAAATTTTAGCTCAATTGGACAAGATTTGACCACCCAATTGATTATACGATGAAAACTAGTTGTTGTTGAAAAGTACCTGCAAAAATAGTGCCTCCCCTCTATTTTTTCTTCTCCTATCCACTCACTAATAACCCACTTTCTACCTCTTTTAATTAGGGAAAAATACATCATAGGATATGTTAAGGGACATCTCCTAAAATATTGGGTTTAGACCTGACACATAAGAGAGAACCAACCGAAAAATTAAACGATGAAAAACAAGTTCCAATGATTAGTACATTGAATACTGTCCCAAATATACATAACATGAAGAAATTAGTAACTACTTGAGCACTCGTTAAGCAAACCTGTGATTGCTTGGAGCCAAAGCAACAATTATTTGGAAGAAATTGCAGCTGGATTAGTTTCTAAAATAAAAGACTCATTCTTTTATTTTTTTTTAATCTATTAAACATTTTTACCCTTGGGCATAATTGTAATTAAGAGACTCTCTCAATAATTACCTTAATCAAGATTTGAATTTTGACACTTTTTTAAGAGTATAATTCGCTTAGCACTACATTTAATCCTTATTATTCTTATTCTCTTAGTTTAAAATGCTTTTTAATGGCTAACAAAATTATAAAAATACATTTCTTCAAAAGGGATGCCACTGCGAAATATCAAATAACGCACTTGCTCAAAATGCTACTACACTTTTGACATTGTGTGTTATCTTTGATGCTTCACTTAAACTTGCTTACTTTACTAGAGACTGGTCTTATGAAGCGTTATAGTTCATTCATAAAAGTAATTTTATCTTTGAAGTATTTTTGAAAACAGGAAGACAGCTGTGCAACATTTTAGTGGCATCCTTTTTGTACATGATATTCTATTTCTGCGTTAGTTAAAAGAAAGATTTTGCGCATTGTATACCTTATTTTGGATTAAATTAATGAGAGATTGTTGTGGTATTATTCGGAAAAAAGAGTCACCATGTTCTAAATTCGAGGATTAGAAGAAAGCTCATCCAATTTCTTGTAAGCATATATTTTGGAACAAATTAAAGCAAGAGGAATAAAAGGCAATTAACCTGGCTATGCTGAAGGGTAGTGGTTTGATATTCATGAATTACCTAGTCAGTCATGACACAATGAGGAGCACGACCTTTGTGGAAGACCAGCACTTTCTTGGTCCCGATGACCTTGTTGGTGCCCCTGGCCTTGATGTAAAGGTGCCCCAGCACTTTCTTGCCAGAGGCCACTCTTGGTAGCCCTATTACAACTTCTACTGTTTGAATACTTGTAATCACGAGGACTGAAGAAATACCATTCCAGATCATCCGAAGGAAAGAAGAAAAAGAACAAATCAAATGCTATTCCAAGGAACAAGAAAGTAGAAATGGAGAAAGTTTCACGCAACGAAGTGCTAGATATACGTATACACCTAGGATTTCCCATGGCTCCACCTTGCAGAGATCGATATCAGGTATAATATCGACACGGGAACCATCTCCGTTCAACTTGCGCTTGAGTTAGTGATCCGCAAGCTCTTCGTCCGTTGGCCGGAATCGGAACCCCACCGGCATGCAAATCAGTTTGGAAAATGGACTACTCATTCCTTGTAATAAGGAAAGGTGAGAAGGAGAAGGGAGATAATTGCAAAAACTGAAGTGGGGGATGCTAGCTGTGGTTTGGCGTGGCTTTAGACTCCAGTTATGTGGAAGTCACTGCTACTTTGAACTTGATCAGTGCAGCGTACTCTTTGGCATGGAAGAAAAATGACGATGAACTTCTCCTCCGGTTAAATACATGTAAGAAGTAGAAGAAATGAATAAAAATAAATAAATAAATGATTAAAATATTCTACTAACGAGGAGTGGAATCATACAAATTACAGCAGAGAAGAAGAAGAGTGTTATAGCAAGTGTCACTCTCTCAAATTTTTGAAATAAAAAATTAAAAAAAATTTAAATTTATATAAGAAAATAAATCAAATAAAATACAATAAAATATAAATTTAATTTGTATATACTGCAGTATAAAATTTTTTTATACTATCATTTAATCACATGCGGCCACATAAATAAATATGCATAACCCTTACTCCCACAATTTTAAAAGTCATACAAATAAGATAATATGATTGGATAGTAACGTTAGTGCATATAAATTAAATTCATAAAATATTATATTAAATCAAACCAAAATCAAGTCAAATCAAATCAAAATTAAATTAAATTAATTAAAGTACAAATAAAAATTAAAAGCAAAATCTAAATGTATAACAAAATAAAAGAGTAAGGTCTAGTTTAATATTGTTATCTAAAGGGGTGCTCTGACTTATGAAAAGTATAAGTCAATTTTTTCTGTTTAGTAAACCAAAAAATTAGGGTGCTTTTACTTCTAATTTTTAAAAGTTTGGGGCTGCTCTCGAGAATCCTCATTGGGTACTTTTTAAAACTGGTTTATTCTCTTTAAACTTTAAAAGGTTAACATAATCTTATTTTTTTTAATAATATTAAAAATAGAAATTATTTTTTTCAGTATTTATATCTATTATAGTTATTTTAAATTTTAAAATTAACTACACCAAACACTACTTTTATAGCTTCTGCGTATTGAGATCAATTTTTATATTATTTTATCAAACAATATTGTTATGACTTTTTGAAAGTAATTTTTAGATAACTCAAAGAGTTTAACAGCTTTTAAAAAGCCACAATAATACTAAATTAAACTTAAATTCATCACGTGGTATTTTTAACTAATGTTTTATGAGTATCTAATAAAAAATAATATATTATATAATAATAAAAAACTATCAATATTACATGAAAAATATATTCCTCATCACTAAAAAAATTTTAAAAAATTACACTAAATATTACCAATTTATACTATCTTTTTAGAGAAATTACTATTAAATATTTTGGAGCACAAGCTAAATTCTGTTGTAAATTATTTAAGTGGTGTGTACTTTAATTCAATTTGATGACCTGCAAGCTGTATCTGAAAGTACCATTCCATCATCTTCTAAGAAATAGGCACTACTTGTGCCCAACAACTTTGGCAGTTGATATGATCATATACCTCTATTAGTGCTAGGGATGTAAATGGGGCAGAACAGGGGCGGGGATGCCCATGGATAAATATTCGTCCCCATTTTCTGCTTCGTATTTATATTGGTACCCGCTTTTGAATTTTTTGTAGGTTTACGGATATCCATGGATATTCGTTAAAATGTAAAAAATTTAAAAAATTTAAATTAAATATAAAAATTTTAATATCATAAAATACTTAAAATAAACACAAATACTAATCTAATTCTACAATTCGAATTCTAACAACTTAATATATTTAAAATAAAAATAAACACATGAAATAAATATAAAATAAGCACAATAATCCAATTTTTCAATCTAAATTTCAACAAATTAAAATAAAAGTAATCACATAATAGTAATCTAACTATTAGTCTAATATATAATAAGTACAAATAAATTTAACTTCTAAATTTAAACACTAGTCCAAATAATTTAAATAACAACAATATTAGCTTAACTAAATTAATAATTTAAAGGTAAACTAGTAATTTTATATCGGATACCCATGGGTATGGGGGTAGTGATCCTCATCCCGCCCCGTTTAATATGCGGGTATTTAAAATCCCCATCCCTATTACCCGCAGCGGTAAAATCTTCCCCCATATCCGCCATATTGCTGATATTACTCGCGGGTATCCGTGGAGGCGAATTTTTTTTACATCCATAACTAGCACCCATCATGTCTCAGTTTTATCCATCAATCCAATTCAAAAATTATATCTCGTGATCTTCCATATTTGTGAACAGAGAATGATAAATTGAGAAGACTTGACTTGAATACTGTTACATAAAACTGGTCCCAATGCAAACTTGAGCAATTATTATTATTATTTTGGTACTACTCGAGCAATTAATTTAAACATTTGCTTCTGAAATGTGTAGGTATAAAAGTGCTAACCCCAGTCTCTCCATCCCACGACCCATGTCCGATATTAGGCGGAGGCTGTGGTCAACTATGTTGAGTTTTGGTCTAAATTGGTAATTAGTTAATATTAGATCTACCTCATTGAAAAAATAACTTGTGTACTTATGCATGGTGCACATTAGATAAGTATGGTGCGAGTTCTGCTTTGATACGGATACAGAAGATGAAGAAGTTGAGATTGAACTCGACACAAGTTTTGAGTTTCCCTTTTGACATGAGTTTCTTGTTCCACTTTGATACAAGTTCAGAAAATGAGAAAGCTAAAGCTGGATGGGTGAAGAATAAGGGTAGATGAAGAACAATATTGGCAAGTTCCAAGTTCCACTTTGTTCACAGTGGGATAGGCGAAGAATAGGGTTGGGCTTTCATTAGTCAAGAGTCGTCTAATATGCACTGTACTTTTTCAATGTACATCGTTCTACAAAGGCCCAACTAGGAAGCAAGCGGAATCTTTATTGAAGAACCGAAGGCCCATTAACGGTTTCAGTTCAGAGCCCGGACTGTGTGTGGGTGTGTGTGTTGAGGGTTGTTGGGTGTGGCAATGCAATTGCAATTGCAATGCGGCATGGAGGATCAGCGACTACAATATCCAAACAACTGGGAGACCTTCTCCTGGTGGCATCAATCACCAAGACCCTCTCCGAGTCAGGAACTCGGAACCTTTCACCCTCCCTTCAAGTCAGCCTCACCCAACCCATCATCCTCAACATCCTCTCCAACCCATCCCTCCACCCTTCCAAGAAGCTCGATTTCTTCCAGTGGTGCCGCTCCCACTCCACCCCTCCACCGCCCTCCGCCGCTTACTCCGCCATCTTCCGCACCCTCTGCCGCGCCCGATATCTCCACCATGTCCCCACCCTCCTCCACTCCATCAAGCAAGACGGCGTCGTTCTCCCATCCCACTCCTTCAAGCTCCTCCTCGACGCCTCCATCCTCTCCGGTAACTTCAATTTGGCTCTGCAGATCTTAGATTACATGGAAGAGCTAGGGACTAGCATCGAACCCCACATGTATAACTCTGTTCTTGTTGCTCTCGTTAGAAAGAACCAAATTGCCTTGGCCTTGTCCATTTTTCTCAAGCTTCTTGATGCTGATTCTGCAACCGATTCCATTGCTTGCAATGAGTTGTTGGTTGCTCTTAGGAAAGCGGACATGAAGGTGGAGTTTAAACAGGTGTTTGATAGGCTTAGGGAGAAGGAAGGTTTTGCTTTTGATACTTGGGGCTATAACATTTGTATTCATGCATTTGGTTGTTGGGGTGATTTGGGTGCTTCTCTGAGCCTCTTCAAAGAGATGAAGGAGAAGGAGTTGGATTATGGTTCTGGCAGTTCTGTTGGACCTGATTTGTGCACTTATAACAGTCTCATCAGTGTGCTTTGCAAGGTTGGCAGGGTCAATGATGCACTCATAGTGTGGGAGGAGCTCAATGGCTCTGGCCATGAACCTGATGATTTCACTTACAGGATCCTTATTCAGGGTTGCTCCAAGACTTATAGAATAGATGATGCCACCAGGATCTTTAACGAGATGCAGAATCATGGGTTTCGCCCCGATACAGTTGTTTATAATTCTATGCTGGATGGACTCTTCAAGGCCAGGAAGGTTACAGAAGCCTGCCAGCTGCTTGAGAAAATGGTTGAAGAAGGGGTGAAGGCCTCTTGCTGGACATATAATATTTTGGTTGATGGACTGCTTAAGAATGGAAGACCGGAAGCCGCGTATACTCTCTTTTGTGACCTCAAGAGGAAAGGCCAATTTGTGGATGGGATTACTTACAGCATCATTGTGCTGCAACTTTGTAAAGAGGGTCAACTTGAGGAGGCACTACAATTGGTGGAAGAGATGGAAAGCAGAGGTTTTGCTGTTGACCTCGTTACGATAACATCACTATTGATTAGCATTCACAGACATGGTCGCTGGGAGTGGACAGACAGGCTTATGAAGCATGTGAGGGAGAGTGATCTGGTGCCCAGTGTTCTCAATTGGAAAGCTGGAATGGAGGCTTCTCTGAAGAGCCCACCGAGCAAGAGAAAGGATTACTCGCCGATGTTCCCTTCCAAGGGAGATTTTAGTGACATCTGGAGCTTTATAACTTCTGCTCAGGATATCAGCCTTGATTCACAACATGATGCAAAAATTGAAGATGAGAATTCCGGTTACGAAATTGACGAGTGGTCATCATCTCCACACATGGATAAATTGGCTGATCAAGTGAAGTCCGCTGGCTATTCTTCCCAGCTGTTCACTCCTACTCGTGGGCAAAGAGTTCAAGATAAAGGGCCAGATTCTTTTGATATTGATATGGTGAATACTTTCTTGTCTATATTTTTGGCCAAGGGAAAGTTAAGCTTGGCTTGCAAGTTGTTCGAGATTTTCAGTGATGCTGGCGTAGATCCTGTGAATTACACTTATAATTCCATGATGAGCTCATTTGTCAAAAGGGGATATTCCACTGAAGCTTTGGCTATCCTGACCCAAATGGGAGAAAAGCTTTGCCCAGCTGATATAGCAACATACAACATGATAATTCAAGGTTTAGGGAAGATGGGAAGAGCAGATCTAGCCGGCGCTGTTCTTGATAGGCTACTGAAGCAGGGTGGTTATCTCGACATTGTTATGTATAACACTCTTATTAATGCTCTGGGGAAGGCAGGCCGTATCGATGAGGTGAACAAGTTCTTTGAACAAATGAAGAGCAGTGGGATAAATCCTGATGTTGTCACTTATAATACATTAATTGAAGTTCACAGCAAGGCAGGCCGGTTGAAGGATGCATATAAATTCTTGAAAATGATGTTGGATGCTGGATGCTCCCCTAACCATGTTACAGACACAACGTTAGATTATCTGGGGAGGGAAATTGATAAATTGAGATACCAGAGGGCATCAATGTTGAGTGAAAAAGATGATCCTACTTGAGGGGATAAATTAAATTAGAGTTTGTATTATAGTTTTAGTTTGTGGCCTGCTCCTGTTCTGCGGTTCCTGTGATCTCAGGCAGTGTACTTTGTTATGAAATTCCAGCAATAATAATTGAAGCTCACAGATAAGAATTCAGGACCACTCGCCAGATTCAACCCAGCTTTCTCATGCATGCGAAGATACGAGTTTCAACTGTGGTTTTCATTATGTTTTCAAAGGTGGGAGTTCTTAGGTATTGTGTGACTTTTACTATAACTACCTCAAAATATAGAAGATAAGATTTGATTGGTTGATAATGTAATAATCTTAACATTGATAATATATCAAAATTAACAACTTTTTTAGTATTGGAAGTTACTGGGATTTTCCAAATTTGAATGTAAGCCATTACCAGATTTGAAACATCAGTCTCCAAATATTTTTAGTACTGCATCTAATTTTCGCCATACATTTTGAACAGGTTCTTTTGTTATGTTATCTTATTACTCATGACATTTTTATCCAAGTTCAAAAGCGAAGTTCATCTGGATATTATATGTATCACTATACTACTTCGCTTCACTTCCATGTAACGTTGTAGATAACTGTTGCTTGGCGCTGGAACGAGTCTCATATGGGTCCGGGCGTAATTTTGGCTTTGGACTGTGATAGCGGACAACTTTATATAATGTTCCGTAAATAATTTTTATGTACGAACATTTGTTTTCAGATCTATACATTATAAAGTTTTATAGATTTTAAATTTTACACACAGTTATACTTTGAGTTTAATTGGTATATACTGACAATGTAAAATAATTTTACACTTTCAATTAATAGAAATAAATGAAAAATTATGGTGGGTCCCTCATTATAATGAGTGTTTATTTGTATAAGTTAGTATTTTTCACTATTTTTATTGATTGATAGTGTAAAATTATTTTGCCCTGTCAATGCATTTATATTAAATTCTTATGCTTTTATATAATAATATATTTTTTTAATAAATGTATACATTTATCATGTTTTTAAATTGGCGTTTATTTCGGTGATCCAATAATTAGATGGTGCCGAGTCAGTATTTAGTCAGCATTAACTTATTAAATTACCAATTTATCCTAAATTGCTAACTTATTTCAAATTCTCAATTTACATAACCCTAATTCTATTTTCTTGCTAATCATTCTCAAGAATTCATTTTTTACTCAGATAATCATTTCACAATTCAAATTTATTCTCAGATTTTGCATCGTAATTATCGTGTTTATGCAAGGTCGCAGAGGATCCACAGCATAAAATTAAAATTGCATCGAATCACTCGGTGGAGCAGTGGCTGCAGAAGCCTAGAACATATTGTGCCAATTCGGTTTTATTAGACAAGTGATAGTCTATGTTGCTTTTCCGCACATAGGCTATTGTCATGTGAAACAAAATTGATGAATTCCCAATTCCTTGTTTAATATTTTATTGACCGAAGATCATGGTTTGTGTTGCTGGTATATTGGGGTTGTTTCTTTGTAGACACCTCAAACACGAGGAAAAGCAATGCATGGAAGAGCTGCAGTGCCATATCGTTATTACAAAATGATCCCAAGCAAAACGGCTCCGCTTGAATTCGATTGGATCACAAAAGAAGAATGCTGAAGAAGCAGCTCCATTACGTTTTGAGCAAGATGGATGCTTGGAAAATAAACTAAAGAAGAAGAATGATTCTTTAAATTCAATGAAAAGGCCCCGAGTTAGGGGCATTGTATATGAAATCTGAAAATAAAATTGAATGGTAAAGATGATTTTTTGGGAATGATTGGTGAGAAAATAGGAACAGCATTATGTAAGTTGAGAATTTGGAATAAATTACTAGTTTAGGATAAATTGGTAATTTGATTAAAATATAATATGTTAATTGGATATTGACTAGATGCTAACATAAATAAGGAAACCAATAAAAAATTGCTATATCATAGTATGTTTCCGTACTAATAAACACCAATTTACAAAGAATGAGGTTGTGTCTGGCCCAAAAACAAAAAGACGTTGTGAGAGCTTCTCCGAGAATTCCTTTTGAAATTTCATTTTTGGCCCCATTTCTTATCATATTAGTATCACTTAATTAATGCATCACAAAAAGTTAAAATGGATTAAAATTGGAATTGTTTTCTCCAATTAAAAGGACCAATTTTGACATCACATAATTTTTATATTAAAAAATTAGAAATTAACATATTTATCAAATATTTTTGTTATAAATATTTTTTATTATGTACTTTTTTTTGGGATAGGTAAAAGATATTTTAAAATTTTTCAAATAATTTTTATTTAAAAAAATTTTCAAAAAATCAAACTACTTACAATTACTATAAAACATGATTATATTTTCAACTTAGTCACGGACACCCACAATGAAAGGTGATTCTTATTCAAACTAATAACAACTATAGTGAAGCGTAGCTATATTTTAAATTTAGCTACAGTTATTCGTAGTTAAAAGTAACTTAGTCTCAGTTATTTATAGTTAAAAGACACTTTGATCTCACATATTTTTTAAACTGCTAAAAAAAAGAAGATATCAACATATTTTGCAAGTAATTAAATTAGTTTGAATTTACTTTTTGTGAAAGAAGAGAGGAGTAAATTTTGTATGAGAAGAACTTGGAAGGTATTGGAAAAGATAGGATTGAACCGTGAAAATGGAGGTGAGAAGATGTTGATATTTATAGAGAAAAAACTAGAAGTAAAAAATAAAGAAGCTACCACAATCCAGTTGTCGCATGGCCATTGAATGATTTGCAATTGATTTGCATCTTGGTTCAATGGGACTCAACACTCTCTGAGTCTCGGTCTTGGGTGTGGTCTCCAATGACAAAAATCAAAGTGGGACTGACACCTGCAGCAGCTGGGACGATGAAATTTTACGGTTGGAGGTACTCTGATTAGAAGCTAATAGAAGTAACAGTTATTATTCATCCATGTCATTTAAGATTGTGCTTAAAACTGCCCATGATTGATTAACTTTAACTCTGTAACCAAGAAAAAACTATCCATGACTAAAAAGGTTGTGCATTGTAACCGAAAAAGGAAGGTTGTTAATAAAACATTATCATCACTGCCTTGAGAAAATTCTCATGCTGAATAACTGATGAAGTAACTCATGAAATAAAATCAATCAGATGTACACTATTGTCAACGAAATTTTTGGTGAGTTTGATTTTAGCTATGTGAATTTCATTTATGCTGGACTTTACTGTCAGATATTCGACTACATTTGCACTTAGCTAAGATTAATAGGTCCCACATAATCCATCATTGGTGAGGAGTGGGGAAAATAGCTTATAAGAATCGTCCTTCTGTGGTGTAAGTGCCAGCTAAAAGATTTTATGGAAGCCACAAAGACTTGGACCGTCTGTGAACCACCAGATTTTGATTTTTCCACGTTGACCTATCCTATGAGATTTTGCATGCCACATGCCACATGGCAACTCGCTATCTCACTACTGATTCGCACTCCTATCCTTTGAGATAAGGCCCTTTATTCATTAACAAATTTGCATTTCTTTACCGATCATCAAACATATACGCCGGAGCACAGAGAGTTACTCCGCAAATTATTCATTTCTACAATCAAGGTGAGGGCCTGTCATGGCTTCCGCTTGCGCTTCCTCTGCCATTGCAGCTGTTGCCATCTCTACGCCAAGGCAAGTTTGTCTACTCACTCATCACTCCCACGTATATCTATGTCTGTCCCAGTGATATAAGCAGTACATAAAATGTTTCACACGCACACACACACACACACACACACATATATATATATATATATCCTTTTCAAATATGGAAACCTCTCTTCTATCTAATGTATGCTTGTGTGAACCTTGGTTTAATCGTTCATGGAAATTAAAACATTCCATGCGTCAACATAATTGATCAAAATTAGTGAATGCATGCAGTTCCCAGAAGAATGGATCAGCCCTGGGAACCACAAAAGCTTCTTTTATTAGCGGGAGGAAGTTGAAGGTGAACAAGTACACAGCACCAGTTAGAGGAGGATCCGCCACCACAATGTGTGCAGCAGCTGACCCTGACAGACCCCTGTGGTTCCCAGGCAGCACCCCTCCTCCATGGCTTGATGGCAGTCTCCCAGGAGACTTTGGCTTTGATCCTCTAGGTCTTGGTAAGTGATCAGTGATCATTGATCAATGTTCAAAGTTACTGTCACTGAATCGGCTCAAGTACTATTGATTATTTCTTCTTATTATGCTCCTAAATGACAAGAAACGTTGGTTTCTGAATGGATAGGATCTGATCCCGAGAGTCTGAGATGGAATGTTCAGGCAGAGCTCGTGCACTGCAGGTGGGCAATGTTGGGTGCCGCTGGCATTTTCATTCCAGAATTCCTAACAAAGATTGGTGTCCTAAACACCCCCTCATGGTACTCAGCTGGAGAACTGGAATACTTCACAGACACCACTACCCTCTTCATAGTTGAGCTCATCTTCATTGGCTGGGCTGAGGGTAGAAGGTGGGCTGATATCATCAAGCCAGGGTGTGTCAACACTGACCCCATCTTTCCAAACAACAAGCTCACTGGTACTGATGTTGGCTACCCAGGTGGGCTTTGGTTTGACCCACTGGGATGGGGAACTGGTTCTCCAGAGAAGATCAAGGAGTTGAGAACTAAGGAGATCAAGAATGGGAGACTGGCCATGTTGGCTGTGATGGGTGCATGGTTCCAGCACATATACACTGGCACTGGTCCTATTGACAACCTCTTTGCTCACCTTGCAGATCCTGGCCATGCTACCATTTTTGCTGTAAGTTCAAACAGCAGCTAGGATTTGATTATGTACTGTGACTTAAATTATTATGGAATTGTTTGTGCTGACTTTATCTATATCTATGATGACTACTACAGGCTTTCACCCCCAAGTGAGAAGGCTAAGGACAGCTCTGGCTGAGATTGCAATCCTAGGAGAAACATTGGTGTGAACATGTTTAGCCCAAGTAATTGAGCTCAGATGTTTTAGGAGAATCTATGTCGGTAGAAAGCTTGTAATATGGCTACTTCTATGTCATGCACAGGATGATAATTCAATGTACAAACAGCTATTTAAGCTTAGATGCCATGAATGTAAGTTCAGGTAATAATCACGTTTGTGCATAGACGATAACTAGCGTAGAGGATATTTACTCATGGAGCTCGCCTCCGTGTTAACCTGCCGAATCTTCACTCCACGTTTTCTCAAAACTTAGTCCTATTATTATATTGCGCAAAAGAATGCAGAATACAGAACAAGCCCAAAAGAAAGAACATGCATTGACCTTGAAGCATATATCACTTGCATAAAACCTATCAGGTGGAGATTAATTAATATTGGTAAAACTAGCACAATCCTAGTGACATATACAATCAGACAATTAAGAACATAACCAAATTTTTAAATGAAATACCACAGCATTTTTTTGTCAAAAGAATTTAACTTTGATGTGCTTTAGCATAAAAAGGTTGATATGTTGTCATATCATGTAACAAAATTCGGGTTGAAAAATTTTGGTCTTAATCCAAGGTATTTTCAAGTCCACTGAAATGGATAAGGCTGATTAAGAACCAACTCCTATTTGCATTTCTTGTAATTGTTTGTTAATTTAGCAAAAGATTGAATGATAGTTTAAAAAAAATTATACTGATAATATATCCAAATTAAAATATAGAAAAAATACTTGAGAAGTTTAAATTGTCTAACTAAATAATCGTATTTCGTTGTGCACTTTATACCGCCAATGGATTATTCTATTCACTACTCCTCAAAGATACTTGTAGGAACTACCCTATTGATTTGCACCTCTATTGATCATACTAGACCGTCGGTAACTAAGTTTGCGTTCGGCTACTTTAAGCACTGAATAAAGAAAAATATTAATATAGACTCAAGTTTATAATAAACTCTACACATGACAATATATCAATCAATGATCTTATAATATTTATATATTTATAAGTTTAAATTATGCCTTGAATCTATATTAACATGACTCCTAAATAAACCATAAACATGGGTACGGAATTAAGCAACGACTCAGACAGCAAACTAGATTCCAGTTTCAGAGGGAAACATTAAACTCACCATTACATGGAGTTTTCTCTCTTCTTTTTTTTTTTTTTTGGTGCATACAAATAATTCAATAATTCAACCGGTGTCAAGCTTGGCAATAAATGTTGAATTGCATACAGCCATACAGCAATTGCGCTGTGACCGAGTATATATGAGGCAGCATAAATATCCATACAAGTAGAAATCTACACTCAATTCATAGATCACTCCATCAACAATCTTCTATAAGAAACTTCTCTTCATGATGAGGCCATACGTAAACGCAAATTGAAAACATTATTGTTCTAGATGTGGGTACACACAGTTGCAACTGCATAGCATACAACCATTGCACCAAGCTCATGAACTTCCATCCCTTTTGTTTATTCTTTACCAAGTTACCTTGTACTGCTGCATCTAATTATAGGGCATGTATATTAAACAGGTTCCATTGATAAAAATATATGTATCACTCGCCCGCATCACTAGAAGTTCTCAAGAGCCACCATCTTGTTTCTTCCTGCGGTTCCCTGTTACAACGGAAACCAGACTAAACAATTGAATCAAAGGAGATACCTTGAAATAGAGGTAATAAAAAAGTTATCAAGAAGCTATTATGTTATAGAGTTGCCAATAAGTTGTCTACAATGGCATCATGTAATAACAAACGCTTCTCGTCAAACATAATTGAGAATCAGAAATTCAGTATTTGTTCATGCAACTGCCGCTCAAAGTGAAAATACTAACCATGCACATACTATAAACTTTTAGGTTCTGTATATGTTCATCAAGAAAAGGTACGGCAGGAGGAGAATGCTAGTTGATGTTCAAACTAATGTACATCAGAAGCTAATCATTTGAGGCTTTTTATCCTCTTCACTTTCAGGGAATAAACTGTCCAACTATACTTGTAATACGTATGTTTGAATTAGCAACACAACCTAGTGTTATGAGTAACTGAAATTTGAAATAATTTATGCTTGATACTATCAAACTATTAGAAGCTAAAGAAATAGAGACCATCATATAAATTGAGATAATATGCACATTGTTTGTGTCTTAGTCTGGGTTACAGCTTTCTGTCCTATCAAACAAATTGTCATTTTTTGTTTCCTTGTATATTTTTATTGACTCATGCAAATAATGAAGCATAGACATAGGTACATTTTCTTCATATCCTGCAGACATCTCTTATATGTAATTCTAAAGACAGATTCCACCTCTTTCAGACTGTAGCACAAGTTTAAGAACAAGGCATAGAGTACTCGTAGTATTCCAGGGATATCTTAATCTTACCACCAAAACTCTTGCTCCATAGGACCTGACCGTCAATTCCTGTAAGATGTTGATCATCAAGGTGTTTCCATGTTCTAATTGACTTGACATCTTCCCAACCACCATTCTCTGTTTTCTCCAAGTTAGCTACCACCACTCTTGCTCTCCTTGACCATCCAGCTTTCCCATAAGCATGATATCCAAATCCCCCAGCATAACAAAGGTGTATACCTGTTAACTTGCCACAGAAGTCATTGACGTGATCATGGCCAGTGAAAACTGCCTTCACATCTCCTGCTTCAACCAATGTTGTGAAGAAGCCGGAATTCACAGAAGCAGAACTGATGCCTTCCTGTTTCACACCTGTGAAGTTTGATGAGTCAAAACTAGCATATTCAGGCAATGGGATGTGAAAGTATGCGAGACCAGGAGCAGATTCTTTCTGAGGCAGTGGTCCCCTCTTGTATTCTTTCTGCAGAACAAAGAGTAAATGGTTAATCCAAAGATTGTCAAGATCAAGGGAAAGAACTGAAAAACCAGCTCTGTCTAAAGAAGATCCACGGAAACTTCTAACAGCTATTATTTAAACAAGAAGAAAAGAGAAACAAGCTGAACTGTTCACTGGATCTGTGGATTCAATGTAGAGTAACTAAAATAGAGCTAATCAATGTAACAAGTAAACAGTACCTGAAGTTTTGTGGATATTCGTTGGAACCAAAGTTGCTGAGAGGGCTTGATCCAACCATAGCCAGGAATGAAAGGAACCTTCGAGTAATCTCCACTATCGAGAAAGTATAAATTGAGCACCGATTTATTTTCAAACTCAGTGCCTTGAACTCCTCCAACCTCTAAGTTATAGTTCCCAAAACCATCAATTATGTGTACCTCCGGAGGATTGACTATGGATAAGGTGTTTTTCATCCCAGCAATATGTTTCATTACCCCTTCCCGAGAGAGGGATCCTTCCTGATCATGGTTGCCCAAAACAGCCACCCAAGGAATGTTCGAAGCAATTGCAGGAGTAAATGCAGCATCCAATGATTTGGCCGAATCCGAGGAATCAAATCCAAATATATTATCCCCTGTCACACCAGAATGAATATGCACAATGGGTATCTCGTATCAACAGTCAAAGACACTAGAACTTGCTCAGAGCGAAGATTAATAAAGCAAAAACTCAAATTCCAAGCTTACATATGCAAACTCCTTTAATTTCCATCCGATTACTCTCTTAGATTTTATCCAAAACACTAGTAGTTAGAATAAAGTCTTCATCTTTGATCAGTAAAAGTTGTTAGGGTTTTCTAAGCACTGGGAATCAAAAGTGATAACTTCTGATGGAAAAATAAAACTTTTAAATTTCCAATGTATTCAATGCATTGGAAGCAATCATAAGTGATTCATTTCAGTCATAAGTCATTCATTTTGGTCTTAGGGCACAGACAGTTAATTTTGGTCATTCATTTTGAAGTCATTCCGTTATTGGAAATGTAATCACAATCCTGTTTGTCTCACTTGATTTAACTGCCCCAATACCAAAACTAGCATAAAAATTCATCCATGTAATTGCACTAATTAAATCATTGGGGTGATGGTGTTTCCAAAATTAGCATCTTTATTGTTCCACTCAAAAGGAATAATTGGAATAGGAAAGTTGAAAAAGAAGCAGCAGCAGCAGCAGCAGCTACAATTAGAAAGAAATAATGACAAAAAAAGAAGTAGGTACCAGTGAAGACAATAAGGTCTGGTTTCTCGGCAAGGATCATCCTTTGAATGAAGGCAGTGGTGTTGAGGTCAGAGCAAGAAGCATACTGAGAAGGCAGCACATCCAAGCAGCGGGTGGTCTTGCCATCAGCATAGTGCATGTCTGCAACCTGCAATATCTTGAACTCTCCATTTTTCCTAAACCGCAGCTTCTTCTCGCTCTGTTGCTGTGCTGCCTCTGCCTCTGCCTCATTCGCCGCACAGATACAAAACGACCAGAGTATCAGCAACGCAATGAAACCAAACCCCATATTCCTTTTAGTGCCATAACCACACCCGGCACTCCAAATCATCTCTGATTGGGAATTTGGGTGCTCAACACCAATCAAAATCTGAACTTGTTCAGCTGCTGCTGGAGCTGGTTATGGGTTGTGGATGCCTATGCTAATGGAATTGTTGACTAAAAATCAGTTTGACTGTTGGGACAACGGAAGAAGACAACGTTGGATGCACAGAATGTGAACGAGGAGAGGGGAAACAAAATTTTTGTTTGATGATAAATGTATTAATAATTTTAACTTAACGTAATTACTTGTGTCTATCGCCAAGGGATATTCCTAAGGATAATACATGATTGAGCACCTCACATGACATTGACGACTCCATCACCATCGAGGTCATTCTCATAGAAAATTCATTTTACCCAGAAAAGTCGTTAAAAATCAAATGCATTTTTGCGTTCCGAAATTTATAAAAATTATATTCTTTTTACGGAAACAAAATTCATAAAAATTATCTTCTTTTAAAACTCATGAAAATTATCTTCTTATTGGTCAATAATGATTTACTTCATCAGACAATAATTAAGAAGAACAGACTTCATTTACGTGTTTTTTATTATTGGACATGCAGATTATATTTGTGGATCATGTTAGGATTCTTCTAAGAAAATAAATTAGTCATTTCTATATTAAATACAATCCTTACGTTGATGTGGTTGAATAAAACTACATAAATTACGTATCTACCTTTTTTAAAAACAAAATTATTCTATTGGTACTGTTTTTAATGAGAGATTAATTTCAATATACGGTTATTCTAAAGTATTTTACACTGTTAACAGATTTATTTATTTTTTAACAATTTACTCATGTTTCTGTAATTTTCTAAACCAAGTGAGGTCATGTTTCTGTAATTTTCTACTCACCAAAAAGAAACATGCCTCTAGCCAACTATGTCACGGGTTCAAATACGGCACTTTTTCGCTAATTTTCGCCTGTCATTTGGTATAACATTTTATCTAGGTTCAGTGAATCAGAGGTAGTCATGTGATCACATTAAGGTTAACACGTGAGAAAGAGAAAATGACCACATGAAAACTTGAGGCCAAAATCTCCAGTACTCGCCATGTTTAGTTGGGGATGGAGCAAGAATCCAAGGAGCTGCGAATATATGAATCTCCAGAAGTTGCTTGCAGTGTCCATGCTAGAAATTGGCATGGCAGTGCAGTGCAAAATCTATCCAGGAAGTTTACAACAGATGAAATGTTACCATGAAAAACCACTTGAATTTCTAGATATGCTTTTACGCTCACCATGGCTTGCTAAGGCCGATTCCATATATACTGAGTAGTATGCAGGAATAGTTTGCATAGTCTATGTCGGGCTAATCATGGTTTCAATAATTGAGATCATTTGCAAAAAGCCCGTCAAATCCACCAATTTTCCTTAAGAACAGACGGGGCAAAAAGAGGACCGCAAATGTAGCTGTCTTCTTAATCGCTTAAATTATATCTCGCACCTAGATTATTATTTAGAGCACATTGGAAAGCTATTTCAACAAGAATCCAATACACATATCTCAATTTTGTCCTTTTAAAGTTAGATGCAGCCGACACGCTACTTTTATATCTTGTTGGATAGGATCAATACTTTCTTTTTTTTTTATTTTTTTATGAACTATTTGTATTTAGATTTTATTATCAAAAATTTAATTAATCTAATTTAATTCAATTGAGATTTCTAGAAGGGATAGAGGTCTTTTAAATAAGGTTTTTTTCATTTCCATAAATCAAACCAAAATATCTGGTTAAGAGATTAAAATACTCATTATCTTAACCAACCCCAAATTAATTAGATTGAATCAAGTAAGATCATAGATAATAGATCCAATGAAAATATATTTTCAATATCAAATGTTTCATAGCTAAATGCTACTAAAGGTCGCATTAAATTTCCTCATGATTTTCGATGAATCATCACCTCTCAATCATCAAGGTATGTCCCATCTTACCAACCTCGCATCTTTTACTTAGAGACTTTAACTACCGAACGTTCGGAACATAGGCCAAAACACTCGTTGCATTTGGGCTAATTTGTGAATCAATTGGCCTGAGCAAAACATTAATGGATCATCAATTCTGTTCATCTTCAGAAGCGACAAAATTATGTCTTCTAACCTTCGTGCGAAGATTAAGAAGCATTATATGTACTACTTCCACACCAGCCATGAGGAGACTCATATACTATTATTGTGTTTGGTTTTGCTTTTATAAAATTTATTTTATTAAAATTAATTTGGTTAGAATTTATTTTGAGATAAAATAATTCATATTTAGTAGTTCTTTTAAAAATGATTCTGATAGAAAGTAAAAAATTTTTATATCTTTCAGAATCAATTCTAGAGACCAAAATTAATTGAGAGTGGATAATCAAACATCATAAAAAATCTCAGAAATCAATTATGGAGGTCTAGAATCAATTATAAAAAGCCCAAACGAGCTCCCAAATATAAATTATAAGTGCGTTTATTTCAGATTTAAAAAAAAATAATTTTAAAGTTAAAATTTTATATATAATTAAAAAAGTTAAAAATTAATTTTTTTCAGAAACTACTTTTTTTAACTTTTATAAAAAAGCTAAAAATAGATTTTTTTTTATATTCTGATTATTTTTAATAATTTATCCAAATATATCAAAAATAATTTTTTTAGTCAAAAAAGTGATTTTTTAGACAAAAAGATCTTATCCAAACGCACCCTATGTCACTTTGAAGCAAAAAAGATAGATTCTACAGGTAATTTTGTCTCACGAATTTTGTTTGAATGATTTTATATCCTACTACTTATACTCTTAATTACTCAAGAAAAATATTAAATATCTTTTTGATTCAAGGTTTTAAATGTTTATACTTCTTCATTTGATTCATTTTTGCTTTTAAGGATTTAAGAGGATTTGTTAGAAAGACATGCCATAACTCAAATATTTTATACAAAAATCACAGTGACCTACGTGGCTGGTACAAACGTACAATTACAACTCGATAATTCCCTCACATAACAGCAGTCAACAAACTAAGCAAAATTTGAAAGGTGGAGACAATGCTCATGCAATCAATTAAGCAACCACAGCTGACAGCACTAAGTAAAACATCAAGCATTCTTATTTTTGAGTCCCAAAGGAGAGGACTTAAACCAAGGTACCAATACCGAAGTTGTCTTCTGATAAAGGCTAAATGCCTCTGCCCTGTAATCTTGTTTCAACATCCGGTCCTCCACAAGCTTGGTCACATACGCCAAACACATGGTATTAGTCAACGCTCCTACAAAGGTCCATCCATGTCCCAGGCTCCAAGCAAAGACAACTAATCCCCACCACCATAGCTGCTCGCCAAAGTAATTCGGATGCCGAGAATAATACCACAAGCCATTGTCAAGGATAGGGACCACGGGTTTACCAGCCTCTTCTAGCTTGTTGTTTCTATTCACAAAGTTATAAAGCTGAGTATCAGCAAGGTATGCTATGACAATGCCAGATACACACACAGCAATGGCTACCAAGTCCCAGATGCTCAATGGCTGATTGATCGTGTGGACAACATAGAATGGAAGGGATAATCCAATCAGAAACACCTGCAAAGGTGAGACACACAAAAAGCAAAAGGACCCATTTCAATGGCAATTATGGTATAAAACAAATAGGCAAACTCAAAAGTTTATCAAGAAGGTTCATCCAAAAGCATAAGAACCAAGAGATGGTGACCTGCTGAGGGACGTAGATGGCGAAGAAGGAAGCCCACCACCAATGCCTTCCATACTGATGACTCATATCAGTGAAACGCCAATCCTCCCTGGCACCCCATTGCCACTTTTCTCGCCTGAAGTAGTTATGGAGGAGCCTTATACTCCACACCCAAGTCAAGAAGATCACGATCCTCGACCTCCGCCAATCATACTGAGCCAAAGGGTGAGTTGCATAGTAATGAACGAGCATGACAGGTATCACTGTCCAATACGGGTCAATCATCTGCACCATCAGCAACAGCAAAAATTGTCAACTTTAAAGCAAAAAGTGAGTGAACTGAAGGAAGAAGAGAAGGGAAAACTTTACCCAATGGCTGGACTGGATGAGGCCGATGACCCAGAAGAGGACATTGACGTTGAAGAAGAAGAGGACACTTGCTAATAGCAGAGGGTGGTGATAGCACCATGTCAACAGACTTGACCAGAGAGATGGGTCAGACCCAGTGCTAATGGCTGAGTCATAGTGCTTGAGGAATGATAGATAGAAGAGGATGGAGGGAAGGGGAACCAAGAATGCTACGATGGCATTTTTCAGATTGTGAAAACTAGCAGTGCCACTACCCATGCTGGCCTTTGATCTTGTGTTCAGGTGTGCTTCAAAGTTGTTTATGCCGTCCACTTTTATAGCTCTCAAAAATTGGAAGGGAAACAAAAGCAGCGCTTCCAAATGATGTGCCTTGCAAAGTGCAGCACAGTTCACTTTCTGCTAGTGGCTCCCCACACAGCCACGCCCACCTGATTAGTGGTTATCAATTAGATAATTCGTTATTCCACACAATGATTAGCTGATTCTATGATCCCAACGTTTGTTTATCCACGCCTATTTGACTTGATGAGCTTTGATAATTTTTATTTAAATATTTCAGCAACATCCTCCACTCATCGACCCACACTATACTGCTCATGCAGTAGGTGATTCGTCAAAGTCATGGTTAAAGTTATAGTAAAAAAATATTATGATATTTAAAAAACTCTGAACGGACAGTATGTCAATAATTCGCTTGGTATCAATGAATAGTAAGTCTGTTTTATTTGTAATTAGATCCATAAATATGGGGTCATTATTATCTGTTACTGATTACTAGGACCCGATCAATAGTCCCGTCCTGCTACCCATGAGTACATTCTCTAAGCCTCTAGGCATGTGTGGAAGGCCCTTAGCTACTCGTACCATGCTTTAACTTTGTAAACAGCACTTAGTCCTTGATACAGGATTAGGACTACTGAATACTGATTCATCTCTTAAAGGACGCCAGCGCAGCAGCATATAGATTTTTTCCTTGAGAAAAATTAGAAGTCAGGATTAAAATGTAAAGAGGTTTGTATTTTCATCTTCTAAAAGGCAGTTGAAGAAATTTACTTTATCATAAAGTCCAAGATCACTCATGATCTTTATTAGAGTTGGAGCCAGCTGCAATTTCCTTGTAAAGAATAGTCATTTGAGAGAATAAATTTTTTTAAGTTGAGACGCAAGAGTACAAGTTTAAATATCAGCAGTCAGCACCTAAAGAAAAACAATTTAACCCGAAAATGGGACACGGCAACAATACATGTACAGTGACACTAAAATTTAAAGCATTCCCTTACTGTTCGGTCCTTGTTTGAAGTCTCCGTAATCCATAGATCAGCACAAATATATATTATTTCTGTTTCTAAGAAACAATAATATGCAATGCACCAGTATACAAAATAGTGTCATTAACTCCAAACCTAAACCAGCCACAATTTTGGAGTATGTGGACGTAGTCTTCCTGAGAGTAAGGTTATGTAAGCATCGTCGCAAGTTGGGAGAGAGAGAGGTAGAGAAGAAGAAGTAAATGGGGGCAGCCACATCAAAGAGGTTACAAGGGCACGACACTAGGCGAATCCAAAACTGCATAAATCCTTAAAGTGATAGTATATTATAATTGTTAGCAATGATGTTTGCAGCCAAAAGTGGTGTCCCTAATGATATGTTAGAAACCACTCGCATGACCGCTTAATCATACAAACTTAATCCCGAGCAGGGCCCCCTCACTTCCCTTATGCTTCTTCAATTGCCTCCGAAGGCTAACTTGCCTCAATCCCCGCAATCTACGCAGAAACAAGGAAATTAAATGAAAAGAAAATGTCACACTGCTACCCTTCAGCTGGAGGTACCATAATTGCCATCAATGCTCGCTCACTGTGCATTATGAACTCGTAAAGATTAAAGAATAATGCATGCTGCACGCACAACACACTATTTCTTACTGATTAGCATGCGTCGGCCGCCGAATTTGAATTGATTTTCTGCTATCAGCATGCAAATTAAAGTTAGGCATCGACCAAAAAAAAAAAAAAAAAACATCATCTATCACTATCATGAAGGCATAATGTAGACAGCATAGATTATTGTGCTTAGCATTGTAAGCTCTAACTGAAAATTAACCAACAATTATTTAGATTCGGAAATCTTGTTCTTGTCAGCTTATTTTCTACTTGAGGCAATGCTATTTGTGTAGCTGTTGCAGTCAAAGTATTGCACAACTTCGCGCAGGGCTCCTTTTGACTCTAGGCAAATCAACCTTTTTTTTTTTATTTTGTCAGATTCAAGATGGTAATAAAACCATGTCAGCAGTGGCGTATATTTGTCGGATGAAAATTCATCTAGAAACTCCCAAAAGACTTTCCTTCTGGTGATCCTTGAAGTTGACCGATACCTGCAGAGGCACATGCGGAAACAGCATTTTGTTGAACAAAGCTAACTCGTGTCTTTTCTATGCGCGTGTCTATGGGACGCGTGTAAAATTCACTAGGTTAAATACGTCAAACATTTGAAGATGGGTTTAACATAAAACATGTACAATTACAAACATAAACCCAGACAGACAAGGTGGACACTGAACAGCGTTAAGAAAAAACAAAGCAGAAGAATTATCAATCAACAAAGAATGATCCTCATTTCCGTCCTTTGATTCAAGAAATTCCGTGGACAAATCGATGAACATTCTTTCAAAAATTAATGTCTACATTCTACGCCTCACCCTTCTTATCTGCCTAGTGCCGCCTACAACTAACTACTACCTAGTTCACAAGTCTGGAAATTATTTCACTACCTTTGATCCAAAAATGCTTCTCGGCTCATTCAATTTTCGGCATTCAAATATTTAGGATCCACTTGGAACATGGAGACTGCATGCTGTTCAAGAGATTCATTTTGGTTTTTGGCATTTGGCCCTATGCATTTGCTTTTGTAGATTTATATGTTGCTCCTAGAAGAGTCGACAACCAGAGATAAAACTTTTGTAGAATCAAGTCCAATTCTTGTGCACCTCTATCCTTTCTTCCCTTCCTTTTCTTTGATTTTGGACTGGATGTTGCAACTCCAGCCAATATCATTCAACTCTTTCTTCATCAATCGAGCCCACATCGATTGTTCACTCACCCTTCTCTCTGCCTGTCATGTCTGACATCTTCCTTTTTTTGGGGTCAGAACTGCAGCATGGGAAGTGGGTTCACCTTGTATGAAAGATTTTCTCTAGCATGATCAGCAATTGGTCCAATCATTTTGTTGCATTTTTGGACACTCTGGTTACGGGTTATAAAAGTTTGAGCCCAAATTCATTACATGGGCTTCGTACCAAGAGGCTTAATTACATCATTACTTTTCTGAAATTTATTTATCTTCTTTAGTTGACCACTTGACCGAATAAAAAAGGGCTAATTCTTTACTACTGAGTTGAGTCTTTGCTCAAGTTGCAAGTACTTAAATATTTACCATCCGCATTTGGTCCTATTCAAAATAAAATTATTTAAATGACTGACTAAGAAAATAAGGCTTGTCCTCTAAAATCATGCACTTATAAGAATCTTAATTGTAATATTTTAACAAAATGTATTACAAAACTACAAATAAATTTGTACATTAAATTAATACTGGCTAAGCCACTAAAAGTGTTCAGTGGTTGGTGATTTAGGTCATATATATAAAATCAAGAGTTTAAACCTTATTGTCACTAATATTTAAAAAAAAAATAATACTGACTTAGTCCTACAAAGCAAATATAATGTAAATTCTCTTTTACTAATTATTTCCATCTCCCTCCTCGCGTCACTGGATTGAGATAAAACTGTACTGTTTGCTGTTCCTAGTATAATTTTATCAATAAATACTGTTGTTCCTATTTGTTGCCTCCTCGTCTTCTTAATTAATTAAAGAGTTTTAACAACTATGTGGAAAAAAAAAATCTTCCTAACTTAAAAAATCTCAATTCTGAACTATTGGAAAAGTCAATGCGATCGAACTTAAAGAGACATGTAAAATAATAATAATAATAATAAAGAAAGAATATTTGAATCCCTTACCAACCGCTGTCATATAGGCTCTTTATTTTTACTCAATATATTTACCGCTCTCATGTTTAGTGCTTGTTTTAATCATATGCTTCACTGATTCCATAATTTTATTATTTTATAAGATGTGATTTGTAAATTTAAAAGAGAGCATTGCTATAATAGATTCAGTTGTACCACAACTAATTGAGATATTTATTTTGTATTTCTTTTCTGAGATTTAAGATATTTATTCAGCTCTACTAAATACGCGTTTGGTTTGAGAAAACTTAATTGATTTAAGGGGCATAAATTGAATTTCATTTCATTTTAACATATTTAGCAAAATCATGTTAAAGATATATTTCAATATGATTTTTAATTTTGAATCATAGTTTGAGCAGAATTAAAAAATAAAAAATAAAAAAAAAGTTACTTTTTGGTTGAATCAAATCATAATTTAATTAAAAATCAATGTTCTATCAGTTCAAATTATTCGATATTTATTCTCTTTAAGTAAAGTTCCAAATTTAAGTTCTATTAATGGAAAAGAAAATTAACAGTAAGAAAATTGTAATAAGTCAATCTTGCTCATGGAAAAATACTGGTAGTTTAGATTAATAAAAAAAATCATAATTTACAAACTATCAAAAGTGATTTACTATAATAGAAGTATACTCTTACTGTAGATCAATTTTACTTAACACTATCATCGACTTGAAATTATGTCAAGGATCTCTAATACCAAAATCATATTTTACTAAGTACAAATTAAACACATCCTAATATCATCAATCGCTGTCCAATGTTGGTTGCATACAGAATTTGATATTGATACGTCTTGAAGCAAGCAACGCAAGAAGCGATGTCGCGTCTGCTTTGTCCTCGCATGGGATTCTAGATGAAGCATTTTCTATTTCTTTTCTTTTTTTTTAAGAAAAAAAGTTGGATGCATATTAGATTATTTTAAGTGAATTGAGAATAAACTTTTCTTTAGTTTTTTTTATACAGTTTTAAATACATATCAGTCTACTATATTTAAAAGAATTTAATTTAAATATACTGATAATATAAAACAGTTTTATACTATTATCCAATAAAAATAGAAGAAAGTGCCAATTCATATAAATAATTACTTATTATAATGAGAGATCTACCATGATTTCTCACCTTTCCAATATTTCTATTGGTTGACAGTATAAAACAGTTTTACAATATCAATGTATACCAATTAAACTCTATTTAAAAATAACAATTTTTTTTAATTTTTAATAGATACAATTCAAATTTAATAATCAACCTACCAGTAATTGGGTGAAGTGAGACTAAATTTAAATTAAATTAAATTAAATTTTTAAGTGAATTATTCTTGTAATATTCAGAATTTGAATCTTAAAATTAATATTTTAACAAAAAATTTACTTATCACTATTCTTATTTTGGAGAAGTTTTCACATCTTCTAAAAAACTTTTTGAAAAATCAAGCTCACTATAGTTTTTTAAATTACTTTGTAGGAAAATTGCGGATCTCATAATTGATCCTAATGGGGGAATCCTCAATTAGACACTCCGAGTCTCCATATATTAGATGAGGAAACATGAGTGTCCCTCAACCAAAATCTCCAAAGATTGGATCAACTGTGAGAAGATATTAAATTTTACAGTGATTTAATTAGAATACTCAAATTTTCACACATAATTCTCTTGTAATTTAGGAGACTCAACCAACAAGGTATTGGGCTGAGTGAAAAGGGTTGAGGTCTATTATAACATATAGTTTTAAGTTCAACTTAGAATTTATATGTATAAAAAAATATAATTCTTGCAATTAGGTGCCTAACTATATCCCAAAAAATTAATCTCTTACTTATTAGATAAAGGGATCTTCTAAGAAACCAAAAAAGCTTTAGGAGACCCTGATAAACATGTGTTCTCAAAAGCTTTGGGGAGCATTGTAAACTTTTGGTTTTTATTTTAGAATTGTTTGGGCAATTTTATACTGATAAATACGAAAATATTTAATGCCCATAATATATACAAATATGTAGTTCCAAAATACTAGAATTCTACACATTTAAAATGAGAATGGAAATCCTTAAAAAGACTAATGTACTAGTCAACAGATCTAAAATGAGAAATTTCAGGCAGTTGTCCACGCCTCATCCTTGTCTAGTCATTTAACTCCTCCTTTACCCCACATGCATTCAAGCCGATCATGTTGTAATATGCAACACAAATTAAATTCACATAAATTCAATTAATTTTTAAATGAATATTCACCCATTGCCTATAATATATTGGTGTATATATGCCAGAATTTTTTTAAGTGAATAATAATAAAAACATCTCTGCAAAAAAAAACCTAGATCAGTCCATATAGGAAAATCTCCTTTATAGTAGTGTGAATTTTGTTTTATTTTTATTTTTTTACATTGTCATAATAAGATTTAAATATAAAATTTTATATAAATTACCTAAATCTCTTATTATTAGACCATTTTTACTGCCTTATTGTGTAAATTTTATATCAGGAATGTAGTATGTATCCAATTTGGTTAGTTAGCTGTCAATCATCTAATTAGTTACATAAGTACACATGATTAGTCAGTAATTAATTATTTTTCTTGTGAAATGTATCTTCATTTTTAAATATGATTTTAAATATAATTTTTAAATTCAAGTTGCATTTATTTAGATATAACATGTTAGTTTCGTTTCGATTTGCACGGCTTGAAATGCAGGACTTTCACCGTGTGAAGCCACATTAACAAATTAACAATAGGGCGTGTGAGTAATTTTATGGATTGTTCCGAGGCATAGAAGGAAAGAACTCAGTCCAGACCTAACAGAGGAACAATGACAGTGACAGATAGGAAATCAAAAGCATAGGCTAGTGAATATACGTTGTACTTTGAGCTAATTGTGGTAAGAGAAATCAGACCTTTAACCCCCCCCCCCCCTCCCAAAAAAAAATCCAAAAACAAAGAGAGAGAGAGAGGAAAAGTTTTCCCCTAGTTTCTTTTGTATATGGATATATGAGAATCATGCACCTTTAAACAATCAAACTTACGTAGCTGCTACGAATAACGAAACTCATTCATGATTGAAACATTTCTCTAACAAATGAGGAAATTTAAGAACCAGTTATCATCATTATTATTATTATTTATTATTTTTTTTATTCTGTGTGAAGAATCTTGTGAAATATGTTCTGAGCATTTATAACATCACATATATAGGCGTGTGATTTCAAATTAATACACAATTAGATAAAACAAAATTTGATACCAAAAAAAAGCTTTATTCATATAGCAGAAACTGATATTAAGTTGCGCGTGCGGACACTAAAAATTATGGATGTGGTTCTCTCTTGTAACATGACCATCATGTTGGACAGAGAAACAGAAAATTTATCTTTGTAGGATCCATTATATATTATTTATATATTGTTCTTTCGTATGATATGAATGTAAATTTCTCCTCAGGAAATAATTCAGATACAAAAATTACACTCAGTTTATAGTAACAAGTTACTCTCTCATCTGAAATCCCTCGCCACAAGCAATTATATCCTTGAGCATATAAATCTGTTGTTAATAAGTCAAAAGAGGTTTTGAACTTTAAATCTTATTTTCATCACTAAATATTAAATACTTCGACCATTGCTCGTTGCATATTACGTGTTAAATATTCAAATCTTTTGTAGTAGTTTCATTTAAAAAGTTGTAATTGTTAACAAAACTTATGAGTCCGAATATATCGAACATATAAACTATAGCATTTTTTTAAGTAATACTTTGGTTGGATTACTCAATTTAATTGTATCCAATTGTAGATTATATTTTACTATCAAGAAGTACACTACGTGTATAATAGTGTCAGTAGAGTACACCTGTGAGGGAAAAAATAATTAAAAGGTTGTGTTAAAATAATTAAAAAAAAATAGTAGGATAACAAAAAGAAGGAAGAATGACTATGAGAAGACTAATTAATGATGGCCATCTTGCGGAATCAATTTACCATCTTGGAGATGATTCTTATGAGGAAGCAAAGAACACTTGGGCAATTGGCAAAAGTCTTGGAGTATATGTAGAGAATGATTAGGAAGTGATTCAAGCGTTGGTTGATGCCCGTAACAGCAATGAGGATGTTTGTGCACTTCCTAGATCTAGACGAAAGAAAGGAAATTAATAAGTCTTTAAGATTCTCTTTGTTGTGAGGGTGTCTTTTAAGTGAGTAGGCTTCTTATATTTGGCTCTAATACTTTGTTTAGAGTAAACCTTTCCTAATGTGATCAATGTATTTTTCTCCACTCTTTTGAGTGTCGAGACATCAATAAAATATCGAAAAAAAATCATATATTGATTTTAATTTTCAAAGTCTCTATCAGGCATTGTTCCTCGTTTATATTTTGCGAGGCACATAAAATGATGTGCTGAAACCTTTTCTTCGGGACATTCAAATTTGTTAACGTAAACAAGGGAGTTATATGTTTTAATCCAAAAATAAGTTGGCACTTGCATTATGAATTACAAAGTCAAAGTACTATATATATGTTTACATCAAAAAATAATTGTGCAAGTTTATTTTTGTACAAGTTTATTTAGATTTATTTGAACTTTAAACTCATTTTGTTTTTACTCGATTTCTTCGGGAGGTATCGTGGAAGTATCGTGCTTGGAATGGAAGGCGACACCCACCATCGTACTTTGTAAATGACGTGGACATTGTGGCATGTGTATCAGTTTAATTATTGGATGAATATAGTGAATTAGGCATATCATTGTAGTTCAAATAAATATAAATTTTAGTTATATAAATATTAAATTAATATATTATTTTCAATAACAATATGTATCAGTTTATAATTAACACCACATTAATATTTATTTAATTAAAATCTATATTTATTTATACGCTGAACACGACATTTCGATTTGAGCGATCTAAAGCCAACCTACAGAACATTTTAATATGTATACCTTTCATGTTAGAGTATCTTAATCTTTCAGACCTGCACATTAAATGCGAAAAAGTTACATAATTGCCATATATTTTTCAGCGTCTAATGGATATCCACAATGTTTTAAAATATGCAAATTAGTCTTCTCATGACTAGCGGCACTGGCACAGCATACACATCCAGCCTCTTGTTACAAAAGGAACCGACCGTGAATGCAAGTGCAAGACCCATTTTGGAAAATGTATCTTCCTATCACTCACACGGAATATCCGCTAATCAAAAGTGCTTCAGTTGGGTGACAACAATAAGAACTGCTTTTGCGTATCAGTCTTTGTTTTTTATGAGTTGATTAATGTCTGCTCCACACGTTATGTCTGGCATACTTGTCAATCATGATGACCATCATACACAAATTCCATCCAGACACTACCGGCCGCCCCTCATAACCAAAAAGTAAACGCTCAAGAGAAATTATTTTATTGAAGCATAATGCTCCTTTTATATATCCCCAGTTGTCAACATCACCCACTTCTTCTCTCTCTCTGTCTCTGTCTCTCTCTCTCTCTCTCCCCCCATTATCTATCTCTTCCTACCTAGTTCTCACCTTCATCTGATCTTGCAGGGACAGGGTCAATGGATGGTCGCTGCTATGCAACCCCCAAAACCCCAGATACCTCAAACCTCATTGGTTCATGACTTATGACACCTATATTTCCACTTTTGCTTCTTCTTCTTCTTCTTCTTCTTTTTCATCTCCGCCTCCCTATGTGTACTTTCTGTTGAAGGAGGATCCTAAAGACTCCACTTTTATCCTTCTTGATATCTGTTCTGATGACTCAGGGAACTCCCTGTCCCAGACAAAGACCAGGAAGACCAATCCTATCAACATCAAGAGGACCCTCGTCCATTTTCATGGTTTCCAAGTTGATGGTCTTTGTCATAATACCGTTACTTCTGTCTTGGTTCGTTATTCAAGCCTCCTCTTCCTGTAACCAACTGGATAAAGACTCGCTCTTGGCCTTCTCCAGGAACGTATCCACTCATCCTCCTCTCAATTGGTCTGCTTCTGTTGATTGCTGCCTTTGGGAAGGCATTCTTTGTGATGAGGGCCAACTGAATGGGGATCTCAGAGTCATCCATCTATTGCTACCATCAAGGGTTCTCACTGGCTTCATCTCTCCATCTCTCACAAACCTCACGGCTCTATCTCACCTTAATCTCTCCCGTAATCGGTTATCCGGTAATCTCCCAAACCAGTTTTTCTCACTTCTTAATCACCTGCAGATTCTTGATTTAAGCTACAATCGTCTTTCTGGTGAATTGCCGCCTCTTTTTGCCAATAACAGTAGCAGCAGCACTACTGGGTCTATCCGGGAGCTGGATTTGTCTAGTAATTTATTCACTGGTACACTCCCATCTTCTGTCCTTGAGCACCTGGCTGCTGCAGCGACAAGAGGGAGTTTGACGTCTTTTAATGTTAGTAACAATAGCTTCACAGGTCAAATTCCCACTTCTCTCTTTTGCAGTAACCTAAGCAAATCCTCCTCTCTCAGATTCCTGGATTATTCCTCCAACGATTTTGTTGGCCAGATTCAGCCTGGACTCGGAGCATGTTCCAAACTGGAGAAGTTTAGAGCTGGCTTCAATCTTTTATCCGGGCCTCTTCCCAGTGATATTTTTTATGCTGTTGCTCTCACCGAAATCTCCTTACCCCGCAATAACCTCTCTGGAAGCATTCGTGATGGCATTGTTAGCCTTAGAAACCTTACAGTTTTGGAGCTCTACTCCAATCATTTTACAGGCCCCATCCCCCCGGATATTGGTAAGCTCTCCAAATTGGAACGGCTGCTCCTTCACGTCAACAACCTAACTGGTACTCTGCCCTCATCTCTGATTCACTGTGTCAATCTTGTCATGCTGAATTTAAGGGTCAACTCCCTGGGGGGAAATCTCTCAGCATTCAATTTCTCCGGACTCATCAGACTTACTACACTTGACCTTGGCAATAATAACTTTACCGGTGTTTTACCACCAACCCTTTATGCATGCAAGTCACTCAAAGCAGTAAGGCTAGCATATAATCAGCTTGAGGGACAGATCTCACCTGACATACTTGGACTTCAGTCTCTGGCTTTCCTATCAGTTTCTGCCAACAACCTGAGCAATGTTATTGGGGCTCTGAGCATACTCACGGATCTCAAGAACCTCAGTACCCTTATGCTCTCCAAGAATTTTTTCGGTGAAGAGATGCCAAATGATGCAAACACAATAGACCCAGATGGATTCCAAAAGATTCAAGTGCTAGGCTTAGGTGGTTGCAATTTCACAGGTCAAATACCAGGATGGCTTGTTAATCTGAAGAAGCTCGAGGCTTTGGATCTGTCCTATAATCAAATTAGCGGTTCAATTCCTCCTTGGTTGAACAGACTTCCTCAACTTTTCTACATAGACTTGTCTTATAACAACCTTACAGGAATATTTCCTACAGAGCTTACAAGGCTTCCAGCACTAACGTCACAACAGGCAAATGATGAAGTAGAAAGGACTTACCTGGAGTTACCTGTCTTTGCTAATGCCAACAATGTTTCCCAGATGCAATATAATCAGCTTTCCAACCTACCACCAGCAATATATCTCGGAGACAATAGCCTCGATGGCAGTATCCCCATAGAGATCGGCCTACTGAAAGTCCTTCATCAGCTGGACCTGAGTCAAAACAAATTCTCTGGCAATATTCCAGTTCAAATTTCTAACTTGACAAACTTGGAGAAACTATACCTCTCAAGAAACCGACTATCTGGTGAAATTCCTGATTCACTCAAAAAGCTACATTTCTTGTCTGTTTTCAATGTAGCATACAATGAACTTCAAGGACCAATACCAACTGGTGGTCAATTTGATACTTTTCCCCCCTCCAGCTTCGAAGGAAACCCACAGTTGTGTGGTTCAGCTGTTCAGCTCTCTTGTCTTCCTCAACAAGGTAGTACTGCTGGTCATCACAGCTCAAACAAAAAACTAATAATTGGATTTGTCATTGCAGCCTGTTTTGGCACTGTTTCCTTCATTTCAGTGTTGACAGTGTGGATACTATCCAAGAGGAGGATCAATCCAGGAGGAAACCCCGACAAAATCGAACCAGAATCAGTTTCTGCTGACTCCAACAGTGGGGTTCATCATGAGGTTGACAAGGAGGCTAGCCTAGTGGTAATGTTCCCCAATAAAACAAATGAAATCAAGGATCTTACCATCTTTGAAATATTAAAAGCCACTGAAAATTTCAGTCAGGCAAACATAATAGGATGTGGGGGTTTTGGTTTGGTTTATAAAGCAACATTACCAGATGGAACTACTCTAGCCATCAAGAAACTTTCAGGAGATATGGGTCTTATGGAAAGGGAATTTAAAGCAGAGGTAGAGGCTTTGTCAACAGCGCAACATGAGAATCTGGTTGCATTGCAAGGCTATTGTGTGCATGAGGGCTTTCGGCTTCTCATGTATACTTATATGGAAAATGGAAGTCTAGATTACTGGTTGCATGAAAAGGCTGATGGTCCATCTCAACTTGATTGGCCTACTCGATTGAAGATTGCACAAGGTGCTAGTTGTGGATTGGCTTACATGCATCAGATATGTGAACCACACATAGTACATCGTGATATAAAGTCTAGCAATATACTCCTTGATGAAAAGTTTGAGGCACATGTTGCTGATTTTGGCTTGTCCCGGTTGATTCTTCCTTATCATACTCATGTTACAACTGAACTTGTAGGTACATTAGGTTATATTCCCCCAGAGTATGGACAAGCATGGGTGGCGACTCTGAGAGGAGATGTCTACAGCTTTGGGGTTGTCATGCTTGAGCTGCTCACTGGGAGGAGGCCAGTTGATGTATGCAAGCCAAAAATGTCAAGGGAGTTAGTTGGCTGGGTTCAACAAATGAGGAGCGAAGGAAAACAGGATGAAGTATTTGATCCTCTTCTGAAAGGGAAGGGCTTTGAAGAAGAGATGCTAAAGGTACTTGATGTGGCCTGCATGTGTGTCAACCAGAATCCTTTCAAGAGACCATGCATCACAGAAGTTGTTGAATGGCTCAAGAATGTAGGATCAGTCAACCAACAAAGGAATAAAAACTAGAGAGAAATTGTTGTCATCAACAAATCTTGACAATAGATATGTATACTTGCGCAAAAAATTTTGCATTTGTATAAATACAGAATCATTTTTACCACTGTAAATGATGACTCTCCATTTCAGAATTTGTTCCTAGCAAGATTTAATGAATTATATTATGTGATAATCCATATTCTACTGAAGAACTTCCTACTCTAGGAGCAAGTATTATTGTTATGCGGAAACTTAACTTCACATGACAACAGCTTCTCATAGCTCTTTCCATCGAATACAGCATCCTGAACCCCACAGACCTTCGTTATGCCAACTCTTATTTTCCTTCTCAATCTTATCCTTCACTTTATTTTACGCCAGGTCCTTTTTGTTTGGAAGAAAACGGATGGTTTAAGTTCATAAAGAAAAAATGCCAGCTGAACACATTTATATTCCAAGCCATCCATCACAAGACCATTTGTTTGATTCTTTTTGACAAATAATATTGCTGACACTATATATATCAAGAGTAATTAAACTGAATGGTAGCTTGCATATACACTAGAACTTGACATCTCAAATTAAAGCAAATTTCACATTCCAAGCGGTTTGCTTTTTGTTACTAAATGAATGCCACAAAGAAATTTGATATCAACGGAATAACCTCAGGCATAATAATTTGTCATGTTTTTATTCTACGATTCAGTAATAAAATTGAAAATCAAAGACAAATGACAGTTTGTGCACCCTCTGCCTTCAAGTTCCTGCAGTGTTTCTGCAATAAGACATGCCTAGGTTTTATGTACACACAAGTATGGGTAATTTGGTGAAACTAGCAAAGGGTCCATTCGATGTTCGATCTTCCCTCAAATAAAAACCATCACTAAGTCGTTTGTCTCAGCCTGCTATCTAATAGAAAGAATTAATTGTGGTGAAGGAACCAAACTATGCTCTAACAAAAAAGGAAATAAACAGAGACATAAATCTTCAGAGCCTATGAACTATTGAACCTGCTGATTTGACATTTTATGATTACATCGTACACAAAATCTAATTCCGAAAAACAATGACAGAAGTACACAAAATCACTGAAGAGATGAGCTGCCCCATAGTAGAACAAAACAACATCCGTAGATCATTTATTTATTTTATGGGTATAATTATGAGGATATGGAGGGCGTGATTCAACAAAGAAACATGGGGTGGGATTTAATGGGAGACATAGCATGAATGAAACATGCCCATGATTACTCATTGACTCTACGTATAGTGTATAAAAAAAATATCCATCATTTTTTATGGTTGAGTACAAAGTAGGAAGTGCTGCCCATCAAACAGTTGCGTTGTGAATTAGTGGGGCATAAAACCAAACATCTTATGGGCATGGAATTTGAAATACAACAAAATAATCATATCACAGACATTATGCAAGAAATGGAACCATGCACTGTATTCTCATTCTGTATATCAAAGAAAAAACAATACCAGAGTGCAGTGCAGAAGCAGGGACTGCTGCGTAATTACACGAAGAACCCACGAAACAAGCTTCATCTTGCGACTTCCGGTGATGAGCACGCCAGCTTATGTTATATTGGAATTGGTTGCAGTTCAGTGAAAGCACTGGGCGGTGGAAACCAATAACAGCAGAAGACCACGTTTCAAAATTAAGCTAAGTGGCATTCATGTAATAAATAACTAGAAAGTGAACAAATCAGACACCAGAATTAAAATTATTCAAAACCGTTTTTAAAACAATTAAAGTTTAATCAACTCAATAAAAAACAATTGAGGATTTTTTGAAAAATTGGAAGTAAAATAATTTTAATAGCTGTATATTGTTAAAAAAAAGCTCTTATATTTCATGCTTTTTGAAAGTGTAAAAAAAAAAAAAAATCTACGGTTTTTCGAAATATTTATTCCTTTTTTAGAATTATTCAAAAATAAAAGTAAAGTTTAAAACACGTGTTCGCATGTTGGCTTCCATTCTTGTTCAATAGCAAGTTATAGAAAAATGGCTGACTTGCTGTGCTTAATTATTGACTTGGTTATTAATTATATCGTACAAATCTTCATATTATCTCATCTTAGATTCCTGACTTTCACGTATAATTGCTATTATATTTTTAAAATGGTTCTCAACATGGAGAGATCTTTCAAACCCAGTAATGTTCAGGACCTTTCAGTATCGTTATAATATACAGTGTCATTGAATAGTGGCAGGGTGGGATTGATGTGAAATTAAACTTGTAACTTGTTTCAGAGCTAGTAATGAAAGTTAAAATTTCTCGCTTGTTGCTTTTGGTGACAACTTAAAAGAGCACCCAACAAGTTCAGACCCTACTTCTTTACTTTCCGTTCATATCTTTTCAAGAGTTCAACATAACTAATGTCATTAACATTTACGCTACGAATTGCAATTATGTTAGCTATCAGTCAGTCAGTCGTCATAACAATGTTACAAAAAGAAAAACCAAGACATGGATGGATATATACCGGTAAAGTTCCATACTGTATTGTATATGATTATATTTTCCATTTAATGTCGGGAGGTTAAATTCTAAACCAAAGTTTTACTTTTCTTTTGCCTGTAAAGTTAATGTTTTTCTCCTAGCCAGGCTATGATACTACGAAGGCAATGATCATTTGAAATGTTTTAGTGAACATAGAGTAACACGAGGATTTCATTGACCAACTTTGATACATAAAATAATTAAGTGACATCTGCAAGATTTGCCTATTCTGCTAGCACTAGCAGCCAAGCACTAACTCATTTTTGGTCCGGTTGTCGCGCCACCAAGATCTTGTCTGCGTTGCAACGCCAGCCAAACAACAGGTTCAATTCAAGATATATATTTGCCCGTTTAAGGAAGGTCAAGCAATACAATGAAATTTTAGACTAGCTTAGGCCAATACACATTTGTGTTGTCAAATCAATCTTGCGTCAAACATTCCATGATCCCTCCATCGTCAAATCAAAATTTTCGTCATTCTGGTAATCATTTTATGTTTAACCAAAACTTTTTCTCGCTACATATTTCGTATATGCAGTGATGAAATTCCAGCAATACTCCGTATTTTCCAGCCTGTGAAACCGCAGCAGCAGTATGTTGTTGACTATGAAGTGATTTTTCCCCCAACACCCTCACGCACGTATGAACTATAACAGCATTTTCTCGTGGTGAAGCAACTTTATAAATAGTGACTTAAAAAGTTTACAACTTGTTTGCTAAAATTAACATACAACATTTAAGCTAATTCCCTTCATTTGCACAGGGAGCAAGTCCCAGTTCTGAGGCTATAATGCCAGTGGTCAAAGAGAAAAGGCCTTATTTAGTACCAAAAAAAAAAAAAAAATAAGAAAAGAAGAAGGGCTCTGGCAGAAGAGGGAGGGGAGGGCGGGGGTTGTAAGAGAGTAGGTAGAAAAGCAGTGTCCAAGTGAAGGACTAAATTCCAATTATTTTAGCAACAACTGAAAAACCTTCAGTTGATCACTAGCTCCATAGTGTATCTTGACGCCTTGATGCCCAGACTGTGGAAAAAGCAGCACTGAGGGTGTCCCCAGAACTCTCCTGTCACCCAAAAAACCCATTTGGACTATTCCCCAAATGGGTAAAAAAGAGAAAAACTGGGAAGGAGAGTAAAGTGGCAGTGCCACAGTGAAGCCCATACAACCCAACTGAACTGAACAAGCAAGCAGCCTTATGCGCAGGAAGGAGCTTCCTTCAAACAAGGAGCATGTAACGTTTCTGAAGGATAGCAAAGAGGAAGAGAAAAAGCTTAGTGTATACAACTATACATATATATAAAGAGAGGAGCAAGAGAAGGTGGAAGGGGGAATGAAGAGGGGGTTTCAGTCATCTCCTTGAATATACCAACAGAGGAGCATGGTGGCACAACGGCGTAGGATGTAGAGACGAGCACGCTGCTCCTTAACCAAAGAAGCACACTTGTTGCTAAAGCCATGTCCCTTTCTCTTTGCAGGGACAGGGACCTTAGCGCCTTGCATGTAGTGTTGGACCTCAGCCATGGCTGCTGCTGATATGTTAGTGGTAGATAGCTAGCTTTTGTATTATTGTTTGTCTTGTGTGCTTCAAAGGGGAACCCCTTAAAAAAAGCTCGCAAGCAACAGAGCTTGAGGGATACCGAAGAGGGGGCCAACATATATACACAAAGGGCACATGCACCCCAAAGGTTGAATGAATGAGTGAATGGAGTATAAAGGAAGTGAACGTGGGCAGGCTCGAAAACTGAGGGATATTGCAGCCTTTAGAGTTCAGAGAGGTTGGTAATTTCAATGAAGGGGAGGGGAGGGGGGAATGAACGTGGGTCTTGGACTCGTTTTCTAAATGCAATAAAATAGTGCCCTTACTTGTGTTACCAAGGTGACTTAAACTGGGTGCCGTGCGAAAACGAGGAAGGTTTATTAGAAAAGTGGCAAAGGTGAGCATGAAAAGAGGGGCACTGCTATAATCCAGACAAGGCATGGAGTGTTAAGCGATGGGAACAGCTTCCCGGCAAGCTGACCTCAACTCTGAGGTTGATTGGAGGTTTGGTTGGATTCTACCTCGCCTCACGTTACCAAGTCCCAACAACAATCGCTTTTTTACTTCTAATCATTAAGCCAAATGTGGCCAGCTAGCTGTATGTTCGCTAAGAAAATTATCTATTAATCACAGTTTGTTAATTAATACAGGATATGTCTTCAGCTTAACGTATTAGGAACTATACGAGTAATTAGGCTTATCCCAAAGAGCTTATCTCGTTTTCTTTTTAACCCAATATCCTCGAATGAATTTGGTGGATAGATGTGTTTGCATTTGCTTTCCGTAAGTTGTTAACTAATTGTTATATTTGTTCCTTCGTGAGATGTAATGATGATCCATTTTCATATTTTGTTCTGCAAAGCCAAGCTGTCATCTAGAGTGCTTATCCTTCCTTATTAGAGGATAATGGACCTGGCTTAGTCCTAAACCCTTTTATTCTTTTGGTGAGTGACAAAAATAAGTCACGATCCTTCTTTATTATTTGGTAGAGTATAAATAGCTAGTTATGCTTGGGAGGGGAAAAAAAAAACTGTTATTTACTTATTTTAACTGAATACCCAAAACTTGTTGCCTTGTCAAAAAATGAGTGATTTACAGGGGGATATGCAAATTATATATTAGTTAGCTAGCTACGTGGACTAATTGATAACAAGTCAAATTATATGCTTCAGTTCTGGCGGAGGTACGATGGCTGGCTTCCAGCTTTTGATAACATTCCATAAGTTTGGATTCTAAGCATAATATTGAGTGAGATCATTCTAGGATGCCAGTTTTTACCTTGAATAGATATATTTGATTTGGTGCTGGGATCTAGATTATCTTTCCAAATTCAGAATTAACATGAGCTAGGTCAAATGCAGAAGGCTATTGGCTTTTGGCTATTGGCTAATGTGATCTTGATCTATAAGATATGGCTGTTTTATTTGACTTTATAATAAGCTACATAATCTGCTTCTTTCACAAAGTAACTGATTATTCTTTTAATTTCTTCATCAGTATGACCATTTTGCGCTTTTATTTCATAAAATTCACCAGGTACGAATCCTTTGTGATGGTGAAAATCCAAGTGGAACTGGAAGCATATTAGCTGGCGTTCGTCCCTTCCCTATGCTGCTGAATACGAGGAGAAGAAAAGGACTAACATGCCTTTCGTCTATTACAAGGAATGATTTCATAATCTTTATAAGGTATTCATCTCCATTCAGTGTATTTCCAGGAGTGTGTCACAAGCAGCTCAGTAGCCTGCAGCTATAGAGTACAATCCAAGCAGTACGGATTTTCATTGATTGGAATGGGCTTGAGAGTTTTCACTGTCCTAATATGGAGATAGCCGGGTCTCAATAACTTTTTGTGAGACACACGCTTTTCGAATTTTTTTTGGACCGATATGTATATGGAAATAGAGGGAGAGTGATATTTAATGGGAACATTCACTTTCATAAAGCTTCGTGAGTATTAGCGTATTTAGTTTTATTTTTGTAGAGTTAATTTTATAGAATTAATTTTGAGGTAAAGTGATTTATATTTGATAGTTTCTCTAAAAGTGATTATAATAGAAAGTAAAAAATTCTTACTTCTCCCAAAATTAATTCTAAAAACCAGAATTAATTCTAAAAATAGATAATCAAATATGATCAAAAACCTCCAAAATTAATTCTGAGAGTCTAGAATTGATCTTAAAAAATCCAAACGGGCTCCCAGATATGCTAGGAGTCATCTTTAGAATTGGTTGCAGTGAAAAATGAATCAGCAATCTCAAGCGAACTTTATTCGCAATATCAGGAGTTTGAATTTTCTAATGATCACCTTGGGTCGCTTCACCTAACCACCGCTTATGTAAGCAATTCTTGCAGGAAAAATAAAAAGTTGACCCCAACTAGATTGCTAACGCTCAGGTGATTTAGCATTACTTCACTACTTCGCCTTAAATAACATCAAATGGTTTGGCATTTAATTGAGGTTTTAATGTACTTTGGATAGTGATAATTTAGAGCAAAATAAATAACTAAATACAAAATAGTTGTTTTGCTGAATGGATTGTTTATTTGCTTGGGCTTTCCGTAAAATTACCCTAAATAAAACAAATTAATTTGATCATATTTTTTTCGCATCTCACTACTACTAGCGTAGTTGTATAATATGAATAAGAAGTTGACTCGATAAGAGGGCCGAGTCACTAAGTCAACAATTTGGCTACGAATCAAGTGGTTAAATAAGATAACTTATATAAAGAATGAAATTTTTTCTAACATTATACTATATGAAATTTACTTTTTATGTTTAATAAAATATAATTTAGTTATCATAATTCAATAATGATTAATTTATATTACAATCTAATACAACATAATAACATAAATACAAAAGAGGATTCCTAAAGGTTTTATTAAATAATTGAGTTAAAAAAATTATGAGCTAATATATAAGTAAAAAAGAAAGGAAATATTATATCATAAAATGAGCATGAAATATTCTAATATAAGATAAATAAATCTAAAAAATAGTATAAAATTATTTTGTAAAAGTAAAAAGAGAGAGAGAGAGAGAGAAAACTAAATCCAGTTGGTTAGATCGGATCAGATTAACTGGTGGATTAATATAAATTTTGGTTTATAAATCCAACTAAAACAATTTTAAGACTAGGTCATAGGTTTATTGATCTAACCATCTACACTAGTTTTAGCCATACAAGAATGGATTCTCTTGTATGGAAATTTCACATAATATTATCATATGTTGATTTTATCATTGATCAAAAAGTTGGACCAAGTATGGTATCCACAAAAGCATATAATTAATGGTGAAAATTAATGCATAAATTTGTCATGTGAAATTGTTATATGCAAAATCCATTCCTTGTGTCATACACCTATAATTTGTACACGACTGAGTACATGGTTTTTGATATGCAATTTGTGAGGAACATAAAAACAATACAAACAAATAGAGTTTTTTTTTCCTTGTTGAGATACCAAAGCTTTTATGCAATAGGAATAGATTCTTTAATTTAATTTTTCACTTGACATAGTCAAGTGGGATCTCTTATAATTAATTCTTTTATGTCACATATTTTATTTGAGTCTCACTTTTCAAATTAATAGTTAGAGATCACATTTGACTTTGTCAAGTGAAAAACTAAATTGAGATGATCCATTTCCTTTACGCAACTGTAATGTAAGGAAATCTCACGTATATAAAATTTTATGTACCAAATGAATCACAACTCTTAGCACTAATATGCTAATGCATGACGAACATGGATTGAATTCAGCAAAAATGGCTAATCTCCTACAATGTGATGATCTATGGTTCAAATTTTAATTGGGAAAAGTGCGCACATTTAATGTTCGATCGTATCTCGAATAAAATTGTTTTAAGTGAAGAGTACTTGTAAAAAACTTTATTTAAAAAAAAATGCTAATGTATGCCTAAATGGTTATGCTATGGTGGCATGGTAGATGAATTTTACTAGCGGGACAAATATAGAAAGGAGGATCCATTGAAAATTTTCGAATTTAAGATTTTGATTGTTAAATTTAATTTTTTTTGAAGTATGTATAATTGAAGTGCAAAGGTATGTGTTTTATTATTATTTTTTCGAAATTGCAATATTAAAGGGCTGCCTATTGTGATATTTACAACTTTATGAGTGAGATTTTCTTTCTGGTGGAATATTCATCGAATTTTTTAACTCAAATTTTGTTGTAATTTCGGTCACCTAGTAAATATTTAACCCTTTTTACCCCATTTTGATGTGGGGGAGGGGGAATGGGGTACATTGACCCTAGTATGAAGTATTTTTTTTTGGGGTCAATCCCCAAGTATAAATTAAGAGTCGGTTTTCACTAGGTATGGATCACTACTGAGGCAATGCTTGGTCCACAATTTTTTATCTTTTTTTGGGTCTCATTTTTTTCTCGTCGTTTTTATTTTATTTCTCCCAAAACTAATGAGCCAGAAGCCCATATTCAAAAAAAATATATATATAATATAGGACTCTTCCATTACAAGAGAGAAATGAGGATCGAACGAGGACTGGCCCAATAAATTATCAAGAAGTCACACAGGCGAAAGTTATTCTGACCGGAAGAAAAAGAGGTGAAAGTTGATAATGACCAAAATACACGACCAAAACTGTAGACCAAAATATAAAAGTCAGGATCAAAATAAAAAAGGAAAAGAAAAAATAAAAGTGCACTGACAAAAGAATAGGTGACCGAAAGACAAAAAAAAAAAAAAAAAGAATAGGTGAAAGAGTCAATGTCTTAATGACCTTAAATACAAGGTGAAAGTAAAAATAGTTGGAGAGTTGGAGATAAAAACAAAATCTTATGTACCAAAAAATATCTTGAGGCAGGGATGCTCACGGGATCCCAATTTTGTAAACCCAAAAAAAAAAAAAAAATTATTGCTATGGCAGAATTTAAATTATTTTTGTTTGTTTATAAACGAGTAGTCAAGGCAATAAGACCAGAAACAAGTGACAAGAGGAGATCACTTCTGCACAGGCTGGCACAATTGAATCAAGGGGAACCCAATCACTGCAAGCCACTGGAACATCTTTGTCCTTCAAATCTCATCATAGGAGTGTAATGCATCCCCTTAGGCTCTCATGTGTAGTTTTATTATTTGTAATGCGTGAGGTAGATACATACAGTACGCTGTAAACAGAGTTGTTAATTGCGGTACTTTGTGTGTATCTCTATTTACTTTTCATGTGAAAATCAAACATGAAAGGATTTATTTTCGTGTTTAACATTCAGTTCGGAGGCAGAGAGGTGTTAGCTGCTAGATTAGCCACCTTAATATTGTCACTACCAGTCCCAAGATGTCTGAATGAATTGGGCTTTGGTCTGCCTGATGGTGACAATATCCTGAACTATGTATTATAGGCGTTGCAGCACCATTGACCAAAGAAAAGAAAAAGGCGTTGCAGCACCAAAGGCTATAATTCTTCTTTCACTGCCCTCGCCAAAAGAAGCATCAGCAGTATTACTATCTAACGTGCCTTGAGAATACAAAATGGGGGACGGTACCACCTATATGCATAATTGTACTTTGCTGTTTGTTTGATTGTGTTTTTTGGAGTATATATCATCTGCATGCATGGAATGGACAAGGCTCGCTCGGAAGTGGCTGCAGGGTCACTCTTCTTTCCTTGAAAACTCGCATCATTTTTGCGTTTCCACGTGGACAATGCTGCAGATTAAGCCAGCTGCCCAAAGAAAAAGTAGAGACACTCGTATGGATATTTGGGGGAGGGGCATACCATGCAGCAACGTGTTAACCACTTTTGACCTGGTAATCTAAAGTCTATAATACAGTTTGAAAGGAGTGAGTCACCGAAATGGGCCTTAATCATTGGTCCGGTAATATATTTGGTACTTGAAAACTGAATAGGGTAATTCTTACTGGGTTACTGAATATATTTAACTAGTACCTACCTAATCATTATTTATTTACCAAATATAACAGTCACTCGTCAACTGATCTAGACTAGTTTGCAGGACTTAATTTGTATCTATAAATTAAATAAATTTCTCCACTAACCCAAATGTCATGTGTTGTTGGGTTGATGAGACTAGACTTAATCAGATCACTGCATGGATTGGGCCTTGACACTGACACTTAAGCGTCCGATTTAAGTAATCTTATATGGAAGGGCCGAAGCAGGGGCGGTTTAGTTTACAGCTAGCTCTCCTACCCCTACCCGCTGATTGAGATGTTAAACTGTACTAGTTTGAAATCCTTGCTAGAATCAATGATCCAGAGGCGATATATTCTCTAATCGAAATTAACGGCAAAAGATGAGAGAGAGAGAGAGGGTGTCATGTGTGTTTTTCATGTGTGTGCGTGCGTGATCACGTTGATGACGCTCTAACGCTTAATCATAGTCTATCTGTCAGCCTCTCTGTCCTGTGCGGTTAGTACTATTATTATAATAATAATACTTTCCATTCACCCCATTTGCTTTATAAAACTGTCATCCTTGTCTCTCAAATCAAACATAAACATAACGTGTACCCAAGTACAAAACACAAGTGATTCGGCACCAGCTAGCTACTTGAGTTATTTAGTAGGGATCCATACTCAGAAAAACAAGATCGGAGAGAACACCAGGCAGGGAGATCATCGATCATGACGATGGCGAGCAGCAGCAACGATAACAACAACAACAACGTTGGACAGTTTGGGGACACAACACTGACCAAAGTGTTCGTGGGAGGGCTGGCCTGGGAGACTCCGAAAGATACGCTGAGAGATCACTTTGAGAAGTACGGTGAGATCCTTGAAGCCGTCATCATTTCTGATAAGCTTACCGGCAGATCCAAAGGCTACGGCTTTGTAAGTATACATACATATCTCAAATCAATTATGTATCAAACTTGATAACTACATACATTGATATTCAATATTGGCCCGTTCATTCTCTTCTCCTAACTAAAAAATAACATACCTTGCGTGATTATATATCTATAATTAGAGCTGCTAATGGGTGTGTTGTGTAATGATGATATTATAAAAGGTAACTTTCAAGGAAGCAGAGGCAGCGAAGAAGGCTTGCGAGGAGCCAACTGTGATTATAAATGGGCGCCGAGCCAACTGCAATCTGGCTTCCCTTGGTGCACGCCGTCCAAGGGCTTCTTTCACCACTTCACCTCCTTCTCCTTCTCCTACTCCTCCGCAACCAAAAGGTGAGTAGTGACTAGTGAGTACTACACATTATTACACAGATGCTTTGAATTAATTGTGTATGTTTTGTAAATGAAATCAAATGCATGCACTGGGGTGATTATCAACAAGATGATATATGGAGGTCCAGTTAAGTAACACTGAAACTGTGTATGATGCTATATATACATAGGATCAAACGGTGGAGCACCGAGAAACGGCAATCAGGTTCAGTGGTATTATCCGGTGACACCTGCTCCCGCATTCCCCCATCACCCGCTTCCTTACTACGGGTAATCATTCACTGCAAATTTAATCCATTCCAACCGTGGTATTATTGTGAGGTTTTATTTTTTATTATGCATATATAAATGTTAGATTAATCGTAATTTACCCTTCTATATTATAAATTATATGTATTTTACTCCTTATATTTTAAAATATGTAATTTGATATCCTATATTTTTATAATATAATATATATTTTGACCTCAAATAAATGTACTATACTCCTTTAAATTTTTGGGTTATATGCGAATTGATCTCTGAATTTTTTAAATTGTGCACTTATTTGAGGCCAAAGTGCACATTATAAAAATATAGGGTGTTAGATTACACATTTTAAAATATAATGAAAAAAATATACATGACCTATAATGTAAGAGATTAATTGTAATTAACTCTAAATATTAAACCCTTTTAATTATTTATTAGTTTATAATTAAATTAAATATTTTTTCAAAATTAAATCCTTTAAATTTTTTCAGGTTTTCTTTTTTCTTTTTTTACCTCTTAATATAATGGATGATTTTTTTCTTGAGGGAATAATGGATTTATTTGTTTACCAACGATATTAAATATATTTTACTTTCTAATTTCATGTGCAGGTACACGCCCACCTACACTGCAACGGACATAAATTACAATTATAATTACAATCAGGTAAGGTGAACTCTTTCTCTTTTTTTTCTATTGTTTTTTTTTTTTTTGGGATATAAACAGGTAAGGTGATTTTATCGGGTACAATTGCACTATTTATTGCGTAAATCAGTAACCTTGTTCTATTCTTAACATGAAAAGAAAATAATTTTATACACAGTTATACCTAAATTCCTATATATTTTTTTGATTTAATTATTTTAGTTTCTATATACTTACATTACTAAAGTAAAATGGTGCATACTAAGCATATGCATTTTAGTTTTTAGCCGTACGAAATACGAATATTTAATTTCAATTTGTATTTGGAAATGGGTGCTGTGCGGTGTGTAGAAGCTGAGCTACGGCAGTGGTGGGGCCTACATGAATGGGCACATGTCCCCAGTGTACCCGAGCGCTGCTATTGTGGATGCGAATCCATTGATGCCAGTGTATCCTGTCTACGCCTTCCATCGATCCGAGACAATGGGTGTACCTGCCCACATCTTTCATCCAGCCCTACCGCCCCACTTTGCTACAGTGCCCCCCTCCATCACTCCTAATACAGGTGCGCCACATCCTTGTATCTTTCTTGGCATTACACCACGTGACCTCGTCATGTGATTCAGCTCAAATAATACTAGGTGAAATAAATAGTATTATTTGCGCATTAAACATGTTAGAACTAGTCCTTTCAAAGTTTCAAACTTTGACTGACTCGTTAATTTTATACATTATAGTTAGGTAAATATATAAAGTTTCAAATTACATAGACATGGACAATTTGTGTGGCTGTGGAATAGGTACAGTGGGCACAGGTGAATGCTTCAAGAGGGTGGCCTGAGAGGAGCAGAGTTGGCAAACAAGCGGTTGGAAGGTGGTGACTGCACACAGCAACATTATTACCTCATCTGTTGTGCCTCTGCTTTCCAATTATTTTTTTTCCTTTGTATTTGTTTTATTTTTAATTGTTAATCATAGATGTTTCATTGATGTGATTCTTTTATTATCTTTCTCTCCCTAACATCTCAGTATGAGCTGTGAATTGTGAACTGTTTAGAACAAGAAAAGGACAATATGTGCATGTGTATGTCGAGTCACCCATACATAATGGGTTGCTTTTGGTCACTCCAAGTCTTCAACTTAACTTTATTTTATTTCCATTTTTTAATAACGAAGTAGGATTATTCATTTCAGCAAAATCAACAGAGGGTACAAAGTCCAGGTTGGGCAATATGTCCCCCCATACCCCACTGCCACTACTCAGGAAATTTGCGCAATGAAATGAATGAATCTTCTTCGCTGTTCACCATGTACAATCGTGGGGTAGAATCTCTAAAGCACACTCCCAAGTTTAAACCAAAAATTTAGAGAAAAAAATGGTTTTTTAATAATTCAGCTTCGTTATTAATAATTTAATATTGTTGGTATCGTGTGCAGTATCTGGACCTAGATGATACTGTATCTAAAATCCATAAGAACAGTCAACGGTAAAAGCAAATATGGCCCCAATGATCGCTATATAAATAAAATATAATATAATAGCTGGGTTGGGCCTTACCTTGACGTCGTGGACAAGTGCAAGCCTTAACTATTGTACACAAAAGTAAGTATTGCGGACGTCGTCAGCCCATCGTGTAAGCCCGTAATCCCAAATAATAAGCAAATCCAATGTCCAAAATACAATCCTGCTAATATATAATTAACGAATCAATATTATTGTCTGGCTTTGATGAATATATATATAATTAATGAAGTAGATGAATCAATATAGTGTTAGTGAGTTGACTTGAACAAATTTACAATGTTGATTAATTAATATTTACATTCAAACGCTTATTTGATTATTATATTGTAATATTTTTTAAATGTTATAATTTGATATTTGAGATAGAAAAGTTACTAGCTCGGAGTTAAAAAGTTACAACACATTTTCAAATCTAACTACGCCACAATAAATACTCTGAACATTGTAATTTTTCAATCTCAAACTGTGCTTTTTTCTATGTCAGGCTTAGATATTTAAAAAACTTGTAACATATTATTTCCAAAAAAGAAGATAGTACCGAAATAAATGTCTTGCATTTATTACTAACTTGAGTTTGTACAATAAAATTGAGGCTTTTCTACTCCCCTTTTTGTCCCCCCATTTTGCACAATTAGGTTTAATTTTAAATTTATAGATTTGTATTAATATTCTTATACATAAATCTAATTGAAATATGATAATTTTTTAATATATAAAATTTTGTTACTAATTTCTACATTTTGAGAACAATTTTTAGTAATACTGTTTTTTTTTTCAATAATAATAAGGGAGGTCACATATTTAGGAATTGAAGGTTGAAGAAGCTTCCAGTTGAAATGATTATTTCTAATGGTGCATTGCATTCTTTAAAAAGAATGTACATTGAATTTAAAATAAAAGAAGAAATGAATATAAAACCAAATAAAAATGGTAGGGAAAAAGCTCTGTTTTTAATCTATAGTTGGGAAACTCAACAGCTATAAATCGCAGGGTTAACATTTTGGTCACAATTTAATGAATTTATGTAGATGGCACCCAGAGCTTACTAATTCTAGAATCAAAATATGGTACATGGGAGAGAATAGAACGTTAGGTTGAAGAATGAAGAGGAAAGTTTTGAAAGGTAGTTGAAGCCAACGGTCTTCCTTCCGTATCCCAGTTTCTTTGTGCTTGCCAAATCTAATTAAGATTTGTTGGAACGTGGCGCACCGCAAGATTGAGACATGCATGTATGCATGCATGGATGTTATCTTACTATCAATCACCCACTCTTCCGAGACTGGTAACAAACAGTCAGCCACCAATATCATCTACATATGCTATGCTGTGCTATGGAGCTAACATTATTATTATTATTCTTTCTTTTTTATTCATGTGTGCCTCTGCCTCTGCCTCACTACTACTGTGCCTACTAGTTTGGAAAAGAAGGAGGTTAAGCTCCGCATCCTCTTTCCTGCTTGCTTTTCTGGTCGCTTCACTTTTCCTCCCAAGTAAGTATTTGAAGGCTCAACTATTCATTATGGTTCCATAGATTATCCAATACTTAATGTGATTGTTATAGTTATACTAGATCATGTCATGGCATTTGGTTTTAGTTTGTGAAATTATACACGTTGCTGTTCCGACTAGAATGGGCAATGTGGGGAGCGTAACAAATTCATGGTTATGTTCTCAACTTTGGGATGAACTTCAATAGATAGTGATAACAAATAGTTAAATAACCATGTTATTAGTTATTACTACAATCAAATTTGTGGAAGTAGATTTTATCACATGGTTTGCTGGTTTATCTTTTTCTCCGTCGATAATTGTGGTTATAGACTACCCTATTGCAATTTATTAATCCTAAAAATGTGCCTACTTACCATTTTGATCATAAGTAATTACATAATCTGTAGCTGTAACATGGCTGAGGAACTGGATAAACCTTTGCTTGATCCCGAGAATTTCAACCGAGAGGGCATTGATTTGGTAAGTTCTCCATCAAATGCTGGATTCAGTATATTGTATTTTCTACTTCAAGCTGTACTGTAGAATAACACTTTATAATTTTGGTCAGGAGCGCATACCACTGGAAGAAGTATTTGAACAGTTGAGAACATCACGAGGAGGACTTTCATCTGAAGATGCTGAAGCCAGATTGCAGATATTTGGCCCAAACAAACTTGAGGAGAGGAAAGTAAGATCGGATTTCTTGAAAATTTCTGATTTCATGAAGTTCCTCATATAGAATATATGAAGCTACATAGAAGAAGAACTAGTTATCCAATAAGATGTCTAAGCACCTTGTTGGCTTGTTTTTTGAGTTACAACAATGTAGTAAGTTAGAACAGTCCAAACATAGAGCGTGATGGTTAAAACTTACGAATGAACAAAAGATAAAATAGTTGACAGATAATTGGAGGTTGATTATGAGCATAATGTCTGGAGTCCATCTTGAGAACTTTCACTTATCTCATATGCTTAAAATGCTTGTGAAGATGAAGGGGATAACATATTTGCTTAGTTTGACACTAATCCAGTGATATTGACATTGACATTGACATTGATACTAACATACTGCATACCCCGCACATGTCAATATTAGCTTCCTTCCTTCCCTCATTGACCAAGGTTTAAGGCATTACTGTTTGTTTCTTTCACTGCAAGAAATCTAATAACATATGATTTACACAATCAGAAATTGGGACGTCGTTTTGCTTCTCCCTTTAAGTTCGATTTAAGTTTTTCATCTGTTCTATGTTGTTTTATGGTTATTTATTTTAAAGCGGCAAGAGGCGATGGATTTTGTTTTAAAGTCACTATCCATGGCTAACTGAATAGCAATAGCATTATGCATCTAACCGAAGAAATTCTAACTATAAGCCCATCCTCAACTGTTGATACAGGAGAATAAAATATTGAAATTTCTAAGTTTTATGTGGAATCCTCTGTCATGGGTTATGGAAGCAGCAGCATTGATGGCAATTATCCTTGCTAATGGTGGAGTAAGTAGAAAACAAAATCATTGCTTTTCAGAGATCCTATTTTCTCTTCTATACCTTTGGTTCAACATTACATTTTTTTAACCATATCTTGGTTACTTATTTGGAGAGATAATTTCAGGGAGAGGGTCCTGATTGGCAAGACTTTGTAGGGATTTTATGCCTACTGGTAATAAACTCAACAATTAGTTTCATAGAAGAAAATAATGCTGGTAATGCTGCAGCAGCACTAATGGCTCGTTTAGCTCCTAAAACAAAGGTGTGATTCTTTTTCTATGACATCTATTTTTGGAATTCATCACCTATATGCCATACAGAGTGATAAAATCCCCTTAAATAGCTGAAATTGTATCAGTACTATGTTGTTATATTATTTTTGTCATGCTCATATTCCTTGTGCTTTGGGGTTTATTTCCCCTTTTTCATGACTAATAAAATAAAGTTTCCCAATTTTCGGTTCTACTTAAATTATAGGCTTGAGACTCGAGAGATGGGGAAGGGAAATATCTGAACTATATTCTAGTGCATACTCCTTCTGAACTTGTTGAAGATTCCTTGCATTTGCCATCAATGAGTGAAGTTGTCTAATATGTTCCAGGTTCTGAGAGATGGGCAGTGGCAAGAGCAAGATGCAGCTATTTTAGTACCTGGAGATATAATCAGCATAAAGCTGGGAGATATCATTCCAGCTGATGCTCGCCTGCTTGAAGGAGACCCTCTAAAAATTGACCAGGCAAGTCCTTGTGAAACAAAGAAAGAATTCTGGTAACACTATGCTATACTGCTACAATTGTTTTCTATTTAATGGTTTCACTATGTATACTTTCGTAACATAATGTTTATAATCGATGATGAATCAAGATGGAGTTTATATGATGTCTTAATTTGTAACAATTATACCGTTATTATGCAGTCAGCCCTTACTGGAGAATCACTACCTGTAACAAAGAAAACAGGTGATGAAGTCTTTTCAGGTTCAACATGTAAGCAGGGAGAGATTGAAGCTGTAGTGATAGCAACAGGAGTTCACTCCTTTTTTGGAAAGGCAGCACATTTGGTCGACAGTACCGAAGTTGTTGGGCACTTTCAGAAGGTAACTTCCGAAACTTTTCAACATATTTTGTATCAGGATTCCATTAATAAGAAATATGAACAAGCCAAGATGTTTACGAAGAGCTAAAGTTTGGATGATTAGTTGATTACTTAAAGGGTACAGTGCGTTAAGGATTGTTATTAGTGCTGCTAATACCAAGTCTGGCTGGATTAGATTATGATATACTAGCAAAAAAGAACTGTGTACTTTGTCCTCATAATTGAAAGGAAGAGTAAAGCATTTATTATGTATGAAAACACGCTTGAATGCAAGATAGATTTTGCTAGTTTATGATCAACCGCTCAAATTTCTAATTATGATCTCAGTGTTATTGCTTACTTTTCTGCAGGTCCTTACTTCAATTGGGAACTTCTGCATTTGCTCTATAGCTATAGGGATGCTACTTGAAATAATTATAATGTTCCCAGTGCAGCATCGATCGTACAGGGATGGAATCAACAACCTTCTTGTTCTCCTAATTGGAGGAATACCCATTGCTATGCCTACAGTATTGTCTGTAACACTTGCAATTGGCTCTCATCGTCTTTCTCAGCAGGTGCTACTTTTTAGCTACTAGCGTACAATATCATCGTAGCAGATAGAATGAATGGGATGAAGTTAAGCTTTTGTCTGCATTATTGACTACCATATTTAAAATGTAGAACATTATAGCAGATATTTGTGGTGCTGACTATGCTCTTTCTTTATTCCAACTTCATTCTTAAGGGAGCCATCACAAAAAGAATGACAGCAATTGAAGAAATGGCGGGCATGGATGTCCTATGCAGTGACAAAACTGGAACTCTTACACTGAACCGCCTCACTGTTGATCGAAACCTTATAGAGGTACAATGACATACAAGAGTACATTATCCTATTGTTAATATAAACACTAAATTTTTATATGATTCGAGGATTTAATATCTAAATAATTGGCTGAGAAGATAGGATTCAAAGAGCTCTAAAGAGGACTGCTGCACAGCAGGCAGCGTGAGGAGTAGTTGAAAGCATATAATGAGCAACTTATCATCATCATATAACTGCTACGCCTGCAGTTTTTTTCCAAAGCCTATGGAAGTGCATAACTATATGTTTAGAGAATTTATACTGACTGTTGAAGCATTTCATGGTTCATTCTTCATGAGATAACATAATCTAGTGGTCATCTCTGATTTTCCCTTCATTTCACAATTTTAATATTTTCTCTGGTGGATGGTGGTTACTATACGAAAATCTCTATTTTAGTTATCACTTGGCATTGCCTTATGAAAAGTGCTTAGTTGAACATGTTATTTCGCCATACTTTGACATGTTCGGTGGAACCGGAAATTCTTCCCCACCCTCAATAATATTCAAAAGCGCTGCCTTTTCATGTAGATTAAAAAGGTTGAGTTGCAAAAGGTCTCAAGATTAAACATTTTTACTACCAAGTGTTCAGATGATAATTTGTCATTTGTGTCCTAGATATTTTTGAAATTTTCCCAGAGGACTATTGGGAGGTATTGTCCTTACTTAGTTTCAGCTGCATATTTGACATGTTGAACAGGTCTTTAACAGAGATATCGACAAAGATATGGTAATTCTACTAGCAGCCAGGGCATCTAGACTGGAAAACCAGGATGCCATTGATAGTGCAATCGTTAATATGCTAGCTGATGCAAAGGAGGTACAGTTTAAAGATATCCATGCTACTTTGATACAGTGATGCATAAGTTTTCCAACCCTCCTTTATGATATGGAAGCATACTAACAAAAGAACAACGTTTTCTCCTTTTCTCTGCAGGCACGTGCAAACATCACTGAGGTTCATTTTCTACCTTTCAATCCAGTAGATAAACGTACAGCAATAACATATATTGATTCTGATGGCAACTTTCACAGGGCCAGCAAAGGAGCACCGGAACAGGTATGTAAATTCTTGAAAGATGTCGACCTTTTTGCATTTCCTTGCTGTGCAATTTTTCTTTGCCCTATTGCACATCTAAAACAAAGTTTTTGTTCTCAAAGGACCTTCATCCAAAGGAGAGAAAAATTCTTTGCAATCAATAAAAGAAACATCTAAATCAGTTTATTTGAAAGTTCTAGTTTTCTTTCATATAATCTAACTCACAATTTATAATCATAGTGTCGGATGTTTGAAGTGTCCTTTATTTTTGTATCAAAACTTCACAAAGCTTTTTTACACTGTTTCTTGAACACCAGATCCTAAATATGTGCCAAGAGAGAGACGAGATTGCCAGAAAAGTGCATGCAATCATTGACAAATTTGCAGAAAGGGGATTGCGATCTCTTGCAGTTGCTTATCAGGTATTGCAGCTTTGCATTCCTCTGTTTCTTGCTTTCCTGCTCAAAGAAGAATCTAATGAAAAAAAAATTAAAGATGTCAATTTGATGCGAACAGATACAAATTTCAAAACAAGATGACTGCTTGTGATTTGAGCAATTTTAGAATCACGGTAATTAAATTGTCTTACTTAGATAAGGGATAACTCTTTCAGGAAATTCCTGAGAAATCCAAGGATAGTCCTGGAGGTCCTTGGATTTTTTGTGGTTTGTTGCCTTTGTTTGATCCTCCAAGACATGACAGTGCTGAGACCATCAGAAGAGCACTTAACCTTGGAGTCTGTGTTAAGATGATTACAGGTAAGCATGAACTTACAATGGTATAACAGAAGACTATAATTTGGTACTTTGTTCTTGATTATGCAATAAGTGTTTATTTCTGGGCCAAAAGATAGTGTTTGATAAATTTTCTCTTGTTTCTTCAGCCTTTAGTGAAATAGCTATGTATATGCTAGTAAATTGAAATTAGCACTAGCAAAGGTAATCTATTTTCATTCTCTTTAAAGTGTGAAGCGAGTATTTTATTACTGAGCCAAAAGTTAATGTTTTATAGTTATTCTTTTGTTTCATTTCATAATTCAAAGTGCATTAGTTTTCTCTGTGCATGTAAATTCGGAAATAGGACTAGTTAAGGTGATCCTTTTCTATTTTATTAAGGTTTCATCTGAAAATACATGCTTCGATTTTAACTCGTAATTTGTCCCTCTGCTAGAACTTTTCAAAATATAATTTCTTCCAATATAGGTGGTTAAATATGTCATCCAATATTCAAATATTATTTGTTTGCACTTTGAAATGCTGAAGTTTGAATGTTGGAGGAAATATGAGCTAGTTTACATGTCAATGCAGGGGATCAGTTGGCAATTGCAAAGGAGACTGGCCGACGACTTGGAATGGGGACAAACATGTATCCTTCTTCATCTTTGTTGGGTCGTGAAAAAGATGAAAATGAAGCTCTCCCAGTAGACGAGCTCATTGAAAAGGCAGATGGCTTTGCTGGTGTATTTCCTGGTACATGAATTTGATAGTTAAGAAAATGAGTTGTTTGTCTCAGACATACATTTCACTCTCGGTCCTCAGATCAATGATAAAACATTGGTGTAGAGTGTAAACAATACGTGATCAACCTTATGACCTCTTATCTCAGTACAAAATCGTCAGCTGTTGGTCTATTTTTATTCCATCTTCCAGCTTTCGATATACTATATACCAGATAAGACAGAAAATTTTGTGATCAGAAATTATTATGCAAAATAAGCCATACTTACAATCGAAATAAGAAATGATACAAGCATGAAAACAATTCCCAGTCTGGACTCTGGAATGCTTAGCACCAGTTATGCAGTCCAGTTCAAAATCTTTGGATGAATTTTTTGTGTATGTGGTTATCTATTATTTTCGTAAATGCTGCTATTTCACCAAATCTGTTTACTGATTATTTTATCATCGCTACACTTTCAGAACATAAATATGAAATTGTGAAAATTTTGCAAGAAAAGAAGCATGTAGTTGGAATGACCGGAGATGGAGTAAATGATGCCCCAGCATTGAAGAAAGCAGATATTGGAATAGCTGTGTCAGATGCTACAGATGCCGCAAGAAGTGCTGCTGATCTGGTCTTAACTGAGCCCGGCTTAAGTGTGATTATCAGCGCTGTCTTAACTAGCCGAGCTATATTTCAAAGAATGAAAAATTATACAGTTGAGTGTCTAATCTTTCTCTTCTCGTCTATATTATCACATATGAATTTCATCTTTCTGCTTTTTTATACTATATAGCCTCAATCTTGAAAGCATGACTCTCGTAGTCTAAGCGTCAAACTGAAAAGCAGCATCAGATAAATACGGATAGTTCAGACCAACTGACATTATAAATGTAATAACCAATAATAATCCAAATAAGGTCTTACATGATATTTAATATTTATTTGAGACAAAATAATTGATAGTTTTCTTAAATGCAGATATATGCTGTCTCCATCACCATAAGGATAGTGGTAAGATAAGTTCCTGTCGTATGTTCTTATCTTTTGCATCTAGAGTGCCTTTGGACTTTGATATAACTTGTCAACCTAAACTCTTGCAGCTTGGTTTTGTGCTCCTAGCATTGATTTGGGAGTATGATTTTCCGCCTTTCATGGTCCTGATTATTGCAATACTGAATGATGGTAATACATCTTAGCCTGTAATTTTCTCTTTATAACTTCTCACCCATACGAGTGAGATCCATCACCAGGAATATGTACATGAACCATAAATATGTAATTAGGACAAATAACGATATGTAAGGTTTTTGTGCTCATAACTGTTTTTAATTAGGTACTATCATGACCATATCTAAAGACCGAGTAAAGCCATCCCCGACACCTGACAGTTGGAAGCTGCCAGAGATATTTGCAACTGGAATAGTCATTGGCACTTATCTTGCTTTGGTTACTGTCCTGTTCTACTGGGCAGTAGTTGAGACCACTTTCTTTGAGGTACAAAACTTTTTGTTTCTCTGTCTCTCCGTTTCTCTCTCTCTCATTCTCTCAGCTCTCAAATGATAATTTGATCTTATTCATGAAACATCTTTAAGCTGAATAATGTATTGCCGCAGACCCACTTCCATGTAGCCTCCCTATCCGGTGACAGTGAGAAAGTTTCATCTGCTATATATCTGCAAGTTAGCATCATTAGCCAGGCTTTAATTTTTGTTACTCGCAGCCGTGGGTGGTCATTTCTAGAGAGACCTGGAATTCTACTGATGTGTGCCTTTGTAATAGCTCAACTGGTAATGTAACTCAAAGACACATGTAGCTCCTGCAAGGAGGTTTAACATGTCCATTGCATAAATCTGATGGGAACATCAACATCCAGAAAAATTGCGACTAATGGGTTGGTTTTCACGTGAAAATTGGTCAGGTTGCCACCTTGATTGCTGTCTATGCACACATCAGCTTTGCTTATATTAGAGGAATTGGATGGAAGTGGGCTGGTGTTATATGGCTGTACAGTTTAATCTTCTATGTGCCATTGGACATCATTAAGTTCATAGTGCGCTATGCTTTGAGTGGAGAAGCCTGGAACCTCGTATTTGACAGAAAGGTTAGTGCAGCATTTTTCCTTCTTGGCCTCTTTGTTTTTGCCCCACTAGGATATGAGTCATATGACTTTGCTTATTTGTCCACTGATGAAATGTGCTTGTGTGTTTCAACAGACTGCTTTTACATCTAAGAAAGACTATGGGAAGGAAGACAGGGCTGCAAAGTGGGTTCTTTCTCAGAGGAGTCTGCAAGGACTCATGGCCGCAGACCTTGGGGCCAATGGAAGGCGGTCTTCTTTGATAGCCGAACAGGCCAGGCGACGTGCTGAGATAGCCAGGTACCTTAATTTATACTCATTTTCATTGTAGTAACAGTTTCTCTTTCGGGATCTCTATAACTATAATTTGCCTCACATTTATAGAGCACCCTTGACACCTTCCCTTTCATAATGCATGAAACAATGCAGGCTGGGGGAGTTGCACACTCTCAGAGGACATGTAGAGTCTGTTGTGAGACTTAAAAAATTAGACCTGAATATGATCCAATCAGCGCATACAGTGTAATAGGCCATGTTATTTTTCATGTCATGCCAATTAAAGTGATTTCACACCATACAGAACTGTTGAATACTTGAATTAGATTGTTAGTAGTACGGACTTTGCACTGTTAACTGGGGCACTGAAACGCTACACGAACGGGATTCTCCTGACAGCTTTTGCTCTTTCTTTGTACGACAATTTTTTATTGTATTTTGATAATGAGATTATCACGGGAGATTCACAAAGTCTTGTTGCTGAGATTGCGTTATGGACTAATAAAGCACCTCTGCGAGCGTGCAATTTTTATTTTATTTTTTTATTATATGTATCTAAGTGCCTAGGAGGACTGCTATATCGTGACTCAGTGATGTCACTTGAAATAACATATCACAAACACGATATAATTAAAAACTTGACACTAGCTTCTTATACCTTCGTTATCGGTTACATTTGTTGTAGTTTAGATTTTAGATGTTGATTGTTGAACATGGAAATATTTCACCATGGCTATTGCCTTTTTCTTTTGTTAACCCTCGAGTGTGCATGTTTATATTCGCATAAATGCAAAGGCGCGGTGTGAGAAAAAAGGGCAGTTCATCTGCTACAAAGGATAATACATTTATTTCAAGTTTTTATCTTGTGGCAACTGTAACAGCTAGGCTTCTTCTTCATTAGGAACAAAACAAACATTACAGAAAATCTTTCTTCTTCCAAATGAAAAGAATCAATCTCAGGGAAACCAAAACAAGCCTACCATAATAAAGGAGTGAAAATTCTTAGATAGAAGATATCTGAATGGAGCTCTCCTTTCCAAGTCTTATAGAGTTGATATAATCCGTGGGACAATGTGCGGAAATACCAGGAAGCGCCAGTCCTACTATCCTTGCCAATATGCGGAACCACCCTTCCTTATACTCTGCTCCTTCTACATATCCTATCGTTAAGCCTCTAATTAACTCCCAGATAGCATTCAGATGTCCTTGTAATACGAATCTGATTCCAAAGCAATTTCCATTTGGCTCCTCCTTCACCTTCTTTCATGATGGATAAAAATCCGCCAAAAAGAAAAAGTAAATACTGTGAAGTTAAAATGGATAATCTGACATAAAATAACACGTTAACTTTCTATAAATTGAAATTAATATAATTATCTTATACTTAATTTTCTAATAATATTTAAATGAATGAGTGTACAAACTCAACAACGAATCAGTTTGAACAAGATAGGAGGAATGCGGAAATGAAGCATGGCAAATGACACAGAAACAACAAACAAAATTCTACCACAAGGGAAGGGAAAAACAAGCAACTGGAGACAGAAAATACCCACCTTTTCAATATACAAGCTGTTGTAGTAAAGGCAGACTCCGAAGTGTTTGTATAAGAAGGTTTTGTCATCATAAGGCAACCTGGGGACAAGATCATTACAGTAGACCACCCTGAAGTACTTTGGAACAGGGCGTTCCAAATGAGCTTCCATGAACCTCCCAAGCTCCCTATTCCCTATCCTGGGTTGGCCAAATGTGTACACTCCAAGCAGCCTTTCCATTATCTCAGTCTCTTCATGCACCACAAGCACTGTTGGAAACATTATGGCAAGGGCTCCACCCAAGCTATGCCCGGTAACGATGAACTTTGCATTCTTGTGCTCCTCTAATAAGCATTTAAGTTTACTCCTCAGAGTGTAATATGCAGTCATCTCCGTTTTCTCTGGAGGAGTCTCCGAATTGGAAGATTGACCACATTCGCTTTGATCCACACCAGAATCACTGCCCGTTCCCGTGAACAATGATTCAGAATCCATGCGTTTTGAAGAGTAGGCTCCAATATTAACATCATTCGAAGAGCTGAACTTTCTATTTCTATTTTTCCCTTGAAGGTGATAGTGGAAGGTGGCAGGTTCAGCTCTATCTCCCAAGCCAAGGGCTTCTAGGAATCCGGTGTGGACTTTTCCCACTTTTGGGATCTCATACCAGGAATAATCAAAATCAGTACACCAATCATCAGCATCAAAAGGCTCTGTGCCCCTAAAGCTGACTAATATCAAGTTTGCATCCTTGGCCTTGTCACATAGAATAAACACTTGGGTGGACATCTCTTTTTGGAAATCTACCAATTTATGAAGCCAGAAGTAAGAGAAGGTACAAGAAAAGTTAAAAACTACTTTTCAATGTAAACAATGATACACTGCTTTATAGTACTTGTCCTCCTACCATGTCTTACCATTCCAGCAATTGTAGAAGTCCACAAAGTGCATCTGTAACTCAAAAGACACCGCACCGCACCACACCACACCATGTTAATTTCTTGTCGTTATGCATTGCATGCTAAAAAAGAAACACATAAAATTTAAGAAGAGATTAGACTGGAGTAACTTGCCCTCCAATGGCGGCTTACGACATTTTTAATGACTTGGTCATTCTCATATGCTAACTTGGAAGCCATGATGCAGAGGTCCATCAAAGCCCGGTTCCCCAGTTCCGGTTTCAAGGCTTCCCCCCTGCTCAAGCCCCTGTACAGGTCAGTTCTCCCGTCCAATTGACCAATTGTACTCATAAAAGTTTCCGTACCCCTTTGTGGTACCACCACTTCTCCTGTTCAAAAACGCAATTCAATTTCAATTGTAGCAACTGTCAATTCGATTACCTTGAAAATGACTTGGAACAACCATAAACAATTATTAGTATTAAATTAATAACCTTTTCGATTTCTCAAGTGTTGCTAAATTCCAATTCCCAACTAATTAATTTTATACTATCATTGTTGTGGACATAAAAACAAATTGGTAAAAGCAAAATGGATAGGTTTTAAAAAACTCGCCACGCATGAAGTTGCGAAGAAGGCCAAAGAAGTAGCCATTGTGGGAGAGAAGATTGAGGAGAAAGTCGACGAAGCAGCCAGTCCACTCCAGAGGCTTAGCGAAGAAAGCGATGATTTTGCAAACAACAACAGAAACCACGATGATCCATCTCTCATCACGAGTATGAGGATGAGTTTGAGCATAAGCATGAGTAGGACCCACCATTGCAGCACCTGAATCCTCATCGTCATGGATGTTGTTGTTGGCGGTGCCGGTGATGTCCATAAAATTGGAAAAGCTGTGATGGTCACCCACCAGTGCATAGCGCATCAAGTCCCTAACGCCGGCCTTCGCTGGACGCACGATCAGGTAGTTGAGGTGTATGGGGGTGGGGGTGGCGGCGGCCATGCTTCCTCAACTCAACTCAACTCAACTCAACTCAACCGATTGGGTTGGGTTGATGGGTTCGCGTGCTGTGCTGTGTTGTGTTGTGTTGTGTTGTGTTGGGGTCACAAGGCGAAGAAGCTGTTTATATTGTTCCTACATACATACATGGCTTGATCGGTACCTTATTCAATTATTTGATTTGATTTGATTTGATTTGATTCGAGTTGATTTCGATTCTTCCATTTGTTAGCTGGCTCCAAATTAGAGATGGGAATGTAATGTCAGTTGTCTGACAGGTTTAGTTTGTTTGAGAGGTGACGTGTGACGCAGCAACAAACGCGGGAAGCAAGCAAAGCAACTTTCTTAGTTAGGTACCAGAATGAATCCAGAATATACATTTACCGTTTCGTTTGCAACAACACAGATCAACCTGTCTTTTTCTGGCCCATGCCGCTGCTTTTGCCTTTTTACTTTGGAATTTGGACTCGCGCAGGTATCCCCTGTTGCTGTTGTTTCTCACAACCCAAAAACACTTTTCTGGCTACTAATAATCATATATTGATAACGGATAAAAACAATTGATCCCAGGGGCGACTTTTTTTTGGTTAGTTAGCATTTTAATTTTTAAAATTAAATATATTTATCTTCTTTATAAATAATATTAATTATATTAACGAAAAAATTCTATTTGATATTTGAATTAACAAAAATAATATACATAATATCTTATAAAATAAATTATATTTTTAAATCTATTATTTACTGTAATAAATAATATTTACAAAGAAGACAAATATATTCAAATTTTCAAAGCAAGAGAACGAGCTTTGAACGTTAAGTAATTAGAGAATGAATTTAAAATATTATTATTTAGAAAACAAATTTAAAAATAAAAGAATAATGTAGGAATTATTTTTGCCTTAATATTGCTTATATTTATAGTATTTTTCATTTAGAGCTGTTTAGATAACACCACTGATGATTTTTTTTAACTTTTTATAAATCAAAAATCATATTTTAAACTTTTTATTATATTTGGTTATACAACTTATAATTTTTTAAAAAGTTATTTTTAGTATTTTTTGAGAAATTAAAATATTTAATTTTTCAATAAATACCTTTTAAAATACTCAAAAGAAGCAATTTGTTACTTAATATTTAAATATAAAATAATTTATTTATAAATTACTTTTTAAAAAGTCTTCTTGCATAAGCACTTAAATAAGTTGTTTTCTAAATAGGCCATTAGTACTATTAGAACTAATAGTTTTCCAAATAGTATTAGAACCAATAGAACAACTGGTTTTTAAGTAAGGAGTTATGTCTGAGTTTTCTGAATGAAAAAATTAGTGTTAGAGAATTTTTCCTTACAATAGACTGATTAACTTATATTAGATTAGTTGAAGTGTAATGAACTATAAATACTGATAGTTTTAAAAAAACAAAAAACTACTTAACAATATTCTTATTGTAAATTTTGTCCAATTTTTATTTAATCATTGTAAATTTGAAAAAAGATTAATTTTAAAACACTGTTAATATAAAATAATTTTATACTAATATCTAATTATATGTTTTTATTTGTATGATTTTTAAAAAATGAGTAATTGAATTAAGAAATTTTGCTGATTTGACAATATATAGTTAAATATCTATGTAAAATTTGTTTATACTAATAGTATATAAAAATTAAATTCATTCAAAAATACATTCATTTATATATTGTTTCAGGTGATGTGAAAAGTAAGTTAGAATATATTATTATTATTAGACCAAGAAAAAGCTTTCTTAATGACCAGAGCCATTTATATCATTAACTAGTCGTTTGACTTGTGAAATGCATGGGGTGATAAGAAAAAAATACTTTGGAATTTAATAAATATTTATTTTGTTTCAAAATAATCATCAAAAAACAAAAAAAAAACATATAAATTAAGAAACTAATAAATTGATTATAATAATGGTACAAAATTGTATAAATAAATGAAATTATTATTTTATGAAACAAAAGTAAGTAAATACATGTAATTAATAGCTAGCAGAACTCTATTTGTACATAGACATATCTCGACATACAAAGCAAGAATTGTGAGATTGGTGATAAGACATTTTAAAAAATATTAAAAAATAAAACATCAAATATTTTACCGGTGGATTGACATGCATGTGGGACAAAGATATCCGCTTGCTATGGTCATATAACATTGCTCTAATAGCTATTTAATCATCACAATTAAATTAAGAGTATTATTGAAAAAATAATTAATACTACTTAGATATTAAAAATAGATAGATATTCTAAAATACTAAAATGTTCGAAACTTAACAGATATATTGAAACTGATAAAATAGTAAAAAAAATTTGATGACAACTTTTTATAAAAAGTAAATAGTAAATAATTAGCAATAATGTTTATGATTAAAAGTAAATATTTCAAAGAATTGTTTATATACGAGCTTCGTTTCAAGTTTTGATCTTCATATATCATCTTGTATTATAATAAAAATAGACATTACTAATGAAGTTTGAAAAAACTTGATAACAAAATGCAATAAATTAAATGAAAAATATAAAATGAAAATTCATACCTGAAATTTAAATATTTTGAAACACCTCTAGATAAATAACATTTTCAGTTATATTGCAAGGGTTTTCATTATCATCTAAAATTAGTATTTTCAAACAACTTTTTGATTTCACTCTTGAGATAGCCATATAAAGTTATCCATAAATGAAGACAGGTTTGGGTAAAAATAGTCCAACAAATAACAAGGATTGACCTTGACTTTTATTAATGGTCATAACAAAGTTGAAAATAATCAGGAATTGTCTTCTTTGAAACTTTAGAGGTATGCTAACAATGCTTTATCCTCAAAAAAGGCATAAAATCAACAATACTCTTTAAAGGGGAAGTTGATTCTAAAATTAAAAATTTCATTGGAATTTCAACTTGTACAATTCTGTCATTATTCACTCCTAGCTTTCCATCTCCAATTTTAATTATCCACTTAGCAAACAATTTCAATTTTGATTCTGCAAAAAGGGAACTTGTTGCTTGTAATCTCACACTTTTTGTCAGTTTAAAAACCTTGCAATGAGGCAACAAATTTGATGAGTTTGTAGTAGCATTTACAATATCCTCTCTTGAAGCTCTTGGAATAACTGGAAGTATCTAACAAAAGTCTCCCCCAAGAACAACAGTTTTTCCACCAAATGGTTTGTCTCTAGAGTTGCTAGTTGAGAACTTCATAATATCTCGCAATGTACGATCCAACAACTCGAAAACAAACTTATTTATCATGCATGCTTCATGCCATATATTAAGACTTGCTTGTTGAAGGAGTTCTACTTTCGGACTTCCTTACTTGATAGCACACGTTGACAACTCAAAAAGTGTTAAAGGAATTGAAAATCGAGAATCAGCTGTCCTCCCACCAGGTAAAAGCAATGAGGCTATGCCACTCGATCCAACTTTCAAAACAATTTTGCCATTAGATCTAACAACAACAACATTCAAAACAATTATAAACTAAAGTCTTGTTGATTGAGGCATGCATAGTACATCCCTAGAGGTAACGAAATTAGAAATGTTCTGAGCTAAAATAGCGGGCTTTAAGGACAATAGTTTCTAACAAACATTAGCATCCATAGATCAAAACTAAAGCAATGAAATTATAAAGGCAACTGAACGCAGTCCCATATTAGTTACTTATTGTAATAAACTGAAATTTTACTGTCATTTTGTTTGTTACTTATTTTTCAATAAAAAAAACATAGCAGAGCGAAAAAAACAAAACAAAAGACATAGCAGAACAAAAGAAAGAGTTGAGCCAAAGAAAAAAGGTCCAAACATAGTAAAAGAAACATAGTAGGGTAAAATACACAACAAAAAACCAGCTGCTGAAAAAACATTAGTAGCAAAATCCATCAAAAAAAAGGATCGCAACAACTCCTATAATGTATATCAACGCTCAAAGACATTCTTCTATCAAAATGATGTAGCATATCACAAGACTTATCATTGAACCAACTCTGATGTAGCATGACAGCAAATGCATAAAACAAGACATTAGCAAAAAAATCTAGCCAAAAAAAAAAAAAAGGAGCTGCCAAAACTCCTATAGTGTATATAGACACTCCAAGACATTCTTCTATCAATAAATTGTTAGTGTTGCTAATAATATAATACATTATCAATAATTACAAACAAAATGGTGTTATAACAATATAGGATAGTAAGCATGCTAAAGAAAGAAAATAGCAAAAATAGAGCATGTGATAGACCTACAAACTCATCCTTGAAAACCATTTCAATGGAGTTTGTGCTTTGTGGATTGTTGAAATTTGGGAGAGTCCATAGCCACATGACTTGGACTTTAACTCTCCAGCACTCCCTAACAGAAGTGATTTTTTTTCCAAAGGATCGATTCAATTTGACATCATAGTGAATGAGCGAGGAAAAAATATGACAATTAAAGGTAAGGATGAAAGTTAAAACAATAAGAACAAAAGCTACTGAAGAGAAATTTAGGTAAATTGAAAGGGATCAAATGAAGAAAAGTGAATATAATTTATCGACTGGAAATAAGAAAGGGAAATAATTCATCATACTTACTAGCTTGATTATTTAAGACAAATTATACCTGATTTGATCAAATTATATCAAAAACCCTCTCATTACACTCAATTTGCAATCCATTTCTTTCCCTATTTATCATTATATAAAACCTAATTAACTTATATAGAGTAATCTATATTATTAATCCAAGGAAAATGAGTAAAATAAGTAAAATCTGAAAGAGTATTCTTACTTGTTTTATCCCATTGAGAAAAATACTTGAAATAGACATGAATTTGAACAGCAATGGATATGATTTAATCCCATGAGACCAAAAACTACATCACATTGAGAGAACAAAAGGGAGAGTGGTGTGATATTGTGATATTGTTGTATTGATTGTAGCAAAACATGGGATCTGAAATCCTAAAATTATTTTTTCAGAAATAAGGACTTGACAGCGTTCTAAGAGAATACAACAACATTACAGGGAAGAAGAAAATGTTATACCTTCATTCTTTCTATTATGTTTTTGTTGCATTTATATCTTTCTTTGTAATCGAGCTTGTTTGGTGTCAGGAAAGAAAGGAATCTTATTGTTGTCCATGCCTTTTGGAGTTTGAGAAAAAAAAGATGAAATTGTTGAGTAGCGAAAGAGAAGAAGCGAATAGTTTTATTATATCATGAGCCTTTTAACTTCTTTATAATAAATTAAAATATAAAGAAAATAATAGGTTTATATGACAAGTAAGGGGAGCACGTGAAAAAGCAAAGAAATTGAAAATAAATTATTCCAAATATTTGCAATGTACTAAACTTCAAAATTAAAATAAAATTACAGTTCTAATTTTTATTTAATTGGTTTAGAACTTATTTTATAGATGGAATAGAATTAATGTTTGAAGAATTTTTACATAACGATTCTAGATGGGAATTATTTTTTTTTTAATTGATTTTGAACTTATTTTATAGATACAACAAAATTACGATTCTAATCTTTTTTATTAAATAGGGATTTAGAGAGGAAGTAGATATTCATTACATTAAATATAGAGTGAATAATGAAATTTAAATTTTATTTAAAGTAATTTTAAAAATTCTTATATGTCTTAAATAAAAGTATAGAGAGATATTTTAGTAAAGTATTATTTAAGAAGATTAATTAGAGGAGAGAATCAAAATAATATATTACTGCTAATTAATTCATTGACTTATTTAAATTTTTAATAAATAAAAACAAAAAATAAATTTTACAAATCAATAGCAACCTCATGAGAAAATGACAGATAGATTAACTTTCCTTGTTATGTGTCAAGATTATTAGAATTACTAGATTTACTTATTGACTGTTATTTTTCGTTTTGGATAAGAGCAATTTAATGTGGGATTTAAGAACTATAATAACCCGAAACTATTCCCTTCGCAGTGAACAATTTCTAGACATTAAATCATGGTATTCCAAAGATCTTCATCCATAAAGCAGGTATAAGCATGATCTCTCATAAAATTAAAGTTTCTTTTTTTTTTTCTGTACAAAATAGAGTTCCATGTAATGTAAAAGTTAAATCATGGCTTTTATTGTTAATTAATATATATTTTAAAGGCACATATTAGACAATTAAAATAATATTGGATTTAATTTGAATATATGCTGTCACATTAATCAATATAGTTGACTCTTACATCTATTACTTAAATAGTCATATAAATGAAAGAATTTGTTTAGATGATAGTGTTAAAAAATTTTATACAGTCAATGCAGCTAAATTAAATTCAATAATATTTATTACTTATCTAGTTAATTAAAAAGAATTAACTAATTTAAATATAATAAGCATGTATATTTTTTATTTAATTTCTTATTTTTCAATGTATATTCTTAAAACAAAAGGTAATAAAATCCTTTTTATTAATTACATGTTGGGCAAAGTTTACCATACTGATAATTATTTTGTACTTTTAGATACTTGGCACTAATTAATAAATTTTGGGAAAGTTGGAGAAGAATAAAAGATTATTTCGAAACAAGCTTCATACCAAAGTGAGTAACAATACGGGAAGTCAAGCTTATTTTTATGAAAAAGCATTTTCCTTTTTTTTTTTTTTAATGTTGTAAGGTTTTTCGATAATTTTTAATATGAAGAAGAATGTCCACACGAGTATTAAGACTATTCCTCTCTACAAATATTTCTTCACGAGCTCAATGCCATAATATTATAAGATTTCTTAAACTGCAGGTTTGAAACTGGTTATCACTTAAATCATGCCTTGTGGTTGTGAAACATCTCATTATGATTTAACAGTTATATAATAATAATTATTAGATAATTTCTTATATTTTATTTGAAGTTTTTTTCTTTGGTACAATTTTCTTTCAAGTTTTTAATGACCTGTAACTTTTCACAACTGAATGACAACCAGTTGAATATCAGGAAGGCGTAAAGAATTCGAGTGAAGTGCAAAATATTATTATTTTTATGTGAAAATATTACTTACTTAATAATTTAGACGGTTTACAAATTTTCACAGATATAAAGTTTGTTTATCCAGCCATATGCCAAATAAAAAAAATATAAATAACACAATTTACCTAGGAACAACTCGTAACGATGCAAATAACGATGGAGGACATGGTCGTTGCCCATTGGCTATAATGACAACAGTGCCCTTGATAGCAAATAGCAATGCAGCCTTTCTATCTCGCAACCCATGGGGCACTTTGGCCTTTTTGTTGCAAGTTAATGGCCTTAAGGCCGTTTATTGGCATAGCCGTTCGGCTTGCTGGCCAAGTTGGAAATGATCTTCGATTTGTTATTCTTCGCAAGTACAATGAAAAGAAGGCAAAACCTCTATTTTTTGTGTGGGACGAAATTTTCGAAATATGAATCAGATTTAAAAGTTAAATTGTGGTCCCTTATTATTTCAAAAAATGGGTATATTAATTTTTTTGTATAAAAATTTTAAGTGATAGGAAATGATTTAGAAGTACTAACATGTCCTTCTTTTTATATTATGAAAAATCACAATGAGATTTTCAAATTTTAGAAAATTAATTTGTCATTCAAAATTTTTAACAAGGACCAAAATAAGGATTTTCTCTAGAAATAAAACTCAACAGTCACCATCTATATGCAAAGACAAATCCATAAAATGTTTAAGGCAAGGCAAAATATAATGAATAATATAATTAAAGAAATTAATTTGCATGTATTGATAATATAAAATAATTTTATACTATTATTTAATAAAATTTTAAGGAATTGCCACATTATCTTAGATAACTATCCACTATTATAACCATCCAACATGATTTGACAATTCCTCAATTTCTATTAGTTGATAATATAAAATTATTTTATATTATTAATATATAAAAATTAATCTCAAAATTAAATAGATATGATAAAAATTTATTTTGATATACAATTAATATCATAATTTCATTTAATCTGATTATATTTATATATAAATTTTTATGTAAAACCTAAATCTAAGCTTATAAAAAAATCTAATTAAAAATAAAAATTAACATATGACTAAATTATGTGAAATTTTATGGTCAGGTAAGAGAGCCTCCCAATTAGTCCGCGATAGTGTCCAGTATCCTGCAGGAGTTCACCGTCTGTAGCACTCAATTTAAGATTGGGGTCCATAGACAAAGATGCTAGTTTGGAATCTGCAAAACCAGTATCTTCTAGCAGAGATAAAGTGTAGCTTCTTTGAGAAAGACAAATGCCCTGCTTGGAGGAAGCAATCTCCAAACCCAGGAAGCACTTCAATCGGTCTTGCCACTCTCGGCATCGACAATGACAACGAAGATGAAGTTCAAGGTGACAATGACGCCGGAGCGGTGCAGAACGCAGTACGAGGAGCAAATGCAGAGGGAGGAAATGAGGTCATCGTAGCTGAAGATGAACATGTGCTATTTGATGGTAATGGCAATCAGCATAGGATGTCTGATTAAGCATCGGTCTTGTTTTTCTCTTAGTTTGATTTCAGATTGTGCCAGGCACCTGTGATGAGGCCCTGTGTGTAGTTTCTTTTGATTTTTTTCGCCTCAACAAACACCGTTCGAATGTAGACAAAAGAAAGAAAGAAAGAAAGAAAAAAAAAAAAAAACATAGTACTATTTTGAATAGATTGTTGCATAACTAGTAACGAGTCAGAGGCGGTGGCGTTCGTGCGGCCGTGACGGACGTCGGGGAGATGACGAGGCTGCACGAGTGCATCGTCCACCAGAGGGCCCTTGACCTCCTCTCGCCGCGCGGCGACCTCGGCGAGTCGTTCCGTTTTGACTCGTCGTGTTCGACCAAGTTGGCTCTAACTTCCCTTCGCGAGTTGGCACGCGCGCTAGAGAAGTTGGGCCTGAAGATATTTGACGAGTAGTCCCTTTGTAAAACACCAAGTGGCTGAATTGTACTTGGAAGAGGTCCTCTGGGTTATGCAGTTGGGTGAGGATTACACTGAGTTCATGATCTCCAAGATCAAAGGAATTGGTCCCTCGCGCAAGTAGGGCTGGCACGAGTGGTGATTTCAGCAAAGTGGCTCAGGATCTAACTGTAGGGATTCTTCGCGGTGGAAAATGACAGGAAGGCTATCAGGATTGATGAGCATGTGCCTGACAACCTTACCACTTCTATGGTGGACGATGTGTTCTATGCGGTGCAGAGTTGCTTAAGAAGGGCAATGTCCACTGCTAATATCATTTGAGTTCTGTTGTGGCTGTTTTCAGTGGTGCGAGTAGTTTGTTGAGCAATGAATATCATGAAGCCAACAGAGCCAAACCTTGGTGCAAAGTTATTCTTTGTTGGCGTTGGCGTGCACAAGACTGGGACAGAAATTGCAACGGCTTTAAATAACATGGAGGTTTAGCAGCGAATATGTTCTGAAGCTAAAACACGAAATTGAAGAACAAAGTGCTGAGCTAATTGCGATATTTTTAGTACCTTATAGTTATGTTCATCAAAGCAGTAAATGTGCTTGGCACATCATTAGACTTATGCATGGTGTGCTCCATGTTCCAGTGGAAGGCAATTTGATATTCCTAGAGGTTAGTCATAAAAGAATTTGATTTTTATTACACACAATCATGATGAAAATCGACAGAGCAGTTATTTCTGGAAGCGTGTGCATGGATTTTCTGTATAATTTAGTCTGCACAGGATGTAGTTCTGAAACTGTGGTGACAGGGGTTGGAGTTTGATAATAATGCTGTGCCCATATGATCAGAAGTAGAGCTTTGAGTGATATTTAAAAATAACATTTACATAAAATGATAAATATAGAAGGACATCAATATTGAACACAACAATTTTCATGTTTGCATTTTGGCATCTTCAAAATTATAGAAGGACATCATTATTCCTTGAGTGGTGTGAAAGACAGATGGTCAAATTTGTATCAATTCCTAGCTAGCTGATATTGGTTACGTAAATTTGTAGATAATTGGTTAGAGAAATGCTCTCATAGTATGCTTTGGAAATGATATTTTTTATCATTCTCACTTTAAGAACTATAACTTAACTGTCTAATGCCGTTATTCTTTTGAGAGTCTTTTTTTCACAATCTTGGTCAGATGAGGATCCCACAGAGAACTCTTATTTATCTAATTATAAAATTCTCCCAGGTTCCTTCTGTTGTTCGGTACGTCCTATGGTTAAGAACTACATTTCTTTGGTACTGATAGCGACTGATGTAATCTCAAAGTCTTGTTGGGAAGGATCCTCCATCCTTCTTATTAAACATTGGATGTTTTTTGCAACTTTGCTAATTAAATGTGACATACTCGTCTTTAGCTTCCACAACTGCTGCCTCTTCCCCCTTCGTATGAAGTGAGCTTGAAGGTGGAACAGAGTTACAGTATTTTTTTCCCCTTTCCAAATTGGTCCTCGATATGTATAAGATCTGGTATTTTATGGAGCCATAACGTCTAATAAGAGTCCTGAAATGCATTGATAGTTGATATGGCAGTTTTCTTTTCCTATATAATACATATCGTTGTAGAATTGTAGCATTAACTGACTGAATTACTTTATATAGGTTTTTCCTGCACCAGCTGATCGAGAAAAGGTAAAATCTTGTTTGTCTGAGTTGGCAGATAGCAGCAACGCTTTCAAGCAAGCTCTGAATGCTGGTATAGAACAATTCGTGGCAACCATTGCGCCACCAATACGACCAGTGTTAGACAGTGTAGGAACAATCGGCTATGGGCTTTCTGAGGCTGAGTACGCAGATAATGAGGTGAATGACACTTGGGTACAGAGACTTCTTATTACAACAGATAGTTGAATGTCATTCGTTGATCATTGATGTAAGGTATGTATACACCGGCACTTACACGGGTTAATAGTAACTGTGGTTAACAGTAACTAACACATAAATAAGTAAATGTTGCTGTAATACCCCCTCAAGTTGGAAGGTATATATCAATAACTCCTAACTTGGATAAGCTGCGAAAAGGAGAAGAAGGAAGAGCCTTCATCAATATATCAGCCAGCTGATGATTTGTCCTGACATGCACCAATCAGATGAGACCAGAATTCACCTTCTCCCTCACAAAGTGACAATATATCTCTGTGTGTTTGGATCTCTCATGGAATTCAGAGGACATGTAGAGGCTGTCGTGAGACTTAAAAAGTTAGACCTGAATATGAGCCAATCAGCTCATACAGTGTAATAGGCAATGTTATTTTTCATGTCATGCCAATGAGAGTGATTTCACTGATGGGTTTCCTTCTTTAGTGGAGGAGAGAAGTTTCCTTCTTTAGTGGAGGAGAGAAAAAAAAAAATAACAAAATAAATAGTAAATAAAAGAAAGAAGGTACGGGAGAGTTTAGAGGAAATGAATGGCAAATGAATGAGGGAAACTCTCCTTCATTTAAGGCCATCAATTAGCTAGCAACATTGGCTATAAAAGCCAATTGCCAGTTCATTTTCTATCATCCAGTAGAAAACCAAACCTAGAGTTTTGAGAGAAAATAAAATCTCACTTTTATGTGAGAAAGCGCTGTCTGAGGAGAAAAATAAAGAGAGTGTTTAATGTAGCGTATTTGGTGAAATTACTTATTCACGTATTCTCATTATTTTTTCATAGTGGAAGATAATTGTTATTGTCTCATTGTGATTACACAAAGTGTGGGAAAAGTTAGATTAAGGGATTATAAATTGTTCATTTGGCCTTGTATTAGGCAATTTTATTTCTCTTATTTCCCAATAAGTGGTACCAGAGCTTGATTCATTACACAATTTAACTTGTGTCATTCACAATGGAAGAGTCGAGCCTCGGCGTCATCTCTGACGATGATTAAGTTAACTCTTCAAACTACTCCATTTGGAAGCCCAGAATGGAGGACATCCTTCTTTGCAAAGATTTGTACGGCCTTTGCAAAATGAAGGGAAGAAACCCGAAGCCAAGTCACGATCTTGTTGGACTTTGATGAATAGGAAAGCGTCCGGACAAATTCGACAATGGATAGACAAGTGTCTTTCATCACGTGGCGCAAGAAACAATTGCGTACGTTATGGAGCGAAACTAGAGTCCATGTATGAGAGAAAGGCGACCCGAATAAAGCGCTCGGCGATTGACGATTAGTGAACCTCAAGTATAGAGACTCGGAGTGTTTACGAACACTTGAGTGATTTCCAAGGATTGAATCAACTCACCAATATGAAGATGGTACTACGATGACGAATTGCAAGCATTACTACTTCTTAGTTCATTGCGGACAAGCTGGGATACACTTGTGGTTTCATTGAGTAATTCAGCACCACAAGGTGTTCGACATTGAACATAGTAAAGATAGCATGTTTAATGAAGAATCAAGAAGGAAGGAACAAGGGATGCCAAGCAGTGAGGCACTTGTCACGAGAATATCGTGGAAGAAGCAGCAACAAGAAATTCCACACTAGAGATAAAGTGGGGGTAGGTCAAGAGATAAATTTAGAGGAAGGTCGAGGGACAAGAAGAGGCGTGAATGAATGCTACTGCCATGAGAAAGGTCATATAAGAGAGAATGCAGGAAGCTTAAAGAGAGAGCAACAAGAGAGCAGTGATGCAAGTAGCATGTGCTACCACTTTTCATGGAGATGAGAGTAATCTTTATTTGTGATCTTTGGTCATGTTAATTTGACATCACAAGATACATGTTGGGTCGTGGATTACGAGCATCGTTTCATGTAACCTCACAAGAGATTTCTTTACTACCTACACAAGCGATGATTTTGGTCATGTGAGGATGGGGAATGATAACAGATCCAAGATTGTGGGAAGAGGAGATGTCTCACACAAAGAAACAAACCTTTGGTTGTCACCTAACATTGAAAGATGTGAGACATGTTCACGACATGCGTCTCAATCTAATATCCACGGGGCGCTGCTAGGCGAAGAAGGCTATACTAGTGTGTTTGGGGGTAGGAAATGGAAGCTGCGTGGGTTCCCTGGTGATAGCTCGAGGCAAGAAAGTCAACACTCTTTACGTTATAGAAGCTAAAATCAATAATGGGTGTGTTAATGCCCTTGGAGAAGACTCCTCGGTCGAGCTATGGCATAAGCGACTTGGACATATGAGTGAGAAAGGGCTTCAAATTCTGGCCAAAGAGATATATTGGTAGGTTTGAAAGGAAAAAATATGTCTCTTAAACCATGTACCACAGCTTGGCTGGAAAGCAACATAGAGCTTCTTTTCGCTACTGAGGCCCATAGAAGCAGATGTTTTAGATCTTGTGCACTCGATGTTTGTGGTCCAATGACCTCTAGTACACATGGAGGTGCAAGGTACTTTGTTACCTTTATTGATGACCACTCCGGGAAGGTTTGGGCATATGCCCTCAAAACAAAAGACAGTGTTTATAGTATTCAAGCAGTTTCATGCTAGTGTTGGCGAGAAACTAGTAGAAAGTTAAAGTGTGTATTGCACCGATAATGGAGGAGAATATATGGGAGATTTGGACATTATTGCATGAGTAAAGGAATCCGGCATGAGCAGTGCATTCAGAGAAGACTCCTCAGCGCAATTGGCTGAAAGGATGAAACAGAACAATTGTTGAAAAAGTGAGAACAATGTTATCTCATGCCAAATTACCCAAAAGCTTTTGGGGTGAAGCTTTAATATGCAGTTGATTTGATCAACTTATCCCCTTGACCCATTGAATGGTGATGTTCCAAACAAGGTTTGGGCGGGTAAAGATGTATCCTACAACCATTTAAAGGTGTTAGGTTGTAGAGCATTTGTTCATATTCCTAAAGATGAGAGATCAAAACTCGACTACAAGTTGAAGGAATGCATCTTCATAGGATATGGAAATGAAGAATTGACTACAGGCTATAGGATCCTATCGAGAAAAAGATTATAAGAAGCGAGAGATGTTATTTCTTTGAACACAGAATATTGAAGATACTCGAAGGGAGTAAAGCCTATTAGCTCTAGTGAACATCCAATCAACTTGGATCCAATTCCTCTTCCGAGTTTTATGGGGAGATGTAACTTGAGAAGATATTGGAGATCTGAGAAAATGAATCTCAAATTGGTAATGATCCAATTATAGCGAGATAGTAATAGAAGTGATGAGTGCTTGTTGAGGATGGAGAACAAGATATTCAAGAGCCTCTCAGTTAAGAAGGTCGGTTAGGATACCTAAACCGAAACTAAATATTCTACAGCAGGAATATGTGTTACTCATTTGTTGATGGAGGAGCAGTCTTATGAAGAAGCTATAATGGATGACAACAAGGGAGAGTGGTTGAAAGCCATGCAAGAAGAAATGCAATCCTTGCATGAGAACCCGGACTTATGAGTTGGTAGAATTAGAAGGTAAAGAGCACTCAGAAATAAATGGGTGTACAAGCTAAAAGGCGAGAATAACTCACAACCTAGATACAAGGCAAGATTAGTTGTGAAAGGCTTCATCAAAGAAAGGTATTGACTTTGAAGAGATATTCTCACCCCATTGGTAAAGATGTCGTCCATCCAGTGGTGCTTGGTTTGGTGCAAGTTTAAATCTAGATGTAGAACAACTAGATGTGAAAGCGCATTTCTTCATGGTGATCTAGAAGAAGAAATTTACATGGAGCGACCAGGAGGGATTTGAAGTCAAAGGCAAGAAGATCTAGTATGTCGGACTAAAGAGAAAAGTCTATATGGACTTAAGCGGAGCACCGCGTCAATGGTACAAGTTTGACTCCTTTATGATTGAGCATGGATATCGAAAGGACTATTTCGATCATTGTGTCTTTGTCAAGAGATTTCTTGATGGTGAGTTTATTATACTACTTTTGTATGTTGATGATATGTTGATCGTAGGACAAAATAGTGACAAGATTAGCAAGTTAAAGGAAGAAATGAAAAAGTCTTTTGCTATGAAAGACTTGGGACTGACAAATTCTTGGTGTGACCATCTCTCGTGATCGAAAGGAAAGAAAGTTGTGGTTATCACAAAGAAAAAATATATTGAGAAGGTATTAGGCGGTTTCACATGGAAAAAGCAAAGCCGAGTTGTTACTCCACTTGCTAATCACTTTATGCTCGGCTCAAAACAAAGTCCTACATGTAGAAGTGAAGAGGAGGAAATGCGCAAGGTGCCATATGCCTCAGCTGTTGGAAGCTTAATGTATGCAATGGTGTGTACATGACCAGGACACCAACACATGCAGGTTGGTGTTGTTAGTAGATTTTTGGGTAAACCAGGAAAAGAACATTGGAATCTTTGTCAAGTGGATTTTAAGATATCTCGGAGGAACTTCCAAAATGAGTTTATGCTTTGGGAGCAAAGACACGAACTAATAGGCTACGAGATGCGGATATGGTGGAGATATTGATTCTAGAAAGTCTACTTACGGATACTTAATTACATTTTAGGGGCTTGATATCGTGGCAATCAAAGCTACAAAGTGTGCTTTGTCAACCACAGCAGAGTTCATTGCAATAATGCAGCTTGCAAAGAAATGTTATGGATGAAGCGATTCTTGCATGAGTTAGGGCATGAACAACAAAAATACATTATGCATTGTGATAGTCAAAGTCGATCCACTTGAGCAAGAATTCAAGTTTTCACTCAAAATCAAAACACATTGATGTGCGATATCACTGGATCATTGATATATTGGAATCAAGCAATTGCAACTTGAGAAAATCCATACTGATGATAATAGTTCAGATATGATGACCAAGTCCTTACCTAAGGATAAGTCACGAATTTTGCAAGAGCAGCTGGACAAGCTGGAGCCCTCCACCTAAATCAGGAGGGGAGATTGATGGAGTTTCCTTCTTTAGTGGAGGAGAAAGTTTCCTTCTTTAGTGGAGGAGAGAAAAAAATAACAAAATAAATAGTAAATAAAAGAAAGAAGGTACGGGAGAGTTTAGAGGAAATGAATGGCAAAGGAATGAGGGAAACTCTCCTTCATTTAAGGCCATAAATTAACTAGCAACATTGGCTATAAAAGCCCAATTCACGTTCATTTCTATCATCAGTGAAAACCAAAACCCTAAAGTTTTGAGAGAAAATAAAATCTCACTTTTTATGTCTGAGAGAAAGCACTTGTCTGAGAGAAAAATAAAGAGAGTGTTTGGCTTGTATTTGGTGAAATTACTATTCTTGTATTCTCATTATTTTTTCATAGTGGAAGATAATTGTTATTGTCTCATTGTGATTACACAAAGTGTGAGAAAAGTTAGATTAAGGGATTATAAATTGTTCATTTGGCCTTGTATTAGGCAATTTTATTTCTCTTATTTCCCAATATTCACATCATACAGAACCGTTGAATACTTGAATTAGACTGTTAGTAGTAGCGGACTTTGCACTGTTAACTGGGCACTGAAACGCTACATGGACGGGATTCCTCCTGACAGCTTTTGCTCTTTGTTTGTGCAACAATTTTTTATTGTATTTTGATAATGAGATTATCACGGGAGATTCACAAAGTCTTGCTGCTGAGATTGCGTTACGGACTAATAAAGCGCCTCTGCGAGCGTGCAAATTTTTTTTCTTATATGCATCTAAGTGCCTAGGAGGAGGACTGTTGAATCGTGAATCAGTGATGTCACTTGAAATAACATCACAAACACGATATAATTAAAAACTTGACACTAGCTTCTCATACCTTCGTCATCGGTTACATTAGTTGTAGTTTAGATTTTAGATGTTGATTGTTGAACACGGAAATATTTCATCATGGCTATTGCCTCTTTCTTTTGTTTGCCCTCGAGTATGCATGTTTATATTCGCACAAATGCAAAGGCGCAGTTTGAGAAAAAAGGGCAGTTCATCTGCCACAAAGGATGATACATTTATTTCAAGTTTTTATCTTGTGGCAACTGTAACAGCTGAGCTTCTTCTTCATTGGGAACATAACAAACATTACAGAAAATTTTTCTTCTTCCAAATGAAAAGAATCAATCTCAGGGAAGCCAAAACAGGCATACCATAATAAAGGAGAGAGAATTCTTAGATAGAAGACATTTGAATGGAGCTCTGCTTTCCAAGTCTTATAGAGTTGATGTAATCTGTGGGACAATGTGCGGAAATGCCAGGAAGCGCCAGTCCTAAAATCCTTGCCAGTATGCGAAACCACCCTTCCTTATACACTGGTCCTGCTACATATCCTATCGTTAAGCCTCTAATTAATTCCCAGATAGCATTCAGATGTCCCTGTAATACGAATCTGATTCCAAAGCAATTTCTATTTGGCTCCTCCTTCACTTTCTTTGGTGATGGATAAAAAACCGACAAAAAGAAAAAGTAAATACTGTGAAGTTAAAATGGATAATCTGACATAAAATAACATGTTAACTTTCTATGAATTGAAATTAATATAATTATCTTATACTTAATTTTCTAATAATATTTAAATGAATGAGTGTACAAGCTCAATAGCGAATCAGTTTGAACAGGATAGGATGCATGTGGAAATGAAGCGTGACAGATGACAGAAACAACAAACAAAATTCTACCAAAAGAGAAGGGAAAAACAAGCAACTGGAGACAGAAAATACCCACCTTTTCAATATACAAGCTATTGTAGTAAAGGCAGACTCCAAAGTGTCTGTATAAGAAGATTTTGTCATCATAAGGCAACCTGGGAACAAGATCATTACAGTAGACCACCCTGAAGTACTTTGGAACAGGGCGTTCCAAATGAGCTTCCATGAACCTCCCAAGCTCCCTATTCCCTATCCTTGGTTGGCCAAATGTATACACTCCAAGCAGCCTTTCCATTATCTCAATCTCCACATGCACCACAAGCACAGTTGGAAACATTATGGCAAGGGCTCCACCCAAACTATGCCCGGTAACGATGAACTTTGCATTCTTGTGATCCTCTAATAAGCTTTTGAGTTTGCTCCTCACATTGTAATATGCAGTCATCTCAGTTTTCTCTGCTGGAGTCTCAGAATTGGAAGATTGACCACATTCGCTTTGATCCACATCAGAATCACTGCCCGAGAACAATGATTCAGAATCCATGTGTATTGAAGAGCAAGCTCCAGTATTAACATCATTTGAAGAGCTGAACTTTCTATTTTTCCCTTGAAGGTGATAGTGGAATGTGGCGGGTTCAGCTCTATTTCCCAAACCAAGGGCTTCCAAGAATCCTATGTGGACTTTTCCCACATTTGGGATCTCATACCATGAATAATCAAAATCAGTGCACCAATCATCAGCATCAAAAGGGTCTGTGCCCCTAAAGCTGACTAATATCAAGTTTGCATCTTTGGCCTTGTCACACAGAATAAACACTTGAGTGGACATCTCTTTTTGGAAATCTATCAATTTGGTAAGAGAAGGCACAAAAAAGTTAAATACTTTTCTCAATGTAAACAATGATACACTGCTTTTATAGTACTTCTGTTCCTATCATGTGTCTTACCATTCCAGCAACTGTAGAAGTCCACAAAGTGCATCTGTAACTCGAAACACACCACACCACACCACACCACACCACATTACTTTCTTGTCTTTATGCATTGCATTCTAAAGAAACACATAAATTGAAGAAGAGATTGGATAGAAGCAACTTGCCTTCCAATGATATTTTACGACATTTTTGATGACTTGGGCGTTCTCATATGCTAACTTGGAAGCCATGATGCAGAGGTCCATCAAAGCCCGGTTCCCCAATTCCGGTTTCAAGCCTCCCTCCCTTTGCCTTAATGTGTGGCCTCTGTACAGCTCAATTCTCCCGTCCAATTGACCAATTGTGCTCACAAAAGTTTCCGTACCCCTCTGTGGTACCACCACATCTCCTATTCAAAAAGCAATTCAATTCTAGCAACTGTCAATTATATGAAAATGACTTGGAACAACCATAAACAATAATAATAAATTAATAACCTTATTCAATTACTCTAGTATTGTTGAATTCCAATTCCCAGCTAAGCATCAGAAAAATTTATATCACTGGCAAGCGTGGATGTATGGTTGGTATAGCACATAAAGTATTTAAAACAGTTACCACGTATGAAGTTGTGAAGAAGGCCAAAGAAGTAGCCATTGTGGGAGAGAAGATTGAGGAGAAAGTCGACGAAGCAGCCAGTCCACTCCATAGGCTTAGCAAAGAGAGCGATGATTTTGCAAACAACAGCAGAAACCACGATGATCCATCTGTGATCAGCAGAGGGAGAAGGAGAAGGAGAAGGTGAAGGAGTTGGCCCCGCCCACGCGGCACCTGAATCCTCATCCTCATCCTCATCATGGAAGTTGTTGGTGGTGTCCACAAACCTCGAAAAGCTGTCAGGGTCACCCACCAGTGCGTAGCGCATCAAGTCCCTAACGCCGGCCTTCTCTGGACGCACGATCAGGTAACTGAGGCCATGATGATAATGATGATGATGATCCTTGTTGTGTGTTATGGGGGTGGCGGCCATGCTTCCTCAACTCAACTGATTGAGTTCTTAGCGTGTTGGGTCAGAAGAAGCTGTTTAATGTTTGTGTTGTTCATACATGGTGATGGTGATGGTGATGGTGATGGTACCTTATTTAATTTGATTTGATTTTTCCATTTTTTTTGGTTCGGAATGAGACATAGTAATGTAATGTCATCACTTGTCTGACAGGTTTGTTTGAGAATGAGAGGTTACGTGTGATGCAGCAACAAACGCGGGTGGCAAAGCAACTTCCTTCCTTCCTGAGTTACGTACCAGAATCCAGAATCCAGAATCCAGAATATTACTGCCTGTTTCTTTAGCAACAGAGAAGAGATCATTCTTTACTTTTCTGGTCTAACGGTCGGTCTATGCTGCTTTTTGCTTTGGAGATGGATTGTGTCTCGGAATTTCTCTTTTAGACTGGACGTGTGCAAATGTCCCCTCTGGCTTCTCACAACCGAAAATACTTTTCTTCCTACTCATGAGACAATAATCACATTTTGATAATGCTTACATTTATAATTTTTTTTTCACTTAGTACTCTTTTATTCTAATTTATTTAATACTTAACGCCTTAATAATTGCATTAAAAATATAATTAAAATAATAGTAGCAAACAAAATTAAAGTATTGAATATTATATAATTTCAAGAAAAGAAAATTATTCTAAGAATACTTAAGAATTTTTCATAAATTACTTATTCGATACTCTTATTGTAAATTCTGTCCAATTTTATTTAATTTTGTAAATTTGAAAATACATTCATTTATATCTTTTTCAGCTGATATGAAAAATAAGTTTTCATTTATATATTGTTATTAGACCCAAAAAAACCCTTCTTATTGTTATTATGGAGCCCCGCGATTAGCCATTTATATCATTAATTTGCTTATTGACTAATTATTATTTTTCGTTGGGGACAGGAGCAATTTAATATGGGACTTAAGAAATACTTCCTCCAATTTAAAATAATTGTCACTTTAAATAAAATTTTTTGATTTATTTTATCTATCACCGTTATAGTTCAATAAAATATTTATTACAAGTTTTTTATTTTTACTCTCTACGCAATTCTAAGCATAGTAAATAATAAAATATTAATACATTAAGTTAGCTATTAAATAAGAATATTTTAGTAAACATTTTTATAGTCAATCGTTGATTTAGGATTTGAAATAATAAAAAATAGGAATTAATTTGAATTATAAATCAAATTTTGTGTTTGAATATTTTAAAAATAAGAAATGATTTTATTTATCAAATTCTATAAATTAAATTGCTTTTTACTATGAAATCCTTTTAAAATTAAAAGGATTTAATAGAAATTGATTTAATTTTAAATTTAAGTATAAATCAAATTAATTCTATTTTCAACCATTTTAAATAATATATAATGTATTTTAAATATAAGAATTTATTTCTAAATCAATTCAAATCCTATTTTATATAACCATTCTAAATATAAAATTTAATTTATAAATCAAATTAATTCATATCAATTCAAATTAAATTAAATTAAATCATAATTTTAACCATTCCAAACAATACTAAAGTGACAATTATTTTAAAACATAAGGAGTAATAACCACAAACTATTCTTTTCAAGAGTGAAAAAATTTTAAACACCAAATCCCATAGGTACTTGGTCGTTGCCTATTAACCATCTGCATGCAGAGACGGATGCATAAATTGTTCAAGGAAAGAGGCGAAAACTAATCCATCATATCATTAAATAAATATTATAAGAATTTAATTTTAATATATGGTTAATATATAAACTTTTTATATAACTATTTAATTATATATTATCATATTGATAAAAAAATATTTAGATATTATAATTATTAATTCAAAAGTTATATATATATATATATAATAATAATAATAATATAAAATTTTTTAAATTAATAGTATATAAAAATTAATTTCATAAAATTTTACAGTAATTTTCTATAAAGACTCTAATTTCTCCTCATTTTCCTTTATTATGATATATCATGTATGAAAATATAATAAAAAATAATATTAACAACTAATTAATTTAATAATTGGTTACCTTTTGGCTAATGCCTTAGCCCACTATGCCACGGAAGGAAATATTACCTCTTAGCTAGTAGGGGTGTCGATCTGGTGTTTTGGGTTGGGTGGATTTAGGTTATCTTTTTATTTGACCTCCAAATTCAAATAGTGATTGGATTGAGTTGAAAAAAAAGGGATTATATTTTTCAGTCTAATAAACATTAAAAAAGGAGAAACTATATTATAGCTTTTGAAAAATTTTTAATTTATAAAAAATTAAATATATATATTTTATTTTTGAAATAATTTTTGTTTTAATATTTTAGTTCTTAAAAGAATAAATATGTATATTTTAATCTTTAAAAAATTTTAGTTTTAATATTTTAATCCTTAAAAAATTAAAATACATATATTTTAATTCTTAAAAAATTTAATCTTTTAAGGACTACAGTATTAAAATAAAAACTTTTAAGGACTAAAATATGTGTATTTATTTTTTTGAGGACTAAAATATATGTATTTATTTTTCTAAAAACTAAAATATTAAAACAAAAATTTTTTAGAAACTAAAATATATGTATTTGATCTTTTAAGAATTAAAGTATTAAAATAAAAATCTTTCAAAAATTAAAGTGTAGATTTACTTTTAAAAAATAGACAAGACTTAAATTAAGTTTCTTATATTTATTTTAATTAATTCTCAAATCAAATGATAGTATTATAATGAGGAACTTATAAGTTAAAAGATATAAAATTATAAGGGATGGGGCAAATATTTGTTTATTCACCACCTCTCGTGCTACCGTGATAAACCCTTAATTTGTAGCTACTTCTAAGACGACAATTAGAGGGTACACACGAGATGGTGCATATTTTTGTTTATTCAACATTTGTTGTCCTTGTCAGTAAGCCAATCAATGAGATATGATTATTAATAAACTTTCACTAACTTGAAACTTACTTAAGCAACAGATTCATTAGAAAAATTGTTTCACTACGGACTTGATTAGGTCATTTAGTTTAATTTGTCAAAAGGTTTTCCGATAAGGTTGTCTATTATATCAACATCAACACTGATAATCGAATCATGTGTATTGCTTTGGGTTATCATCATTTCATGATTTAATACTCTGTATTACAATATAACGGCGGCTAGTCCAATTGAGATAAAAATTGGCACAAAAATATTCTTGATGCATTATATATATATATATAAAGCTGTAGAACGCAAGACAAAATCGATATTGTGCTATATATTTCAGATGACGCGCATGATTTTTCATTGACTTAAACATAAAGGAAATGTTGCGAGGTTCCTTCATAACTTCGAAACTCTAACTTCTTTGTTCATATAAGAAGAATAAAGACCCTGGGTTATGAGCAAAATAGCAGCGTTATTTGAACGTAAATTTTGTAGACATCTGTTTCAACATATAAGGAATCAAATGTAAATGAGTGAGATTTTAGTTACGTTATTAATGAATCTACCTGTACGAAAAATATAAGGAACTATGTGTTAATAATTGGATATTTTAGCTACTCATCTTATAAGTGAATCCATTAAACATAATTTTCATCTATTATTACTTACCTTACCATATTCATAAAAAATTAATTAAAATTATTAATTATTTATATATTAATCCCTAGATATCTAAAGTAAAACATAGTATATAATAAACAATGTGCAAATAAGTGATAATTTTTATTATATAAATATTAAATATTATATTAACTAATAATAAATAAATATTATCATTAAAAATTATATATCAATTTAATATTTTCGTAAGTAAAATTTATACTTATTTACCTACCATTTATCACATGTGGATTTAAGTGTGCTTAAATAATAGAACTAAAATTAACATAAGTGAACTTTTTCATTGGTAAACGGCAATGACTTCTTTAGCTCCAGAGCTAAGCATTGCCCTCTAAGCATTTCTCTGGAGTTTCCATGATGTCAGTCACTCTACCGAAACCAATTAGCTGGAGCCGTTCAATTATTTGATGCTCGGGAAGCCAGATTGCTTTGGCAGTTAGACAAGCTCTTCGCAATTAATTAATGCGCCAACCACGTTTCCAACATTTACCAAAGAAAAATACTTTCATAATGTGGGAGTACTGTATGATTGTATTTCTAGATCAATCATGTAATTGTATTTTATATAAAATTCATCACTAACACATAATCCCATAAAAATATATTTATATGATTGACAAAAAATATAATACATGATGCTCCCAGATCATATAATAATTTCTCTTTTTCAAGAGTGACAGAGGCAACATTCGGTATCTTTAACCACGGAATTCTACCACATATATAATTTATACCTGTGTCATTCACTAGAAGCTTATATTGATACTGATAATGCTGAAGTACTAGCTAGGAGGTCGCTGATCCCCCCCCCCCCCCCTTCCCCCCCAAAAAAAAAGAAAAAAGAAAAAAGAAGCTGGGAGGTCCGCGTTTAGTTTCTGTTTCTTTATTGGTTCCAACCTCATGCCATGGAGCACCAGAAGGCAAAAGTAGCATTTTGCATCCACGTACCTCTGTATTAGCAAAATCACGTTGGATACAAAGTCTTCTACAGGAATTTCATCTCTATGCGCACCATTATGGCCTATACGATCCTGCGCAACACGCAAAGCACATCAAAATCAAAACAGGTCTACATTCTGAAACAGAATGTGCAGCTTGTCACCAACCAACCCTATTTAGCACATTTCTGGCCACGTGTACCTAAAACCCTAATGCTTGGTAAAGTATGATTTAAATTAAGCTTAAATATATTTTTAGTCCTTCTAAATATTTGATTTTTTAAATTTAGTTTCTCAAAAGTTTTTTACTTAGTTTTGGTCCCTTATTTTTTAGACGTTACCAATATTAGTTCCTGCCATCAACTGAGTGCTATTAAATATTGATGTGAGATTTTGGCATGTGTTAATACTAATTAGATCTCATATTACTATGTCAACACTTAACAGCACTCAATTGATGATAGGGACTAATATTGGTAACGTCTAAAAAATAAGAGACCAAAATCAAGCAAAAAATTTTTAAGAGACTAAATTCAAAAATCCAAATATTTAGAGGGACTAAAAATATATTTAAACTTTTAAATTATAAGACTTGAAGTTTATAATAGGTAGATAACATTAGGATTTAATTATAACTACTTTGAGAAAAGTTTCATTGAAAAATATAGGTACAATTATTTTGATAAGATTTTCATGAGAATGACTGATCATGCATTTTCTTTAATTTTTCAATTATGTAGCATTATTTTTTCAACGACATAGTACAGGTGATTGCATATACTGCGTAAAATCTTTTGCATTAGTATTTAAAAAGATAAATATTTGAAATCTTATTAAAGTATCAATATAAGAAAGAATTTAATACTGATCATTTTTATTTAATCATATAGTATCATATCACTCCTTCAATAAATTAATTATAATAGTCATTATTTAATAAAATAAGAAATTTATAATGTCAATGATTAACAATCATATAGAAAGTTTTATACTTATGACATATCCAATTCTATAAAGAAAAAAGCTAATATTCGATATCTTATTTCTGATTAAAACAAAAAAAAAAAAGAAATAAAGGATTGAGAGTCACGGGTTGCACGTCTAAGGAAGTTTAACTTGTCAAAGTTGAAACCAACGCCATGAACGGTAAACCCGTGGCCGTGCTGTTGACCGTATCCAGTTAATTATCATTCCCAATGCTGAATTCCACATTTGTAGTACAAAACACAAATCTTGTGTTGGCTTGGCTTGGCTTCAGTTCATTGCACGCCATACGTACATCATCTCTCCATTATTATCATCCCCGAATCTAAAGCCCGACACTTCGAAATTATTGAACCCTCAACGTTACTGAAACAGCGGATAAAAAATGGGCCATTGCGGAAAAAAAAAAAAAGGTGGCATTAGTTCACGAGTCTTTTTCCATGATTTTCCTATAATTAAAAATAAGGTTCTGTTTTGATATCTACTTTTAAAAATTAAAAACAAAAAATTTAATGTAAACTTTTTAAAATATTTAATACTTTTATAAATAATTAAAATTAATAAAAGTTAAGAAATATTATTTTTATCTTGTTAGCGTGTGTGTGTGTGTATAACTTAGTTATTAAAATTAAAAATTGTCAATGTCTCTTATTATTTCTGTTTCGGTAAATTCAATTTATTATTGTTTATCCTTGACGGGCATTTTAAGTAACTGATTTCTTTGACTTCCCTTTCAGTGCAGCCTAGCCGACACAGCATGAAAGCCACATATACCAGTTCTAGCTTATTAGCGAAAATATGAATTAAAAAATAAACTATATAGGGCGTGTCTTTCATGTCTGTGCATATTGAAAGCTACCTATATTGGCTTATTGAATTGAGCAAGGAAAAATCCAAAACAGATGATAATAATATGATGCATGCAGTGGGCACACCCACTACATAACCAAGCTTTACAATTTTTTTCCTTTCTTACTCTACAGAACTCGAAATGGAAAATTAATTTTTGCTATAACTATAATAATATTGTAACTATTAAAATATAAATTACAAATATATATGCAGAGAGAGAGAGAGACACACACACACACAGAATGATAAAGTAAATAGAATTTTCTGTGGCTTTGGATTCTTCTGGCAATTCGTGCTGGCCAGCTTTACTTGGCTATGGTGGGTGCATAAACCCGTAACATCATTAGAAAAATTAAAACTTGGCAAAAAGGGGCCACTGCAAATCCCTTTTAGCTTTCTGGGTAGCAAGTATTTTGTGAGCAGAGAGTGAGAGATGGTAGAGGGTGGAAGGGTGGTACTGCTGTTCATCAGCACCTGCATTCTTTGTTGGATGCCCATTTCTGTCAATGGTAGCACAGATCCAAATGACGGTTAGTGTCTTCTTTGACTTCACTTTCCTTTTCCTGAGTTTATGTGTCTGTTACTTTCAGCTCTGTTATGTTGCATTGTGCTAGTCTTGGTCTAAAAAGACACTTCTTAACTTGCTCTCTTCCCTACAACTTTACATGGTTTTGCTTGTTTTTCAGTCACCTGCTCTTGCAATCTGTTTTTAGCTTAGTTTGATTTGATACATTATGGACCCAAGTTTTGTTTCCTTGTTCTGTAACAGTGAGAAGCTTTTTCAGCTGATCTATTGGGTGGCTCTCATAATTTCTGTTAGCTAACTGTCACTGTTTATTCACCTTGCTGACTTTCTTAGTGGGGTGCCCGCTTGCTTTTCGTTCCAATGATTTCAAGAACTAAATGATTTTTTTTAATCTCTCTTTTGTGTTTGTGTTTGAGCTATATGTGCTGTGTACTTATTTGTTGGTTCATGCTATCTGCGGATTGGTTTCTTTCCCTGACATCATTTTCATGGGATATCTTCTGCTAAATTAATCATTACTTCGCCGTGCATTGTTCAATGGTTGATGACATCCTTAATGGGCAGGATCATCTGTTTTCCTAACCCACTTTTCAGTGTTTCTTTACTACAGTCACTGAAAAAAGGGGATGCCTGTTTTAATAATTTCTTTGTGATAATTTAAAGCTGCATGGAGTTTTTAATTTTATAGTTGAATAACACTCTTTGTCTTCCGCTTCCATCCCCTTCCGTTGACTCCTTATCTTCAATATTGTTGTCTTCTGTTCGATGTGCTGATTTATCCTTTATGTATTCTGTTGGTGTATGCATTTAAACAAAACTAGAAACTCTATAAGAAGATTAGCAGCGAAAGTGCACTTCAGTATCTCCTCCTGTTTCCCAAGGGACTAAACAATAATCTTAGTAAAATGCTAGACCATATGGAATTGACAATTTGGGGTTGTTACAAGCCTCTATACCGATATACTGCCGCTTCCTTACTGGACTTGGCATCATCCTGTGCTGTTGGTCTCAGCATGCCATTGTACCGTGGTGTTGAATGCTTTTACACTGTAAACAGTAACCCGAGGGATGCAACAGCTTCGCGTGTGCTTAATTCCAAAATTCTTTTCAATGTTGTCCTTCCTTTGGGCTTCTTTAATCTTATAAATATCACATTTTGACCTGCCATGTTTCAAATATGGGATTTGAAGTATAAAGTGATTAAAAACATTCAACTGGTGTGCTTGATTCCATCATGGGCCACTCTAACTTCTGATTTGCAAATCACTGAAAATGAAATCTTGTAGATTGTAGCTATCTATTTAAAATGCGAACATGCCTGCAGGCTTAAATAAGATTTTTTTAATTTTTTGCTTCATATAACTCATGTATAATTTAATCCTGTATGCATCGTTATTCTTGTTGTGTTCTCCACCTCTTCAAATTCTTAACCAGTGACATGCTTTGCTCTCGTGGCACTTTGAAAAGATAAGAGTAAGATGTTTGCTTAGTGAACATCTGATATTAAATTTACCGGTAAGATCCCCAGAGATTAACTTGAATGAATTTAGATGTGGTGCATTAAAATCCTTTAAGTTTTATTCTGTTTTCGTACTGGCTAGGTGATATAATTAGATGGTTTTTATTCATGTTCCCTTGTAGTCAGTACAGTTATTCTTCACGAACTTCTATGCACCTAGAAACAATCCATTATCTCCTATGCATACTACTTTCACCCAAGTATTATGATGTACCATTTTGAGAATCCTTGGTGAAAGTTGAGTTTCTCATTTTTCTCACTTGGTGTTTATTAATATGAAAGCATTGCAGTCAATAACATGAATACCCAATAATTAAATCTTCAATGTCAGTGAACATTTTCTAAATTCAGATTCAAGAATAAGCATCAGACTGTTCACTTATGCATAGAAGTAATATATTCATGGATACGGTTATAATGGGTTCATTTTGTCTGAAGAATAATCTCTATCTTAAAATATGTAAAATGGATGATGGTGCAAACATAACGTATTAGAAATTGAATTTCCATTATGCATTTCTTGTGTTTGCTGAATATCTCTTTTCTGAGTGTTTGATGCAGTGGCTGCTATAAGGACTTTGTTTCAATCTATGAACTCACCATCCCAGCTAGGTTGGTCAGCTAATGGTGATGATCCATGTGGACAGTATTGGAAAGGCATAACTTGCTCAGACAACCGAGTTACAGAGATGTATACTCTCACACTCATCTTCACTTTATATCACTTGATCATGATCGCATTTGGTGCTGATTTCTAAGAATATTGTGTTGCTACTTACCAGTAAGTTATCTAATCTTGGACTAACGGGGACATTGCCTTATGGATTACAACCCTTGACATCTTTGACCAACCTGTAAGATTCATGGTTTTGTTCATCACATATCCAGCTTTCTATGGAAATGTTATTAGTGATGTGACTTTTATTTCCCCGTCTTTCTGGTTGTAGAGACATGAGTAACAACAATCTTGGAGGTTCCATACCATACCAACTTCCTCCAAATATGCAGCGCCTGTATGTTCCTCTCTCTCTCTCTCTCTCTCTCTCTCTCTATATATATATATATATATATATATATATATAAGTTAATCTTCAGTTTATTTACTCATGATATTATAATTTTTAAGTTTTAACATTTTTAATTCTTTGTATGCAGAAATCTTGCTTATAATAACTTCACTGGGACAGTCCCTTACTCTATTTCTGACATGACTACTCTTACAGACCTGTGTGTAATTATCTTCTTGAACATTCATCATAATCGTACCTTATCAACTGACTCCACAAGCAACTGGAGTAATATTTTAATTGTTTTTGAGAATGTAGAAATCTTGGTCACAATCAATTCCAGCAAGGACTGAATGTCAACTTTCAAAAGCTTTCTACCCTCTCCACCTTGTGAGATTTCCTCCCGCCCTTCAACTGTGTAAAAATGTAGTCTAGACGGCTGTCAAGTTCTAGTTAGCATAACTATAAAATATTGATTTTTTACATCTTTTGGAGTAGTTACCGTTTTGTATGTGCAGTGTAATAGTTTCAAAATATTGCTTCTGATTGCATGTTAAGAGATTTTTCATTGTCATCTGTGAAAAATGGTTCATATACATATGCTATTGCACTGTCTCTCATGTCATATGGTTTTGGTAATTTCAGAATTTGGCTACTCTTCACAACTGAGGCTATATTTGGTTTTTATGACAATTTAGGACCAAGTGGATAAGAAATCTCTTACTTTTTGTAGGGATCTCTCTTTCAATTTCTTGACAGGTGACCTTCCACAGACTTTGAGCTCACTTTCAGGCATAAATTCCATGTAAATATCTAAACTGTTGATATTCTGTTTGTACTTTACATGGTATTGATTGCATTCCAAGTTGACTTGTTTACATTTGTGCAGGTATCTGCAAAACAACCATTTTACAGGCACTATTGATGTCCTTGCTAATCTGCCTCTTGAAAATCTGTGCGTCTCTGTTGTACTCATGTAACATAGCTGAAATGTCCTTTAATATATTTCCACAGAGAAGAACTTAATGCCAATTGTATTTACTTTCATAAATTCTTCTCAGGAATGTGGAAAACAATAATTTTACAGGATGGATACCGGAACAGTTGAAAAGCATAAATCTACGGTAAGTGTTGCCATTATCAGCAATTTGGTTACTGAGAATCCGATTTTCATTATAAATCTCTGTAATACTTGAAAATCGGACAAATTTAATGACAGGACTGGTGGTAATGCGTGGAGCTCAGGACCTGCACCCCCACCTCCTCCTGGGACACCTCCAGCACCTAAAAGCAACCAACACCACAAATCTGGTGGTGGAAGCACCGCCCATTCTGATGCTGGCAGTGGCAATGACACAGGTGGTGAGGGCAAAAAATCTGGTATAGGAGGTGGTGGCATAGCTGGAATTGTGATCTCGATCATTGTTGCTGGGGCAATAGTAGCATTCTTTCTAGTGAAGAGAAAATCCAAGAAGTCATCTTCAGATTTAGAAAAACAGGACAATCAGTCCTTTGCTCCTCTTCCTTCAAATGAAGCGCATGGTGTGCATCTTGCTTACTATTTAATGTTCTTTGTTTTTTTACCCTCCCTTTTCTTGGTGAGGTCATCCTTATTTTATGTTAACTTTTATTTATCATATTTATAGCATATTTTTCTTGGTTGCAAAAATCTTTCATTTTTTATTCTAGTAGTTTTGCACTTCATTGGTTGCCTACTTTTGCAGAAACCGCCTACACTATTGACTGTTCCCATCTATCATTTTGGTAGATAATCTGTATTGTAAGACAAGATAGTAGCAATTACTTTTGCAATATTTACCTGGAAGGGGCACATGGTTGACACCATGGCAGGCATCTCTATGGCCACTAGATCAGAGAATTAGATCAGAGAAATCTATTGTAATACCTTTTCTCTAATAAATCATGCCACACTTAAATATTTAGAAGATGACCAGCCTTTTTTTTTTCTTTTTTTCTTTTTAAAATTTTAATTTTATTTGGTGTTTTTTATGAATAACTGGCCTGTCTTTTTCTCATTAGGAATCTTGTTCGTACCAAGTTAATGCTTGCATTTAAACATTCAGCTGTTACGTTATTCTGCTTTTCAATTTTTTAATCCAAATTAACATATTAATATCTGTTGTAATGCAGAATTGAAGTCTGTGGAACCTTCCTCTATAATTGACTTGAAGACATTTGATACTTCTGCCTCAATAAATCTTAAACCCCCACCAATTGATCGTCATAAATCATTTGATGAGGATGAATTTTTAAAGAAGCCCACCATTGTTAAGAAGACTGTAACAGCTCCTGCTAATGTGAAATCATACTCTATAGCTGATCTGCAGATTGCAACTGGCAGCTTCAGTGTTGATCACCTTGTTGGTGAGGGGTCTTTTGGACGTGTTTACCGTGCTCAATTTGATGATGGAAAGGTATTTCTCAGCTGTTATTCCTGCAGTTCCACTCTCATGTCTGATTCTGGCAGTTGAGATTAGTATCTCCAGAATAGTGTCACTTTACTATGTAATTTTCCCTGTAAGTGGGTCAAATCTTAGTAGTATCGATACACAAGCACGTGAATGAATGCATTGATATATCACATAAGGTAGTGTCAGTGACTCAGTGTTAGTGTTAGTGGCTCTCTTCATCTCCAATACTCTTCCCTTAACCCAAAGAAAGAACAAAGAAAAAGCAAAGAAGTCTGGGAAATTCTTGTGCATGTAGACACCACAGGAATATCTAATAACATGAATGTTTCTACAGTGGACCAAGCCTTGAATCTATGCATGTGCCTAAAAGTTATTAATGGTTTTGACTTTGTTTTCTTGTCTTTCAAAATGCTGTAGGTTCTTGCAGTGAAGAAGATAGATTCATCTGTCCTTCCCAATGATTTTTCTGAAGATTTTACAGAAATAGTTTCAAACATGTCCCATTTACATCATCCGAATGTGACAGTGCTTGTAGGTTATTGTTCAGAGTATGGGCAACACCTCTTAGTCTATGAGTTCCATAAAAATGGATCACTGCATGACTTCCTTCACCTATCAGATGAATATAGTAAACCATTGATATGGAATTCCCGTGTAAAGATTGCCTTGGGGACTGCACGTGCTTTAGAGTAAGTTAGTTGTGGATTAATGAAATTAGAGGATCTTGAAGAGGAACTTTTGCATCATTGCATGATAAATTATTTTAATCTTAAAAGTCTAGTTTTCCATTGTTTTATTGGCTCCTCCTTTTTATCTCCTTCCTGTCCTTTCTTTCTTCCTACTTTCAATATTTTGTTTGGCTTCCTGGTTCGCATGCATGCTAACTTGTATGGCTTGATTGATTCAAAGTTAAGGTTATCTCTCTTTGTAACTAATCGTTGTTTTCCTGATTAATAAAAATGCTTGGATTATTACTATTTCTTATGTTTGAATTTGGAAATATAATACTAGGAAGAAAAAGTTTGAGACTACAAAATACGAATTATAAGTTTAAATTTGATCCACTATCAATCTGAAAGTCAATACATTATCAGTAATAGAAAAGTCCCACTTACTATATTTATGTGAGGATGTCTCATTCTTTTTTGCACATTCTCTTCTCTTCTAATAAAATTTCTTCCTCTACCCCACCCCCCCCCCCAAAAAAAAAAAGAAAAAGAAAAAAGTGCCACTTACTGAAGTAACTAAGGTAGTTAATTACAATAGAAGTTTTAAACTGATTTTTAATATGTGACACCATATGGTTGGACACCAAGCATTGATCTAAATGTTTGCCTCGACTCAATAACGTGACTTTACTCATTTTTTTTTTTTTTCAAATTCCTAGGTACCTACATGAAGTTTGTTCGCCATCAGTTGTTCACAAGAATATTAAGTCAGCCAACATATTGCTTGATGCAGAGCTTAATCCTCATCTTTCGGACAGTGGATTGGCAAGCTATATTCCAAATGCTGACCAGGTGATTTAATAGGCTTTTGGAACTTTGCGCTGTGAATTGACGGTTTTATAATTGGATTTGATTGTATTTTGGCCAAAAGGCCAAAATAGTTTAACTATGTTTTTGTTGCTAGTTTTTCACATATTTTTAGGCTTTGCTGATCACTATTAATTGTCAATTTCAATTGTTATTGTTCTCTTTGAACTCATAGTCGTCATGGGTAGTGCCTAATATGTTGAGTTATGACGTTTAAGTAAAGAAAGTAAATGATTGAACATGTGATGACTAGCTTACATAAGCTTGGGGTTATTAATAAATTTTAATTTTAAGGATCCACCTGACCATATGAACACAACTACACAAGTAATTTTGATATTGTGCATGCATTAAGTTGTAGTATTGAGTGAATTCATTAGCACAGAATGTAGAAGTGCAATAGTTGGCTCTTCGGGTTAATTGATTGGGAAAATTCTCTTTTGGGACAACTTTGTTAATCTAACATGGTAAACTGTGTCTGTCCAAGGGTTCAAACCTGCTAAGTATTGTTTAACTTAACAATAGGGAAAAGAAAATCTGCATGCTGTCTGACAACTCCCGTCGGATGGATACTGTAGTTGCTTTACATTTTATCAGGAATACGGATCATGCTCTTAATGAATTTGGCTTTTCCTTTTACGAGTGACATTAAGCTTACTAAGTGAGATTGTTGAATTTTAACTTGGTGTTTCATGTTCAGGTATTGAACCAAAATGCTGGATCTGGATATGATGCACCTGAAGTTGCCTTGTCTGGTCAGTATACTATGAAAAGTGATGTCTACAGCTTTGGAGTTGTGATGTTGGAGCTTCTCAGTGGACGTAAACCATTTGATAGGTCAATGATTGCCATACCTTTAACGTAACAGTTTTCTTCATTCACATGCTCCCAGATGTAGATGGGCACTTTGATGCACACATTCTGCTAAGTCTCGAAATTATGCATAGTATAATATTCTCACATTTTTCCCCCTGGTTTTGAAACATTCCGTAACAGCTCGAGGCCAAGATCTGAGCAGTCTCTGGTTCGTTGGGCAACACCTCAACTCCATGATATTGATGCATTGGCCAAAATGGTTGATCCTGCACTGAAAGGGTTATACCCTGTTAAATCTCTCTCTCGTTTTGCTGATGTTATTGCTCTCTGCGTTCAGGTATCATCATGTCATGTATTTGTTCACGCAACATTTTGTTGATTTGGGTGAATAGAATGTTTATGTAGACTTATTTGTTTCGGGGGCTACTTGATGTAATCCCTCACTCGCATACATGGCCCACCCATAATTGGAGTGCTTAACTGCTGAACTGCACTATTGGGGTGGCCCTTGTGGATAGAAGTTTTTGCCATGTTTTAACGCATTTTAATTATCTTCTTGGGCAGCTGGAGCCTGAATTCCGACCACCTATGTCAGAAGTGGTTCAAGCATTAGTACGGTTAGTGCAGCGAGCTAACATGAGCAAGCGAACTTTTGGATCTGATCACGGAGGATCCCAACGAGGAAGTGATGAGCCAGCCATACGTGACATGTAAATGCGAACAAATTCCTTGAAAGGAAATGTAGTTATCTCTTTTGTCGTCATTTCTTTTTAACCCCTCAATCAATACCTCTTTCTGAGTTAGATTGATTGTTCCTTTCTGTATGCTGTTTGTGCTAGCTCTTTTATTGGTAATTAAATTCAATTAGTTAACCGGTTGCAAAGTTGGAAGTTCAGTTTAGATTGATGGTTGCCAAAGTTTGTTGATAATAACTGGGATTAAAGAAGGCTTTTCATCTGCAAAGCAGGGCTTGTTTCCGAGCTTCTTAACCTGTTCCAATCAGCTTTATCTTGGGATTGTGCTTTAATACGAGGACGGTGATGGTGAAATAACTTCTTGCTTTCTAGATATGTTCCTGAGAAATAATTGCCGGTTTCTGGCATCGATGGATTTATTTTTGTGGTCACGGGAATTTGCATGTGCGCCCCATAGCATCTTACTTAACACGGATACATGAATAAATTAAGCCGAACAAACAGTAATACTATCAGAAGATAATTAACTGAAACGAGTATTGTGGTGTTTAATTTAATTGTTTGTTCAACACTTGGATGGATTGATGACAAGAGAAATTCGCTGAGGGCATTACAACCAGGGAAAATCGACTTCTCATCGGGGAATTTCAACTTCGATAGTTTGGCTCATCTCATCCGCTGTCTACCCGCGATCATTTCTTATTCATTTCTTATTATCTAAAATGCTTTCTTTCGTCGTATATTCAGATGGCTTCGGCAACGCATGCCTAGAAAGGTTTTCGAAGATGATCTCACACACAGCACAATCTACACTATTTTCTAGTTACTTCTTTTGTTGAGCGTATAACTCGATTACAGTCACACCTACCCATCCTTATGAGAACTGGGGACGCATAAACAGTAAATGTATGCGCAATATATACAAAAAAATAAAAAAATGACAAAAATACTTGCATAATAAATTTTATATAATCACTAGTACACAAAACTTGCCGGTATATATACTGTTTATGCCAGTAAGTTTGGTAAAAAAAAAAAAAACTTACCAACACAAACAAAACACATACTAATAAATTTTGTATAATATATACAAAACTTACTGATATTTAAACTGTTCATACTAGTAGATTTTTGAATTAAAAAAAAAAATTGAACAAAAATAATAATAATTATATGAATTATTATCCAAACATTTTTATTATTATTATTATTTTTTTTCATATACATCTAATATTACGTCCCAAAAGATGCATCTCCCAAACATTTTTCCATCCTTATTGATATCCACACTATTTCTATTAGAAACGATCATTCGATCTGATTGCTACATCTTGAAACTTTGAATGAGCAATGATAATCGTGCTTCATTTGTAAGCTACTAATATCAACCGGACGCAGCCATAAACTACAGAAACATTTCAGATTACCCTTTGGGATGTTAACGCATCAATTCGGGATATAACAATATGAAAACGTTTGGTAGTGAACGTTCAAACAAACGATTTTCACAAACAGCGAATGAAAGAACCATAAGCGAATGAAATAATTTTTCACTGGAGAAAAATATTGTACGTGCTAACATGGTCTCTAGGAAAGTAGATGAAAGAATAACTCAGTTGTAGACCATATATTTGGGTGTAGCACTGAACTTCTGGTATCCTTTGATGACTTTATTTACTGCATCAAGGAAGTCTTTCTCCGTTACAGTCTTCCTTCGGGCTCGAATAGCATACATACCAGCTTCAGTGCAAACACTCCTTATATCAGCTCCTGGCGAGGAGGGGAAAAAAAAAGATCTCGGTCAAAAAAAATAAAAACCAATCTCTAGAAGTACCCCAGCCTACAATGTTTAACCGCAGGCCTTGGGACACGAGGAAATGAAGCAGCAGAGACACCTCAAGAGGAACAAGTTTTAGGCTGATAGCATACTCTCCAGAATACTTAAAAAAACTCTCAATTTGATAGTCAAAAAAGTACAAGACACAGTAAGAAAATGCCAAGTTTTGAAGGTGTTCTTACCAGTGGAATTTGGGCAAAGCCGAGCTAAAAGTTCAAAGCGGATATCCCTTTCACAGTTCATGGTTCTAGTGTGAATCTTGAATATCTGTGTCCTACTCTCTAAGTCAGGAAGCCCAAACTCAACTTTGCGGTCCAATCGCCCAGGCCGTAGTAGTGCTGGGTCAAGAGTGTCAGGCCTAGAAATTGTGAACAAAAAGCCACAAATGATTAGCCCCACTCAGCAGTAGTAATAATTCCAACTTGGAAAAACAAAAATTCCCTTACAGCCATGAAACAGATTGCAAAGGTTCAATGCAACCTTCATTGGTATACATTTTACAGGAGGAAGGGGGCAGGCCGATATTTGGAAACACTAAACTCATGAGATAATACATCATTAAATTGATATTTCAACAAAAGAAAACAGAATTCATCCAGTGTATCCAAACGTCAAAGGTTATCAAGCAATACCATAAACACAACCCTACAGAATCTATTAGTCAAAACTTAGCTGGCTTCAACTCTTGCATACTTTTAACCAGCTACAAATATGCAATGTGATGAAAAAAACCCAGAAAAGTCATTTCTTATTGATTCAAATATGCCCCGATATTAGTTCTTTCAGGAGGTGAAAAGAACAACCAAAACATGAGCTACAAATACAATAATGATTAGCTAACAAGGTCATAGGAGTAGCTGAAATAAGAGTAAAAATCATATAATAGCCAATCAACCAACCTGTTAGTTGCCATCAACACTTTGATATTTCCACGAGCATCAAACCCATCAAGCTGATTCACAATTTCAAGCATTGTGCGCTGAACCTCATTATCACCACCTACACCATCATCAAACCGTGCACCTCCAATGGCATCAACTTCATCAAAAAAGACGATGCATGCCTTCTTTGAACGGGCCATCTACATGATATAACAAGCTTAGTCAGATGATACCAAGCCATGGAAACATGATCAAAAGCTTTAAGAGGCCTCTTAGGCATTCACCTGAAATAATTCACGAACCATCCGAGCACCCTCACCAACATATTTCTGAACTAGCTCACTTCCAATGACCCTTATAAAACAAGCATCAGTCCTATTAGCCACAGCCCTAGCCAAAAGTGTTTTGCCGGTTCCTGGTGGACCATAGCAAAGAACACCCTTTGGAGGATCAATTCCAAGCTTAACAAATTTCTCTGGATGAAGCATTGGAAGTTCGACAACCTAACAGGGAAAAATTTAAAAACTTTAAAGCCAAACAACCTATGTCCTCTATTATAATTGTAATTGAAAATCAGGGAAATTTTCGTCACTTACTTCTCGCATCTTTTCAATCTGCTCCTTACAACCACCAACATCATTATATGTTACATCAGGCTTCTCTTCAACTGTCATCATGGTAACACTTGGATCAATTTTTGGAGGCAAAGGTATCTGAATCTGATATTTGTTTCTATCAACCCTGCAATGATAGAATGAAGGTCAATCAAACAAGCAAACAGCATACCACTAAGATGCCCCTTCTCTCTAGGGAACATAGTAGTCAATCGCGCGCTATAGCGGCGCTGTCGCGCCGTTGCATTGCGTTGGGGAGGGTGGCCGCGACAAGGATGGCGGTCGCGTCGCATTTTGCAGGTGTGGCTATGGCGGCCGCAAATCGCGCTAGTTCACGGCTCAAATCGCGGTTTCACAGCCGCTTTTCGTTGCAGCCGTGAAGGACCCTATGTTGCCCTCAATATTCTACTATTCTTCATCCTGCTTCCTCCCGTTCGAGATCTCCGACCCATCCTTTCTTCTTGCTCTCGCTGCTCCAACTTTCGACGACCAGTGTCCAGCGGCAAGCCTCCGGTGGCGGCGACCAGTTTTGGCGACTTGGACTCGGCGGCCATACTCCTCCCTCTCTTCTCTATTTCCTTTCTTCATCTCTCCTCCATCATCTTTATAGTTTATTTTTATCCTCTTTGATTTTTTTTTTTGGCCCTTTTCTTTTTCTGATTTTTACTCTTTTTTTTTTTTTCCCAACGGCCCGCTGCCACTCATCTTTTCGATGTCTCTTCCATTTGTTTGGGTATTTTTTTATTCACTATTATGAACTATGATTGCTTATATAATTATAAAATTTATTTATTTATTTAATTTAAAATTTTAACCATGGCAGCAGCATCATCATCTCAATCACAATAAGCTTCAAATGTTTTACCAATTTGTTGTTTATGCATTAGATTTGGTGTTGTCTTTTACTCCTTTATATTTTGCTGCCCTCATGCTATTTGATAGTGCTGTGTTTATTTTGTTTTTGCTGCCCTTAGAACTTGATGTTTATGCATTGAATTAATGGTGATTGCATGTTTTTAGACAATGGAATGGATTATAATTTTTCATCATTGATGTGAATGAGTTTAATTGTAGATGATTTTTTATTTTTGAACATTTATATGTGTTATATAAGTTGTATAATAATTATATATTTTTTATCAAATAGCGGCCGGAACGCTATCTGCTATCCCGTTATAGCGTTTTTGGGGTCGGCCGCTACGCGCTGCTATCCGCGATTGACTACTATGCTAGGGAATATTGTAGCATCAAAAGTTACTGATTGGAAACATACCCAACGCGCATCCCTTCTTCTATGTCAGTGGGGGAAACTTTGTCACCCAGCCCAACAACAAACTATCATTGGTAAAAAGAAAAAATGAAAGGTAGAGGGTATATTAGTTCCAACTCCCAACTTTGTAAAAGAAAAAAAATAAATAAAAAAATAAAAAATCAACAGCTTTGCCAACCCATTGGCATTTGGCACAGCATATATTATAGTTGCTTTGCCAGTGATGTCTTCATAACAATAAGTGAAGTCTAACATCCTCAAACAAATAACAATATGATGGATGTGGTGAAATCAATGGGTTAAGGGAACAATTGACAAGAATATAGGTACCTTTGCAATCTGCTTCACATTGATAACATACTTGGCATCTTCAGAGTTAGGATTTATAATCTTTGTGCATCTTGCTACCTGTTCAATAAAATTCATCATTAGCAGCGCCTACAAATATTAAAAACAGTTTGAACAAAATCCACAAAAATAAGACCTGAAGAGGCTGCTCCTCCTGCATCATTTGCTTATCTGAAACAAGATCCCACTGGCTTGGTGCAGCCAAACCAGTATCAGACTCCTTGATACCTATAATAACAAAAGAAAGCTAACATCTAAGAAAGTGTACAAGTATTAACTACATGCAGTTTATGCAATTAAGACAATCAATGAGAATACAATAAAAACAGAACACGCACAATTATCAATTATTAACTCCTTTGATCATTTGTTCAGGTTGATGACAGATGACCACAAACGACAGCTATCAGGAACACATCTACATAATAAACTAAATGGTCATTATCATTTACAAGTGAATCTGAATTTGTTAGCACAATTTAATCATAAATTAGTAACAAGGGCGGCTCTGCAAAGATCAATTTGATATTATTACCCAAGAAGATGCAGTAAAACAGAATTTGAATCAGTGAATACAACCTATATCAATGTGATCTATTAATAGATACAATGTTTCAGATATTAGTGGCTGTATTAGTTAGATACAGAATAGAAATATCAAACATACCACATAAGTCGTTGACTTTCTTTGCCATATCTTTGATTTCCTTCTCCACTTTTTTTATACTTGTGGAATAAGGTCCCAAACCCTGCATAAACCAAAATATATTGTAAAAAGAATTTTGAAAGCTAAAAACACTAATGACGAGAAGACGAACAATCATGGTAGCTGCAAAGAGCTATAATATAAATACTTTTAAGCATTTTTTTGCCGAAATTTATCGAATGAGATGGATGGAAAAAAGTTGCGAACATGCAAAAGTAAGCAAGCGACAACATAACCCCAATTACACCCATTCATTTTTTACTGCAAAGTTCAAAATTCTGTGCATCTACATCGAGACTTACAAGCATTTACCGTATATAGTTCACAGGAAGCAGAACCACCAATTACAGAAAACCCAACCAAAGCCAGGAATTTCCCAAATAAAGTGGTGAAAAGAAAACCTAATTCGGCAGATAGGAAGTTCCATTGCATCAGTAGAGTTAAAAAGGGGTACGTAAAAAGAAGAATGTAAGAAGGCAGATGTGCAAAGCATAAATGGGGGATGGAGTGAATTAGGGTTTTATAGAGAGAAAAAAGGAAGTTAGATACATAACATACATAGGTTTTGAGGAGGGCGATGTCATCCTCGTCGAGGGGGCGGGGATTCTTCTCGTCCTTGATATCGTCATCGTGGTCAGTGGCCATTGATTCTGAACTCTGATTCTGATTCTGATTCAATCAAACAAAGATATCTATCAACTTCAAGAAGAGAGAGAAGAGAAATTCAAAGGAAGGATTGATGTGATGATGTAGTTGTACTGTTGTCGTTCGTATGTATGTATGTATGTATGTATGTATAAGCTCAGCTCAGAGCTCAGAGCTCAGAGCTCAGCTACGCTCGCAACCAAAACAAAGCAGGGAGGAAGATGAATGCTGGAACCTTGAACGAGCCTTGTACAACAACAGAGTCAGAATGAACATGTACAAGAACAGCAAACACAATGTAAAGCCCTTACGAAATTAAATAATAAAACATGGTAACCTATCCCATAAGTCAAAGAAAAATAATAAATCAACATAAAATGTGGCATTGTCGTGCCAGTCAAGCCACTTTTTTACTTTTTATATATTAATATAATTAAATATTAATTATATATATTAATAGAAACTGCAATATAAATGTAAATGATGAGAGAAAAAAAAAGTGGAGTAAAATGGGGTTAATAGTGAAATTGGTAATTTTCTTTTAAAAATTGTTTGTATATTTATTTTTATAAATAATTTTTTGTTTCATAAATAATATAAAAAATATATATATAGACTTAAAAAAATATTTAAATGTAATGAGGAGACACTAAAATTAGTTATTTCGAGGAATTCTCCTTATTAATAGTATAAATTATTATATTACAAATTTTAATAATTTAACCTCTAAATATATTTATTCTATGGATTGATTATCAAATTTACAAAACTCATATAGACTTAAATGAGATTAAAAAAGTGATGAGTGTTGGGTTTGAGCTTAATTTTAATTTGTGGATTGTTTTTACTAGTTTTAAATTAATTTTCCGACCCATACCTTGTAATTAACGGTAGTGCATAGAAAAGATATGTAATAGATGTTAAAAAAATATATCATTTTTTATAGATAATTAGTATAAGATATTTTATATTATTAATTACTCATATCGTGTTATATGTAAAATTTTCAAGATAATATTATAAAATTAAATACTTTTAATGACATAATAATGTACAATTATATGTGTGAAAAAATTTTTTTACGGATAAGACATTAAAATGAAAAATAAAAAATAAAAATCTATATGCAAGATATAAGGGATATTTATTTTAATAAGGAACTAGAAAAATTATTAATTGATAAGGAATGGATAAGGGAAGGAAGTTACTCGTGAAGAAGTAATTGTTGAAAGTAAGGGGAGTGGATTTATAAGTTTGATAGGGACACATAAATGAGAACATTGGAACAGTCACCCCCCCAAAAAAACAAAGAAACACTAAAAACCCAACAAAAAAAAATAAATCGGATGTTTCCTAGCTTTTCCTTTCATCTTTGGGGAAACCAGTTAAAAACTCCTTAAACGTAATTCATAGGTTCAATTTCCGCAAGCGAGAAATAAGAAATAACAACAGGACCTTCAGGGTGAAAGAAATAATACATTGAAGAGCCAGAAATTGCGATGGGTACAAATTCAGGATAAACATGTGGATCATACAAACTATACTCATTGTGATAGAATATGTATTACAAGCAAAAGTTATGAGCCAAATCGCTAATTCTATTATCATACATGACAATACACATCGACAAATCCCAATTGAACCTATCAAGGACAAAGATTACTTGAGCCCTCTCCTGTGACTCATGGTACACATGAATGTGACATGTATCTGTATCTTCTTCATTTATTCAATTTCCGCTACAACATTTGGCTCCTCACCTTGGCAAAGGTACTCATCGCACAATGATGCTGATCCCCAGTCCTTTCTTAGCCGCAGGATGTCTTCAGTGAAAGTTGAACCAGAGGCTCCAATGAACACGCTAGACATGGCACATATTGTCTTGTCCAACATGGCTTCCACCTTTGAGAACAAATATTCATAATGCAAGTCAGCATATGAAGTCAGAAGACAGGCAACACTCAAAAATTCGGTAGGCTTCTCTTTTCCAAGCCACTCAGCATATATACATAAGCAAAGAACACTCACTCGTCTTATTGCATTGCATAATCCCACATAAAAATATGGAGGAAAAAAGAAAAGGAAGAGTAACATTATCCGAAAGCATTTCATTTGCCAAAGAACGTCAATATTCCTGGAAGTAAAGTGTTCAGCTTCAATGATACGAGAACTATTATATTTCGTTAAAACAAATAAAAAAATGAAAAAATCTCAGTTATATTGATCCCAAAGGACCTAGGAATACTGAAATACCATTCTGCAGATACGAATAAAAATATACAATTAAAGAGATAATGCTCCTACGAAGTAGGGGGCTCCCGCTATCATCCAGGTAATTATGGCCATCAACATCAAATTTACACACATCTATAGCAAGAGATGAAGCATGCCACGTAATATACAAATTAACAGGATTGTAGAGCTTTTGCTCAACCCCGCTTACTTAAAAGAGGAATATTAGAAAATAAAGATAAATCATTCTAGAAGATGCAGCACATAGACATAATCAAAAAGAGAAGCAGGATGAACAAATATTTGTGTTGTAGACTCCTTAACAATTTCTCTCTCTCTCTCTCTCCTCTTTTTTTCTTTTTTTGGATAACAATCTGAAAGACCAACATCAATATGGGTTTGCAAATTCAGGTCAGTTACAATCTGGACCCACATGATAAAAAGAAACAATGCCCCTCACCTGAGAGTCTCCTTCAATATGATGCCTGTATAACAAAGCATCCCATTTTTCTGCTGAATTACGAGCTGGGCGTTTAACAAGTGGAACAGGCCTGCCATTAAGCACAACTAATGACCGAAGCAGGCCAGTCTCACTTTCTGCAGCATCCGTAGAAAGATAAATAACAGGTGCATTGGCCCTTTCAACCACGCGCAATATGCAATCCGCAGCTTGAGGAATGGGATAAAAGCAACTTGGTTTTTTGGCATTACTGTAAGCACGAAAATGGATCATTAGAGGCAATATGAACATTAAAGAAACGGAAAGACAGCTTCTCACTAACCAGAAGCCTTGCATGCAATTATGCATGGTCAGTATCATAATTCCATGAAATACATTGAGTTTAGACAAGAACATTTCTCTAGTCTATAGTCAACAATCACTAATCAGAAAGCATTGAGATGCAGGCACAGTTTACAGCAAGTATATGATATTGATATCATACTCAAGTCATGAATTGACATAAGCCTTTATCAAAGGAAAGCAAGGACGCACCAGAACTTCAAGAAGCCGTGCCTTCGAAAATGCAATGCAATGAAGTTCCTTCCCAGAAATGTCTGAATAAAGCGTTGAGCAGTGAGCAAAATAAGACGGCTGGGTTCAATGAGAGTCTTGCATTGGTGAGCAAGTGGGCCGCCCGGTTGCATCACCCACTCTTGCTCCACCTCAGCATAGAAGACATCCCCAATTGCCATAACATCATCATCATGTGCAAACTTTGATAGAACATCCTGAACCGTCCTCTTCTTGGGTTTGCGGGTATCCTCCACCCAAACAGGCTCAGGCTTACTCATTGACAAACCCAACGACCTCAACTTCTTCAAACGCTCATCATCTAGATAACAGGGCTCAGGCAATGAGAAATAGCAGAGGAACTTGTCAATGTGGATGTGCTTCTTCCTAATACTATAAAACTCCTCAAAGGAGATCACCACCTTTCTTCCCAAGCATTTATTGATGTGATCAATATCCAACACCCTATCATACTGATAATCAACTTTGGAACTAGGAATCACCAAAACCCGGTTAAGAAGAGCCGCAAAGAACATGTGCTTCTCTAAGCAAATGAGGTGGTTAGACATCTGCCCCGAAACGCAAATAGCAAGCAGAAATTTACCAGCTTTCGGCTTCCACTCAACGGTTCTTCTCTGAGAAAAGTTCTGATCAACTGTTCTACACCTGTCATAGCTGCCACCACCCAAACTAGCATTCCCATAATCAAATTCAGGTTCAAACGAGTTCCCGGCCCTGTGGGGATCCAATATAACCTGCTGAATCTCTCTGTTGAGGGAAATCTGCTTCAACAGCAAGGATTTAAGATCCTCCAAGGGATTGAGATCGCGCGTTTGGGGAGTGGAATTGAAATGAAGGGTTGAGTTCCAAACGCGGAGAAGCCCTAATTGCTGCTGGCGGAGGAGGTAAAGGGCTCGCAATTCGGATTCCTTGACGCGGTCGGTGAGGGAGAGGGAATTGAAGCGGAGAGAGGGGAGATTGGAGGAGGAGAAGAGGGAGTGGGTGGCATCGGGGGTGAAGTAGAAGAGGAGGATGATGAATGGAGGGAGAATGGCGAAGAGGTACCTCTTTGGGAACTTGAGCTTGAAATTATTGAAGCAACGTGGGATTCGCGACCTCAAATCTTCGATGTGGAAGGTGGTGGTGGTGGTGGTGGTGGTTGTGGCGGGAGAAGGAGGAGGAGAGGGCTTCCGCTCGTGCTGCTCGATGAGGGCGTGGCTGTCGTCTTCCTCGTCGGAAGAGGAATCCCGCTGCATTGCTTGCTTAGCCACGGTGGCTGCCGTAGACCACCGGAGACTGAGTCAGTGAGCGAGTGGGAGCTGAGTGAGTGACTCGGTGGTAGTAACGACAAGTTAACTGACAGCAGAAGCAAAGGGAGCGCAGTGAGTCGGTGTATGAAAATGACCAGTCACCAGGCACCAGCCCAACTAAGAGCGAGCCGGCTTGACATTCCAACAATTGCTTGTTGGTCAAGCCCAACAACTTGATAGTTATCTTTATTGTTTGCTTGTTTTCGGCCCTATTTGTTTTGTCGTTTGTTCAATTTGTTGCTTTTTATTGACCAAAAATACAAAATTTGTTGCCTTCTCCCCCTTTTATTCTTTTATTTTCATTAACAAAAAGCACTAAGTGTATGTGTATTTGACCAAAAATCATTGTGAAGGAACAGAGCGGGTACGGTTGTCTTTTACTATGTTTGGGAAAAAAATTTTGTTTTACTCATAAAAAGCTGTTCTGAAAATGTAAAGTTTATTTGGGTAATTTATTTGGAATAAATTATAGTCTAATTGAAAAAATTTAAGCCGTTTTAAAGCAAATAAGCAAAAGTAAAATTTTGTGTATTATTGATTATAATCTATTTGCACAATACCCACAATACTATATTTTTACCAAATTGATCATAAGTATATAATATAAATAATAATTTTATATATTTGTTAATAATTTTATTATATAAAAATAATTTTTTTCATATAATTAAATAAAATATATTATCTTAAAATTACTTTTCTACTAATTATCTAAATATAAATTGATTTTTAGATAATCAATTATATAAATAAATAGTTATTGAAATAATTTTAGAGTGTGTTTAATTCATAATTTTTTTGAAGTGATTTTATTCATATCAGCTTCTATTTAAAAGTTAAAAAAAATTATTTTTAGTTTTTAAATAAAAGAAGAAATGGGTAACTTTTTAAAAAAATAATATTTTTTAATAATTAAAATATTAATTTTTATATAAAATAAATTAAAACAACTGCATTCTTAATCTTATAACTTTTCCAAACACACACTTTGTTGATACAATACCAACAAGGCAACAACCTTCGGTGACAGCTTGTATATTTGTGATATTCTGGCTTTAGTCTTGGTAAGTTTGTGACCCCTTGCGTTGTGGTTCTTGCCTGCAAAGGCACATATATCAACTAAACATGAGGCTGAAAAATGTCAATATATCATAAAGAAATCAAAATTAATTGTGTTTAATACATTTATGTTCAAAATTTGCCAACGAAATTGATGTTTTTGTTGTCATTTTGATTTAAATTAATAATTGATTTGTATTTAATATATTTTCTCTTTGAACACTTGAATCAATTTCTTTAAAATAATAATAATAATAATAATTTGACCTTTTGCGGATATGCGATTAGCCTGCTGGTAAGACAGTAGGGAAAATCCGTATACGGTTGAAAGTTTCAGATGAGGGGGACGCTGATATTGTTGTATAGACTGAGCACTGTAGAATAGAATATAGATATGGATGGTTCAAGAGTAATCATGAAATAATGTGCTTTAAACCTATCTAAGCTTAAAGACACGTAGCCATGGTACATTGCTGCCACGTATGCCAACTTGTATGGAACCGTCGAGGCGACACCACATTTCCGTGGATCATAGACTTTGAGGAGCAAAGAGCATATACATCTACTAGCTAGCAAGAGGTAACCGAAAGCTTTGTGTTAACAGTTTTATGACATCTAGCTAGTACTGAAATCTGTTGCAATCGACTTGCGTAGAGAGGAGACACATGGAGAAGACTAGACATGTATTGTTGATTGGGAGGATGTGGAGGTTGAGTTGTAACTCCACTGCCACTCCTGCTTGTTGGAAGCTTGTGACAGCTAAGGCCTCTAACCGGGCTGCAGTTCATGGTGTTAAGCAGCCTGTTCCTGACACCCTCGATGTATGCGATAAAATCTCTTGTTATACATTTCTTTCTTTTGATTTTGTTACTTTTTATAATGCTGTCTTTATGGGTGGGGCTGATGAGAACTCTGTTCTGTGATTTGGCAGAAGGAGGAAGTAGAAAAGGAGATTCAGAAAGCCAAAGAAGAGAAAGAAGCTAAGAGGAGACTCTAGAGTACCATATCAGCAACTCCTCCAAGTCTGATTCCTCTTGTGCTAATTCTAATTGATCCTTGTGCTACTCACTACTTACTCATATCTATCTGTATTTTATATTAAAAAAACACCAACGTTGTGCAGTTAAAAAAATAGTTGTGCATGTGACATATGATGATATGATAGTACGAGAATCACTCTCAATGTCCTAATCCATGTAAGTTTCAAATCGTATTGAATGAGAACTGAGCTGTTTCCCCTGCCAGTTTGACTGAGTATCTCCAACGATCCTTCCACGGAGGAATGCACTTTTTTACTAGTCTGTTTTGTATTTGCTACTCTGATCCCGTTTTGTCGTTCGATTTATTGAACGAGGTTCCTTTATCTAGCTGGTAAAACCAAAAGGAAAGGCGGCACAGCCATTGGAATCCAGGGAAAGAGGCGCACATTACAAATGAACCTGTGACTGCAAAATTACTGCAGTGGCTACAAAACTACAACATAAAGTACTCAAATAATCAACTCATACGCTGTAACGTTTCAAAATATTCATTTCATTGACTCATGGTTCATTGTAACTTGATTAACTGATGGAAAAGATCCTATGAACTAATACAAATGCAAATTCCTCTCCTTTACAATGCAAATTCGATGTGAGTGCATGGTTGAGAAAGCAATGATCACACCGTTAAAGAATAAAATATTGGTGACATTTACTGTGACCTATATAACAATAACATGCGGCAAACAATATGACATTGCTTTATATTATGTTTGAAAAATGAGCTAGCCGTACCGATGTTATTGTTTCTCTTCAGCGACTTCAACGAGCCTTCCTCGAACCCACTTGTTAGTTGTCTAGATTGCGCTTCATCTTTAATGGACTGAGTTCCCACCACAGATGGAGAAGGGTCTGTTTTGTATTTGCTGATTTGATCCTGTTCTGTTTCCCTTTGTTCATTTGATGGGCTGGATTCATTTATCTGGCCATTCAAACTAGAAGGAACGGAAGCACAGCCATTGGTACTTGTTAGCTGAGGTTTTGGATCACCATTAACTTGCGTCTCTATGGAAAATTCGCCAAAATCTTCAGAGAACTTGTAGTCACTTGATGAAAATGTTTTGTGACCATTTACTTCGGCCATAAGTGATTGGTTTAAAACTTCAAATGCTAACCCTTCTTCACTATTGAGCTCGCTCAAAGCAACAGAAGGAAGATTACACTCACTTAACTCTGGTGTATCAATGGATTCAAGTGCTTGAATAGCTTCAGCTATAAGCTTTCTGCTTTCTATCAAAGATGCTTGCGCAATGGGACTCTTCGTCGCAGCAACCTCAAGTGCCTTGGCAGCTTTCTCAGCTTCAGCAATCAATAGTTTGTGCGTAACATAGTATTTCATGAGTGTACACGGGGTAACTGCTACAATGAGAATAAATAAAAGCAAACCCGGTATTCTATGAGCTAATCTCAAAAGCGAAATAGAAGTAACCAATGTCCAGTCCATCCACCATGTTCACAGAAACGAAGAGATCATTAACTTCAAAATTAATGGAATAGAGATTTGTATATGAAGGAATTTGTTCCGTATCTTATTCCATTCAAAACAATGAATTATATACAGGAGTGCCAGCATAATTCAAGGCTGTAAATTAGTTACAAATAAGGCTAATTTGGCTAAGAATACTCACTGTCCTAATATAGAAGATTTATACAGATATAGAAAATATTTACAAGAATATTTACATATTCTATCACACCCCCAGCATAATGAAGCGGGAGGTTCTCTGTGGGACCGCTCGAAAATCATCAAAGAGTATGCGCGGAAGCCCTTTAGTGAAAATGTCAGCAATTTGATAGCGAGAGGAACATGAAGGACACGAACACGTCCCACGGCAACTTCTCACATACAAAATGAATATCCATCTCAGCGTGTTTAGTGCGATGTTGAGCGGGTTGCCTTGGGAGAGATATATCACTCACATTGTCACAAGACACCAATGTAGCCTTGTGGATCTGGACAATGAAGTTCCAAAAGTAGATTACGAATCAACAAGACTGAAAGCGACATTTGCGATTCTCTATACTCGGCCCGGCTTGACCGAGACAAAGTGGGTTGTCGTTTAGAGGACCAGGAGATCAAATTATGGCCAAGAAAGACGCAATAGCCAGAAGTGGACCGTCTAGTGTCTGGACATCCACCCCAATCAGCATCAGTGTATGAAATGAGACCAGAAATGGATGATTTGTACAAATGTAAGCCTAAAGTTGAGGAATTTACCTTGTACATAACTTGCTTAAGAGCATTCATATGTTCGATCTTTGGATCATGCATGTGTAAACATATCTGTTGTACTGACATATGATATATCGGGTCCGTAAAAGTAAGATATCTTGCAATGCTCTGCTAAATCAAGGATAATGAGTTGGATTCTCATATGGAGAACCCGAGGATACACTAAGCTTGGCCTTAGTGTCTACTGGTGTTGGAGCAGGTTTACAAGAGGTCATGTCAGTTTATCTATGATCTCCTCAAAGATATTTGCATTGGCAAAGAAATAAACCACCTGCATGTCTAGTGACCGCAATGCCCAAATAAATGAGAGGGCCCAAATCTTTCATAGCAAATTCAAGCGAGGAGTGACATAATAGACTTCTAAGAGCATCGTAAGAGGCAGTAGAATGATATCATCAACATATAAAGAAGGTATGCCATGTCATTACCCTCGATAGATAAATAATGAATGATCGGACTTGCTATGGTAGAAACCAATGGTGGATACAAAATCAAAGCAGATTGATACCAGTGCACGAGGGGGCCTGTTTGGTCACATAAAGAGATTTTTTAAGAGACATACATAGTCCGATGAATTGAATCTCGGAATCCCATATGCCTGATGCATGTAAATGGTCTCATGTAGTGACCATGCGAAATGCATTTTGTACATCCAACTGATGAATGGGCCATGTTTTAGATAAAGCAATGCTAAGAATGTCGAATTGTTGCTTTGGTTTCACTACAGGACTGAAAGTTTCATCACAGTCTACTCCAGCCTTTTGAGACCTGCCATCACCAACAAGACGGGCTTTATGCCGCTCAAACGAACCATCAGATTTCGTTTATCTTGGGAAAATCCACATAGAACGAATAATATTAACATCGAAGGCGTCAGGTACTAAAATCCACGCCTTATTTTTAATAAGAGCATCAGATTCATCTTGCATAAGCGAATTCCAATTTGGATCAGACAAGGCTAGTTTGGGGTTTTTAGGAAGAGGGGATGGGGTAACAGAAGCAGTTAGATTGAAGGAACGTTTTGGTTTAAAAATGCCATGCATGCTTCTAGTGGTCATGGTCCTTATGGGTGCCAGTGTGGGTTCTGGTGGGGCTGGTAGTGGAGCCATTGTTTGGGGTTGTCGCTTGACTGAAGCTACTGGGAATTGGCCGGCCTTGAGGTGGTGTTTGTGCAGCAGCTTGGCTTTGGGGAAGGAGTAGGAGTAGCGAAGGTGATGGCGGTGGTTCATAGGATTTGATGTTGCCATTGATGTATTAGAATTGGATTTAAGTCATCATTCAAAAAATCATATGTAGTAGAGGAAGGTGTATGCAATTTCGCAAAAGGAAATTGGGATTCATCAAAACTGACATGCCTCGAAATGATTATTTTTCGGCTGGACAAATCATAACATTTATATCCTCTATGATTAGATGGGTATCCCAAAAACACGCACGGGGTAGAACGAGGTTGTAATTTATGTATGGTAGTGGAAGTGGAAGAGAGAGTAGCATAAACAACCAAAACCAGAATGTGTATAAGTGGGATCCCGATGATATAAAATTTGAGTTGGCGATTTGTGTTTAAGAGATTTGATGGGGAGAATGTTCAAAAGATATGTTGCCATTTCAAGTGCATGATGCCAAAATGATGGGGGCATGGAAGCATGAGTAAGGAGGGTGCGAATGATGTTGTTTATGGTTCGTATTTTTATGCTCACTTTTTCCATTTTGTGGGGAAGTGTGAGGGCATGAAAAACGAAAAATAAGACCATGTTTATCGCAAAAATTTTTGAAAAGCTCGTTGTTGAACTCTCTCCCATTATCACATTGAAAACATTTAATATTCTTTTCAAATTGCGTTTTAATTTGAGCACTAAGGGCTGAAAAAATTGAGTATGCTTGGGATTTTTTGCTAATGGGAAAAGTCCACAAGAAATTGGAATAGTCATCCAAAAAAAAAATATAATACTTATGCCCTGCAGTGCTTAAAACAGGAGAGGTCCATAAGTCACTATGCATGATTTCAAATGGCATCAAAGTATTATAAGATGAAGCATAAAATGGCAATTTGACATGTTTCCCAAGAACACAAGACTCACAAACAGTAGAGGAAAATAAAGTGTCACAGCAGATAAATTTATTCTTGCTAAGGGAGCGCAAAACAGAAGGTCCCGAGTGTCCCAATCTATTATGCCATAAAATGGGAGTAATAGCGGTAAAAGTGGATGGACAGTTGGTTGGATAACCGTTGGTGGAGGTGAGAGGATATAGATCCCCGATGCTATCACATCTCATCATTGGCATCCCCGTCCGAAAGTCCTTCACAGAGAATCCAAAAGGATCAAATTCAATGGAAACATTATTGTCAGTTGTGAGACGACGCACAGAAATCAAATTTTTGATAAGTTTCGGGGCATGTAGGACATTGTTTAAATGTAATGGTGGATGTGGTGGGGAAAGGAATGATTGTCCATAACCTTGAATTGGAATTTCATGTCCACTACCGACAATAATATTACGATTTAAATTGCTCATATTAAAATAAGACGAGAGAGTACCTTGAGATGCAGTCATATGAGAGGTTGCTCCAGTGTCCATGTACCAATTTCCATCAGGAACATTGAGTGACATTGTATGCATAGCTGCTTCAATATTCGTAGGTGCATAAGGAGAGTCTTGCTTGACATAGCTTTGTGGACAGGGCCCAAAATTCCTTGCTTTGTCGCTTATACAAGCGGGCCGAGCCCATTGTGAAGATGGGTATGGGCAGGGGGGGACAGCCCAAGGCTGTGGCATCCAACCCCAACCAGGAAATGGACACTGCTGCTGTTGCCAAGGGAGCCGGTAAGCGCCTTCTTTGCTGCAAGTGCTTGCGCCACCACGACCACCACCGCGCCACCTTTCCAGCCTTACGCCACCGGCCTCCACCATTAGTGCGGTTTGTTGTTTCGATTGCCATCCTTTTTCCCACCTCGATTGTGGGAATTTTCGAGAATAGGAGGAGGTCTCATCAAAATTCTAGATGTTGCAGCAACCATGGTGTATTTGATCCCGTGGCTGCCATCTTAATTAAACCCGCTCTTCTAGTGTGAGCATGGAACAGGCTTGATAGAAAGTGGGAAGCGGGATTACTTTGTCAAAGTAACGCATCCTACCCCTTTATATGCATCGATGAGTCAGGACAGCTTGAAGAATGAGCACTGATTGGAAACAAAGTGCACCAACATTTTTCAATTGATCCGAAAGCATCTTGAGTCGTTGACAATATCGATGCATTGGGAAAATCTTCCATGCTAGTGGTGGAGAATTCTTGCTCGAGCGTGACCGCCACGGAGCTTTGGTTATCTTGAAAATGTCCCGTAACCCATCCTGCAGGCCTGCATTGCGTGGAGCCTGGGCTCAAGGATGGTGGTCAAAAGATCATTCGAAATGGTGGAATAAATCCTTTGAGAACCGTGCATCAAGAGTCGACCACAATTCTTTTTCAAGCATCGGTTGTAGCGCCGGTTCCTTGCACATTCTTTTGGTGGAATGATATGATGAATGACCTTATGTAGATCGGGCATGAATTTTAAAAAGTTCAGCCCCGTTCCATATTGAACGCTTTCCAGTTCAAGAATGATGGGGATATGGTTCTTGATATTAGAGATGCAAAGAGTTTGGATGGAAGGAGTGCGTGGAGTCGACATGGCGATTTAGAAGCAAGAGAAAATGGAGAAGGAAAGAAAAGGTGGGTGGTTAGGAGGAGAAGACAGGAAAGTTTCCTAGGTCTCGTGATACCATGAAGGAATTTGTTCCGTATCTTATTCCATTCAAAACAATGAATTATATACAGGAGTGCCAGCATAATTCAAGGCTGTAAATTAGTTACAAATAAGGCTAATTTGGCTAAGAATACTCACTGTCCTAATATAGAAGATTTATACAGATATAGAAAATATTTACAAGAATATTTACATATTCTATCAGTATACTTTTAAGAAAAAAGTCCATTAGAAGTACAAAGTTTTAGTTTTATATTAAGTATTAAAAAAGAACACAACAAAAGAAAAATCAATTCAGCAAAAATAATATTTTCTGCACTGATCCGTATTAGTAAAAATGGGTTTACCTTGCTCGTTCAATGGCTTGAGCTTGTACAATTTCTGCTGCACCTCTTTGTGCTCTAAAATTCTTTATCATCTCAAGCTTGGAATTTACCTAAGGATCCTTATAGGCAGGGATTTGCTTCTTTTCAAGGAGCCACTCTTAGTCTATGAAGCATGGGTACTCTATTTTGACAAAAGTACCCGTATCGGGTATGTTTTAGATACGGGTACATCTAGGTATGTACCCGTTAATTTTTTTTTTTTGAAAAAAAGTTTTGGGTATAGCACGATGCGGTTTGAATATGTGGCTTAGATTAAACTACGTCATTTTGGCCTTTTTTTTTTTCTTTCACCAAAAACAAAACCCTAACCCCCCTTTACTTTCATTCGCACGACAACAAAATCACCCACCCCACTTCTATGTTTCTCATCCACCAGCCACCATCACTCAACTCCACTGCTGGTGACTTCCCTCTTTAGTCTTTGGTAGTGGCGGCGGCCCAACAAGCGGCTTCCCTCTCCTGCTTCTCTCTTGTGATAGTGAGGTACCTATATTCTTCTTCTATTTGAGTTTTGTTTTTGTTCTGTTACAATTGATTTTTTTTTTTTTGCTAGAATTATTCCTGTAAATAGCTTGAAATATGAGATTTCTTGATGACTTGAGTATTTATTTAGGTTGTTGCTACCATTTTTTCATGTTTGCTCATGTTGAATATTCTGAAAAATCAGAGGGTTGGTGTTGGTGTTCTAATTCTTTGTTCTTTATCATCTAAATGAGTAATTAAATTTTTTTATTTGAGTAATATAGAAATTTTATAATTATTTATCAGATGTTTTCACAATGCTCAACAGTCGGGTCTACTAGTGGTAGTGGGGGTTTGAATGCGGTAGTAATGTCAATTCCTTTGCTTCTTTGACCAGTAAATTAGCTATTGAAAAATTTGAAAGTAGTGGCCCCCTATGGGCTTATGTGATTGTGTTGCAAGATAAGAAGCTAGAATTCTTGAATGAGCTAGTGTTTCACTTGATAAGCCTGATTTAGAGATTATTCTTTTCACTTATGATGGGGAAGGAAATGATTAAATTGAAATTGTTAGAGTTTGATTGTTAATTATGCTTAAATAATTGTTATATACTTATTTAGAATAATGCTTTAAGTATTGTAGTTTTTTATTTTTGTGATGTGATGTTGTACAACTTAGATTTGTTTTATGTTGAAGTGGTGTGTTTTCTTATTTATAATGTGAAATTTTAGTTTTTATTTTATAAAATTTGTGAAATTTTTATATTTTTTGAATATATATAAAAATTGATGTACCTGGACACCAATTTTTACAAAATTTTCGTATCTCGTACTCATATCCGTATCCGTATCCATATCTATACCTGATATGGGTATCGTACCCATATCCGTGCAATATAGCTATTAGTGCTAATTTTGGAGCCACTTTTGGAGCTACTCTTAACATTAGTGCTACTATTAGTATCTTTTCTCATTGTAGGTTTCCTCCTTGTGCATTGTGCACCATCACTTGGCCTTCTTCTAGGTTTCCTTTTAGCCCCAGCTTCAGAGCCATGATACTTGGTCAACCTAGAGCAAACTCTATCATAGTATCCCCGATATAAATGAAAAAATAAGTTCGAACATCATGTAAGGGTGACATGATTTATTATTGGGTAAAATTAAGCAGAAATCATGGAAGTCTCATACAATTTATGAGAGGCAAAACATCAACCCATAAATTGTGTGAGCCTTGCATGATTTCAGTTAAATTCAAATGCACTTAAATCGTGTCACCCTCATATGATTTTTATGCATTTGTATTGCGCTGAAATTGTGGGAGGCTTACATCTATTTTAAAATCGTGGGAAATACTGAGGAGAGAAAAGGGGGAAAGTTTGGTAAAGAGAGTGAGGAAAGTTTGGTAGAGAGAGAGTGTGTGTGTGGGAAAGTATGGTAGAAAGAGTGAGGGAAAGTTTGGTAGAGAGAGAAGCAGAGTTGGATATAGATGGCGCACAATAATTTATGCCGAATGGATGAGTTTGAACGTATTGTTGCAAATTTAAATGCAAAGATAATTTTCTATCATAGTTCAATATATGATCTTTGTTTGGCATAGTTTATTTTAGCTTAAAAAACCTTTGTTTATTGTTTTTTTGAGTGGGGACTTTAGTTTAGAGATTTAATTGCAATATTGTTTTTAACATGACATTGGGTGCGTTTGTTTGTAATTCTGGCATAAAAAGTACTTTTTTCAAACTCTTTTCAAAATAAAGTACTTATAGAATTTTTAATGTTGTTTATTTGTGCTTCTAAAAAAATAGAAAAAAAATAATCAATTTTTCTACTTTTTTGGAAAGCATGTCTGTTTGGTTAAGATTTTAGGAAAAATACTTCTTAAGAAGCAGAAGCAGAAGTAGAAGTAGAAGCAAAGATAAAAAATTATTTTTATGTTTGGATATAATTATATAAATACTTTTTATCAAAATTAGAATTTATTAAATTGTTTAGAGGTGATAAATATAGAAGTACGTTATTTAATAAACTTACAATTAAATATATGGAGAGAGAGCAGAGCATGAGAGTGAGAAGAAAGTGATAATTTTAAAAAATTTTAAGGATAAAATTATAATTGAGTGGGAAAATAACAGTTGCTAATTTTAAGGAGTAACATTCTCTCTCTTCTACTGCTTTTGCTTCTGGGAAAAATAGCTTCCTATCTACTTCTTAAAAAAATAGTAAAATTAATAATTTTCTACTTTTACATTTTTTTTAGAAGTACAAACAAACAACATTAAAAATTCTATAAGTACTTTTTTTAAAAAATTTTAAAAAAAAAGTATTTCTTTTTGAACGAGAAGCACAAACAAACGCACCCTATAAGAAGCTAATTTTCCCAAAAGCAGAAACAGTAGAAAAGAGAGAATATTTTGCTCCTTGAAATTAGTAACTAATTTCTTCTCTCAGTTATAATTTTACCCTTAAAACTTTTACAAAATATCACTCTCTTCCTACTTTCATTTTATCTCTCCATATCCTTAATTGTAATTTTATAAAATGAAGTACTTCTATATTTATTACATCTAAATAATTAAACAGCTTCTAATTTTGATAATAAGTACTTGTACAATATATTCAATCATAAAATAATTTTCTACTTTTGCTTTTACTTTTATTTCTTAATAAGTACTTTTTGTAGAATTTTAACCAAACGAGCCCATTTTGGAAAATAAAGATAAAACAAAGACATTTAAATGTGTAAAAAAGCCACGATCTTGAGATCGGAGCAAAAGCTACGGGAGATCCTAAAGATGTGGTGCCAGACTTCCACGATCTTGATATTGGAGCTCTCATCTTAGCTATTGGAAATCTTCAAGTGCACGGTCCTAGGATCCAAGATCTCATCACAACTGCCGGAGATGTGCAGCACAGAGAATTTGAAGCTTTTGTGGAGTATATTCTAGATGGTATTGATCCCTTTAGCAGTCTCCCATACAAAGGAGCTCTTGTGATGTAGCATAATCCAAATCATGATATTGGAGCTCTCATCAAAGCTGAAGTTGGGGTACAAAGTGGTCTAAATCAAGATATCGAAACTCTCATTGGAGCTGAAGTTGAGATATAGCATGTTCTAGATCAAAATAGAGTTCTAGATGAGGTGCATAATGTTCTAAATGGAGATCAGGCATTCGATACTTTTGTAGATACAGAACCACAGGAAGATGAGGCATTAGATGCAAATCAAGACAAAAATGTCTTATTAACATGATTTGGACAATTAACACGATAGGTCTGTTAGAAGGAAAAAAAAACACTATTTGAATAGTTGTAACAGTTCATTTTCATTCAATGTACGAGTTCATAGTTGTAACAGTTCATTTTCATTCCATATGAGTATATAATTGTCATAGTTCATTTTCATTCAATGTATGAGTTTATAGTTATTATGTTTACACAATTTATAGTTGTATAATTTCTCATAATAACTAGTACCATGATTATTAAATACTCGATTTAACTCTTAAACTCTTATAAGTTTACAATTCTACCATATAAAATTAAGTTAATTCACATACAAACTCTCTTTTTGATAAACTTGTATGTATTTAAGTAAATTCTAATAAAATTGATAAACTTTCGATTTTACTAACGAGTTTACAAGATTAAATTTGTTTGGTTTTAAATCAATTTGCAAGCAACTAGTCTTAAAAAAATTTAACAAAAATTCTCAAATAGCAATCGTATATATAATATTGGAACACTTCTTCCTCTAAGATTTTCATGCAAAACTTCTTTTCCATTCAAATTGCATGATTAGAAGTTTTAAATTTTTCATGTAAAATTTGTTTTTCACTTACATACAAAACTTACTTATAATCCATTTAACAAAAATTCTCAAATAACAATCGTATATATAATATTGGAACACTTCTTCCTCTAACATTTTCATGCAAAACTTGTTTTCCATTCATATTGCATGATTAGAAGTTCTAAAGTTTTTATGTAAAAATTTGTTTCTCACTCACATACAAAATTTACTTATAATCCATTCAATTTAAGAATAATATCATAAATATACTATTAAAAAAATTACTTCATTCAAAATGTCATGTAAAAATTATTTCCTTTTCACAATTTATGATTGATAATTTAAAAAAATTAAAAACTCTCATATAGTTATTTCCTTTTATAATTTATTATATAATGTAACATAACATATTTATTGAAAATGAAAATATGAAAGAGAAAAAAAAAGAGAAAAATTAGATAAATTATATGATTTTAATATTTTTGAATAGGTTTCATATTTTAATTAAGATAAAAATGAATAGATTCCTTTTGATATATATTTTTAATTATTTTTTATAGGAAGTTGACTAATGAAAGTCATAGTTTATTTTTTATTTATCTGTGCTTAAGGACAAACTATTAGTAAATATATATTGATCATCATTGATCAACATTTTTCTTTTAAAAGGTTAAGACGAATAAAATTTCAAATAAATTGTGTAAATAATAATAGAGTATGTTAATTGAAAATAAAATAGTTATATATTTGATCGATTTTACTTTGAAGTTGATATAAATCTATATCGTTCGAAAGGGGATATTGATTCAGTAATTTTAATTATCATATAAATCCATTAAAAATAAAAAAGAGTTGATTGTACATTTTGAATATATAGATGGAGGAATTAAGTGATTTATTATGAAAATAAAATAAAATATACAAGAAAATGACAAAATATTTCTCTTTAAAATCTGAAAATGACAAAATATTAGAATTAATAATCATTATTGATACACATTATATATATATACACACACAGATTTTTAAATATTAATCATAAATATGGTATCTAATTATGATTAGTTACCAAAATATACTTTTCAAATTATATTTTTTTAATATATAACTCTTATGAATTTATGAATTGAGTTTACGATTTGAATTTAACGAGACTTCACGAATTTACCTGCCCTCTCAATTTTGTCAACCTTAACCAATAACTGCAAAGATTGTTGCAAAGTATGGCTCTGACTTATCTCATTCCTGAAAATTAAGAAATAATTTAAAAAGCCAAAAATAAAAAATGTCTTTCTTCTTCTTGTGACGGGGATGACTATTGGTTTGAAATCTTCCCCAGATTCTTTTCTTCAAATTAATTCTCAGTGATGGACGTCACAGACTTTGATTGAGTATAGTTCTTCCGTTTCATTTCAGCCTTAGGCTGATTCCTATACATTTGAGTTTGACAAATCATACCCATTACAGGCCTTCAGGCAAAGAAAGTTTGGTCACTGACTCAAAATTCTTATAACTCAGATTTTGACCAACTTTTGACTCAACTGGTAAAACCAAAAGGAAATGTGGCCTAGCCATTGGAATCCAGGGAAAGAGGCACAGATTACAAAACTACAACATAAAGCACTCATATAATCAACTTGTACGCTGTAATGTAACAAAATATTCATATCATTGACTCATAGTTCATTGTAAAATGATTAACTGATGCAAAAGATCCTATGAAGTAATAGAAATGCAAACTCCTCTCCTTAGCTATGGCTGCCTATTTCACTCTTCCTTGGTCTGGCCTAGCCGTGGTTGCCTGTTGTAGGTCTAACATGATTCAACTAATGATTTGGATGTGAGTGCATGTGCGAGAAAGCAATGATCACCCTCACTGTTAAAGAATAAAATATTGGTGGCATTTACTGTGATCAATATAACATGTGGCAAACAATACGACATTGCTTTATATTATGTTTGAAAGAGCTAGCTGCACCGATGTTATTGTTTTTCTTCAGCCACTTCAACGAGCCTTCCCCGAACCCACTTTTTAGTTACTATAGGTGTTCTAGATTGCGTTTCATCTTTAATGGACTGAGTTCCCACCACAGATGGAGAAGGGTCTGTTTTGCATTTGCTGTTTTCATCCTGTTCTGTTTCCCTTTGTTCATTTGATGGACTGGATTCCATTATCTGGCCATTCAAACTAGAAGGTATGGAAGCCCAGCCATTGGTACTTGTTAGCTGAGGTTCTGGATCACCATTAACTTGCGTCTCTATGGAAAATTCGCCAAAATCTTCAGAGAACTTGTAGTCACTTGATGAAAATGTTTTGTGACCATTTACTTCGGCCATAAGTGATTGGTTTAAAACTTCAAATGCTGACCCTTCTTCACTATTGAGCTCGCTCAAAGCAACAGAAGGAAGATTACACTCACTTAACTCTGGTGTATCAATGGATTCAAGTGCTTGAATAGCTTCAGTTATAAGCTTTCTGCTTTCTATCAAAGATGCTTGCGCAATGGGACTCTTTGTTGCAGCAACCTCAAGTGCCTTGGCAGCTTTCTCAGCTTCAGCAATCAATAGTCTGTGCATAACAAATTGTTTCATCAGTGTATACAGGTAAATGCTACAATGGGAATCAAATAACGCAAAACCTGTACTCTATGAGCTAATCATAAAAGCAAAATAGAAGTAACAAATGTCCAGTGCATCCACCATGATCATGGAAACGAACAGATCATTAACTTCAAAATTAATAGAAAAGAGATTTGTATACTTTCAAGAAAAATGTTTGTCAGAAGTACAAAGTTTTAGTTTTGTTTTAAGTGTTAAAAAAGAACACAACAAAAGAAATATCGAGCAAAAGTAATATATTCTGCACTGATTCGTATTGGTAAAAATGGGTTTACCTTGCTCGTTCAATGGCTTGAGCTTGTTCAGTTTCTGTAGCAGCTCTTTGTGCTCTAATGTTCTTTATCATCTCAAGCTTTGAATTTACCAAAGGATCCTTATAGGCAGGGGATTTGCTTCTTTTCAAAGAGCCACTCTTAGTGCTAATTTTGGAGCCACTTTTGGAGCTACTCTTAACATTAGTGCTACTATCAGTATCTTTTCTCATTGTAGGTTTCCTACTTGTGCGTTGTGCACCATCACTTGGCCTTCTTCTAGGTTTCCTTTCAGCCCCAGCTTCAGAACCATGATACTTGGCCAACCCAGAGCAAACTCTGTCACGGTATCCCTGATATAACAGAAAGATAAGTTGGTCAGGAAACAGGAACTCAATTAATACCCATTGACCACATGAGAAAATTAAAACTTAAAAAGAAAAAATTGGAAAGATTCAGTGTAAACTGCCAAAGTTACAAGATAAATAACTAATGGATGTCTTGTTGATTGGGAGGAAAGCAGCATAGGAACAAGAAAACAGCAGGTCCTGAAAAGAGAAATGTAGCACAAAGGGAAACCCAGAGAAACAAATTTGTTGCTCTCAAACATGTTTCTATTTTGACTGCACTTCCTCCTCCGCCTCCAACTTTGGTTTAAAAGGAATTCACACCATGAGCCTTCGACTTAACATTTTAACAATATTAATATTCAGCATTTATTGGAAGACAATTTGTGAAACAGGTCAACATAGAAAGTTTGCACAGCTAAAAGAAAAATTTCTAACAGGAGAAAAACACCTCTATTACTACTCAGCCTCATACTCTAATTAATCCAAGTTACCTGAAGAAATGAAGCATATGTGATTTGTAACACAAGCCACAACTCCAAAATCTTAAGGAGCTTAATAAGAAATGGGCGGTAATGGTATCAAAATCAAACTATCAATATATCAAGTCATGGACATACAATAAGAGTTTAGATTAATCCATGAGAGGGATAGCATCGAGTTATTAAAAATGACCAATTTAAGTAGGTTTGGCATCAAAATAAAAACAAATTCACAGTGTTAACTACTTTGAAGCCAGTCACTTTATCTAGTAATTTTTTTATTTTATGAGACTCAACTAGCGTGCTAGCTGAGTGCAAGATCTAGCACACATTTATTTGCAGTTGAAAAAAAAAAAAAAAAAGAACCATAAACCACCCAAATTCAGAGTACTATTAATGTATGCACTTACTGGATCGGCCCATTTTGCAGCAATAGCTTCTGCAATTTTCCTTCTCTGCTCAGGAGGCTTGGGTGCTCGTTTGCTACCTGGTGTCCTTACCATTTTTTTCCTTTGTTCAACACTCTCCAACCACTCTTGCTTCAGCTGTTCGTCTAAGATTTCATAGGAATTCCATTGCAGCTCATCTTGATCAGCATAGCCTTTTCTCAAAGCTTCTGCAATTAAATTCTGCCACTCATAGCAGCAAGTCTCCTGCATCATCTTCTTTCTATGCCTCCTATCCCATCCCATTTTCACTCCAGCACCTATCTTCAGTCTTGTTTCTGTGCTGTGCAATCAATATAGAAAACAAAATCAAGTAAAATGATTTGTGCAAAATAATTAATCAACAAAGAAGCAGCATCTATTAGTAGCAACATTGTTCATGGAAAGGCTTACGTCTGTGCATGCCCAAGATTAGCCAACTTCATTTTGATCTGCATTAGCAAATTTTGTTAAGGAAATTAGTTAAAACTATAGAAGCTAAAATCAGAAAACCCAATCACCATTCCATGTCCTCATCTACACCTATTGCATCACCACTAATCCCAAATAACAATTCCAATTGAAAAATTGCAACCTACTAAGAAATTGTACAGTGATACCAGATACAAGCAGGAGACATTAAATACTGAATATTAAATATCATGTCCTTTGAAATCCTCAATCTAGTCCAGACAAAGTACCAAAAGCTTCAGTGTGTGAATTACTTAGAATTTTAAAAACTGTGCCCATAGCAGAGAATTCATTAGACAAAAAAAATTGTTACACTTCGGTAAAGAATAAGTGTTGTCAAGAACATGTTACATCAAATGCCTCAAATGGCTCACTAAAAGATATGGGGCAATCAAAATTATCTATTTAAATTTATGCATAGCATAGGACTAATATTAAGAGAGAGAGAGAGAGAGAGAGAGAGAGAGAAAGAGAGAGGGGGGGGCTCAAGCTTTTGTTTCCTAGAGCTTTTGTACTTTGCAGTTTTTTCCTATTATGATATGTTGTTAAAAATGTAGGTGAAAAATTCATGAATCAAATTCATCTGTAAAAATGTACTGAAAAATCATCCATGAAATTTTCGCAACCATATTACTGCCGTATCAAATTGACCCGCAATAGTAGTTTCTTTAAGCACAAAATGTGAAATCAGTGCCTTGTCTAAAATTTGGTAAGTGATAGATTTCATATTGAATTAAAATGGAAGTGGTGAAACTAATATCAAAATCTACTTCAGCAAAGACATAAACAAATTCTTACATGACATCACCTTAGGATTCTGCATTGCGAGCCTTGTTCTTTCCCTAATTTTCCGCAAAGTTTCTGCTCACATAAGTGAAATAGAGCTAATGTTGGAACACGATAAAATACAGATAGAAGTGAATGGAAGAGAAAGCAAGTGAAAATAACGATTTAGTTACCAGGACTATGCTTTCTTCCTTTGTTCCATGGCGTGTTTCCTTTATTAGCTTTTGAAATCCTCATTCTTCTCAACTTCTCCCTCTCATCAAGTTCTTCTGATTCTTCATCAGAAAACTCAAGCAGAACCCCTGGCCCTGGTGGGTCATGATTTACACCAGGCTGCAAATCCTTGGAGTCCATGCATTTGTCTCCATTTGCAGCCAAACTCTTTGGTTCAAAGGTAGCAACAGCCTTGATCAGGAGTCTAGCCCTTCGATGCTGAAAACGCCCCACATTGAAGTTTTCCTTTTTAAGCTTGTCCAAGGATGATTTCCAGGCACAAGGAACACACTGCTCATTACCAAAGCCAAAAGAAATCGATGACCCTTTTCCATGATATGGCATTGGTGCCCTCAGTGAATACAAAGGACATTGAAAGCATAGCTGTGCATTTGTTACCTCTGCTCACAAAATCAAAGAATATATATATATATATATATATATATATATATATATATATATATATATATATATATATCAAAAGTATCATATGATATAAGCAATATAAGGGCATATAAATAACATTAATTGACACGCGAAATCGTATTAAAGATAAGATTTTGAGGAGAGTTCAACAAGTTTCATCTGGTAACATTCAATTTCAGGGAAATCGGATAAACGGATGAAAGTTGCAAAAGAGAGGGGCAAAAAATGCAAGAAAACAATGGGGGAGAGAGGAAGAGAGAGGAGCGTAGATACCAAACAAAGGCATGGGAGCTCATTCAGCGAGACTGCAAATACCGCAATTTAGACAAACATAGAGAGTGTATAACTTGGTAGAGATAGCATCTCAGTTCAGTTCTGTGTATTTGTGGCCCTTTTTGTGTGCTGTTGTTGGGAATCAGAAGGTGCTGGAGCAGAGAGAGTGGAAGAATGCTAATTGGTATGAATGAATGAGAATGAAGAACATGGACCACACATCCACAAACGCTGAACGAACAGGAACAGGATAATGTAAAAGATTTTTCGAACGTGTAACGCAGTCATAGGCTGGCCGTGGTAACTAGGTAAAATTATACTGATAAAATTTTTTGATTATATTGACAGTATAAAATTATTTTATACTATTAATATAATTTTATATTATCAATATATAATAATTAATTTTTAAAATATATTTAATTATAATTTTAAATTTTTTTAAAATTAAATATTTTTATAATACATTATAAATAATTAATACATTAATATACCTCATAATCTATGACACGATCCTCACCATTCATTATAAAAAATATATAAAATATACATTTTTACAAAAGTACTATATAGAACTCACCATGTCAAGCCCATGGACAATTCTTGAAATAAACTCCTGGGCATTATGGGCCTCACACTTCATCACACCAATCCATGGGTTTTTATTAAAAATTTTAGCGCATATAAATAGAGGCTTGACCCGAAAAATAAAATCCATGGAGGCCGATAATATGTTAATGAGATTGAAGAACAAAAATGGAAGGATTGAAATAAAAAAAAAAATGGTAACGAGATTTATGTTTTATCTTGACAAAAAAGAGTTATGTTTAAAAAAAAAAGGGATATTTATAGAATAAATAAAGTACACAAAATTAGTTATGTATTCAAATTTCAAAAAATGGTTTGGCATAATCTCTTTATTTATTTTTTTATGGAGCATAATCTCTTTATTGTTTATTTACTTTTATAGTTTTAATTTGATATGCTATCAATACATTAAAAATAAAAACATTATATGATTTGAACTATCTCAATTCTCAAGTTCAAGTCATAGGTATTAAAGAAAAAAAAAGATTTAATTTTAATACATTGATAATATAAAAAAAAAAAAAATTTACCTTGTCATCCAATTATTTATTGTCATATTAACAAGTATAGTTAAATCTCTCACTCATTGCTAAATGATCATCTAAATAGAAGATTTTATTGGATAACAGTATAAAAATCTTTTACATTGCCAATGTATTACAATTAAACCAAAAAAAAAAAATGTTCGGAAATATTTCCCTATGTATCAAATATAACTCAAATAAGGTTAGTTTCATATCAGAAGTGTAAAAATACCTGTAATTTTTTTAAACAATTATTATTATCATAACATTATCTAAAAATTTCATGGCATTTTCTCACTAAGTTTGTGTTAGGGAAAATCAATTAAAAAAAATTATGGAGCTTGATATGATTCATACATGTTCTTCTGAATTTTAACTGAGACTTGGACAAAATTGTTGGTCAGTAAATCACAAATTTGGGGGGGGGGGGTGAAGGCGTGATAAAGGAGTCAGATATAGAGATTTAGATGCCAAAACGAGTTTAATATGATAAAACTTGAATCAAACACCTTTAAGAGTACTTAAGCTAAAACAGAAGGGGAACAAATGCGTCACTGGAACACTCATGGTTGCTGGTTTTGACGTCAGCCAATAAGAATGATTTCTTTGAAGTTTCTTTTTTGTGATAGGAACTAGTTGGTGGAATTCTCAAACAAGGTGTCTTGCCTGAAAGTCTTGCTTATGCTTCAGGCTTGAGGGAAGCAATGACCCAACGTGCAGCATGTGAACGGATCATCCAGAAAGAGTCAATGGTTTGAATGGTATGCGAATTGCCTTAAAAAAAGTGTTCATATAAAGTAGTTGCCAATAAAACAGCTGTTTTAAAGAATTTGGAAATTGGAATGATAATTTTTTACTAGTAACAGTATCCAAAAATGGGAAAAACAAATTGTGACAGTTGAGACTAAAAAATAAAAGAAAAATCGATTGTATAGTATCGGTCGTGTAATCATTAACTGATGCTGAAAATATAATGGAATGATGCTAACAGTAAAGTAAATACGCTTAGCTTGAATCAATTGGCTAACAAAAAACAATAATTTGCGACGGCAGTTAATTAACTAATCGGATAAACTAATAGATGTACGGATTAAATTATAGGTAAGAGAAGGAATGCTTCTAGAATAAGTGAAGGAATGACGAATGCATATAGATTGGGATTATTTGAAATCATACGGCAAATACCAATGACGTACTCTTCTGTTATTTTGCTTTCAACTCAACTCAAGATTTATTTTCATCCAGAAGGCATGTAAGCCCTTCCTCAAAGCATACAAACAGCTGAAAGAGCGAGGTTGTGCTTTTTAAAATATAATGTTTCTCGTCATGCCTTGCCACACTTACATAACAATCAGCGTCATTAGAAACTTAAAAATATTCATCAACGATAGGTACAAAGCCGGCAGGTGCTAGCATTAAAATTGGGCATTGGAGTTCCAGGTTGATTGGAATAATAATCTGCAGCAACAACAACAGGAAAGGCAAACATGATGTCCCTCCTCATCTTCCTCACATTCATTGTTGTTGTCCCCCAGTCACACTCCTTTCAACAACATACGATGCAAAGGTTGCATAAACTGTATAACCGTTATAGCGGTAATGTTGATGCTGCAGGGAAGGAGAGTGAAGAGGGTGAAAGTGAAAGTGATTGTTGTGCAGTGTGTCTATGCCAAGTGTCTAAGGGAGAAAGGGTACGGTCGCTGCCTGGATGCAACCACCATTTTCATGCTGATTGTATCGGCGCCTGGTTGAAGGACCACACCACCTGCCCTCTTTGCAGGAACCAAGTCACCGAGCATCTCCTCCACACTCATAAACTGGGGAAACTGTTCTTCAGGCACTCTCTCATTGATATGTTTCAGAGTTTCTCTGATCTATTGATAGCCCTTCTATACATGACACTCCCAGCTAGCATCCGTGAGAGTTTCCCCTTGGTTCTTTGACAGCTCAATCACTTATTCACTATATTAGGTTCAATGAATTTCTGTAGACTTGTAGGGTGAATATTATTTGCGCATTGAAAGTGAACATAAAAATTAAACTATTACAGAGAGACATAAGTATTCAATAGTAGTGTGTGAAGTGAAAACTTTGGGTCTCTTTATAATATCTAATCTTTTATGTCCACTTTTAATGAGTAAATAACAGTACTCATTTCCGTATGTATATAATATGCATATTAGTATACCGGGATTAGCTGTTGGCAATCGCTAGTATTTTGATTTTGTTTGCTTATTTTGCTGTGGGAAACGCACAATTGTTTCCTCATATTTCCAATTCTATGCAAATTTTTGTTAGTCACCCAGTTCGGTGCCATCAGATTCGGGACTTTTTATATTTGTAGTAATAATCTCTAATTCAATCCTTTTAAAAATGAATCTAGTAACTTTGGTTGAGAAGGGGGATTGATATGATTAACTAAATTGAGTTCGATTTTCTATCTATCCATCTTCTTTTCTCTTTCTCTCTCTCTTTCTTTTTCTCAAAGAATTAATTCTATTTGTATGCGTATTGTAACTACTTGTTGAGTAATCATTCCATAATAATTGGTATATTTTGATTATAGTTTGCACGTTACAAGCCTCAATTTGAGATGTATGAATAAAGTCTTTTGTCTATAAATAAAATATTTAATAAAATTATAATTAGGCATATTTGAACATAATTTTGAGCATAATAAGAGTAAAAATAATTACTTTTACGTTAGGCGAAACTAAGATTTACAACCCATAATTCAAACACGCAAAATGTCTCACGAAAATTAACAAGGTAAGAAGTCATCTTCTTGCCCACGGACATTGACCATAACCAAAAGCTTTGTCGCCTGTTATCTACTTTTGACGGATTTGTGGGTTTAGTCTTCTAGTTCAAAAGCTTGCTCTGATTCCATCATTAATTTGTCATAACCAAGTGTACGCAGGATCTTTCACTTCTCTTTTTATCCAAATCTTATCTTCTAATAAAATTATTAATAACGCAAATACCTCTACTTTGGTTGGCATGTGAGTATTATTATAAGTTCTTCTTAGGCATATATGGTATATGGTATACTCTAGCTCTAACTACTAAATTTTGTAATTTTCCGTTTCTTTAAAATTTCATTGACGCAAAAATATGTTTTGTTTTTCAAATAACATGTTTGTTGATTTTGATATTACACATAATGGACCATGTCCTGTCAATGATTCCTGGGTAACCCATCGACAGTTTTTTTTCTTTTTGAAAAAAACGAATCAAAGTAATAAAAAGAAAAACGGAAAATATAAACATTTCGAACCCCCCCCCCCCCCAAAAAAAAAAGTTAAAATTATAGCATCATTGGTCATAATAAGGTCCAATGATATATTTTGACTTTGGTATTCTTTCACCCAATTGAAGCTCCAAATTATGGAAAAAAGACGCGTTTGAAATGGCTATAATGGCTGATATACAGTGGTAGACATCTCCCGTGTCACTCAATAAATTGAATTTAGAAATTTTCAAAGATCATACGGAAATTTCACTGCAACCTTTTCGGTGGGAAGAATATGACCCCAAGAAAGGTCATGGGAAGAAGAGAAAGAAGTGTAATTAAAGTAGTTTGAGAAGGGAAGTTGGCAGCTAGTGACTGTACCCAATTAGGATTTTAGGGGAATGATGATGTGCATTATATTCTTTTCCATAAACAGCTATGATAATTGAAGCAATGGCAAGAAGAAAGAAAAACAGGCCTCTTTCGGTGCTTTTTTTTTTTCTTTTTTCTTTTTTTTGGGGATTGCTTTTTCGGTACTTTTATATAGGTTTAATTATTTTACAAATTCTTATATTTTTAAGAAAATTTAAATATATTTTTATATTTTAAAAATTTGTAATCGAATTCTTACAATTTTAAAAAATTTTAATTAAGCATCCTATTACTAAAATTAAAAATTATTTAAACATTGTTATACGAAGGAATCTAATTGAGTATTCTTAACAACTATATGAACTTATTTGAGTAGTTCCTAATATAAAATTTGTATTTAAATCTTTTATCTTTTAATAATATTCAAATAAATCCCTCTTTACCATAGTGATTTAGTGAAATTTTGATGGTAAAGGCTTAATTAAAAATTTTTAAAATTACAAAAATTTAATACAAACTTTTTAAATATAAGGATTTATTTAAATTTTTCTGAAAATATAATAACCTACATAATAATTAAACCTCTCTCTCTCTCTCTCTCTCTCACACACACACACACACACACACACACACACACACATATATATATATATATATATATATATATATATATATATTTAATCATTATTATTATTTTTTTGGCATTTTCTCATTATCTAACTACCTTGTGTGCCAAGAGCCGTAATTTGGGTGATTTTATTACAAAAATTGGCATGAAAATTTGTTCCATCATCATCCATGTTATCCATATTCCATGTACGCATGTGATAATATTAGATACCAATAATTCACTGGTTCAACTAATATAATGGAATAATTTTGATTAAAAGAAAGTTTTGGGTTTTGATACACAATCTTTTATTTGTATGTTATTTGTTATATCATCTAAGTTATTGATTAAGTTCGTAGCAATTTTTTTTATTCAAGTCATTTGTAGCATATTTTGACTGTAAAATATGAACAAATTCTACTCTTTTAAACTTATAAGACATATATATAGAGAAAAGATATTTAGTGAGAGAAAGCCTTATTGTAAAAGTAAGAAGTGAATTTTAACCCTTAAATTATTTATAATTAAAATATAAAATCATGTTATTTTTTCAAGTAATTATTTGCTTTTAAGTAATTTTTAATTTTAAGCATTCATGTAAAATTGGCTTATCAAAAATTGACTCCTGTCACCACTAATATATATTGTTTGGCAACAATAAAATCAGTAATTGCATTTTTTGGAATGTTATGATTTTGAATCATTCCCTCTTTTTAATTATATCCTTTATTTTATTAAAATTACGAATGGAATTGTGACATAAATTGTAAAGGGAATTACAAGTATTTCAATAAAATTATTATAGAAGTTAATTCATATTAATGATTTCATACTATATACTGAGACCAAATAACTATAATTAAAATTATAAAGAAAACTAGCAATAGTAAGTCAATATTACTTCATCCAAAAAAAATAATGTTTACGACAAGCAAAAATATAACCTCTATGATTGTACCAATTTCAGCGAAAAACAATCAATTTATTTGCCATCGCGGGACGATAGACATATACTTGGTTTAAAGTTTGGATTTTATTTTACATCTAGCAATTTGCAAGCACTTGTGGGCAATCCCCGGTCTAATGTTCTGTTACTTGCGCCACACTGTTTTTTAAAAAGAAAAAGACAAATTCGTTAGTTTATATTTCGTTTTCTACGAACTTTTTACGTTGAATGATCTGAATTGGAGCGTTTTGTGGTTAAATCATTAGAAGGGTCAAATGGCAAGGAAGAAATATCTTATATAATTTCTCACTCAATACAATACAGATACAGAGGCCATGGGCCATGGCTAATGGTTTGGTTTCAAACGATTTAGAAGATGAGGAAAGTTCCCGGAGCCGTGGAGGAAAAGTACATGGTGGCTTTGAATTTTAAAGCCGTCTTCTTTACTTTGTGGTTAATACTAATCCAAAGCATATTTTTCCATTTTTTGGTCAGCATAAGGAAAACTTCTAACATAGTTCATATTTATTACACTATTCAGTTTTCAATGCCGTCACCTTATTCTCTTTGTTCATTCTAGTCTATTTCTAAAGTCCAAAAAGTCTCAAAGTCCATTGTGGAGGTTCTCCTACCTGCGTTGAACCCTCTCGTGCACGCTTCCATCCTCTTTTACTTCAACCTTCTTAACTCAACTCTCATTCAAAAACCAAACCCAACTTCCTCTTCCCTTTGCACTCTCACATCTTCATTGCCCACATTTAAACCTTCGCTTGCCTTCTCATTTGCTTGCTCCACCGTCACCCAACATTTGTGGTGTTTCTTTCTCTTGTGCTCCCTTTTTTTCTTTTTCTGAGTTTGCAGCTGCCCATTTACTTGATCCAGCATCACCTGTCCTTTCTGGATTCTCTTTGTGCAAAATTCAGCAACTTCAGAGTGAGTTTGCATCTTGGTTTTGGTCATTCCGTGAAGTTCTGAACTTGAAGGTGTGTTTCAGTGTTTGATCTTGAAGCTCGAAGCTTTGTCTTTTAACCATCATCATGGGTGACTCGTCGGTGCCAAGTGACAAGCTGGGTGAGTCTTCAGCGGTTGAGTTAACGGGCAAGATCATGGTGGTGGCTATAATAGTCTTGTTCATGGTGGTTGTGTTCGTTCTGTTCCTGCATCTCTATGCCAAGTGGTTCTGGTGGCACATTGGAGAAAGCACCGCTCCCCAACCTAGGAGGCGGCGCCGCCGCTTTGTGTTTGCCCCTGGTCAAGACCCTGCTAACTATGGCGCTCTCCGAAGAGGCCTTGACCCTTCTGTCCTTCGGTCTTTACCTGTGTTGGTGTTCCAACCCCAAGATTTCAAGGATGGTTTGGAGTGTGCAGTTTGCCTCTCTGAGGTTGTCCAAGGAGAAAAGGCTAGGCTTTTACCCAAATGCAATCATGGGTTTCATGTAGATTGCATTGATATGTGGTTCCAATCCCATTCTACTTGCCCTCTTTGCAGGAACCCGGTTACCTCTGAGCACTCTAAATCTGGTAGTAGTGAACAAAGTGCCTCAGGGAACAACGAATCATCTGAAGCAGAAAATTCAGCTGATATTGGTGGCGTGGAATCTCCAGTTCTTCCCACAAACGTGTTCATTTGGGGGAACCAGACCCAAGTTAGTTCTATTGGTGCTACTTTGGAAGAAAGTACTTCTCAGCCAGCTTGCTCCTCATCCTCTTCAGCAGCTACTACTAGTACTAGTAGTAGTAATGATAATAGAGTTCATGGATCGTTGGTGATTGATATACCAAGTGATCAGATCACTTCATCTTCTTTTTCGCCTTCTGCAAGCAGGTTTGCTGAAGATGAGCTGAAATCGCCAATTACAGCAAGACTGAGGTCATTGAAGAGGCTTTTGAGCGGGAACAGGAGGTTAAATCCTTGCAGTCCCACTTCTATAGATGTGGAACAAGCAGGGGGAGGACGGAGCTAGCTAGGAATTTGCAATGGTTTGTTCATTATTTTTTCATTTTTGGTACATATGCCCGCACTGAGGCAGCAACTTTGGATTGAAAATTGTAGAAAGAAGTCAAGGTATCTAATATCTGAAGGAGCAACATAGAGGTGTATCAGTTCCTCTTGCAGAGAGAGCTCTCGAAAGCTATGCTGTTGCACTTGCTGATATGGCTAAGGAGAATAATTGTTCGAGTGTCTATGTTGTGAAAAACATAGGTTTCTTTGTGCAAATAGAGTAGAATGACCTACTTCTTTGTATTGAAGATGAATTTTATTGTATTCTTTTAATTGCTTTAAGAAATCCTTGTGAACCATTCAAATTGTGTGCAGAGTAAGAGCTTTGATGTTTTCCATTGGCATGAATTATTGATAATGCAATTCCTCGCTGCTCGCTAGAGAAGCTGTGGCCACGCTGTTATTGGATTGATAACAAGATATGAATACAGCTGATCTTCTTTTGTTGTGTCAAACACTTGCTAAAGCTGTTGAGATGCAAAGTATTGATCGTATATATGCTTCTAAATACAAACAGAATGTGATTATAAAAAGCTAAAAGGACGGTTAATCTTTCCTGGCTTCAAGAGGAGGCGGAAGAAGAGAGAAAGAAGCCTACAAAAGGCTTTCTTACACTAATAATATTTACGGTTATCGAAACGTGATCTTCCTTCGCTAACTTAAAAATCTTGTGCATAAAATTCTTGTTTAATTTTGAAATACTAAGAAACAAGTAGGCATTTCACCGTCAATATGTACTGAATTCAACCGATAGGCTAATGTTTTGAAGTATTAAGTGTTATATAGGCTAATTGTATTATTATTATTTAAAGTGTTATCTGATGGTCGTTACCGAACATGTTGTCTTTTAACCAAGTCCATGGTTATCCATTTCTTGTTGAGTGGTTGAAAGCTTTATCTGCAAGTTTTCAATCCATATTTTTTACAACGATTATTTCCTAATTGGATATAAAAAAAGTGATAGTGGTGCTTATACGAGTGAGGCAAAGTTTTCGAATCAGAAAAAAAAAAAAGAAAACCAAGATTATTTTTTTTTTAACACAACATTTTCTTCTATTATTTTGATTCCCCTGAACAATCCTTGCAAGTTGTTCTTGTAGCCTTATTAGTTTAAGTATAGAATTAGCGAGAAATAACTTATGTATTTTCGGGAGTATTAATTATGAAAATCATTTACACCGAGTAATTAGTTCATGGTGACAAAATGCTTTTAAACTCAATACTTAGCACTTCTTAACCAATTATAACAATAAACAATTTCATTTTATAGTGTTCTTTATTTTATTGTTTGATTTTAGTATTTTTATTATCAATTATTATTTAGAGATAATTTTATTTCTATTTATATATTATTTGTGATATTTTATTTAATCTCCTCCAACATTAAGCCCACTTCTTTGACTCATTCGGTTGCCTAGATAGTGGCAGGCAACTTCGCCGCCTTTTCCAGACACACCAACTCCCAAGCTTTCCCGCTATTTGTGGTCCGTCCATCTAGTTGATTCTCCTTTGCAAGTCCAATTTTGGGACTAATGGTCCCAACCTCGAAGTAGGTAGTAGTTCACCATGATCACTAGTTACCCTTCAGGCATCACTAGGTCCTTTGATGGGTGCTTCTTCAGGCAAGTTGATCCGACATCAAGCCCATTCTTTAGTGAAGGGTAACTTGACATGATTTTTCAATATCATAAAATGGTGTTGATAGGCCTTAACAGCACAATGTAGTCTTGCCCTCCCCCAAAACATGTTTTTTTTTTTTTTCAGCCATTGACTTAATCTTATTTTATGATGATGACATCTGAACGTGAAGTCGAAAGATCCTAGCCTATAGGAAATCTCTTTTTAGGGTACATTACATGCTAGATTAGCATTTTTAATTTTTTTGGTTTTATTTATGTCTGGCACAAGACCACCATGACATATGGATAATAACTGAGAACAAAAAGGAAAGGAAGGGAAGAAAATGATAGAAGAAAAAATAAAATAGCCCAAGAAAGCTTCTTCGATTTGGGAAGGGAGAGAATCATATACGACAAAATGCGTACATTTGTGTGTTTTTGTTTTGGTTTACAGATACTATTAACAATACTATCATGATTTCAGCATTTTCAGGACTTGAACGTTTTGAAAATTAAACATTGAAAGTAACGAAACAGATGCTATCCTCAGGAAATAAATGAGTGAGCTACAATGCATCTTTAAAGTTAAAATATGAACAGTTCCATCACATAAAGGGCTGATCTATTACATTTTCCAGCAGAAAATTGAGAAGGCTTTTTCTGTAAAGCTTGTGTCAGCAGAATTTGCAACTGTGATAGTGAAAGGCACGTTCAAGTGACTACGTAGAGGGGACCATAGTAGTGCACAGCACGAGGGCTGTTTTGTTGGTGATGGTGAAGAGACATATAGGGTATTATGTTACTCTCCTCTCCCTTTGTGGACTTGAACAGACTTGTGAGAGGCCCAGATTTTGGACGCCAGTGCTTCACTTCAGGACCTATGCCACAGTCATATATTGGTCCAGAAACATGACGCAGCCTTTTCCCATAAACCTTTGATTGGGAATGAGAATTGTTGGTGGGTTCCGCGCGAAGCTTGCTTTTCTTGTCAGCTTTCCACCATGAAATCAGAGTACTTTTCCAAGATTTCTTGTCCTTTGGCTTTTTCTCTTTTTCTGATCCTGTTTTCCCAGATTCTTCTGGGTGCACTGATGAACTTCTCAGTTTTGCTTCATTTACATGCTGCTTTGCTTCCTCCAATAACTATTCCCAAGTAAAGAATCAGATAACTTACGTTATCAAATGTAAATGTAAACAATCCAAATACAACGTTCAGTGCAGAATTCTGTAGCTGGTTCTATGATTCTATGTTCTATCAGTTGAAGCATACTTGACGAAATCATCAAAGAACATGCTCAATTCACATATTTCAACACAAAATCAAAAGTTAATCAATTGCAGTAACTGCACAAAAACAAACAAACAAACAGTTAGTAATTAATACCTGCGAATAATCCTCCTGCTGATCAAATTCATAGGCTTCATAACAACTTGGCTGATATCGTTGATGTACTGGAGATTTCTTCATCATTATCAGCAAAAATCATAAACTTGAGAAGAACAGAAAAGCCAAGCAGAAGGGCTCTAGAGAAAGAGAGAAGAGAAACTGCAAGTGGATCGTTGTCCTCCAAGTTGGCATGTGATGCTCAGTCTATGCAAATTGCAAAAGAATATCTTCTTGTAAAACACAAAACGGGCATTGTGCATTTTAATACAAAGAGAATAGCAGGTTGAACGAGGAAGAAAGCCTTGAAATGGAAAATAATATCTTCTAACCTCAACAGCAAAAGATTGTTCCCACTTTCGGTTGAATGTACTTAGTAGCTTGAATCACAAAAGGCAATAATCAATAGCTCCTCGTGAAGATATCACAATTATAGTACGGTGCCACTCAGTTATGGACATGACAAACTATGGTGGTTGAAATGGCAGAGTACATTGCTTATAGTAAGGAAGAAATGGCGTGCATCAGAAGTGAATTTTAACGTGGGATTAGATTTTCCTATATATCAAACATTATAGTACACCAGATCTAGGCGAGATTCAGCACAAGACCAAACGGCTACGCCAACAATGTCAATAGGAAAATGGGGAAAAAAATAAAAAAAATAGAAGCCGTATCAAATCCAATTGGATATATTAAACTTACATATCAAGGCAGAATTGAGACTGAACGAACAAATTAGAGAACAGATTAGTTCCTTTTTTTTTTCTTTTTGTCTGGTAAAACAAAATCCTAGTTTTCTTAAGAAGGGTAGGTAACAAAATTATGAGATAATTTGCTTTTCTCTTCTGCGACCTTATTTAATCATCCTACTCTACTCTAACGTTTTTTTTATTAAAAAAATTGTTTATATTTGCCCGCCATTTTAAGTAAGCCTTGTAGTGATCTACAGATCTAGGACTAATACTACCAAACAGGCAGAAAACAGTGATAACTCATTTAAAAATGAAGAAAAAGTTAAAAGGAGGGATAGATTCTTGCAGGGACGGTGCAGGGGAATCCATGGATACTTTAAAAATCTTTCTTAAAGGGTTATTGCTATTAAAAGAAGCTTTCGAGCTATTAGCGTTTAATTATAAATTGTTGACATATGCGCAAACGTTGAAATACAAATAGTTTGAATTCGCTGAAATTGAAGTGGTGGAGAAACCATGAAGCCGGTCCTTTCCGAAGTAAAGATTGTCTAAGAATTTTTACAAAAATTCAACTCGGAGAAAATAGATAAAAAGAACAATCCACTTCCTGCCTACGTGCCAAACCAAAGCCCACATCTTCCTGCATGCTTTTTTTCTTTTTCCGTTTTTCCTGCAACATTGTGAAGCGGTAGTTGTGACATATTAATATATCACACATCCTTATCTATGACCTACCACTTCCATTGTCATCTCCTCATTTTGTCCCCGCCTTCGAACTCAATGACCTTGTTTTGAGCTTCCGTATGTTATAATTAACAGTCACTTAACGGACAACGCTGTGTCTGAATATTTTAAAGAAACTAGTCATTACTTAGATTTCTAGTATTGTAAGATAAAATATACAGATTTAATCCGATGTGTCGTATTAGTAGTATAATATTACTCATTTCCGAAGTGAGAGAGAGGGAGAGAGAAAAAGGGAAGGTGGGGGTGTTTGGTAACAGCCAACACTGCCCCATAATACAAACCTCAAAAAGGAATTTCTGATCACATCACAAGATTCAAGCATGCAACTTATTAGCATTTATTAACAAGAAGCTGGCAACGTAAACAGATGAGTAAAATAGTCCAGAGATCACATAATGCAGCCTCCCAAGTCCATCAATTCCCTATACAAATCCTGTCAGGCACGACAAAACTAAGAAGAACATTAGGACCACTCCCAGGAGAGCATTTCATGGACCCATGACCCATAAAGATTATCGTTGCCTGTCATCACAGCTGAAGTAGAGGCAATGCCATTACCACCCCAAAGATGGAGAAGAGTAATAACATCATCCAAGCTGGAAATGGTTGCTTTTTGTTTTTCCTCATGTCCTTCAACCCGTCTACTCTTTTCATGCCCTCCGCAGAATCTAAAACCTTTTCCAAAACTGGCCTTGAACTTTGGTCGTTAGGCATCTCGGTTGACATCTGCTCAGAAGCAAGTAGCAGCTGGTTGTAGTTATCCATGTACTCAGGGAACATTTTCCTGAATGTTGCACTGTACAGAGAATCATAAAATCCCACAAGAATTAAAAGTGAAATACCAATTATTGAGACCTTGCCAACTGTTATCAGGAATTGCTGGTGCAATGACTTACTTCTTACAATTGAAAGCAAGGGAAGATTTCGCTAGACGCTGCTTCTCAGCAGTAGTGGTGTTAACACTGCCAGTGGTTGGGCTGTTGTCCATCTGCAAAAGAGAAGTCCATCAAATACCAAAAGCAGAAAAGCTCAGAGGAAAGCACCACATACAGGCAACAGGGTGAAGTATCAACTATATACCAATATACTAGATCAATTATATTCTTTTACCTACAACTAGCGCTTTTTTTCATGTGCAAGAAGAGAGAGAGAGAGGAGGGGGGTGTTCACCAACCCAAAAAATGTCGAAAGTAAACAAGACAGGACAAATGCCTTGTGATAAAAATTAGAAGGAAGAAACTATAATTTCATTACAATATGAAGAAGCTACATACTTACCATGAACGAAAGAAGGCCTGTAAGTATGCTGCATTCATATTTCATAAATTGGAAATATCAGTACAGAGCTATAAAGTAATAATCTACATCAACTGTCTCTCTCAGGTGCCAATTGCTTATGCAAAGGCTTATAAATACATTTTAAAAGTCAAAGCATAAATATAAAACAAACCAGACTAAAGCACATAAAGGAAATTCATAACTTGAACCAGTCCCACCTTGATACAGACCACATAGGATTCCAACTTTCTGGATGAACTGCAAAAGCAGCAAAATCCACACAAATATTAAATTGCAATAAAATGGGTAACTCATGGTACTAATTGATTTTATGCTAACAGATAAAGCTAAAAGAACTTACAGTCACTCATAGACAAGCAGATCTTTTTCTGTGTCATGAACCGTCCATTAGGTGTAATCATGCTATACAACACAAAGCATACACTTAGCCAATATAACATTATACCATATAGCTGAAATGAAGACTGAGAAAGAATACCGCAGAAAGAAGCATCACCTGATTCCAGGAGGTTTATATGGATATTCTGGAGGAAATTTGATCTTTCCATAGTAATATCCACCTGAAAATAGGACAAATAAAAAACAAAATGTAAATACCATAGAAAGTGATACATGAATTCATAAATTGGGATATTTCATAATGACAAAGAACAAAAGGACTAATATGTGAAATGTCAATATTCAACAATTGCTACATTAACAAACCTGCAAAAGGTGTTCCTTCACTTCCCTCCAACACATAATCTGAGTTATTAACAGAGAATGAGATTAGTATCAAGTATTAACCACTCCCTAACAAACAAATTAAAATTAAGTAGTTGATAGCACAATATGAGAGCACAAGACATATAAGCTAACTAAAGGTCTATTCTCAACGAACATGCAAGGACCATCCATACAAGGAAGTAAATAAAGCCAGGAATATGAATTAGATTTGAAAATAGTCAGTTAGCAGTTTCCACAATCAGCAGACAAACAGGAAAAAAGGAAGATGAAAATATATATATATATATATATATATATATATATATATATATATATATATATATATATATACAAAAAGGGTAACAGTAGAAAACAAACTTACGCCATTCAAGAATATCATTTGGTGAAGGACGAGCCACAACATGGGAAACTGGCTCCTGCAAATTCAAAATTAAAATAAGCATTATCCAGTTGACATATAATTTTAAATACCATCATTTGTTTATCTTTTGTTTTGAAACAGACAAGTTCATGTCAATTCATTGATACAGTTATAGCAACATAACACAGACACATTGTATAAACATCAGAAAAGCAAGATCAAGAAGAAACATCGAACCAGCATAACCATATGACTGTAAATCAACATGACAAGTGAGCATGCAAAATGTGAATAAAGAAAAATAGTGGAACACAATTTTAGAGAAAAGAAAGATTATGTACTTTACAAAGAGCTCTATATTCCTTCTGAAGGCGCTTGATACATGATTTCTCTGCCATCCAATGACTTGTGAACAGAATCGAGAGAAAGGCCCTCCTCTCCTAAACTGTTATTTGTTTCTTTAATTCTCAAAAGCTATTTCTGTTACCTGCTAAGCATTGGTTAACAACATACATGTATCACTATCAATAAATAAATTAAGATAAAAATAAAGAAAATCACAATGAGGAATGAGCAACCTCCGCATATGATAGAAAAGGCAACCAACTTTGATTCGTAAGATGTAAAGATGAAGAGACGAACGTAACTTATCAGCACACTATAGTTAATGAGTCAATGAGTTTAACTGGGTTTCAAAACTGGGTTTCATCTTACATGATTGAGCTAGAGTCAATGAGTCAAGTCAACGACATGGAGCACTCATTCATAGGCACACACAAGTTATTGGAGTTTGTGGGAATTGAGAAGGACAACTGAAAACAAAACTTTCTGCCCAAGTATTATAGCCCCTCCAACCAAACGGGTAGGTCGAAAGAAGCACAACATATGAGATAGAACGCAACCAACTTAAATTCTATCTAAACTAAACTAAACTAAACAGCAGCCTGATCCACACAACCGAAATAGAAAATTCTCCATCGGCTAATGCAGTGTAACAAGGTTTTACTCTGAACTCTAAAACAAGTATGAAGAAAAAAAATGCAGACGTTAAAATTAACAAAATCAAGCAAGCCTTAATAAGACCCTAGAACGGATGAGATAATCAAAAATAAAATTACCGGAAGGTGCAGGTTTAGTGGGAGAGATCTAGCAGAGAATTCAGATGAAATCAGAATCAGATGTTCCAAATTGCTGCAATTCGGAAGTGGTGGTGGATGTATGGCACTGGCAGGCAACGCACTAAAACGGTAGCGTTTTAACTCCTTCGCCACACACTGACTGACTCACACACACGCAACAGACACGACGCAACCGTGTATTTTCCGTTCTTGTGTCTTTCCCACGAATGGGAGCCCTACTTACTTTCCCTATCCAAAGACCATTTTAGCCCTCTACTTTCACCCAAAGGCGCCTGAGGGCATTCCCGTCAATGAAATAGTGCCATACTTGTGATTTTTTGAGGTAATTATTATAGGAAATAAATATTTTTAACGAGATTTAATTGTTTGTGTAAAAAAATGTCATATTTTTTGGTAGATGTAAAAAATTTGTTATATAAATAGAGATTAATTTTGATTAGCAATATATTATTATTTTGCACAACATTATTGGCTAGTCAAATAGGTTGAATGTCAAAGCATATCAGAAAATTATTTCAAGATAATTAAGAGATTTGACTAATGTAAAACACAACCAATTTCCACAATTATGCGGTTAATATCAAGAAAGAGACTTTATCTCTCAACAAATTGGTTCTCCAAACTACTCCAAAAAATGTTTAATAGATAAATACGCAAATCAAGTTACCAAAAAGATATTAACGAATAACTAAAGGTTAATAAAATAGATTGAAAATTAAACAAGCTGAAAGCAAATGAAATACTATAAACAAAATGCAATAAAAAAATACTATAAAGTACTGAAAAATAAAAGTAAGGAATGTAAAGTGTAGAAAAACATAAAAATAAATGTAAATTAAACTTGTGTTCCATTGATTTGTCTAAGGGGGCCTCTTTATATATTGTGTTTAAAACTATTTATACACGTATAAAATTTAATAATTATCCTATAGCATCTATTAATCAGTCCTTACACAGACATGGTCAGCAAACTTTCTCTTTGTTAACCGTCTCATAATTGTTTTTCATGTTTTGCTTGAGTGCACTCCTCTCAGCATAATGGTAACTGCTTAAAACGCTATTTATATTTCATCTGTTCTCCCTATTTTCTGAACTAGAATCGCCTTTCTTAACTGCTCCTACTTTCTAAGAAGTGGTCATGGATTCAGTCAAACTCTTATTCTCAGCTGCTAAAGCACATTCTTTCTCCAACCAAAGCACAGAATTGGTTTGTGGATTACAAGCTATCAAAAAAAAGCCTAAAACCTAATAGAAAATTCATGTTTTCAGCTAATGGCTAATGTCACTATTCAACTGTTAACCGTTAGCTATCGACTATTGGCAAAATCACCCGTTGACTATCGACTAAAATCCATATCAGTTGTCAAGCTTCAAAATATGCAAATAAGAATTCTTATAGGTAACTATACCTAGTTGGAATCCTAATCACAAAATGCAAAGCAAATTAGCCGAGGCACAATAGAAAAACAATCGAAACAATATCGAAACAGCCTTTTTTAGGCTTGCAATGGCCTTTTTTTTATGCCTGAAATGATCTCAACCAGGCTATACTAGTTGCCATGTCGACATTCTTGTCTTGATTTTTCCATAGATATGCAATAATAGTTATTCTGACACCCGGATTTCTCCTGGCAACACATTCCACTTTGACCATTGGTTATATCACCTATTCTTTAGCTAACTACTCTTGACTATTGGCTAAATCTGACCGAATATTGCTGTAGGATCAAGTGTTTACTATTAGGCTAAAAGCTATAACTGTTGGCAAAGGTACAACTTTATTTCCTTATAGTTTCTCAAAACTATATCAAGCATAAGGAGCTGCACCCGTTATTGGCACAATGGGTTGAGATGTTAAGTTCAACGAATCTTAAAGGTGACGCTGGCCAAATAAAACCAACAATCTTCCCCTCAATGTCAGCCGAGGGATTCGAATCCATAACCTTGCTTTAAGATAATTTGTTTGATCAAGCACTTACCATTATGCTAAAAGTTATAACTGTTGGCAATAGTGCAACTTTATTTCCTTATAGTTTCTCATAACCGCATTAAACATAAAGGGATGCACTCATTACAGGCACCATGACTCGGGGATGTTAAGTTCATCAAATCCTAAGGATAATACTAGCCTAATAAAGCCAACAATTGCCTTATTCGACTATTTCTCCACAACTAATATCCATCATCAGCTAGCAACAATTTTTTGGTGCTACCAAACATTAAAAAAAAAAAAAGAAGATTGATATTGATGTATTATTAGTGTATAAGTCATTCAATCGCATACTTATATCTATAAGATTTTTAATGTAGTGAATAGTTAAATCAACCATTTTTACTGATATGGTAATACTTAATTAGATATTTGTACAAAACCTATTTATATTAATGGTGTATTAAAATTAATCTTTTATTAATATTTTATTAAAATTAAATCTTTTAAAATTTTCACAAAAATTAGAAAATGCATTTATGTTGCTTTATTTTCTTGAGATTAATTTTGATGCAATATTGGATATTTAATCATGTATTGTCATGTCAGTAAAAATATTTAATTCAATTATTTATTATTTTAAAAAATTTATAAATAAAAATATATGATTAAATGAGAATGTAAAATTTTTTTAAATTAATAATACATTAAAATTAATCTTTATTTTCTTTTCTGTTTTTCCACTTTTACAAGAATGTGAGCGTTTTTTTATATAGAATCGGGTCTCTATTCTTATTATCATATAAAAGAAAACGTTACATTAGAAAATCAAAATATCTCTTTTTTCTTTCGATAAGAAAATTAAAATATCTCTATAAGTAGATGTGACAAGACATACGTCGGCCCAATAATTAACGTTTACTCTCAGTATCCGACGACTATCCGCCAACGCCCTTGATGCATGATTTAGGAATAAGATAAATACTTACTAAAGTCTAAGGGGCATGAATGAATGATTCTCATGTCAGGTTCCGGAAAATGATCCAACTATGAACTGCCAACGGAAGATCGCTTCTTCTGTTAAAATTTGCAACCCCACACCACATACATATAATTGCCAGGCTACATACACAACTTGCTCTTTGATAGGGATAGAATAATAAACCCATTTGAGTCAACCAACACGATTGATAATCTCCATTAAGCTAGCAATGTCTCCATCGAGTGCAATCCAGTTATGCCCCACATGAGCATCATGAAAACGGTACTCTTCCAGAATAGTAAGAAAAAAATACAAATTGAAACCATGGAATACGCAGTGCTGCCCTGAGTAGTGAGTACTGAGTACTATCTTCGTGTCCAAGCTAGAAAGCTCTCCGAAATAGCCATTCAAACTTGACACTGAAAAAAGCATTCTTTTCTTCTTTTGTTCTTTTGTTTCCGTTTAATATAAAGCAAGGAAAAACGCATGAAACTCGCCAACTTGATACTCTGTCTAGCGTAGAGGAAGTGGTGTGTATACGTGGCCCAACGAGGACCCTGGTATGAATAATATATTATTCAACATTCACTTCACTTCAGCGGTTGCCTACTTTTCTACGTTAATGGAATGGGTCCATCAGATTCCTGGTGTCATCGACTAATTAATATTCAATATTCAATATCAACAATTTTATCTTCTCCAACAAAGTTAAAGCTTAAAGATACAGTAACATCACGTGGCTGATCACATGACCTTTCTGAAGTTTCTGTCTCCATTTTCACCAAATCCAAAGGCTACACAATACAAACAAGATGCAGCAGTCAAAAGTTGAGCACATGATCCCACATGATCCCAATGGCATCAGATCCCCATGAGGTTTTTAGCACTTCAGACAGTAATAAATAATGAATCAACACTAATTCGGAATTCACCCTCAAAATATCACATCATTAGCTTGAAGACTAAACTCAAAATGCAACAAGCATCACAACCATAACAACCAAGATCCTCCATTACCATGAAGGGCTGGTCCCTAGCGCTGGCTGCTCTTGCTTTTACACTATCACTGTTACTATCAACCTGGTCAACCGGGGCCAAAGCTGAGGTTCACCCATCCCCAGAAGTGCACTCTCTGCCATTGAGCAAGACTTCATCTTCTCATCAAGCTATAAAATATTTGCACGCACATCGGAAGAATCCTTCTAAGCAGGTGGATTCATCTTTCCGAAGAATACCTCCAAGCAAATCAAATCCCACACAAAACAAGTAACTCTTACAATTAACAGTTTCAAGCCATTCCATTATATGCAGCTGCCTGTGATTGACACAAACACCATATTTCTATCGCAGGTTCAATCCTCCAACAGATGGTTGAGAGACACAACAAACACTGCAGCAATATCGAAACTATCTGTTTCTCTTCTTATCATTTTGTTTCCATTGCCCCTTTCAAGCAAATAGAACAACTGTCACTGTACACTGGTGGTTCATCTTACAACTGCCAAGTGCCAATGATTACATGTACTACAATTCACATTGTATTTTACAGTTTTGCTAACCAAGCTTGTTGAGTTCTCGAGTTCTCTATACTTAAATCTATAATATTTGTATTCTTAAAAAGGGAATTATCTCTAAATTTGTAGCGAAGTAACATACATCCAGAAGAACACAAATAATACATTGGGATGAAGGAGGACATGAGAAAGGGAAGATTTTTGGAAAAATTTTCATATTTTGAAGTAACTACCTTTCTCACTCAATGTGATTGCTCTTTCCAGTTACATAGTCTATACGACATTGTAAATGATACAAAATCACAAGCAAAGAGGACAACATCCAAAAGTTCATGCATCAAATCATTGGCAGCCTTCTGACCATGCTTACATCGTTTTTTTTTTTTTTTTTTGAAAACCAAAAACAAAAATTGTCTTCTACTCTATTCATCTGATGCCTTCATTTTCTTTAGAGAATCTTTAGATACATCACCATCTCTTTGCCGTTTCTTCACAGACTTCCTGGCTGCTGCAGTTGCTGCAGTATCATATCCACTTTCAACTTTTTTCTTTTTAGAGATTTTCTTTTCCCTTCTAGAGTTATTATCATCACCAATTTGAGCATGGTTCCTGCTTTTCTGCTTTGCTTTTTTCGGGTTTCTCTTGAAGCCCTGCATGCTCAGAAATGGTGCAGCAGTACCTAGGGATTGGTTAATTTCTTTTCTCACTTCCTTCACTGTTTTTGGATTTGATTTATTATTTGAAGTGCCAGCAAGAAAGCCATCATTTTTTGTTGACTTTGTATCGCTGGAGCCAAATGTAGAATAAAAATCTTTATAAGCAGATTCTTTGAATGCTTGTTTTGACCTCCAATGATCAGGACCGGCAGCAAAACTGTTAGTCATAAAGCAAAGGCATAAATCATGAAGCAAAACTGTTAGTCATAAAGCAAAGGCATAAATCATGAAGACTAACTTCGACAAACTCAAATCTAAAAGCAAACAACATTTAGGACTACAGCATTCGTTCAGATGTCAGACTCATAGACGGTAAGAACAGAAAAAGCTTCTGTCCTGTAAAATGCTTCTGTTTCTATCTGATTTGATTTATGTACTCTTTATACAGACCAAGGGATTAAAAATAAAAATAAAAAATTTCCCAACGAATAGTAATAAATCGAGCCATTCCACAATACCATAAGTAGCCAATAGCATACCTGTCAACATCTAGTTTCTTTAATAGGTAAGAGCCCTGCTTCGTCTTGGAAAGCTCACTATGCACAGCCAACAACTCAGACACTATAGCCTCTCTTAGTGACAGATTACAGGCAGTGAAGCACTTTTCAATGGCAAAAGCACCTGATGAGTGAAATGCTACCTCTCCAAAATGCCTTTGCAGTCTACAGTAAGTTACAAAAGAAGAAAAAAATGGAAGAGATAAAGACAATCAATAAAGCAGTGATTTTGAAATCTATTACATAAAATTTACTTGATATTTCAACTTGTAGTGTGGAAAGATTTTGGAGTTTTTAATAGAAATAGAAAACATCTAAAAGACACGTTACTGAATTTACTTCTTTAGCATAAATAAGAATTTCCCAATGGATATATATTCAAGAGATATAGTTGAAACACATACTTTTTAACTAATCTGCACTTCTCTTTTCCAGAAGCACCTGAACTTAGAAAGGCCTCAATAACATGTGATCCCCTTGCATCTCTCACTGCTTCAAGCACATGAGGTGTTTCCATGGATGTTATACTGGTGATATACGGTTTTATATACTCCTGTCAAAACAAAAAGTAGGACAACATAATGGAACATATTAATACAATTTTGATGCATACATGAGAAACCAATCTGGCAAATAAGTTCTTTTTAAAAGTGCCACTTGTTTAAATAATATAACCAAAATTAGCAATTCATGGCATGGATGTTTCCATTGACTCCCAGAGTAAGCATAACACATCACATCATAATAACATCAAAAGTTCACCACACTACCACTATCTGAATGTGCATTAGAATCTCAGGTTAAAAAAAGAAGAAGAAGAAGGAGAGGGGAAATTAAAAAAAACAAAATTAAAACAAACCATCTCTAAAAACTAGGAGACCCCAGGCCCCAAATCCCCAAACATTAATCTTCCAAAATCCTACAAGGCTACAACAGCACTAGAAGCTAATCATGATTCTCATAATTTATGACACAGAATGAAGATTTTTATTTAGAAACAACAAATGCCAGATCTGCAACTAAGGGATAAGTTTAGCTGGGCAATTTTCTTGACTTCAGTGATCATTACAAGAAGTAGTGACTAATGAACATTGGTATTCAGTGTAAACAGTTTTTTCAAATTAAAAATGTAAAAATTTACTGTCAAGCAGTTAGGTCATTAGTGTGCAGGAATTATGATTCCAAATTTCTTGGATGGAAGTTTGTGATGCAAGTCTTGTACCTATTCCTAAAAATGCCTCAAGAACAGCTTGCTTCTTATTTAAAGCTTCCATCCCCAGGGAGCGGGAGGTCACTGGGAAAGATCTAAAGCCAACAGTTCAAGACCTATTCTACATAGCAATGCACAGCACCCCAAGAAAAACCAATTCTAAAAGGGTGTAAGGTTTCCTATCAAGTTGGGAATCCAATGGCTCCTATGGTTACACTTTAGAAGCATTCACATATACGTACACCCCCTCCTACCCTTTTATCAATTGAAACTGACAAGAAAGCATCCATATTCAAGAAATTTGCTTACACTTCTAAAACGGAATATTGCCTGCAGAATCAGAGAACCCATGACATGCATTTTAGCACCACTTTGCCAGCTCCAATTGGACTTATTTTCACAAGAGAAATAGCTATCAAGAAATAGTAGTCGTGGAACAATCCATTTTGGAGACTCATCTGCTGAACACACTGTTGTGGCAAGGATTTGACAGCACTGCCACAAATTGACAAAAAAGCTATGAAGTTTTTACAAAGATGAGCAACAAATTTATGAAAGTAAGATAACTTTGTTATGTAATGTAATGAAGTAATAGTGTAATACCGTTTACTTCTCAGTTTTGATTGTAGACTTGTAGTTAGGTTTTAGAAGCAATAAATTAGTCTAGAATATCAAACACATAACATAAGTATATAGGAACCTACTCATCATAGATACTGCAACTAAAGTGCAAACCTTGTGTTCACTAAAATGAAGCCTCTCACTGGCAGCAATAAGTGCAGCAACAACTCCTGACCTTCCCATTCTGAGAAGATCCTCCATATTTGATCCAAGTTCATCCCAGATCAACTTCATCTATCAAACAATTAAAAAGGTTCAAACAAACATGGAGAAAAAATCTGCTAAGAAAGAATTATACTGTGAATAGGCATTGTGAATAAATATGCCAGAAACAAGTACAGTATATGCAATACCGAGCAACCAATTACATATAGAATAAATCAGTGACCACCGTTAACAAGAAGTGCAAAATGTTCAGGATCAAGAAGAAAAGAAAGTTTCAATGTCTTCAGATAAAAATGCAAGTAGGCAGCAGTAGGCATAATACCAGGTCTTGATTGCTTGTATGGGAAATCAATGCTTGTACAACAAAGTTCCCATGTTGATGAGATGATAAGTTGAACAATGAATTCCTGAATACTTTTGCGAACAATTCATTGAACAAGGCCTCAGGAGATACTTCCAAAACAACCTGCAGAAGATTTAGAAAATTTGCTTACCTCCAAATGTCTATAGAAAAATAATTTCATTGATGCCTCCATAAACAAAAGCAAAAGCGTAAAATTATTAGGTATACAATGGCCCCTGAAAATAGACATCATACATGGTTGTACAAAGTACCACATAACAATTTACAAGCATAAAATATCTAACGTTCAGACTACTGTCCACGTAGAGACATTTTTTAAGCAGTGACTTGTAAGTTGTAACACGGAAACTTCTTTGAGATTATACTCGTGGAAGGGTTAGTTTGAAAATATATAATGCTAGTTTGCTTTTATACAGAAAAGCTATAGGAAAAATTCAAGTCTGTTATAGACATTTTGAATTCAAACTTTGAAAAATCTCTTAAAAGAAGATTTAACTAATTACATGTAGTTTTTCAAAACTTTTCTCCGTGTTATTCACAAGCTCTAGCACTACTCTAGCTAATTATAGACAGTTTTCTCTCATCTTTAGGTTGCTCACCTCCATTAGATGGCTAAATTCAGCTTCTTTTAACAAATTCATGAGCTCTGGTACTACTGTGGCTTCTATAAAATTGCCCTCTGAATTATTCTTATCCTTGCAGCCAAGAAGGATAGGAATCACAAGTAACAACTCTTCGTCATTGCCTGCCAGCACCTTTAGAGTTGTCTGCCATTAAATAAAGAAAATACAGTGAGACGATAGGTACAAAAGTGGAAATCGAACAATGAACACGTAAAACAGAAAATGTTTTGACCAAGAAGTAATAAGGTTAAGAATGAATTCCGGAATCTCTTTAAAGTATGATAGAGTTACAAAGCAAGCACATACAGAGAAATTTTACTCAAAAGAAGCCAATATATCTCACAGAAGCTTCATCATATCATCAACCACACTTAAAGGGACTGCCCCTAACCTAATAGCAAAAACGGCCAAACCAAGCCTGATGCTGTACAAGTATTCATTTAATCAACAAAAAAAGTAACTAAATATATAGGAAAACATGCCTGAAAAACCAAACTGCTGAATGGGTTAAGTTGTAGGGTCTTGATGCATTTTCTGGCATGCTTTAACATCTCTGACACAAGTAACTTGAGCAAATTTGGAAATCCAGACTGAAAATTTGCCGCATCATGTTTCTTCGAAGGAAATTCCTTCAAATTCAACCGCCCTGCTAGTACGGATGCTGATTTTGAAAAATAGTATTCAGACTTATCCAGTTGTACTCCCTTGCAAAGGCAAAGAAGACTCCGAAGCACATGAGAACCATAGCAATTACACATCACATCAACACAACTAGCTACAATCACCTGCCAAATGACAAGTATACGTATAAGAATTCAAATTTACAGCAGAAACTAGATATCTTCGGGCACAATCTGACATGATTCAAAATATGTATGCCAAGCATCAACTAATCCATTTTTCTGATTAATGACACTCAAACCAAATCTACATAATCAATTCAATAGTAAATACATTAAAGCAAGAGCCAGGAATCGCAGAATAATATTATCTGCCAACCAATATCTTATAAGCACCGATTTCCATGTTGTAACTAGTAGTATTAAATGCATTGCACCTTGCATACTGTGGTTAAAGCCTCCTCAACCTGAGGGCGGGCGTCGTCGTCTTGGGCATGAGCAGACAAGGACTTGAGGGCTGTCTCGGCTACATGAGAACCGGATCTATCCATGGCAATAGAAGGGAAGTCGTTGGCACAACTTTGAAGGAAAGCACAGAGGTGGTCGACATCAGAGCCCTGAAGGATGGTTTCCAAAGTGTGGCTAAGAATATAATCAGTTGCAATCTCAAATTCTTTTCCCCTGGTTTCCTCGAGAGCATTGCCACATATAAGTGAGCGTTCCTCCAATTCAACCCCACTGCTTTCAAAAAGATTAGCAATTTCTGAGAGGTATTTAGCTATTTCAGGGTCAACCTGCTTCCTGCAAATATTATTATTATTATTATTATTAAGTTCTGTCGGGTATAGAGTATACATGTGAAATTTGAGGGCAAAGAGAACAAGGTTGAAGGGGAGGGTGGAAGGGATACCTAATACGGGATGGTTGAGGTGCAGAAGAGTTTTGATGGTGGAAGGTCCTTGAATCTTTGAGAGCTGCAGGTGCTTTATTAGAACCATGTGTATGGGAGGCACCACTCCCTTTGTTGTGCTTCTTCTTGGTCATCCCTTTCTTGCCTTTGCCTTTGCCTTTGCCTTGCTTGTGGTGGTGCTCACCCATTGAGGTAGACTCAGCCTCAGCCTCGGCCAAGTTGCTTGGCAGGATGTTGATGGCAATGCTTTTGAGCCAACAGAAACCCTAAGCACCCAGTAACATTGACTGTGACACGAGCTGAAAAAGTGTAGCTAACGAACGTCCCGTATTGAATGAAGGAAATAGGGGTTTATGTGGAACTGAATAGAAGAAGAAAAGGAAACAGAGGCTGACAGACAGTTGAGTGAGAGAAGAGAGAGAAGGAGGCGGGTGCGGTTGTGGTTGTGGTTGTGGAATGAATGTATGTCGGCGACTGCTGCTGGGTGCTGGTGGCACGCCACTCCTGCTCTCCTTAGTTCTTGCGGAAGCAAGCAGGGGGCACGGGCATCAACTATCAAATTAGCCTCCAAAACGCACCGCTTCATGCCTTACAAAACTTCTTCCAAAACGCCTTTCTTTTTCTTTTTCTTTTTCTTTTCCTTTTTCTTAAAACCCTAAGACAGTAAATCAAACCCAAAACGTAGGCAGCTGTGTCCAAAGGAATTTGTCAAGAAATCTAGGAGCGGCTAGTTTCGAGGTTTACAATTATATTTTTAAAATTTGTATCCTCTAAAATGAGTATATTTTGTAAAGTGAAAAAGTAAAGGATTTATTACTTTTGGATCAATAATTTTTATCATATATAGATTTTATTTATTGATCTAAAGATAATTAACCCCTTACTTTCTCGCTTTACAAATATACACGCTTTAGAGGATCTAAATCCTGTATTTTTAGGGATAACATCCCTAAAAATATTATATTTAGGGAGGTCACTTTTGAGTATTTTATAAAATTTAATTATTTAATATTAAATTTTGTTTGGTGCATTTATTGATATTTTTGAGAATAAATTAAAATTTTATTTGGTTTATAATATATCTTAACATAATTAATTATATTATTTATTATTATTAGTTAAGAGATATTTTAGTATTTTTATTGAATAATTTTTATTCTCATATCGTGAAATATTTCATTCTCAACCTCTCTTACAGGAATAAACAACTATCAAAATATAGGAATATAACTTTTCTATAAATAATTAGTATCCGAGAATATCTTATAAAAAATTGAAACAAATATGGAAATATATGGTTAGCAAGTGATTATTCTTAAAATTAATTTTACATACTTTGAAAAAAAACCATAAAAATATATAAGCAGGGACTCTATCAAAGAAGCTAATCCCAACTAGAAATCTATGGCCATACTTTGCAAAACCGTTCACAATCTATAAGCTTCTCTAATAATATGATTGATCTCCATATATCAATCCTTCCTAATTAGATTTCTCACAATATTAACAAAGAACAATAAACATTTGGATTTCAGGAACACCATACATCACTAAGTGGTACACACGAGTAGAATATGTTTTCAAACATCACATTCCTATAACCCATGTTGTGAATAATACAATGACCCCAAAATACATCTCATAACTCAACCATGTTAATAGAACAAGTTCCTAAGTTAACTGACTAGGTTGCCATAAAATTTCTTTCATCATTCCTAATGATTCCACTGCAAGAAGCTACCATGGTATCACCTGATATTGCTCCATCCATGTTTGTTTTGATCCAAAGCCTTCAGGGACTTCCACTTTATCTAGACAAATAAAATCGATTTTCTTTATTTTTTATGTAAAAACTGACTTTCTTATTTCGCTTTATTTTTAGGATCACTGTCTTACTGTGTATATTTATTTTCTTTTTATAAGTAAGGTGAATTTTTTTAATCAAGATTATTAATATATAAAATTCACTATACCATAGTTAGTCTAACTCAAGTCAACTTGATTAATATTGAATCCGAAATCTTACTTAAAATTAAGGGTGAATTATATTGACCTCCCATAAAATTTAGTGTAATTATACTCGATATCCCCTTTATTTAGCAATATTATACTAACATCCCTTATTTATCACGCGAGGCTGAGTTTCGAGTTTCAATATATTAAGTTCCAAGCTAAACTTGTCTTTTAACATGATAATTCACTTTCTACTTCCGAGTTTTTATATCATTCCGTGATAATTCACCTTTCTATAAGCGTAATCATCTCAGGACTCTGACTTCAGAAATGAATTATCACATTAAAAGACCGGTTTAACTTGGAACTTGGTAACTCATAACTTGTAACTCGGTCTCCCAAGAGAAATAAGGAAGGTCAATTGAATATAGCTAAATAGAAGGGTGCCAAGTATAATTATATTGAATTTCAGAATAGGTCAATATAATTCACCATAAAATTAAACAAACAAACAATGTATCATTAGTTATTAGTTAAAACGTTAAAAGAATTTATTATTAAATCAAAATATACTAATTAATTCGTATTCATGGAATTAATTCTTTATTTTATTTAGTTATATTTTACAAAAATTTTAATTTATTCAATTAAAGCATCATGAGCCAAAATTTCTACAACACAATTGGTATTTGGCGTATTGGGCCAGGGAGTCTATTGAACTTCTAAAGCCCTAAATTGAATAAACAAATTTCATGAATTATGAGATTAATTTGTATATAAGTACCATTCACGTGTAGTAATACTTGACCAATAAGTATCTATAAATATTCAACAAGTACCAGTATCAAGTACAGACTTAGTGCAAGTAGTCCGCAATTTAGAGTTCTTCCCCCTTACATGTTTGAAGGCATGGCTAGGCTACGTCTGTGTGTTTTTCATGCGCTGTTCATTTCTATGTTCCGAAAAAATATCTTTGTGAGGGTAAAATGTTTGAATCTTTTAAGTGCCATGTAAAGTAAATTAAAATTATTAAAATACATAAAAGAGATTATCATATATTTTTTATAATTTTAAAATAAAAATAATTATAAAAATATATAAATATAATAAATATAATTTAATATAAATCAAAATTGTGTATAATAAAAAAATTTAAAATAATTATAATTAAAAGCAATAAATATTTAAATGATATTTTTAAATATAAATTTTTTTAAATTTTAATATTTTTTATAATTTTCTTTTTTCTTATTAAATTTTTGCTTGCTATTAATTTTTTTTAATAGGGTCAAAATAACTTTATCTCATATAATATAATAGGCCCATTTGAATCACTTTCCTAAAAAGATCTTTTATAACTGATCTTTTTTAATTTTTTTAAAATAAAAATTATTTTATATTTGGATTTAAAATTAATTTATATTTAGATGAAATATCAAAAGATTTTCTTTTATCCTCAAGCATTTTTTCATATTATAAAAAAGATTTTCTTCTAGAAAATGAAAATTATAACTTCTTAAAAAAGATTTACATTGAACTAATTTTCTAGGCCTTAGAACTCGGTCCAATGAGCATATACAACTGCTATCTACAAGGAAAGAGCTCAGTTTTAACGATAAGAGAGGATCTCATGAAAATTTCAACTGCCAAACATATTCAAACTTGAACTACATAATCCTTTGAAAAGTGGAAAGGATGAAGAAGAAAGCGATTGCAACCGCATCTAATCTTTTGGGACCTGACTTGATTATAAATAAAGAATCTCATCAGAGGCCACTTTAAGTGATGGATCCTCTTTCACTTAGAATTAAATAGAATATATTTTGACTTGAGTATCAAAGTTTCTTGTAGCCCCCTATTGGAGTTGTGGATTCATGAAGAGCTTAAACCAACGAGGACATCATCGGAAATCGGAAAAACAAGTTAGAATATTGGTGGCCACCATGGGGCCATGGTGAAAAAAATCCCTTCCCCACCAAGGTCAGCACAAGGAGCCAAATCGAAAGTAAACAACAATCATCACAAGATGACACAAATACTTAAAAAGATTTCTCCCAAATCAAGTTGCTAGGTGATATCATGATTATGATTTTTTTCACCATGGAATGTTCAAGAATATTGATATTAGAATTGCATAAAATCATGATTCATTTTCTTAAGGGCTTTTATGCACTCCTGTATTTCGAACCAAACAAGACCAAAATCGTGCATTTTGGTTGAATATTCAGTGAACATTTTTGGAAAAATCAAGAAGAGGAACTTAGACACATTTTCGCGTGAACCCAGAAAATATGCATAACAATTTTCAAAATTTCTTGAGGGCTTTTGTAGATCTATGTCTTGTGATTCCAAAGAGACTGGAAATGCATCAAATAATGGTGCAAAATAAGAAAATTTGATCAAAACCCAAGCTGCATATTGTGGGTACTTCTCACATTTTTCTTCATCACTTTGAATAATAAAGAAGCCATGAATCCGAGCATATTTGGGTGGATTTTGCTCGCGATAAGACACCCTTGAATACTGGGTTGGAATCATGATCGGAAAGTGCAAAAACAAAGCTCCACAAGCTTGAAAATTGCAGAACCTGCCATGGAAGCGGGTCGACCCACATCAAGAAAGAATAAGGGCCCTTTAGGCCCTTTGTGGAAAGCTCGCTCACAAGCCAGTGCGTGTGAGCACATGGAAGGCCCATTTGTGGCCCAAAATTCATCAAATTTTATCACTTTGCATTTTTTAATAAATATAATTTTTTGGTGAACTTTAATTAATTTTTGGAATGTTAGAAATATTTATTTGCATTTTTACATGATTTAAATTGAATAAAAATACATGAAACTCTCCAAATGTTGAGCTAAAAATTTTTGGAGATGCTTATTATATTTTTGGGCATATCATATTTTGCTTACTATCAAACTTGAGTTATTTTGAATATTTAAATATTTTGAGGCTCTTTTGGTCCATAATATTGTTATCTTTTGGCACAATGCCCAACAATTAATTGACCTAGAATAAGGTCATCTAGCCTAGAATGAGGTTGAGGAAGGAACCAACCTAGATTGAAGTCGGAATAGAGCTTGGATTGAGGCATGGCTTGATGCTTGATGACTTCTCAAAGAATAAAGAGAAACTAAACTAAGAAAGCTTTCTCTAAATTTTCATCTTCCAAATAAAATATCATTGCCTGTCTTCAATCAAAAGAGCTCGGAGTGGAGCTTGATAATTAATTGTTGTGCCCATTGAAATTAATATGGAAAGAAAAGACAGGTTATCAATTGGCATAAACTTAAAGAGAAGTCAACTAACAAGTCTTTATGAATTAAAGGAGAGCACATCAACTCTTCCAAAATAAAGAATAGACTTGTAAATTAAAGGGAGTTTTCTTCAAACTTTTAAGAATATAATTCTCTGAATATATTTAATTTCTATTGAATTTGCCAGAAAAAGGTTGAAGATTCAAGCTCAGGAAAATTCAAATCCTTTGTTTGAAAGTAGAACTGAGGAAGTTCATAGAGGAAAAAGGTTAAGGAGATAAGCCCACCAAAGAGCTAAGGAGAAAGACTCTAAAATAGCCAAGAATAAGGCTAGAACAACGTGTTGAGGTAGACTTAGAAGATTAAAACTTTAGTCCTGAACGAGACTAAGTTTTGACTATGAAGAATGGATGAGTCTAACAAAATCTTAGCTTAGGATTGGCAGAAAAAAGTAGGAATAAGATCATTGTTTGTAGACGAGGACATTTAAAACCTGGAAAGGATTCGGAATTTATACTCGAAAAGAGTTTAAAATAAAATTCAGAAAAATGGTTCAAAATTAAAACCCGAAAAGAGTTCGAAATTTATATCTAGAAAAAGTTTAGAATTAAAACTTAGAGAAAGGGTTTTAGAATTGAAACCCAAAGAAAGGATTCAGAATTAAAAGCTGAAAGAAGGTTCGAAATTTATACCTAAAAAAGGGCTTCAAATTAAAACCCGAAATAAAACTAAAAGTCCAAGGAAAAGGGCAAAATCCAAAAAGGGATATGAGCTAAAAACCTAGAGAAAGGGTAGAACTAGAGTCTTAGAAAAAGATTGGAAATTGAACAACTAGGAACCCTCGCTGAAGGTAAGGATGTCTTTAAATAATAATAAGTTTAGACAAACTAAAATCTCAACTGAGAATAAGGTTAAGTATTGGCTAAGAAGTAGGTCGAGTTAAACTTTGACCCTAAGTAAGGTCAAGGTTCACCTAACCATGAATTAAATTAGCTGAGTTTTAAGTCTATCAAGAATGATATACCTGGATTGGGACAAGAATCCTGAGATGGAAAATCAGGCCTAGATTAGGGTTTGGAAAATGAATCAAGCGATAATAAAGTTGGAAACCAGTTTGGATTGGAGCTTGGAAAGGAAGTTTAAATGGAATTGGAATAAGTCTAGAGAAGGACTCATGAAGGAATACCTCGCCTATAGACGAGGATCTCCTGGAAAAATTAAAGGGAACAAAAGTAAGTTAGGGAATAGAGATAAGTTTGAAAAAAGAACTTATAAGGAACTCCTTGCCTGTAGGCGAAGATCTCTTGAAAAAATAAAATAGAATGGAGGTAAGTCCAGTGAAGGACTTAAAGTCTTCGCCTATAGGCAAGAATCTCGTCAAAAATCAAATGGAAATAGGTCCAAAAAAGGACTTAAACTCTTCACCTATAGGCGATAACCTCTTGAAAAAATAAGTGGAAATAAGTCCAGAAAAGGACTTATAGCCCTTGCCTGTAGGCAGGGATCCCTTGAAATTTTAATTGGAAATAATTTAAGAAAAGAACTTATAATGAACTCTTAGCTTGTGACCTTATATGATCCAAGGAAAGCATTAAGAAAAGGAATCATTTTACATAAAAATAAGCAAGGAAGATTTGCACTTGTTCAAATCCGAAGTTATAAAGTTAAGCATGAAAATTGTTGCCTAGAGATTAACAATTCGGAAAGTTAAGTATAACTAAAAGGAACACTTAGCACAGAATGGAAAACACACTAGAAATAAAAGCGTATTGGAACTACTAACTAGTTGAGGATAACTTGGAGAATTTGTGGAATCTATCAAGGAAAGAAATGAATGTGCTAAACAAGTATCCAATATATATATAAGGGAAAAGAAGAATATTGTTTGAACTGAACAAATTCGTTAGGCCTTAAAAGCTAAGCCTAGAGGACCTTAACAGGAGCCTTTCTAAAAGAAATTCTTTTTGGGTAATCTCAAACTGAGTTAGCGCTTGAAAGTAGTTAACTCTTTAAGGGTAATTATCGAGCATGGGGGAATCCTAGGAGAATAAGAGTTAGGAGATATGGAATCACCAAGGAATGGGGGAAAACAAATTTGACCTTGGAATATGAACTCAAGATAAAAGACTTAAATCTTTCTCCTTTTGACATAGGGTAAGCCTAAAGTATAAGTTTAGAATAAGAGCTTAAAATTTTTCTTAGGCATGATTAGCCGAGAACATGAGCTTGAATAATCAAGGAGTTCATATATGACTTTAAAGGTAGAGAATAAAGAGCTTGAGTAAGGAAATTAGCTCAAAGATGATGAACTTTCAAGTAATCAATGCTAGGGCTTGATTTGAAGATCATCAATGACCTAAATTTAATTTGTCAATATCAATCATTCGTATTAAATACATAGTAAAAGTAATTTCCAGTAATCATTTATCACAAGGCTAGACGCGACTCGCAATACTCGCCAAAGAGAGCTGGAGAGTTGCACCTTGATATCAATGATAAGAATAAGCTCGAATATGTGAGCTTGGTATGAGAAATCAAAGAACAGGAAGATAATGGGAGTTTGGAATATAAGCTCAGATCATTATCCTCAAATAATAACTGAGCTTAGGGGCTGTGTACTAAACTAATTTTCTGAACCTTGGAGCTTGATCCAATGAGTATATGTAACCGCTATCTAGAAAAGATGAACTTGATTTTAACGGTAAGGGAAGATCCCATGAAAATTTCAACTCTCGAGTATATTCAAATTTGAAGTAGAGAATCCTTTGGAAAGTGGAGAGGAGGAGGGAGAAAGTGGTTATAACCGAATCTAATCTTTTGAAACCTCATCAAAGGCCGAGGTAAGTGATGGATCTTCTTTCACTTGAAACTAAATAGAATATGTTTTGACTTGAATATCGAAGTCCCTTGCAGGTCCCTCACCAAAGCTATGGATTCATGAAGAGTTTGGACCAACGAGGACATCAACAAAAGCCGAAAAAATTGGTCAGAATAAGATTTTTTTTTATGCTTTTTTCAGTAATTGTGCTTTTACCAAAATAATGGCATCCAGACAAACACAATATTTCATATAATTAATATCACATTAAATATTGCATATTATTAAAATTTTAATAAATATTTCATTATTAAACTTCTTATTATTAATTAATTTTTATATTATCGTATACGTCAAACGGATCCCAAGAGTTAAAGGCTTGAAGAGCCAGCCTCTCAAGATGTATTAATCATTTTGTGTGGCTAATGAATATCAATTGTTTATTTAAGTCAAGAAAAGGAAAAGAGTAAATGAGTACTTTGAAAGACTTGGTAGTGGGGGATTTGGAGCTTAACTGGCATTGGATGTAATGTAATAACAATTTCATGTTTTATAATGAAAAAAAAAAAGAGCTATTTTTTTAAAAAATAAAATTCAAGCAATTGTCCAAGCAGAATGTGTCATTGCGGCAAGTATAAGAACATGATGTTGGACTGGAGTTTCACTTTCGTTGTAACAGAAGAAAATAAAAAAGAAATTTAATGTCATGATTATTTTTCTGTTATTATACAGGAAAAAAAGAGATTTTTTGTTTTTCAAGGTTAATTGGCTATAGCAGGGTGGTGTCATTGACTTGCAAAAAACACAAGCGTCCTTCACATGGCCGTGTCCTATGTTTTGGATTGTTGGCGCCAAGTGGGAAGTGTCTGATGTGGCCGAAATAAAGAAGGCAGGGGGCTGCCAGGCTGCCACCACCCTGCCTTCTTCTCTGCGTCCCTTAGCCTCCTTCCATTTCCAAGTGTCACTATCTTTTGCTCTACTTGCAAATGTGCTGTACATTGGGCAAACCCAACCTACCCTTGACTGGAACACGATATTTAAAGATAAGAAGCAACTTAATTTAACCCCCACTTCGCCAAATGGAACGTTCTTATTTGCCGCTATGAAACGCTATTTGTGGCCTTGGCTGGGTCTCTCACACGCTTTATTAATTTCTTATCTGCATTCGTTCGAGTCAACAAATACGCGACGCATCAGTCCACAAGACAACCGATATCTCTTTCTTATAATAGGAGTTTAATATATATATAAGATCACTGTTAATAAAAATATGTCAAAAATATTAAATTATATTAAATAATTATTTATTATAATAAAATATTTATTATAATTTAATTCTTTTTTATATTTTTATAATTTAATTGATATATATTGATGGTTAATTATTAGAATTAAGAGAAAATAAAAAATTATGATGGATTCCTCATTATAATCGGTAATTATTTATATAAGTTGATATTTTCTATTATTTCTATTGGTTGACAGTATAAAATTATTTTATACTGTCAGTATATTTAAATTAAATTCATATTTTTATTGATTATTAATATTAGTGCATATAAAATAATCTTATTTATTATTATTATTATTATAATAGCAAAGTTTTCAATTTTTTTTTAATGTAACAAAGTATTCAAGTTAACATCTATATTTATGCATGCTGATTATCTACTTTGCTTAGTTAAAAATAGATAAATTTTATTTATTTAAGGAATTAGTTTCACAATTTTACATCGAAATGAAAATTAAGTAACACACTTATTACAGTGGTGATCATTTAAGTAGATAAGTAGATAATCAATTAAAAAGACATTACAGAATTTAAAAAGGAAAAAATGTAGCCTAATTTTGAAATTGACGATAAAAAATTTATGTTTGTAAACAGTGTGGGGGTGTATCTAAACTTTTATTATATGTTCATCTTTCACATTTGACTAATAGTTTAAAAAACAATCGATATTTTAATTATAAGTCAACAGGAAATACAAAAAAGGGAAAGCAGATTAACTTTGTCTTCTTTTGAGTGAATAACGGAAACATTTAGAAAAAAAGAAAAAAGAAAAAAGAAAAAAGGTGAATCGCGAACGAGGAACAAAATGCATATGCAGTGGCGCGATTACGGGCCAGCCACGAAGAGACCAAGCATAATCATAAATACATAAACATGCTGTATGAAATTTGGAAAGAAATCTTAAGTGAGTTATTTTCAAACATTTCAAAATTCATATTACAAGTATATCTAAATCTAAAATAGTGTAATAATTTAAGTTAGTGATATTTCGGAAGCACTACTATCAAAAAATATAACTGAGGTAAAGAAATGTATAAAAAAAGAAGAAGAAATAGAACATAATTTTAATTGCAAGTAACATTTTTAAATTTATTTATGTATTGATCACATTACAATTACTTAGATTTCCATATTATTTGAAATAAAAAAAAATTCCATTTTTGAACTGTTGAAAATCCGATAACAGTGTTGAAAGATTCAATGTCATTCTTTATCAGCCCACTTCTCGCTTTTGAATAAATCAATAAGCAGTCTTAAGATTTTATCATTACTCGTATTTTGTAGAGAACAAAAACTTTATATAGTACTTTATTTATGAAAATATTAAGTCCCATTTACTCATGCATCATTAAAGAAACCGCGGCCGCTTACTATGTGAATCATTTTCAAACCGCATACGACTGTATGACAAATTGACAAATTACTACTGTATATTTTAACACAACTTCATAACCATGTACGTTAACATCAACTAATTAATTTGGTACACAACTTTGAGTGAAACTTTTAGGTAAGAATGTAGGATGAGCCAGGAGTTATGTTATATATCACCTACAAATGTTAAATGAGTTTATTATGTGTATATATACATATTGTGTGTGTGTATCATACCTCTTCTGCTTCTTCTTTTTCTTCTTCTTATTTTTTTTTATTTTTTATTTTTTGAGGTGCATATCTCTTCTGCTTTTCAAGTCAGTGACACTATGACAATTTTATCGATAATTAATTTACACTTTTTAGATGAACCTTTGCCCAAGCCAAAAATTCAAGTTATCTATTTTTGTATATACCACAAACAACTATTTGATCAAAACTTGCAAGTTAATTTCGTGTGATTCCCTTTAATAAGACCTTTTTTTTTTTTAATTTCTCAGTTTGATTAGTTACTAATATGTTTAGGTTAGCATGGAAATGGATTAATTTACAGTAAAACATTTTTTGAGTACATGAAGTATAAATATCACATATTAATGTGAGAGTGCATAAATATTAAATTAAAATACACACATATCAAAATGAAATAAACGTAATGAATGTTTACGTCGGAGAAATATTGTATTAATGTCTTATATGGTTCTAATTTATATCTAAGATATTTTTTTCCTATCAAGTATATGTATGACGATGTCAATATAGTTTTTTGTTTTGGGTTTGATAAAAAAAAACTAATTCTTAAGTTAGTTTTAGTTGGTTTCTTAAGCTCATCAGAAAAAGTAGGAGCATAAAATAATTAATTTTTTGTTTTTTAAAAAATAAATAGGGAGTTGCTTCTAAATTTTTTAAGTTGTAATATAAGGGAGAGAAACCCATCTTAAATTGCATAAACGTTTTTTTACAAAAAAAAATGCTTATAATACTTTAAAAAAAGATAATATCCACCCTTTTCATTTACAATATCTTGAAAAAAATAAAAGACAATATCTACACTTTGTTTAAATAATTTTATTTATTGATTTTAAATTTTTTTAGTTGATTATATATTTAATTAAGTTATTTTAGTTAAAAATAAAATATATAAAATAATTATAAAGTTTTAAAATATTTATCATCTACAAAAAATATTTTTTAGATATATTTATTTAGTAATGATTTTTCATGTAAAATAATTTTTTACTTATGCTTTTGATTTTCTTTTCAAAATCTTATTTTTCAGAAAGAGGCACGCTTCCCCCCCCCTCTGGCAATTATAGGGCAATACACTCTTTTTAATCCATAAAATTGGAAAAACTAGAACGACAAACTTCTATTATATTTATTTATTATTCTCTCTATTTTATAATAATATCTATCTATTCAGATTTTTTTAACATATTTTAAATTGTCTGTTAATTTTAAATCTTAAGAAAACATTTCTAATTTTTTAAATTTTATTTTGACATTAACTATGCTTATTAATACAGTGCATAAAACGTATAAATAAGATTTTAATTTTAATAAAAAGATAATTTTATAAAATTAATTTATCTTTATTATTAATGAAATAATTTATTAAATTTTTAATAAATTTATCATCCACATCCTATTGGTTTGTGAAACTAGCGACTACCAAACTAATATCATCCACGGAAAGGGCTTCTAAATTACTCTATGGACAATATTGAAACCGCCATTAATCCAGCTAGCAACTGTACTTGGGACTGCAAATCAAAATAAAAGATCTGTACCAAAACTGTGTTTGATTTGTATTGATTATCTAGACATCTAATACAAACAAACCGCGATGCTTACTTGTGTCCTTAGGTGATTGATTATTATTATTATTATTATTATTATTATTATTATTTACGTGAAATCAATAAATTGAGTGTGTTTGGATTTCTGTTGGAAGTTACAAGGAGGCCTTCTATTGGACGGCCTATTTGGTTACATTTTTAGAAGATTTAGAAGATATTTTATTAAAATGAGAATAAAAATTTATGATAATTAATGTAGCACATAATTATATAGTGTTTGATTTAATTTTTTATTTTATAAAAGGTCTTTTAAAATTTTAAAAATTTTTTTGGGAGAAATATATTTAAGGTTATTTTTTATTTTAAAAAAAATCTTTTAAAAAAAATATTACTATTATTCTCACATTAATAACCAAAAGTAATTTTACTACATCCTATTCAAATAAAATTCATTTTCTTAAACTTATTTTTAACATATTCAAATAAAATAAAAATAATTCTTTTAAAAATAATTTATCTAAAACACACTCATTTAAACAATTTTTTATCAAAAATAATTTTTGTTGTCGTTGATATAACTAACCCTAGGGAAGAAGTATAGGAGAAGTGAAACATTCCATCAACAAGTAAAGATTTATTTTGACTCTAAAATTGTATATATGTTTTATTTTAATTTTTAAAATTAAAAAATTAATAATTTACTTTCTAAAATTATAATATATTAAGTTTTAGAGATTAAAATAAAGCACACATCTAATTAAATTATAAAATTATATTTTAAAAAATTATAAAATTTTAGTTTAAAAAATTATAAAATTTTTAAGAAAATATTCATAAAAATTAAATTGAATGAAAAAATTAAATTGAATTATTTTTTTTATAATTTTATAAATTAAATTATTAATTTCTTTATTTTAGATATTAAAATAAAGCACACGTCCAATTTCAGGATACAAAATAATCTTCACTCCTCCATAAACTCATACCAGAATTAAATTACAGAAACGTTTTTCCTTTTCATTATTATTTAATACCTTTTTAAATATCAGGTAAGTAGTGTAATAAAGAAAAATAAAATGAAAAATTTATAAATAAAACTATCAGTACTAATCCTTTGGCACAAGTCTAATACTCTATAAAAGCACCCAAGGCCCTGCCCCGGAAAGTGTGCAAGTTCCCAAGACGAATATAGCTTTCCAGATTTCACTCACCTTTGCTTTCTAGTGTTGTGTGTGACAAGGACAGAGCACTTGGAACAAAACACACGAAAGAGGCAGAAGAACAGAAGAATTTTATGGATTCGATCAACTCCTTCAAGGGGTATGGCAAGGTGGACGAGGCGGAGCAGCAAGCCTTCCAGAAGAAGACACGCAAGCGCATAATCATCCTCATCGTCTCCTCCGTAGTCCTCGTCGCCGTCGTCATCGCCGCCGTCGTAGGCACCGTAGTGCACAACCGCCGCTCCTCCTCCTCCTCCTCCTCCTCGTCCAGCTCCGCCCCCTCAACGGAGCTAACGCCCGCATCCTCGCTGAAGGCGGTGTGCGACGTCACTCAGTACCCCAATTCATGCTTGTCAAGCATCTCCTCCCTCCCTGACTCCAACACCACCGATCCACAGCTCCTCTTCAAGCTTTCCCTCCGCGTCGCTATCGACGAGCTCTCTAAGCTCTCCCATTACCCTTCGAAACTCAGCGCCACCACCAAGGACCCGCGCGTGAAAAAGGCCATCGACGTCTGCGGAGCCGTCCTGGCCGACGCCGTGGCCAGCTTCAACGACTCCATGTCGGCCCTCGCCGGAGCCGGAAAGCTCCCGTCGGCGGCGAAGATAAGCGACATTGAGACGTGGCTGAGCGCCGCCATCACCAACCAAGACACCTGCTTGGACGCCCTGGGGGAGGTTAACTCCACCTCCGCCAAGGCCGTCCTTGAAGACATGAAAATCGCCATGAAGAACTCGACAGAGTTCTCGAGCAACAGCCTTGCCATCGTGACGAGGATCCTGGGACTGCTGTCGAAGTTCAACAGCCCGGTCCACCGGCGGCTGCTAGAGTTCCCGGAGTGGGTGGGGCCGGCGGAGCGGAGGCTGCTGCAGGGTGGGACGCCGACGGCGGCGCCGGATGTGGTGGTGGCGAAGGACGGGAGCGGGCAGTACAGGACGATAAAGGAGGCGGTGGCGGCGCTGAAGAAGAAGAGCGACAAGAGATCTGTGATATATGTGAAGGAAGGGGTATATGTGGAGAACATTGATTTGGATAAGGACACTTGGAATGTGACGATCTTCGGTGATGGCAAGACCAAGACCATCGTCTCCGGTAGCCGCAACTACATCGACGGCACTCCTACTTTCGAGACTGCCACTTTCGGTAACCACCCCTTCCTCTCCGCCACTTTTTTCCTTCATTCATTGTCCCTTTTCTCTTTATGTGTTTTTTTGTTTTTGTTTACTAATATTGATTGTATGCTTCTGCTTCCCACTTACTATTTTAAAACGGTATATTTGCAAATTCATCGGCTCATTTCACTTTAGCTAGCGGTAATTTGGAGCAAAGATACTCAATGGGGAGCTAGCTAGGGATGACCAATAATAATGTTTCTTGCACTGATTTAAATTTAATCATATAAATTAAATTAAAATACTATCCCATTAATAGAAAAAGTATTTGTTTTCTCTCTCTCTCTTAAAAATAGTATAGAGCTTTTTTTAATAGAAAAACAGTATAGAGCTATTGGATAACTTTAATAGTTTATTGCAGTACATTTAGTTGATTAAATCACTGGGAATAGATTAATAGAAAGGAGTTTAGATAGTATTTGTAAAATCATAAATTCAAATCTCAGGACCACCATATATGTTAAAAAAAAAAGTACATTCAGTTGATTGGATAATGTCAATGGAGAGTTGAAGATTTTAATAGTTTTTATCAATTTCATTATTATGTAGATATGTAAAAAATATATAAGTATTAATATGCAAACTTCCAAGATAATAAGAAAAAGAAAGAGTGATGTTAATATAGACTCGAATTTACGGTGAACTCTGCACATGGCTAAATCTCAACCATTCAAGGTATAATTTAAAATTATAAATATATAAATATTATAAAACTATTGGTTGATATATTGGGACATGCAGGATTAACCTTAAACTCAAGTTTGTATCAACATTTTTCAAAAAGAAAATGGAAGTTTTAAACCCCAAAATCATCCTTGTCTTCAACCATTAGTTTTACCAATTATTCTTCTAAACTGCATTAGGTTTATGGTAAGCTACTTGATAGTGGCTGAGTTTAGATGTGCAAAGTGAACTTAGTTGGGTTAATTTGCATGTAATTGTCAAGGAAACAAGTTTTGATGAAAAGCATATGGCCATGTGAAAACTGAAAACGTAAGGTTGAGTGGGAAAACATTATCAACAGAACTGCTCTTTGTGCGTGTGGTGAGCCACATTGTATGATTGTCATCATGTGAACTTGATCTGCACTCTATTTATTTATTTATTTTTTCATTTTTTCTTTTTTGGGGCAACGATTTGGTCTGCCCTTAGCAAGTTAGCAATAGTTGCCTCCCCCGCTGGGCCCTCTGCATTTGTTTTTGCCCCTTCAAAACTGATGTGCTGCATTCAATTAGTATTGATTGTAGTCGACCAAAAAAAATTCTAGTATTGATTTTATATTTTTCATGGCCTACCATGTGCGCGTCTATTTGCATCATAAATACTTAATATGCTTTTTGAAGCATTTATACATCCACTTGTTTTTTGAGAAAAAAGAAAGAGTATTCGTTAATTTTTTTTTTTTTGGGGGTCTAAAACATACTATATACGAACGACATAATGAAAATATCGTGCAAATATCTTTTATTGACATAAGACCGTTTCATTGCATATATCATTAGTAGTGGCATTTATGAGTATACGTGTGTCTAGTGCTAATGCACTGACCCTGTCTTCAGCCACTTGCTCTGCTTCCATCCATGTTACGACAGATGACATGGTATAGTAAACTGACCTTTTCTTTGGCTTGAAACTTCGTTGTTGATGCAAAATATAACCAATTTTCTCCGATGTTTTCATTGTAAACATTTAATTTGTAAAATACCTAAGTGGGCATATCAAATGCCTTGTAATGGTGGCAGAATGAAAAAAAATTATTCATTAAAAAACAACAGGCCAACCAAGGGCGAAGGAAAGAATTTATGAATACATGTGAGGAAGGACCCAATATTTTTGTGTTGTGTGGGCTCTGGACTTGAACTTTCGTCAATTGTATTTGCTGCCCAAACCTGGGTAGTGACAATGAAATATATCTTTCTTGTCATCTACTTCCTATGCTCTTAAAAAAGCATCCAAAAATAATATCAGTATTGAACGGATATGATTGATGGCTTTCATCTGTCCACATTGAGCAATTTTATAGATTTGGACTCTCATCTTATGTTAATGTACTTAATATTTTCATTTTAGACTTATGGTATAATCTATTATTTTCCTTTCAATGAAAGTGAAGAGAGCCTTGGAACTTGCTTTGATTTTGAGTGCAATGAAATGAAGAGCATTTGTAATTAATGAACCGGGATCGTGTTATTACTTCTTTGCAGCTGTTAAGGGAGAGGGGTTCATTGCAAAGGACATAGGGTTCGTGAACAGTGCAGGCCCAGACAAGCACCAGGCCGTGGCATTGCGATCTGGCTCAGACCGCTCTGTGTTCTTCAGGTGCTCATTCGATGGTTTCCAGGACACTCTGTACGCCCATTCGAACCGACAGTTCTACCGTGACTGTGACATCACAGGCACCATAGACTTCATATTCGGCAATGCAGCTGTAGTGTTCCAAAACTGCAAGATCATGCCCAAGCAACCCCTACCAAACCAGTTCAACACCATCACAGCTCAGGGCAAGAAGGACCCCAACATGAACACTGGAATTGTCATCCAGAAATGTTCATTCTCTGCCCTCGACAGTCTTCGGGCTGACACGTACCTTGGCAGGCCTTGGAAAGACTACTCCACCACTGTCATCATGCAATCTGATATTGGCTCATTCTTGAAACCAGTGGGGTGGATAAGCTGGGTTCCCAACGTTGACCCTCCAAGCACCATATTTTATGCTGAGTACCAGAACACTGGGCCAGGATCGGGCGTGTCGCAGCGGGTCAAGTGGGCCGGCTATAAACCCGCTCTCTCAGAAAGTGAGGCAGCCGACTTCACAGTGCAGTCCTTTATTCATGGCCCAGAGTGGTTGCCACATTCTGCTGTACAGTTTGACTCCACCTTGTGATCTTAAATACGCGTCCACACTAGAGTTTGCACATGATTTTTTTCTTTCCAGTGCTAATCATTTTTTTTTTCCCCTTTGTCAACCTTTGTAGCTTTTATTACACATTAGCGTAAAGAGTTTGCAAATGTATTTTTCTAAATGTCTCTTGAATGAACATGCAAATTCCTATAGTTAGTGCCATTGTTTGGAAAAGTATTTCAAGTTTTTAAACAGTAATTTTATCTATGTGTATACTGCTATTAAAGCAAAGGTTATTAATCACTGATGGTGATTGATTTGAAGACATAGTAAGGGGGTGGGGAAGGGTGGGCTAAGAGTGAGTGTTGATGCTCGCTAGGAGTGAAACTTAAAAATGATCTGAGGTTATGATATATGACTATGGATATATTGGGTGAAACAAAGGAAAACCATTGCTCACCTCCCCAGTTGTTAAATCTTTTTGAATTTCGCAGATTGATGAAGGCAGGTTTCTATGTTATTGTAGGCTCATCAATAATGTAAGGAAATAAGTTGAAGTTACCATATGTTCTATAAGAAATTGTGTAACTTCCCTCCTTTACATATTTTGGTTACTCTCCTAACTCCTATTGATATGCGCATGATACCTTTCGCATTATGGGAACTAAAATTCTAAAAATTGATTAAAATTTCGTAATGCTACATGTTGCATTGCACTGACCATTTTATAGATTCTTTCAACCATAATTGCTATGTTTTTACTAGTGTCATTTTGATATGTTTTTATAAGCGTTTTATTTGACATAACCTAATTGGCATTAATAGAAGAATGGTTGTCTCTTGGGGCTTATTCACCTTGATCTTTGATCTGTTTTATTAGTGGGGTTTTACTATTGAAGTGATCATTTTGATATGACCTAGTCTTAACTCTATTTTTTTTCGGTCTTTAATAAAAGACTTGAACCTTTGAGTGTGATTCCGGGATTCTTTGACTAGCTAGGGACTGAAGCTTGGATCCATGATGCAGACCTTTTGACAGGATTGAGAGACCATGTTGACAATACTTATTTCCAAACAAAAATGGAAAACGGTAAAATTTCAAAGATTATTTATCTTTTGTCCTAATACTGATTTCCAACTTGCTCTATCCATTCTTCTATCTTACAACAATCTTTCTTGGCTAATGAGTTTGTTCAAAAGTAAGGGTGTGGCTTACAGGGCTATGAAGGATGTCAATTTAGGCCTTGATAGCACTGAATTCTACTTCCAAGCTAATGTCAAACGTTCTTAAGCATTTGTATTTTCTTCTTATTTCTTGCCTTTTTTCCCCCCTCCTTATCTTCATTTTGATATGGCATGAAGGTGTTCCCATTTTCTTGCATGACCTTATCATGGAAAGCTTCTTAGTAGTTCACTTTCTTAATTGCAATATTTACAACTCCTTGGCTGGATGCAAAGGAGTTTCATACTCACAAATAGTTCTGAATATGCTGTATTAGTGTTCAAAATGAAATATTCTTCATGGTTCCAGCAGGATATTGTCTTTGTGAAGTGGTGCGAGAAGTTTTGGTGCCACTTTCTCACTTGAAAATTGGACGTTGAAAGTTACGCTTTCAATAATGAGTTGTTATATTAAATGATTTTATAGACTTTTTTTTAAATTTACTATCTTGTTGAATAATAATTTTAAATTATACTTTTTATTTTTATAATTTTATTCTAAATATTTTTGTTTTTATAGGTATTTTTAAGATATTTTATATGAGATTAATTTTACTATTAGTTTCAAGAGTTTTATGCTATCATATAATCACATGGTATAATATGTATGGTTTTTAAAATAGCAATTGCAAAAATCAATTACTTTTACTAGTATGACAATATTTGATTGAATAATTGTACAAAAAAATTTTACACTAAAAAAAATAAATATAAATTTATTTTATATAACCTTTTTTAATATGAATTTTATAATTATTTATTGAACTTATAATAAAATTTTAACAATGAATTATTTTATCTAATATATTAGATATATGAAATTTATTTAATATATTTACTCATCATATGCATCTCACGGGTTCACACATTAGTTTATCATATTCATGGCCAGTAATTTATACAAAGAAATTTTTTATTCACTTTTTATATTTTATTAATGCAAGTTTTTAAGATACAAGTTAATAAATTTAAAACATATTATTAAAATAAAAATATAAATAATTAATATTTTAAATTTAAGAAAATATTTAATATTTTGTTTGTTAAACAAGTAAGGAAACTTAATGCAATTATAATAAGTTTTTTTGGAATACACATTAACAAATTGCTTAGCATACTCAAAACAAAAAATAGTATAACATTTAACATTTTCTTAATATAATATATGCAATAACATTCAGTGATAAGAAATTTGTTATTAAAAATTATTAAAAAATTCCTAATATTGTTCCACCATACGCGTCTTTATATTTATTTTTTATGTCAATGTATTAATATAATGAGTGTTTTTTTATTTACTAATAAATATTCATAGGGTACTCGTTAAAAAAATAACTAAAAATGATTAATGGAATAAATAAGAGATTAGAATTTGGGACAGAAAAATTTTATCCTAATTTTAATATCTAACGACTTTGCTGTTTCTTTTCTTTTCTTTTAAAAATTTATTCATGTATTAAAAGAAAATTTGCAAATGGGTATTTTTTTAGGTAGTAATCAAGAAATTAAAAAAAAGAAATTAAAAATATTTAATATTTATCCTTTTAATAATGAAGAAATTTAATAAAAGTAATTACATATTTATTAATAGTTTCCTTAAAATATTTATTAAGAAAAGCCTAAAAAGATTTGATACATTCGAGACTTATATTGAATACCAACCTTTTTTGTAATCAAAAGTGTTTAATGAAAATTTTAAATGCCCTCTCAACAATAATTCTTGAAGCAATGTTAATACCAACTTTTTTGTAATCAAAAGTGTTAATGAAAATATTAAATGCCCTCTCAACAAGAATTCTTGAAGCAATGTTAATCAAATCTTTTTAGGCTTTTCTTAATAAATATTTTAAGGAAACTATTAATAATTATTTAATACTTTTATTAAATTTATTCATTATTAAAATGGTAAATATTAAATATTTTTAATATTTTTCTGAATAAAAATAAATAATTTTGTTTTTATTTAGTATTTTTAATTTATTAATTACTACCTAAAAAATACTCATTTGTAAAATTTCTTTTAATGTATGAATAAACTTGAAAAAGAAAAAAAAAGAAAAGAGACAACAAAGTCGTTAAATATAATAATTAGGATAAAAATTTTCTGTCCCCAAATTCTATTCTCTTGTCTATTCCATTAATTATGATTTTCTATTTGAAAAATAAATAGTTAATATATTATGACAAAATATGACCAGTAGAATAAAAAAGGCGAAAAAACAAGAATAAAAAAGGAGATAAGATCTAGGGCAAAAGATTTCTATCTTTATACAATATAAAAAATGATTGATGGTACCAAATAAACAATTCGAAAAGTGCACTAGTAGAAGGCAATGTCCTTTATGCACTACCCAAACTTTGGTGCATCATGCACCCAACTGATCTTAATGGTAATGATTGATACTATATCTATAACCCAATGACTGATGATCCACCGGATGCGCATCTCACTCTCCCCAAAAAAAAATCCATCCATTGTAACCATTATCGAAGTAGAACAAAACAAAAGCAGCAATGCGGAGGAACAGTGCTAGAGAAACTCAACCGTCGACCACCAACATTGCTCCCTTTGGATGCTATCACCACCACTGTGGTTTTTCACCACCTTACCATCTCTTAGCTGAGACATATGCAAGAGACGGATGATGCCATCACCTCTGCCAGCAAAGGACGATGCCTTCCCGATTGCCTGTTCAGGTTCCCAACGAGGTACAGAAGCATGGCGACGTAGCAAGGAGCAGAACCTTGCTCTGGTTTCTTTGTTGATGCCGATTCCAAGGCGGTTCTTCTATTTCGACCACCACGCACTGCCGCCCGGAGCTCCAGCAAACCATCCCTGCCACATTCCCAATTGTTGACTGCCTCTACCACATCGTGTCGAAAGGCGGCAAAGCGCTTCAAAGGAGGAGAAAGAAGAAAACTGTAGTGTACCATAGTGCTTAGTGTATGAATGTTCTAATCAAATCTTGACTGTTTGATCACATGGTGCGTAGTACACCAAACTTCTCTTGGTGCATAGGATATGTCGCCACTAATAGAGAGTAGAAATAATGGATTTAATTTATATACATTGATAGTGTAAAATTTTTTTATAGTATCATCTACTTATATATTGTCACATAAGCAAACATGCATGACTCTTACTCCTATTATTTTAAAAGTCATGCAGATAAAAAAATATGATTGAATGATAATATAAAACAATTTTAAATTATCAGTATATACAAATTAAATTTAAAAACAATTGTCATTTGTTAAATAGACGATTTTATTTTACACCATCAATGGCTATAAGGAATAATGAATGATTATTAATTATTGGTCATTATATTGGTACAAGTATTTGTACCATTTAACATTTTTCATGCAATATCTATATCGTAGAAGTTCAAAATACATCTTTTGAAAAAAAGATATAAAATGGCTAAATTTGAATCATATTAATTGGAATTTAGTGAAATTAAATACTAAATAATTTAGAGAAGAGAAGAGAAGAGAAAAGAAGAGAAGAGGAGAAAGAGAGGAGAAAAAAAAAAAGAAAAACAAAAAAGAGAAAGGGGGCACACAGACACATAGGCAGAGAGTTCCCTACAAATACGGCCCATCCACAACAGCTTCAAACTTCAACTTCACAACATTAACGAAAACATGTGGAAATCCGTTACACACAAACACTCTAACCTTCTCACCTCTCTTCTTTTGCGACTTCAACCTCATCGTCACCATCACCACCGCGCCTTCTCCCCATTTTCTCACTCTCATTCCGTGTTTTCTTCTCTGCCCGCTGCTGATTCACATTCTTCTCCGATGACTTCTCATTCCTCCTTCCCTGTCACTGCCCAAAACATCAATCCCAAGGTTGGTTTGTGCTACCCTTTTTCTTCTCTTCTCTTTGATGGGTTACTCAATTTTTTTATTTATTTAAATTTTTTTAGTTATCAAGCTACCAGCTTGGATTTAGAATTGTGTGATTGCTTCTCTGGCCATGTATGATTTCGACGTGATGTTCATGTTCTTGCATGGGGCTGACGTGAACTTCTTTTTCTGGCTGTCGATACGCTTTAAAGTTTAAAATGAAGGTGTCTGTCTGTCAGAGGAGTAGCAAAGTGATTTTTGGAATTGTTCCAACTTTTTTTCAACAGCTTGGGCAGTTATGTTGTCACCAATTTGTATTCTTCATTTGCTTATTTGAAAAATGGTTTTTGTCTCTTTTTCTAGGTTCTCGATTGTGAATATGCTGTTCGAGGAGAGATCGTAACTCTTGCCCAGGTACTATGATTTGGCTGTACATATTAGCATTAGGTCATTCATTGGCAAACTATGCTTGCCTTAGTGCACTGTAACATAGAAACATTGTGTACCTTATATTGGCAAAATATATAAATTTCAAACACTTAAACGTATAGCTTGAAAAATAAAGTTCTTTTTGCTGTTTCAATTTTGCTATATATGTATTCAATATTTTGTATAGGCAATTATTACTCTACATAGACCTTACAATGTTTTATTCCTGCAGAAATTGCAACAAGATTTACAGGCCAATCCAGGATCTCATCCATTCGATGAGGTACCTTTTCTTTGTTTTTCGATTACCTTGATGTCTTCTGGAGGAGTACGTTTTCAGTTAGTGATTCTTGGGATGATTTTTAAGGTTAACTGATTATTAGAGTGTTAATTCTTCAGATCAAATACAGCAAAGTAATGATTGAAGTAAAGCTGCAAACTAAATGGTGTAGTTGCTTGAATTAGTTATTACCATTTCGACCTAGCTTGGGCTTGCTGCTAGTCCACTTCTCTTGATGTGTTGATACTTCGTTTACTTTGTGAATTTTTTCTCGTTCCATTTTCCAAATCCCAATGTTTTCTATTCTTCAATCATAAGAAGGCTTGTAATGGTGAATGGAGAATCTTCCGTGGAGATTTCAGAACTTTTGAAATAACCAATGGAATGAGTCAATTCTGCAGGATAGATTCTCTTCACTCTGGCTTAAGAAATCAATTTAGAGGATGATAAGAGAGAGATATAAGATAAACTTTTTTGTCTCTCTGTTTCTTTGTATTAATTCTTTTTCCCCTGAAAGTTGATGGGTAAAGTCTATCAGAGCATCAGTAGACCTCCCCACCCCTCCAAGATCGTAGAAAATGCAATATTATGTGACATTCCGCACTTTTACTTCGTGAAACTGTTTTTCTAATTTTCTACCTTATCCTTTTATTTGACAATAGATACTGTACTGCAACATTGGAAATCCTCAGTCTCTTGGCCAGCTCCCAATAACTTTTTTTCGAGAGGTTGGCATCCTGTAATTTTTTGTGGTGGAAATTGGAATGCAACAACTTTGATACAAATTAAGCAATGCTTATTATGATTATCTCATCTGTATCAGGTTCTTGCGTTATGTGATCATCCAGTTCTTTTGGACAAAAGTGAAGCACATGGGTTTTTCAGGTACTGAGGATAAAATAGAGTATGCAGCATCTAGAATTATAGATAGCTAATCATAGAGACAAACTCTCTTAATTTCAGTGTCATAAGTTGATAACCTTTCACATTTTTTGTGCCATTGTTCATTTCACTTGCATACACTTAGATATAGCCTACAAATTTTGTTTATACTCTTGTCCAGATGAAACCAATTTGTCGGAACTTGAATAATTCACCACAGTGGCTGATGTTGTCTAGCTGAATATAGTTAAGCCCTCTAGGAGCATTCTTTGCTATGTGATTAAAATTCATATTTGACTTTTCTCAAATCCAAAGAGCATGGAATTCAGAGAAAAATTTTTAATTAAGGTATGTAAAATTGAATTTGCATGTCTCAATGAGTATCAGTTTCTTAAACCCTTTCTATAAGGCTGAAGTCCATCCTGTGAAATGAAAAAGGTAGGTTATGTAGGATATTTACATTGCTCTTTCTAGTCTTTGTAATTATTATTTCATCTATCAATGTCCTTTTTACATCTGCAGTTCTGATGCAATAGAGCGAGCTTGGAAGATTCTGGATTTGATTCCTGGGAGAGCAACTGGAGCCTATAGTCATAGTCAGGTAGTAATTGCCTTTTCTACTTTGTTATTTTTCACTGTTATAATATACATTGGAATATTGGATGGGCTATGAAACTTGTTCTTATTTCCTTATCAGGGCATTAAGGGCCTGCGTGATACAATAGCTGCAGGAATTGAAGCTCGTGATGGTTTTCCTGCCGATCCCAATGATATTTTCTTGACAGATGGTGCAAGCCCAGGGGTAAATTCAACTTTGATAGTTTTGAAAAGCTAACAGTATAGAAAGGATAGAGTTTAATTTATTGAAATCTGAATCCATTTAACGGACTCTCTTTTCTCTATGGTCAGGTCCATATGATGATGCAATTGCTCATAAGATCGGAAAATGATGGCATTCTTTGTCCCATCCCTCAGTACCCTTTGTACTCAGCCTCAATTGCCCTCCATGGTGGCAACCTGGTATGATGTTATCTGTTGAAGAGCTTAATGTGTAATTTGAGTGACTGCTCCAGTGTGAAGAAATAAGAATTTGGAGGCCATGGGCCAATTTTTAACAGTAATATATAAGTTTGCATATTTGTATGCATGATCAGCTTGAAATCACTTAAACTTAGAAAATTAGAATTTTGAACTAGTCTTGTTATGATGATACTTTATGTTCGTTGGAATGTGTGAAGGTACCCTATTATCTAAATGAAGAAACTGGTTGGGGATTGGAAATATCCGAGATCAAGAAGCAATTGGAGGCAGTGCAGTCCAAGGGTATCAGTGTTAGGGCTTTAGTTGTTATAAATCCAGGAAACCCAACAGGGCAGGTGAGCTATTAAAGAATTTTGTAATGTTAAACTAGGAGCGTGCTTAGATTGTGAAGCCTGAGCTGGTTAAATTTATGACATGGGTGTTATGCATGCCTCCAGGTTCTTTCTGAGGAAAACCAGAAGGATATAGTACAATTTTGCAATCAAAAAGGTCTGGTTCTTTTGGCTGATGAGGTAACTGGACTCCTAAAAAACAGAGATATTCTATAGAACTGATTTTAAACTAGTTGGGGTTTTTGAAACTACAAATTGAATCTAATAATTTTCTCATGTCAACTTATCTGTTTCATTCTTACTAAATATGCCTGGAAGTATTTTTTGTTGAAGTTTATATGACATAATAACATTAGTGATGCATGGATTCATTTTGCAGGTATATCAAGAAAATGTTTATATTCCTGATAAAAAATTTCACTCTTTCAAGAAGGTGTCTCGGTCCATGGGGTATGGTGAGAATGATATTTCCATAGTATCTTTTCAGTCAGTCTCCAAAGGTAAGTTGGTATAACAATTTGTTTACTATTACAGTAAGAGAGGATAGATTGTTATGCCAGTACATATTTCATATTGTCAAAACTGTGCTACTCATTTTGTATTTTAGGAAGTTTTATATTTTATCCTTTCTGTAATGTTATCGCAGTTGTATTTTGCTATTAATATTAGGTTTATGTATTTAGAATCAATCCCATAATCACAGGGATTTGTTTCCTTAGAATTAGCTGCCCATATTTCCTAAAATAGCTAGCATGCTCATGTATATATAGGTCCAATGACCTCATAATTCAAAATGAAATATAGAGAATATTATTCCTTCTAAATCTGAGATGGTATCAGAGCTCCCGATCTATGGAAACCTCTGACCGTGCCTCTAAAACCTAAAGTTGCAGCCTTCATTGCTACGCAACCTTGCCTGTAACCCTGAGTCGCAGCAGCCTTCATTGCTGTGCGACCTTGAGCCTTATCGCAGCCTTCATTGCGGACAAGAATGGCCGAGATCATGAATCTGCTCGAAACCGGGACAGATCCCAGACTACTGGAGAATTGCAGAATGTTCATTCTGCTTATCGATTAAATGGAAAGAATTATCTCAAATGGTCTCAACTCATTAGGACCATCTTGAAAGGAAAAAGAAAGGTCAGTCACCTAACTGATAATGCCCTTGACGAAAAGGATGCCAAGTTCAAATCATGGGATGAAGAAGATTCCATGATCATGGCGTGGCTGTGGAACTCAATGGTCCCAGAAATCAGTGATACCTGCATGTTCTTTAAATCAGCAAAGGAAATTTGGGAGGCAGTAGAACAAACCTATTCTAAGGCCAAGGATGCTGCTCAAATCTATGATGTAAAGGTGAAAACTGTGGCTGCCAAACAGGGAAACAAATTAGTCACAGAATATGCCAATCAACTCAAGTCCCTATGGATGGAATTGGATCACTATTGAGTTATAAAAGCAAAGTGTTCAGAAGACTCAGCAATCCTTAAGGAGTATATTGAACAAGATAGAGTCTATGATTTTTTGGTAGGCCTGAATCCTAAATATGACCAAGTTCGAATCCAAATCCTAGGAAAAGAGAAAGTCCCAGGGCTTAATGAAGTGGTAGCCATTATCTGGAGTGAAGAAAGTAGGAGAGGACTGATGCTGGAGAACCCAACTACTGAAAGCTCAGCAATGATGGTTGAAGGAGGAACAGCCATGGTTGCTAACCAGAGAAAAAGCGGGTTTCCTAATATGGAGAAAAAACATGAGGAGGTCTGGTGTACCTACTGCAACAAGCCATGCCACACAAGGGAGAAGTGCTGGAAATTACATGGAAAACCCTCAAGTCGAGAATGGGGGCCGAAAGGAGGCCCCCCCAAAAAAGGAGGGTAAGGGCAAGCACACATTGTTAATGGACAAAGTGAAGAATCTGTCCAGCTGAATCATGACAAGATAGAAAGGGTGAGATCCTTCCTTAGTAAATTGTAGAAGCCCACAGGTACGTGCTCCTTAACATATTCTGGTAAGTTTCTGAACTTAATGTTTCCACTTTCTTTTGGACTTAATGTTTCAGATACACCCTTTACCCATTACTGGATATTAGATTCTGGAGCCACTGACCATATGACCCCTCTACCCAAATACTTCTTCACATATTCTCTATGTCCTAGCAACCAGCAGATGGAACCCTTATAACTGCTGCAGGACAAGGAGAGGTCGAAATAAGCCCATCCATAACATTAAAAAATGTCCTTCATGTCCCTAAACTGTCCACCAATCTGATTTCTATACAAAAACTCACAAAAGATCTCTCATGTAATGTTGTTTTTCATAGCAACTCTTGTATACTGCAGGACAAGAACTCGGGGAGGACGATTGGACATGCTAGAGAATGGAATGGCCTGTACTACGTGGAGAACCCTAATCTGCCTACCAAGAGCCACTCTCTCATATCTGAATCCACCATGACCGATAAAGAGAAAGCTCAACTATACCATTGCCGGCTGGGACACCCTTTATTTCGAGTTATAAAAGTGATTTTCCCTTCCTTGTTTAAGAATTTAAATGTGGAGAGTCTCCATCGTGAGGTGTGTGAGCTTGCTAAGCACAAGCGTGTACCTTTCCCTATTAGCAATAAGATGAGTCGTTTCCCTTTTTTCTTGTTCATACTGATGTATGGTGCCCCGCTAATGTCCCCAATATCTCAGGTGCTAAATGGTTTTTGACCTTCATAGATGATTGTATCCGAGTGACTTGGGTTTTCCTATTGAAACAGAAATCCGAAGTTAGCTCCGTATTCTTTCAGTTTGTCTCAATGATTAAAAATCAATTTGGAGTCGGTATCAAGAGAATTAGGTCTGATAATGCCAAGGACTACTTTAATCTTGTGCTCAACTTTTTTTGCCAAAAGGAAGGGATAATCCATGAGTCTTCATGTGTGAACACACCCCAACAGAATGGGGTTGCAAAAAGGAAAAATGGGCACTTATTAGATCACACTAGAGCCCTACTTTTTCAAAATCATGTTCCTAAGAAATTTTGGGCGGAATCCCTTCTTACTACCACCTACCTAATCAATAGGTTACCCTCTAAAATCTTAGAATCAAAAAGCCCCATGGAAGTCCTATCCTCATTCTACCCACACCTGGACCCTACAAATAAACTCCAACCTAGAATATTTGGGGGTGTCCTTTGTGCATGTTCATAGTAATGAAAGGGGAAAACTGGACCCTAGAGCTGTCAAATGTGTATTCTTAGGGTACTCAATCACACAAAAGGGATACAAATGTTTTCACCCCCCATCAAAAAGATTCTATGTGTCAAGAGATGTCACCTTCAATGAACAAGAGAGCTACTTCAAGCAGCCTCATCTTCAGGCGGAGAATGTAAGAGAGGAAGATGAGACTCTCATGCTTCCCAATATGGCATCTGGACCTGAAATTGGGACAAATAGCGCTGCTGTCCCTGAAACCGAGAGAAGAACAGAACAAGCAACTGAACCAACAGCAGGACCGGCACCTGATGATGGAAAATTTGGGAAAAATCTGGTATATTCAAGGAGAAAAAAGGCCATTCCAGAATCTGTCCATGTCCAAGAATCCAACCCACATCACTACATGAGGTAACACCTTCTAATCCCATAAACTCCAATAATTCTAATGAGTTTGTTTCTGAAAATCCAGAAGCACAGGTGGACCAAAACCTGGACCTTCCCATTGCCCTTAGAAAGGGAACGAGAACATGCACCCAACGACCACTTTACCCTCTATCAAATTTCCTATCCTTTGAAAAATTCTCTCCTACCCATAAAACCTTTTTCACAAACCTAACTCCACACCCACACCTTCCTCTGTATCTGAAGCATTATCTAATAGGAAATGGAAACAAGCCATGGATGTGGAAATGGAGGCGTTAAACAAGAACAGGACTTGGGAACTTGTCACCTTACCAACTGGAAAAAAACCAGTAGGGTGCAAGTGGGTATATACCGTGGAGTACCGGGCTGATGAGACCATTGAACGTCACAAGGCAAGGTTAGTGGCCAAGGGATTCACTCAAACCTATGGAGTGGATTACTTGGAGACATTTACCCCGGTTGCTAAGATGAACACGGTCAGAGTAATATTGTCCTTAGTAGCAAATCATGATTGGGACTTGCAGCAGTTTGATGTGAAGAATGCATTTCTACATGGAGACCTTGAAGAAGAAATATATATGGAGTTGCCCTCTGGTTATGATGGACAGGTTGCTGTTGGAACTGTTTGCAAGCTAAAAAAGGCTCTATATGGGCTGAAACAATCCCCAAGAGCATGGTTTGGAAGATTCACCAAAGTCATAATAGGTCTGGACTACAAACAGAGCCAAGGGGATCACACCTTATTTATCAAACATTCAGTTTTAGGGGGAGTAACAATTTTATTGGTGTATGTAGATGATATTATAGTAACTGGGGATGACAAAAAGGAGCAGCAAGTGTTAAGTCAATGCCTTGCCACAGAATTCAAGATCAAGACATTAGGGAGACTTAAATATTTTTTGGGAATTGAAGTGGCCCATTCCAAGAAAGGAATCTTCATATCTCAACAAAAGTATATTACTGACTTGCTTAAAGAAACAGGTAAAGCAGCCTGCAGACCAGCAAGTACTCCAGTTGACCCAAATATAAAGTTGGGAAGTGCGGAGGAGGATATTGCCGTGGACAAGGAGATGTATCAAAGACTCGTGGGCAGGCTTATTTACTTATCTCACACTAGGCCAGACATTGCTTTTGCTGTGAGTCTAGTCAGCTAGTTTATGCACCAACCGAAGGAAGCACATTTACAAGCTGCCTTTAGAATTGTCCAGTATTTAAAAGGGACTCCAGGAAGAGGGATTTTGTTCAAACAAAACAAGAGTGTGAGTCTTGAAGCATACACGGATGCAGATTATGCGGGGTCAGTTGTGGATAGAAGATCAGCTACTGGATACTGCACCTTTCTTGGTGGAAACCTAGTGACTTGGAAAAGCAAAAAACAGAGTGTAGTAGCTAGATCAAGTGCTGAAGCAGAATTTCGAGCAGTGGCCCAAGGAATATGTGAACTTCTATGGCTGAAGATCATATTGGAAGACTTGAAGATAAGGTGGGATGAACCTATGAGGTTATATTGTGACAATAAATCTGCAATGAGTATAGCCCACAACCCGGTGCAGCATGATAGAACTAAACATATTGAGGTGGACAGACATTTTATCAAGGAAAAGCTAGACAGTGGCATGATTTGCACCCCATATGTGTCCATTCAGAATCAACTTGCAGACATACTCACCAAGGGGCTGAACTGCAGTGACTTTGACAGAATTATATCCAAGCTGGGAATGGAGAACACTTACTCACCAACTTGAGGGGGAGTGTCAAAACTGTGCTGCTCATTGTGTATTTTAGGAAGTTTTATATTTTAGGAAGTTTTATATTTTATCCTTTCTGTAATGTTATCATAGCTGTATCTTGCTATTAATATTAGGTTTATGTATTTAGAATCAATCCCATAATTACAGGGATTTGTTTCCTTGGAATTAGCTGCCTATATTTCCTAAAATAGCTAGCATACTCATGTATATATAGGTCCAATGACCTCATAATTCAAAATGAAATATAGAGAATATTATTCCTTCTAAATCTGAGACATATTAATGGGGAATATCTTTAATTTGCTTTCAGGCTATTATGGAGAGTGTGGGAAACGAGGAGGTTATATGGAGGTGACTGGGTTTTCTGCAGATGTGAGGGCACAGATATACAAGATGGCATCTGTGAATCTTTGTTCTAATATCTCTGGTCAGATTCTTGCCAGCTTGGTCATGAGTCCACCTGAGGTATTTCTTTGCCTCATTTAAAGTTAAACTCCTTTTTGGGATTGGAGAAGTTCATTAGTTTGAGAAAAGAAAGAACATTAAATAAAATATTGACCTCATGTAGAGACTTACAAAGGAAATGCAGGCGATGATTTTCATTCTAACAGGAAAATATGAGAACTCTTAGTTATTGGTGCATAGTTGATTTTAAATGTTGCTTTTGCTGTGAAATAAGAAGGCATGTTATTAGTGGCTTCTCCCATTTGTATTTTCATAGAATATAATACAAGAACAATGTTACCTTTTAATTATTTTATGACATTGTTTGTTCATGAGACGTTTAACGTTTTACATTCTACATTCTGTGAATTCAATGGATGTCTGCAGGTTGCAGATGAGTCCTATGAGTCATACCGTGCTGAGAAGGATGGAATTTTGTCATCCCTTGCTAGGCGTGCAAAGGTTAGTTATTTGGAAAAAAAAAAAAAAAAAAGAGCAGGGAAAAATGTCAGCTATTACAGAAAACCAATATGCCGTAAGTCTAAAGAGTAATATAGTACCTATTCCCAAGGTTTTTCTATCCCCAAACGGAAGTAGGTAATTTATTATTATTATTTTATTGGGTAGATCACATTCTGGTGTGATATTATAAAATAAAACTGACCTCTTCTCTAGTCTTGTAAGTTGCACTTACTATACAAGAACAGCTTTTTTTTTTTTTTTTTCAGATAGATAATAAGGCTCTAAACTCTGAGATCGAGAGGAGCATACAACTTCAAAAGGATCCAAACTAAAACATCCTTGCCAAATCAGAAACATAACCGGAGCAATTCTAAAGAATAATAAATCAAAAAGCATAACAGACACCTAGTTATTAAGCAGTTAGCACTATTGTTCTCAAAAGAACCTAAAACGGAACCTTCGAGAAAGTCACAAAAGTCTCCTTCAGCATGACCACCTAGAACTGAAGTAGAAACTTCAACTACAATAAGCCATCATCTTCGGTTCTTCCTTCCTGTACCATTCGTTCACACACCACCGACAATACTTGAAGCTTGAGTTGCATATACGGTGGGGCAGTGGTCAGCATTGACCTCAATAATTACAGATATTACTACCCCTTTTCCTCTGTTGACACCTTCACCGATTTTGTTTTTATTTTTTCCTTCCCTGATTCCTCTTGATACAGACACTTGAAGAAGCGTTTAACAAATTAGAGGGCATAACATGCAACAAAGCAGAAGGTGCAATGTATCTGTTTCCCCGAATTCGCCTGCCCAGAAAAGCAATTGAAGAAGCTCAGGCTGCAAATACTGCTCCTGATGCCTTCTATTGTCGGCAGCTGCTTAATGCCACAGGAATAGTTTTTGTTCCTGGTTCTGGTTTTGGACAGGTTAGTTTATATTGATTTATTGGATTTTCGTAAATGCATTCTCTACTTAATTTTACATAATTGGATGGTTCCAACTTAATTAATTGCATTTTTCATCCTTCTTTCTGCTGATTATAAACTATTGTTAAATTATTGCTTGTCTTGCAAGGTTCCTGGCTCCTGGCATTTTAGGTGCACCATATTGCCTCAAGAAGACAAGATTCCAGCTATTGTCTCCCGCTTGACAAAGTTTCATGAAAGCTTTATGGATGAGTTTCGTGATTGAGGAAATATTCTTCCATCAATATTTAGAATTGATGGACTTTGTGCTAAGAAACCAGTCCCTCTTTATTTCTTGAAAGAATAAAAATAAAAAAGAACTTGTCAATTCAAATTATTGCAGCATTTTAAATATGCACGACTTGACAAGATTTTTTTGTTCCCGACATTAAAGAGAAATTCTTAGATCCATCATGGAGGAAGTCTTCCTCCTCCATATGAATCTTGTAATGTTAATTAATCTTGAAAAATGAAAAAAATGAAAAAATCAATAAAAATAGATGATGAATATTGTGTATGGAGAAAAAAAAGGCTTCCTTCGGAAGGAAGAATTTCTCGGCATTAAATCTATTTTACTTTGTATTAGGTACTATGCAAGCGAATTTAAGGGGCATCAATTTCATAGTGAAGTGATCAAAATTACAAAACAAAAATTGCTCTAACTTGTGTTTGTCTTAGTTGTGGCTCGTTGCACTTAGATCCGATGCTAATGTCACTTTATTGGAGGACTGGAAAACACAAATGATTGTGAGGATACAGTTGTAATGCAGGATACAAGACTAAATAATCTAATAAATTTTCTAAGATCGAAAGTGCTTTAGAAAATTTATTATGCGACTTCAAATGCTCATTTACGTTGTATGTGACTTCAAATTTTGGTTGCAATGATGAACTGAAAGGTATCTAGGCTTTAGGTAAAGCATATTATTACAATACATTGGCTGTTGTATATTGTGCATAATTGTAACCGTTGGTGTAATCAGATTTCTGTGCCGATGCAGAAAAACGGCGTACTCCTTCAGCTGCATGAACGTGAAGGTTGTAGACTTGTAGCTGAAGAGTCGCCATGTTCACGTAGCCTCACGACAGAAATCTGAAAAAGGGGATAGCCGTTTCCCGACTTTAGGATGGGGCCCTACGAACCAAAGGCGGAGCAAAGGAGCCCCTGCTGTGCATCGTCATCATCAGCTTTAAGTAATATACCAAAATCTTTAGACGAAAAAAAAGTTATATAGCGGTATCTGGGTGGCGTTCGTTCAAAAACGTAGATGACATTTTATTATTTACTACTCAATTTCTTAATTTTAGTAACACATACCCCCCCAAAAAAAAAAAAAAAAACGGAATGACCTTCTCTATTTCCCACTGTAAAGAGGAGACATATATTATGGGTTTTCATCATTAGACACAGCGTATTTTTTGGTTTTACCGAAGCACATCCATTTTATTAAGGAGCAGTGATAGAGTGGGGCGCATTTTTTGCGACGCATACAGAAAAAATGAGCAAAACAATAAAAATACATAGATAATGAATCTCACATGATCATTATTAATTTTGTTTAATTTTTTTTTTTCAAAAAATTATCAGTATATTATTAAAAAATATTGATAAATTTTATATTTTGTATATATATAAAACTTACCAGTATATTGTTAAAAAATTGAATAAAAATAATAATAATTATATGAGACTTATCATCCTAATATTTTTATAGTTTTATTCACTTTTTTCATATGCGTCTCGTATTACATCACAAAAGATGCGTCTTCCAAACATTTTTTCTTTATTACGTATTGTTGGAAGTAGTTCACTCTCTAAATTAGTATTGAGTAGTTGAGACAATTCGTGGAGGTTGTTAGAACTTACAATTACTGATGGCTATGAATCTTTCGAAGGAAATCCTACTGAATGTGCACATTAAAAAAAAAATAAATAGCAAAGATAATCTGGTTGGTAAGAAACATTTTCAAGAGTAGCCTACTTAAATAACAATCATAAAAAATTTTAAAGTGCCATATTAATTACAATAAAAAAGCCCCTCAAAATATGCAACGGCAAAGGATCAATGATCTATTATGTTTAGAGATGATTGTTATTGCAGGGGAAGCAGCCACATGACTTGTGGCCTGAAACTAGCGAGTTATGTTGGTTCATAATCTTTTGTGCTTGTTCGGAGGCCTTCTGGATTTGCTCCAAGTGCTGCTGTCTAGCTGCTGCTCTCCAGTCCTCTGCTTTTCTGTGAACCACTGCAATCCTCTTCATTAGCTTCTCTTCCAGGTTTGATCTCATCTTTTGTATTTTCACCTAAACAACAGTTTCAACAGGATCCCTTTGTTTCAATGCTTTTAAACTGTTTAGAATTAAGAATTTGCTTGATAATCTATCATATTTCTTTGAGAGATTTATGTTTCTGATGATTTTGACTTTTGCAAACCTGAAATGGGAGAAACTCTTAAGTGGGTCACATTAATTTTTAAGCACTCCATTTAATCCGACATGTATAAAGACGTTTTTTAGGAGATAGGCCACCCAACCTTACAGGCTTTTTACTTTTAAAATTAAAAAAAATATTATTTACATATATTCACCGTTTCAACATTATTTTCAAAAATGTCCTCTTTTTTTGAATTGTAGGCAAATCGATTTAGGTTGCATCGATTCAACGGTATCGATACAAAAAAATTTATTTAAGCTAAATCGATTTATACACTGTTCCTTCGAACAGTGTATAAATTTAATTTATTTATAATAAAATAAAATTTATAAATTATTTATTTTATTAATTTAGAATTAGAATAAGATAATTAATAATTTAAGTTAATAAATTTTTATAATGATAATTAATTAAAAATTTGTAAATAATTTTTTAATTTAATTATTATTAATTTTAATATTTGAGTTAATATTAAATTAGTTTAGGATATATTTACTTGATGTATGCTTTTGACATGTATCAAAGATTCCTAATTTTGAGTGGCAGTGGCGTCCTAAGATACTATCCCGATTCGAGAGTGCATTATCACACTCTAAAATGTTGTTTTACAGCAAGAGTTGCATATTTATACAGTTCTGTGATACATGCCAAAAACTCACATTATGCAAATATATCCTAAGTTAATTTAATAGTAACTCAAATATCTAAATTTTTTTACTAAAAAATAATATTGAGACTAAAATATTAAAATTAATAATAATTAAATTAAAAAATTATTTACAATTTTTTAATTAATTATCATTATAAAAAATTTATTAACTTAAATTATTAATTATTTTATTCTAATTCTAAATTATTAAAATAAATAATTTATAAATTTTATTTTATTATAGTACATCATGTATAAATCAATTGGATTCAAAGCGATTTATACATTGTATAATTTGATCTATTTATAATAAAATAAAATTTATATACTTTGTTTATAATAAAATTTATACAATATTTATATACTTTGTTTTCTTTATTCTTTTATACTTTCCTCCAAGTTCAATGATAAAATAAGATTGCATATTTTTAAGGGTATGTATATATTTTTGAGAAGGGATGACACCTGATAAGGTGAAAAATACCTTCCTATTCTTCCTTTTCATCACCTCATTTACTTTTATTTTTGTTATTCTATCTCTACTTTTTTTTCTTTTCTTCCGTTCTTATTCCTTGATTTTTTGCAAGTCCTTCCAACAATCGTTGAGCAAGTCAACAAAATTAGAAAAATGTAAAGTAAAATTTCATAAGTAAAAATAAATTATACAATAATTAGTATGAAAATAACATTAATAAAAAATTTAACTAATTTTTAGGTTTTATGCAAAAATTATAATAATATTGCACAACATTAATTAAAAAGAACACTATATGTATATTTTATCATTTTTATAAATTATATACTTTTAAATCATATCATATCAAGTAAATCATTGATGATTTCTTTTTCTAAAAAATTATTTACAATTTTTTAATTAATTATCATTATAAAAAATTTATTAACTTAATTTATTAATTATCTTATTCTAATTCTAAATTAATATAATAAATAATTTATAAATTTTATTTTATTATAAATAAATCAAATTTATACGCTATTCATATGAACAATATATAAATCGATATATGAACAGTGTATAAATTGATTTTCTTGTATCGATATCCATTGATAAATCGATGCAATCTAAATCGATTTATTCACAATCCAAAAAAGGAGAATATATATATATAATTTTTTTTAATTCTAAAAGAGTAAAAAAGCCCCAACCTTACACAAGTTAAATATTAAATTTGAGTAAGATAAGTGGTACCTCCCTCAAGAATCACTCCTTAAAATGGTTTATACTTTATAATTTGTTGACTAATGCTGTTTTTATACACCCTCAAACAAAAGTGTGGGAATCATTATCTATTTTATATTCAAGTTGAAAAGAAATGAAAGACAGCAAGGACGGCAAGTACGACTATAACTCAAGCCGACTCAAACTCAGATGCTCCAAGTTTCCCACGAATTTCTAAACATAATGATCAATGTGCAGTGTGCCCCCTTATATATATAATATTAGGAACACGATGACTTATGGGATTGCTAGTTCTTTTTATTAAAAGGGAAGCATGAACATGGAGATGTATTGGATAAAGGAGGTGTGGACTGGTCAAGAAAATAACAATAATGAGAATGGCATCCTATACATGAACTGGGTGTGGCTCGAGGAGATTGGCAAAGCACAGTGTTTCATTACCAGCAGCTTATGTTTCAACATGCATGCACAGCGTTAAAAATCGTCTTGGGTTTCGATATGCTCAGGACAGCAGGCTAAACCACTTGCATCACACAGCAATCTGGACTTACAAATAGTTCAAGAACTGCGAGCATATGGAAAAAAGCTAAAGGCTCTAGTTGAAGATAACTTGAACTTGCAAATTATTATTTTCAATGCTAACAGCAAGGAACAAGAAAATGACCGCAAAGAAAATGGAGTTTAAAGAAGACAAACCAATGGGAAAACTGCTTTTTCAAGTTTAACTACTAAAAAGCCTTAAGCGTACTCTATCTCTTGATTAAACAAATTACAGGCGCAGCTTTACTAAAATTAATTTAACTTAGAGAATATTGACGTTTTCGCTGGACGTGTTGACGATAATAAGTAAAAGGTTGGTAATGGAGTACCTCAAGCTTTCTTAATTGGGCTTCTGCTTTAGCGCTTTGGAGGTCTACCCAAGCTTGGATTTTTGCTTCTTCTCTCTGATACCTGCAACTCAAATTACAGTGTAACCCTTCCATTGCCATACACATCATATGAAACTACAAATACAATATGTTAATATATTATGTACCTGAGACAGCATTTGGTCTTTTCCTCTTCTTCCCAAGTAGCAGCCCGGCAGTCTGAATCATCAGCTTTCTGGCTAGCATTATGTCTCAAGCTCTTTGATATTTCCTCTTCCTCCTCTTCCCTTGAACTCCAATGTGATGTGACCGAATCATATTGTGTCCCTAGTTGCAATTTAGCAAAATGGCACTCCTCCAGCCGAATAGGGTCCACGGTGCAGGAAGTGTTGTCGTGGTTTGCCAGGGACAATGGTCCTGACCTGCTGGCAGGAGTGTTATGGCGAGCAGGTGATGAACTCTTGAATGGAGTGTGGCACCTTGAAGTTGTGGAACTTCCAAGAGGAGTCATCTCCGTCCCAACATACTTATGAGCCACTTCTATGCAGGCATCTTTCATTGCCTCCCCAGCTGGGTTACTAAACAAATATCCTTCTTCGGTTGGCTCTAAGTATCTGAAATTTGGAATATCAATAATGGCCTCTGTGCTGTCTGTGAACTTATCTGCATTGCAAGTAGAATTCACTATCTGTCAACGACTCGTTTTATTAGTAGAACTGAACTCAATTATACCATCCAAATCCAATTGCAAATGCAGCTCCAATAGGATGAGGTATTTGGTTTTTGTTCACTATATTCAGAGAGTATCAGCTTCTTTAGAAGTGGTAAAACCAGGAACCTCAGACAATTTTGGGTCCATTAGAACCAAATTATGCTAAAATTATGACTAGCTCCTATATTATTATATTGATTTGCAGCTAGAAAACCCCAGTGAGCTTTAAAGCCATTAAAGATTGGGGGAGGGAAAACAAAAAAACAAAAAAAGAGTCTTCAACATATATTTGGAACACTTCAACTTCAAAGTTGAGGGGGGAAAATCATTTGAAAGGAAATGATTTACGAATCCTATCAAAGTTGATAGCATTCACAAATGATGAAATATAATTATCGGACTAATATCATTCTATACATAAAGGTTTCATTCAGGAATCCTTTTATTGTACATATTCCAAGTTCCAACTAAGCAAAAGATGGGAACTTAAATAAAGTCAAAGGAGAAAAGAGAGAGAAAGATAATGACGAGGAGAAAGGTAGGTTGAAACTTGAAAATGATAAAGACAAGGAAAGGTGGAGTTTTGAAGTAAAGAGGGTGATAGCACCCACCTTCTAGTACCATGTCTGTGGAGCATGAGATCCCATTATTATGGTGGTCCAAAGATGCTACAGACCCTTGAAAGTTTGGGACAGGTTTGGAAACCCTTTCCTGCGTGACCCTCGATTTGTCCGCAAAATCCTGCGTTTGCTGCTTAAAGTTATGACAGTGGCTGCTCATGTTTGAGGGCTCAGACAGGTTCACCCTCACAGTATGACTGTGATGAGCTGGGGATTGGGAGTGATGGGAGGAGGTGGTGCTCATCACCCACTTCTCTGCATCGTCCCATTTGGAAGGGAAGCTCTTTCTTGCACTCGTGAAGCTGAACACGGGTCTGCCGGGGGTGGAGGGAGCCTCCACTCTCCTCTGCGTGAGGCAGTTGCTTCCTTCTCTTCTCCTGTGCGCTGAGAACCCTCTGCTTTCTGTGCTGCCCTTTGAGCTTGGAAGGGACTTGACAAATTCAGAGGTCTCCCTGAGATTGATGTTGCAGAGTGGGTCTGGGTCTGGGTCTGGGTCTGGGTCGGGGAAGGCGTCTGCAACTGCAAATGGGTTGTTGCTCTTGCTTTTATCATACAAGTTGATGGCATTATTGCTCTCAGTTGGTGACTCATGAATCTGGAAGAAAGACCCACAAGAAGAAAAGTGAGCGAAGAAACACACACACACACACACACATAGAGACACCCAAACCTTGTAATTGTAATGCAAAAGAAGCGAAGTGAAGATAGGTGAAATTAATGTGGGATGGAAGATGCTTACCCCTGCAGGAGCAGGCGCAGGCGATGGCGATGGCGATGGCAATGGCAATGGCAACAGAGCAGGATGAGGTTGAAAGAAGTGGTGGGTGGGGAGATCCATGGCGATGGCAGTGGGGTCAGTGAAGCCTGGCTTGTGTTGTTTGTTTCATTTCATTTCATAATGCAGCAATGGCAGTGTAGTGTTGTATTCTATGTTATAAAGAAGGGGGGCCATCAGAAAGTAACTCAAGACTAAAGTCAGGAGAGCACATACTGAACAAGGAAACAGCATTGACTGGATTATTAGATGGATGGATGGAAAGGAAGGAAGAAAAATGTTTACGGTCTCAAGTGCCACTTACGAAAATGTGACTCACTCGCCTCACATGCGACAGCCAATAGCCCCAAGAACGCGCCCTCTCTTACTCTGATACTCTCTCTCTCTCTCTCTCTCTCTCTAAACTCCAAACTTAGAGCCACTGCCTTACGTGACACACATGTTCCTACGTGGTATGGAAGAAGACGAAATAGTACATTATGAAAAGCAGATGGAGCTTCGGGACCCGCACTAAAATGTCATGCTACAATACACCTCTTTTTAAATGGTGCTTGAAATATTTTATAGTGTTTTGAATCTAAATTATTAGAGTATTGTGTATCTAAATAAGGTGGATTCTCTGATATTTCCGTAAATTTGTATCTTTAGTATATTTTTGCTTTTTTTTTATATATTTTTGTGTGCAACCCGGTACAAGTAATGTGCAGTAGCTCATCTGGTGCATCTGAGCGCCCCACCCATCAAGGACAAAGGTTCGATTCTTCCGCTTGCCATTTTTTGCATTTTTTTTAAATAACAAAAACAAGAATAAAAAGAGGAAAAAAAGGAAAAAAAGGAGAAAAACATAAACATAGTCTTAACTCTTCTATTTACCAATTGCTATTTGGTAGTTTTTATTTTATTTTTACTCTACACCTTTTTTTTAATTTACTATCAATCCACTTTTTTTATTATTAATTTAAAATTTTATTTTATTTATTTTTAAAAATTAAATTGAAGTGATTTTATTATTTTTAAAATATTCAAAATTTAGAAGAGTTGAAAGAAGTTAAAAGAAGTTAAGAGAAGTTGAGGGATAATAATGGAAAATAAAATGTGATTAAAAGGGAAGTTAAAGTGCTCCAACCTCTTTATATAGTAGTATAGAAGTATAGATGTTAATTGTTTTGCCTTTTTATTTATATAAGTAATAATATTACTTTACATAAATAACATAATTCATTTTATTTTTCTCCTTCTCCTTTTTATTCAACATTTTACTAACAATGTATTGAAATTAAATAAAAAAATTATATATTAATCATTAAAATTAACATTTAATATATGATATATTTATATAATATTTCAGTAAAAATTCAATAAAAAATTATTTAATTTCCCACTTCCATCTTTTTCTTTGGCATCTTAATAAAAAAAATCAAACATTAATATAGGAATACATCATATGTTAAATGTTAATTTTATTGATTAATATATAATTTTTCTTCTATTTGATTTCAATAAATTTTTAGTAAGATATTGAATAAAAGGGAGAATGAGAAAAATAAAATAAATTTTGTTCTTTATGCAAAGTGATATTATTACTTAAATAAAAAAGGTAAGGCTATTTTTGTGTGTTTTTCCTTATTTTCCTGCTTTTTTTTCCCTCTTTTTTCCTTTTTCAATTTAAAAAATGAAAAAATTGTGAAAATGGAAAAATGCTGCAAGTGGATTCGAACTCGCGACCTGGAATTTAGAAGCGCAAGGATGAGCCAGACGTGCTACCAGAGCTGGTGTTAAATGATGGCATACGAAATATATATAAAAGAAAATCAAAAGGGTACCAAAGGTATAGATTTATAAAGGTACTAGAGCATTCACCCCTAAATAATAGTAGAGCATTGTAATATTCCCCAAAAGTTACCATTTGCTTACTTTCTCTCTCTCATGATTCCCTCTCCTACAAACCTCTGCCCAAATCACTTTCTTTCTTTTCTTCCACCCTCTTACTTGCTGTCACCACTTCTTCTCCTGCCATCGGCAACCACCATCACCCATCACCACTAGCATGCCACTCGCTGGAGACTGTGCCATCATTGACCACCGTTGCACCACCCAAACCACCCCACGCTTCCTCTTCTTCTTCTCTCACATCCTCCCAACCATACCCCACCACCACAAATCACCTAGCAATGCGATAGATGCAGATGAGAAAATCCCCATCTTCTTCTCCTTCCATTAACTTCCCAGCAAACAAGAACAAAAGAAGAAGGTCTTTTGTCTAGTTTGAAACTTCTACCTCTCCGATTTAGGCATCCTTTTGAGTTGAAAATGTTTCAACTTTTACTTTTCTTTTACTAGATTAGATGGAAATGTAAGTGGGTTTACTAGTTTTCTTCACAATCTATATTTTGTTTGACGTGTTTGAGTTGGAAATGCTGTTTATTGGATTTTGTGGGGTTGGTCATGGAGTCTGACATGTCGTGATGTTAATGGAGGGGAAGAAGGAGCAAGAGGGATGATGCACTGGTGGGGTTGATGGGCCAAGGTGTTGGGTGGCTAAGCAATGGTGGCGAACTCATCGGCAACAAAGGCAGTGTATGTTGGTGTGGGTGCTGGTGGTGCAAGTCTCGGATGAGGGCAATGGGAGTAGGGAAGAGAAGGTAGAATGAAAAAAAATATAGTATACCATATCTATTTAGTTTCACAGATACATCTTCATATCTCACTGTCAGATGACAAAATATATGATGCACCATAAAAAAACTCGGTGCATTGCAAACAAACCTCAGTAGAAATCACTTGGATAAAGAAGCCAAAAATATAATAAATTTTTGTTCACCATATTTTTTCCCAGTATATTTATCATTATTATATGCGAAAATAATTGATAATTACTTTTTATTATGTAATAATTAAATTTAATAGTTATTATATAATAATTAATATATATTATGTGATAATTATATAAAATAATGTAAAAAGTAATTTGTAAATAAGAAAACTGAAGAAAGAAGATCAACATTAAAAAAGAGTGCCTGTCATACACTAGTACCTCAACGCATGCACGTTTAGTTTTGTACATAAAAATGAAAGAAAGCAAATAAAACAATACAACAACAAAAAGATAAAAATAAGAATAAATTATATTGTATTTTGCTGTTAGTTTATTTTGCGAAGCTTCCGGCGGGTGTGGCTGTGGCTGTGGCTGTGGGTTTCGATTTCTCCTTCCGACCCTCTCGAGTTAGCATCTATCAGTAGCGCAACCATCATCTAGCTCCTGGCATGCTAGCTTTCGTTTAAAGAACAAGGGCTAAAGCTCGAGTTGAAAAAAAAAACAAAACAATAAAAATAATAAGCAGCTAAGGCTATGTTTAGATAGACAATAATAATGGTAAGGCAAATAGGATGAGTGAAAATTTATTTTAATCCTTAAAATTGTAAGTATATTTTATTTTAATTATTTAAATTAAAAAATTAATTATTTAATTCTTAAAATTATAAATTATTTATCATCTTAATTTTTAGATTGTGTGTTATTTTTGTAAATCAAGGATTAAAGTTATATATAATTTATAATTTTAGATATTAAATAATTTTTTAATATCAAGAATTAAAGTGGAGAGCATCTGCATTTTTATAGACTAAAGTGCACCTCCGCTCGAAATAAAATCTCCTATTTTAATAACAAATTATATTGTATTTCTTAAATAAATACTGATTTGGAATTTTTAAATTAATTAATGATTCCATCCCCTATGTAGTTTTTAAGCATACTAAATATAATTATTATTAAATACTGATGAAAATTTGCATAAATTTAAGAATTAAAATATATTGAAAAGTAAGTAGAGATTGAAAGAAATGCGAATCCAGAAACTTTCTAAATTTTAGTTTGAGAGATGATTTTTGCATGTCAATTTTTTTCTATATCATATATCAGTGTATACAAAAAAAAGATTGATTATCTCAAATTCTGTGATAGGGTTGGGGAATGACTGAATGGTGATGCGAGAGAAACAATATGTAAAATGATGATGTGTCACATTTTGGTTTTACATGAGAAAAGGTTAAAAATGCTAGAACCTTCATGGGTTTTGTGTTTGTCCATCAATCAAGAACCTCGCTGAAAATTGAGGGTGCCCGGAGTAATGCCACATGTTATCAGGAGGGACCAAAAAAGGTAGGTTGTCAATTTTGGCATATCGGTACCTAATGCATGTTGGTTAAGATTTCTCACTGTTAGCCTACTTCTAAGTGGCTTGCTAAGTTGTCAATTTGACGCTACACGTTGTTTTTTTGTTTTTTATTTTAAAAAATAAACTCTCTTAATTCATTTTTAATCACAAATCATTCTAAATATGAAATAAGTTAAGTGAAGCTCATACTGAACCTCTTGGTGTTGCATATATTTTTCATTTCCATATTTGAAAAAAAAAAATTACTTACACATAAAATTTTCTCATATAAATCACATCCATTTTTTTCCGTTACTGTAATTCCAGAATATCAAATCAAAATAGTGTACAGAGACGGAGTAATCTGTTTTACCATCATGTATAGTGATCCAACAATAGAGGTAAGCGGCTTATGTTTTGTTCGTCGCTTTTTTATTTTTTTAATAATTTGATGAATGAAAAGATGTGCGTGTCAAATAAAATATTTCACTTTAATATTAATACGTACATCATTCAATAATTATTTTAAAAAAAATTTTTTTAGAGAAATTATTTTTAAAAAAATAATTTTTATTTAATTTAAATATGTCAAAAATAAATTTAGGAGAATGAATTTTATTTGGATAAGATAAAATAAAATTATTTTTAATTATTGATATGAGAATAATCATAAAAAAAATTTCTTTTCAAAAGATTTTTTTTAGAATAAGAAATAATTTTAAAAATATTTTTTTTAAAAGATCTTTTAAAATTTTTAAAAAAATTTTAAAATATAAAAAATTAAATTAAATACTATTATTTATTATATAAAATTATTTTTTTCTCCTAAAAACTTCTAATAAATACAGACTACAATCCAAATAAGTTCATCAAAGATACAAACACGGGTCTTGCATAATGAAAGACCATTTTTACCTTGTGTACTGTATGTGACTGCGTCTTTTCCCTTTCTTTTTCTTCCACGTGGAGAAGTTAGGATGTTATCTTTTCCATTTCTTTTTCTTCCAAGCGGTGCGACAAGCAACTTCAGGTGTGTCAAGCCATCAAATGTGAGCTTATGAGTAAGGGGCTAAACTTGCTTTGAGTCGCATAAGTGTGTCTAAGATTTATTTTGTCATTGAACACCAATTCCTTGTTGCGATTGTATAAGAGATATACAGAGAGACTGTACTACAAATGAATTACAATGCTCCACTTAATAAATTGGACATTGCTGTACCAATTTTTTTGCTGGTGAATCATCCGTTACAATTTTTTGACAATATGTAAAGATAAAATAACCCAATATCTAAACACGCAACTATCATTTGCATTTTAAAATCAGAACATGCCCAAAAAATATCACATCAACAATATCTTATACCTGACAATCAATAATTACAAATTTTTATTTATTTTACTAATATAATATTAATCTTTTATTAATGTTACTACATCAAATTAAAAATAGCTACAAAAATTAATTTTACGCTTTAAGTAATTACTTACAAATTACAAAATTACAAACTAGTTATTACCAGTTATTAATTAATTACTCTTTCTTAACTCCACAATCATTATTATTAATTATTATCCACCAACAATTCTCATTTTTATTTTTATAAAATATACATTTATGACTATATCAGGTCACAGTATATATACTAATTACAGTGTATATATACAGTAAAGTTTATAATGGAATGGATATAGATTTTACATATACAATATAGATAGTTAAACATATAATATGAAAATAAGATAACTATTAATTTAATATTTATACATTACTATTCAACATTTAATTGAAATTTTGATAATTATTAATTATTACTTTTTAACAGCAAATGTTATTATACATATTACATACATATATTATATAATACATCATAGCATATAGAATAAGTTATATATAATCATTTATTAAATTATTTAATATAATTTACACTAATTTATATATTGTATCTTACATACAACATATATGTTTAATTAATCTGCAAGTCTTTATAGTTTGAATCAATTTTTAATTAGATCTTTATAATGTAAAAATTTTTAATCAAGTCTCTATATCACATAAATTTTTATAATTAAGTTCTTGAAACAATTAATCGTTACAAAACTTTCAATTAAATTGAACAAAATTTTATATTTGACCTTATAAAATTGGGTAAAAAACTATTAAACTACATGAAATTTAAAAAAAAATTATAATATTAGGTTACTTCAAAGACTTAATTATAAAAATTTATCCAATATAAAAATTTAATTAAATACTTTTAAACTATAAGACCCTAACTAAAAATTTGATTAAATTATAGAGACCTACTAATTAATTAAACCTAACATATACTATATAATATTTTTTTTGACACATATTTATATAGTTATACATTCAAATTCAATTTTTTCATTCAGTATATAACTAATACATTTCACACACACACACACACATATATATATATATATATATAATATATATATATATATATATATATACTTTTTTCCCTATAACGAAACACTAATTTTACCATCACCTGTTTCCAACTTCCATTTTATTATGGTTTTTTCCATCATAACATAAAGCTGTTTTTATTTTATTAAAAATGGTTTAGGGTTTAGGGTAGCTTCACCTACGATTTATTGAAATGCCTTATATATTAATTAAAATCTTATACAATTATACTATCCTTTGTAATTTTAAAGTTTGATTTGGTAGTATTTTTTGAGGAGCTTATGAAAAATAGAAGGTAATTTATTCTATTTAGTAAATAAAAAGATTATGATCCTTTTGTTTCTAGCTTTTAAAAGTCAAGGATGTTTTTGAGAGCATTTTATGTAATACTTTTTAGGATTGAGTTATATTATCTAAAATTTAAAAGATTAATATATTTTTACTCTCTTTAATAACAATGAAACTAAAAATTACTTTTTTTAATATTTATGTTCATTATAATTATTTTAGATTTTAATAACAACCTTATAATATATTCACTGAATACTACTCTTGTGGCTTCTTTTTACTTAAAGGGTCCGTTTGGTTTAATATTTGAAAGAAGGTCTTTTAAAAAAATATCTTTTAAAAGAAGGTTTTTTAAAAAAATTACTTTTAAAAGAATAATTTTTGTTTGGTTTGAATATGTCAAAAGTAAGTTTAGAAAAATGAGTTTTATTTGGATAGAATAACGTAAAATTACTTTTGATTGTTAATGTGAGAGTAATAGTAAGATTCCTTTTCAAAAGTCTTTGTTTAGAATAAAAAACAACCTCAAAGATACTTCTCCTAAAAGACCTTTTAGAATTTCAAAAGACCTTATAAAAAAAGGCCTTTACATACTAAATATATTAGTTCCTATATATTTTTATTCTAATTCCAATAAAAGGCCTTCTAACCTCCCAATAATGTAACCAAATAGGCACAAAGTAATTTTTATATTATTTTATCAACTAATACTATTATAAATTTTTAAGAATAATTTTTAAAAAATCCAAATAGTTGAACAATTCTAAAAAAGTCACGATATTACCAAACCAAACCTAAATCAAATACATTAAGTTTATTTTACATTTACAGTGAAATTAATTAACTCAACTCATTATATTATATTTTTAGTAAAATAAATCAACTCATTATATTACACCTGACTTGGTGAGAGAGAGAAAGAGAGAGAGAGAGATAGAGAGAACACTTTTGTGGACTTTTCAGCGACATTTATACAGTACAACAAAAATATTGTGCCGCGAATGCTTCCATAAAATCGGCTTCATATCTATGAACAAGGAGTTTGTCTATTTAAGTCATTTTAAATATTGTCATTTTTTATTTATTAAATAATCTAAAGTTCACCGCCTGTGTATGCATAATCTTATACTATTTGGTACTATGTAAGAATTGTCTCATCTAATCTCAACCATTACCTTTTTTTTATTCATATATGAGTGGTTTAAAAAAACTGGTACACCAGTGTAACCAGATTAGGCTTGGATCATTGTAAACGTCACCTTAAATGAGTTGTAATGTAGAATTTGTATGCTGAGACACTGAAAAAGTGAGTGGGGGCACCCTGCGCCTGGGATGTGCCAGATTTGTGTCACAGATGGGTGCTCGTATAACATAACAAACGGATAATGGCTTGCCTCTTCATTGCATGATAGATGGATTTCAAAGGTTTGAATGCCTCGGCCTTAATTATAAAGTATACGATAGAGTCAGGGGGTGAGTTTTACACATTTTATCATTACAAACACGAATCGGTTCTTATGCAATTGTGGAGGGATTGTGGTGACCGGGCATCTCTGAGTACCAATTTAAAATGGTATAAACACGTGAAAAGAAAATAAAAGAGTGAATTACTCTTGTTTTCTTTTTATCTTCCTTTTATTATACAAACTTCTCATCTATTTTAAAAATTAAAATTTGTTTGTTCTCTTAAAAAATTAACAGAAAATCTCATTTAAATTTTATGTTTTGCTCACAAACTTCTGTTAGGGGATACTTCTCTAGACTTATAAGACGAATGAGGAATTTTTATAGTAGACCAATCAAATTTAAGAGAGTTGAAAGTTGAAACTAATTTAAACTATTTTCATATTGCATTTAATTTATATGTATTATTAGTAAAAAAAATTTTTATATAGTTATCTAATTATATATTATTATATTAATAAAATTATTTAATTTAATCATATATTATTTTAAAAATTTTATAAATATAAATATTTAATTAAATGATAATATAAAATTTTTTTATATTGTATAATAATTAAACTTTTAAATATGTACGATTTTAGTGTCTGCTTTGGGCTCGTGTTGCACCGTCATGTCCTTTTTAAGTTCAAGAAGACCGCGGCAGCAGGTGGTCTATTCTTTTTCTTTTTTATGATTTATGTAGATACTGTTATATCACTATCATTAAAAAGAAAATATTACCATTTTCTTTGAGAGAAACAGTTAATTGGGAGGATGAGAGAAGTAAATCTTAATTATTAAATTTTATATTGATAGTCAAAATTCAAATATAAAATAATATAATTTTTTAAATAATTATATGATATTTAAATAATTTTAAATTTTAACTATTTATATATAATTATATGGTTTAAATTTACTCCTTTTACTCTTATAATAAATTACTTCTCTCATATAATATGCCTTTTGAACATGATATTTCTTATTTTGGATATGTATACCTTTAAGTGACCACAAATATAATGATTTATAGGTGCTATCTAATATGGTCCAGTATTATTTTTGGACCATTACATGGTCCAATATTGTGAGCCGTTATATTCAGTTTGATGACAATTCTATGACTAAGATCAAACGCAAGTCTTTATAGACCTTATTTATTATGGAGCATGTGAAGTTTTACAAATATATACCCCATCTCTTCATCCACAAATGAGACACCACCCTATAATTACTCTATCTTCCATTTGCAGCAGCTCGTAAACCTCTTAACTTCAACATTCAACAACTATTTTCTTCTTTTTTGGTGGTTGAAAAAAAAAAGAAAAAAAAATCTGATTTAATAAAAAAGTCTGTTTACTTGGGTGTAGGTCATGTCCTCCAATATGTCCTTCACCGGCTGACTTTTTGAAACTGATATAGAGTGCAATGAAAGCGGTGGCTCCGCCGAATGGTGAAAGTGCTATGAAAATAGATCTAATGGACCCATGCTATGATTTGATATAAGTTTACATGCTCATAATCTATCCGTGGATTCTACTACTTAGAAACTCTTTTTTTTTTTTTACCAAAGTATCATCATAGTGCTGATTTGTGTAATTTTGTCGGGACTCTAATGTGTGTAAAGAGACGGAAAAATTCCATAAAAGCTAAATTCCACAAAATCATCAAGTTTCACTTCGCTTTCAATATCAGTTTTCATTTCAGTTTCACTGTCCACCAAAAAAGAAGAGGATAGTTGTTGAATGTTGAATGTTGAATGTTGAGAGGTCTACGAGGTGCTACAAATGGAAGAGAGAGTAACCACAGGTGGTGTCTAATTTGCAAAACGATGGATGAAGAGAAAAGGAGAAGGGGTGCATATTTGTAAAACCTCACATGTTTCATGATAAATAAGATATATAAAGACATGCATTTGATTTTAACAATAAAATTGTTATTAAACTGAATCTAGCAGCTTAAAATATTAGGCTATGTAATGGTCCAAAAATAGTACTGGACCATATTAGACAGCATTGGATTTGTATACCTTTCTGGTCTTTAGGCCGATGTGTGGCCCATGGTGGCTTGTAAATAGGCCCACGCACATGAGGCTTTGGTTCAATGGCTAGTTGATGCGCCTCATAAAATAAGGGGATGTGTTCTATCCCCGTAGGGCCCTCGCACCCGACCCTCCCCCCTCCACTTTAAAAAATCCAAAAACAAAAAACGAAAAACCAATGACCCAAAAAATAAAAATATGTAAGGTTTGCTATTCTATTATGTGTTCCCCATTTGTAAAGCACCAAAGTTAAAGATCATGCTTCATTGAGTAAGTAAAATGAAAACGTAATCATATATTTAAATTCTTAACTGATCAAAAGTAATATTCTAATTTTATTTTCTTTCTTTCAGTTAGTAAGTCAATTGATTTGACCACAATTTATAAAATTGTCGCCGAAAATCATAACTCAAGCCTTTGAAAATCTTTAATTAAGATCTGTCCCTTTAAACCATCATAACTTCATGAAGGCTTTTGTAAACTCATAGAGATTAAAAAAAAAAGTAATGTTATGAGTGACATCTTAATGTGCAGAGTCTATAAAAAACGTAATCTCCACGACGATGTGGATGTTAATAATCCTTTAGATATATAATAGTAATCACTGTCCTCTAAGGTTAGAGATGACAAAACAGGCTTATTCTGTCGGGTTGATCCGTCAAATTTGCCAAAAATAATAAGTTGAGTTGATATATTTGATCCGCCAAAAATTTTCAGCCCGCTTAACCCGCGAATTTTGGCGGATCAGGGCAGGTTGACCCGCCGGACCAAACTTGTCTCTTTTTTTTTTTTGATTTAAGAGTATTAAAAAAATAGTTTTTTATTATAGATTATGTTATTATTATATTTTTATTAATTTCTGAACTTTATATTATAGATTTTATATTATAAATTTAAAGTTAATTATTATTTATAAACTTATTTATATATCCTAATTAGTTTATTATACTTGTACTTGAGTTAAATTTTGATATAAATTATATTATTTAATTATCTTATTTTATTTTATTTAGGTAGATTTTTCATTCAATATACTTTTTTAATTTTTAAAGTAATTTAAGTCATAAAAAATATTAAAATAATTTTTTTATCTTTTATTTTTTTGCTCACCCAAAATATTGAGCCCACATTCCTAATTCAAATTTAACTCCACTCGCCCCACTCCTGGGCCTACTGCTTTACCATTTCTATCTAAGGCATCTAACTTTTCACTTGTGCATATCTCTATTTTTTTTCTTTGAAAGAAAAAAATAGTCTTGTTTAGAGTTTATTAAGATTAAGGGTGTTCAAGGGCTGGGTTAGCCCAGGTTGAGTTAGATCTGAACCCAGCCCAATTTTTTGATGGGATCATTTTTTAGAATTCAGACCTGACCTAATAATAATTCGAAAAATAACCAGGTCAAATCGGATCAATCCGAGATTTATATAATATATGCAAGTTTGAACATTATGCATAGTGAAATCACAAAATTTTAGAAGTTATAAATAAAATTCAAAAGATATTTTACAATACATATTTCAAAGTAAACGATTTCAATACAAAAATAATATTATGTTATGTAAAATATATTAATTAAAGTATAAAAATATCATAATTTATGACTAATATTGTTAAAAAATATAACTTTTAAAAAATTATATGACTTCGAGTCGGGTCGGGCCAATCCAAAGCATGACCCTAACCCGACCCCAAAAATGTTTCGGGTCAAAATTTCAAACCTAAACCCGACCCAATAACTTTCAGGCCGGGATGGGTCATGAACACCCCTAATTAAGATCATGTTGACACTTCATGTCAAGAAAAGAGAAAGAAAAAAAAGAAGAAGATCATGTGGACACTTGGGGCTTGTTTGAAAGTATTTTTTGTTTTTTAACTTTGTAAAACTGTTTTAAAAAATAAGTTTAAGTTCAATTTTAAAAAATAAAAGAACAAAAAAATCTGTTTGATAACTTTACTCTCAAAATAATTTTTTAAAGATAAAAAACAAAAAATTTGTTTGGATAATTGTTTTTAAAAATAAATTTTAAAAATAATAAAATAAAAAACTTGTTTGGCAAATACTTTCTTAAAAGTAGCAAACATATAATAACATAATTTAATATAATAATAAATTTGATACATAATATTATTATAAACTTTTAACAAATAAAGTTTTAATATAACTTGATGTATTGTTATGTTCACAAATCTATTTATATACTATACATTATGTTCTTGTTGCCACATCTAATTTATATTTTGATCACGATGCCTTGCCATTTTCCTTATAGCTTTATCAATTAATCTTATTGTGTTGTCATTATTGAAATGCCCCTCTAAATTTTGCTATGTTATTATTATTGAAATTTCAAAAATCCAGGGGGTGTGAATTTAGCCATTTCCATAGCCCTATATCCTCCATTGATAACTTCATCCTCCTCAAGCCTAAAAATGCAACCTTACATGAAAAATAATTCCTTAAGACCTCCGTAAACCCATATCCTTTCCATTTCTTCCAAAGCCAAATCAAACACTAACTCAAACTCATTCCACATATAACTTTTATCAAGCACCTACAACTCAAATGCCATAACCCAAAATTTCTTCCATATTCATACCCATGAATCTGCCTACAAATCCAAGCCATTCAAAAACAAAATATCACAATAAAACCTGCACCATACAACAAGCATATACACATAAATCCACCTTCATCAAATCTCGTCAAATCTAAATTTTGAAGCAAGCATGAGTAAAAGCACACTAATTTGAACAAAATTGCAGCAATACGAACAACAATAGGAACACAAAAGCACATAGAGAAATAGCACAAAAGCACAAAAACTACCACAGAGCCCCCACAAGTCCATAGCTCTCATATCTCTCTATCTCAGTCTCCCCCTGCGTGCGTCGCCATTCCTCCACCAATGCGCTCGCCGTTCTTCCATCGATGTTCTCACTGTTCGTCCACCGGCGTCCATTGTCGTTCCTCCCCCTACAAGCGTCGCTCATCCTCCGTGCTCGTGCAGTGGTCCACCTCCCCGTTCCTCACCACATGCTGGGCGAAAAAAGAAAGGGGAAAGGATGGCTGGGCAAACGGCAAAAAAAGAAAGGGGAAAGGGTGGACGGCTAGGCGAAAAAAGAAAAGGGAAGGATGGCTGGCTGGGCTGGGCGAACGACATATAAAAGAAAAGGGAAAGGGTGACTAGGTGGAACATGTTGCGGGTTATTTCTTTTTAAGCTGGTATGGGATTCGAAGGTGATGCAAAACAAAACAAACAAACTACAAATATGCCACCACTTATTTTTTCTATCTCAAAAAAAAAATTGAAAACATGTTAAACTTGTTTTCAATTTTTTGCTTTTAAAATCCAAAATATTTTTTTTATTTTTAAAATCAATTACTAAAAAACAATTTATCAAACATGTTTTTTTTTATTTTTTTATTTTTAAATCAAAAATTATTTTTAAAAACAGTTATCAAACAAGCCCTTGGACTTCTTCATACCATGTATAGTTATATTATTTTTCTTGCATTTTGTGTCACTTATATTATGATTCACACCCACCATAAAAGTTGTGAGCTGTTACTATATATTACCCTAAATAAAATCTAACAAATTCTTTAATACCTACTCATGAGAGTGAAATGGTGAATAGACCAACCAACAGATTTATATGAGAGAAGCACTATCAAGCATCAACCAGTGCTATGACTTGGGGTCCACCGGCAACAAAAGGTGAGAGATAAGCGACTTTGGCCCCAGATGACTCTATTTATATTTTTAATGCATCGAGATAAGACATGAGCCACCAATAATTGAATTTACTAGATGATCTAAGCAAACGGAACCGATGCATACCATCAATAAGAAACAAGAAACCATTCAATCATGTGATGAGATCGTTATTCTATTTTACCATATAGCCAAACCCACCCAACACCAATTTTATGCTTCTTCTTCTCCTTCTTCTTCTTTTTCTCGGTGAATTGCATTGATGGCTGTTAACTGTACTTCTTTAACTCAAATCCCAATTCAGAAATATGGATCATTTCTCAAATATCCAAACAAAGAGTTGAAGGCCAAACGCAGCTCTGTCCTACTGAAAAGAGCACCAGTACTGAGGATCACAGCATCCATCAAAAACAAGGTCAATATCCTTTTTCTCTTTATTTTTTTGTAGTCCCCTGCTACATATACAATACATGCTCGTTTTTGTTCGATGTTTACTTTTATTTTTATCCAAGCAGAACAAAACAAGTCCCATGTGGTTGAGAAACAGTATCTGTTAACTGATGCCTATTCGGTCTCTAAACAGGTTTATGAGGATAAATCTCAGGGCATAGTTTGCTACCAAGATGAGCGTGGAGAAATAATTTGTGAAGGGTATGATGAAGGGCCTTGTTTTCAAAGAATTCCAAAGCCAACCTATCATCCAAGGTAGAGAATCTCCTACACCCTCACCATAAAAACAAACGTGTTTGACTCTTTTTATGCTTATCTGACTGCATTGTGGTTGGTTCAGAGATGCTCAAATCAGGAATCTTCTTCTTCGACAAGGTTGGCTCCAGATTGTTAAAGGGGAAGAGCTCAGTACTGATGCAGTTGAAGGCCTTTGTCTGAAAGAGGACTTAAACTGCAATGGCTTTAACTCATTCCGCTAATCACCTGAATCTGTTCTTGCCACACTCAAAAGCTCTCAGCAACAGTTACTAGTATGGTATCAGATAGGCATGAATATCACAAAAAAACAAAAGTGTGGATGGTGAATCAAATAGCACATCATGTGCAGTGGGTCTGTCTGTTCGTGAGGCACATATTTCTTTCAAGTTGTATAGAGGTCATGATGGCAATGCTTTTCTTAATTGCCTTTCCTTTTCAATCAGCTGTTGTATATTAGTATTGTAAATTATCTGATGGAAGAAGAAAGCAAAATGATGATGATGATGACTACTTCCTAATCACAAAGCAATAAATTTGTCTGTATGTCTTCGTGATCTAAACGCATACGCATATTATGATACTAGAGTCATGCAGCTGCATTATTACAAAGTCATTGTCTTTGGGAAAAAGACAATTGCAAAAGCAGAAGAGGATGTGAATATGAGGGCAGACACACGTCTATGAGAATAGCTCCTGCTACCAAAAAAAAATAAATAAAAGAATAGAAGCTAACGTCCTAGATTTGAAGAATGATCTTCATTGTTACAACAGTTAATCATACTACTGTACTCACAGCTCCTAACGCCCCTTCCATCCCCACCCATAATAAAAAATTCAAGTAAACCCAAAATCCAGAAGAGAAATAGAAAGAAAATCACCCACTTCATATTATAAAAGCCAAAATAAATTTCTCAAAAGAAATAATATGGGGTTTTCATGAGACGTACGAAGAATATTAAAAAAAAAAAAAATCTAATTCTGCAAGAAAAAGAAACAAGATCAATGGGGCCAAGCTATGAGACCAGGCACTGTTTATTGGATCATGCTATACGTGGAAAAACGTGGACCTGACTCGACTGAAAGCTCAATTCAATTGTGAGGTTCTAATATCTCCTTTTACGAAAAATGGAAACAAGGGTTGGTTCATTGTTCACGGAACTGCTCCGCGAGTCCTTAAGCTTAACCTTCTCAATATTATTATCTGCTTGAACTCGAAGTCAGCTTCGAATATTGGAAGTAATGTAAGAAAGAATGACGAGGTCTGGATCATATGATCGATCTAAGGGCCTAATTACATTCCCAAGGTGGGAAATGTTGTTTGACGTTTCTTTTCTTTTCTTTTTGAAAATATAATTGTTAAAATGGTTTGTTATGATGATTAATATATTTACTAACCATAATTTAGGTGTTTTTTCAGGCCTACCATCACAAACTTAAATCCGAACTTATTCAGATTCTCGGGACCAAGCCACAGCCCACAGCGAACTTTCCCTGTTGATAGACTAACAGAATGTGAAGTCGAGCGGAGAATGGTAACTAGATCGAACAAGCAAGAGCAAGTGTGAGAAATTTAAGTGATATACATGCATACATCGTGATGCTAAACACACGACCAAGTGTTTGTACAAAGATTTCATCCAGAGGTCATCAAATATTTTTACCCCAGACAAACATCCTGTGGCTTCTAACGGCCCTTTGCTGTGGTATCTTCTAACAAATAATCAATGGTGTCTCCTTAACAAGATTACTAATGAACCAAAAGAATTCCTATACAAAATTAAGGTGGGAAAACAATGACCCAAATTGAAAGTAAAATTTACAAACACGGCACCAAAGAATCATTCAACTGAAGTCCTAGATTGTGTGTTATCTTCGCATAAATCAGATTGGGAATGACTAGGAATGATAGATGGAGGAGACCACTGATCTGGAAGCATGAGAAAGTAAGTGGACATTGCTTTGCGGAACCTTTTCTTGTATTGCTTGGGTGATATAATGGTTGGAGATGCGTTCTTTGGCCCTCCAAGGATGCCCGAAGCTTTTGCCCATGTTTCAAGATGCTTGTCCCATGTATACTGCCTCATGAAATCAATGATTCCAATAACTAACTCGTGCTTCTCTTCATCCACCCCAACAAGCAATGAATAGTCCATTACATCAACAGACTGCACAACAGCAATGTCAAATATGTAAGATTAACATAAACTCATACTCCTCCAAAGCAAGAAACAAGAGAATTATGTTTGACACTTACTGAAAGAAAACCAGTATCATTCCAGACAGCTCTCTCTAACAACCGTTTTGCCTTGTTTCCCACAAAAATAGGACAAGTTGGCATCGCTTCAATCAAATTCTGGTCCAGAAGAACTTTGTTACTCCCACTAGGATCTGGATTATACCGGGACCTGGAAGATCCTTTAAGATCATATAGTCGTGTCACAGTCCTCCTAAATAGAAGATTCTCCATAACCAGAACCTCCATTCTTGACTCTTTCCCTCCTTTAAGGTGCTTTGATGTTACCTTTCCAACAAATACAGAATCAAGTGGAGCAAACTATAGAATCATGTGATGTCAAGCAATTAACAATAAAGCTTACGATATGATTCATTGCATTGTCCTTCCACCTTTTCTTTCAATAATTGTACATTCTAGGACATGAAATAACATTTCAATTTTCAGTAACCTAAGCTGCATAATACATCCCTGGAAAATTGGACGAACATAATAACTATGATTGGTCTTTCTTCTTTGTTTCTGAACAAGGTAAGATATTTAAACATAGAAGCACTGTGTTGTTCGATCATATTATAACTCCATCAAATACAACACTGATTTGCATCGTTCGTGAATATAATAGTTAAAATTTCAAACTTTACTGTCATAGCATGTTTGGTTTAGCTTTTGAAACCCCAAAACTGTAGTTTGGGCAAAAGCTTCATGGCTTAGGACTTTCAACAAGCTAAACTAAACATGATAGTGATTGAAATCATGGATGTCTGAAGGCAGTTAGTTCTACGAGACTCAACAGCTGCTGCTCAATTGCTATGATAAGGTTTTAGATTACATATCCAAAACATTCAACGAAATTAGTTGTTAAATATTTGGCCTGTCAATCAATATATATTTCCTTCAAATACAACACCCAGTACATAGGTCAACTAAGCCCTGATGCCCTATATCAACAATCAAACAGATACATACACTCCTTCGCAATGCACAGTACCAATACCACCAGCAAGAGTATCACAAGGTCATTATTAAGGAAACAGCACCCATCTTTAATGACTTTGTGCTATTACTTATTTGAACCATGAGGTACAAAAGAAGCTTAAACCCCTGACTCCTGAGTATAAAGCATTCACTCAACCTAAACAACCTTCAAACTGCTCAAGTAGAATGATTTTGTTCTCAACTATGAAACAAGAAATAGCCACATTCATTAAAATTCATCCAATTGGTGACAGAAAACGTCCGAGTTTTGATATTTCATGCATTTGATGAACATGTTCATAAGAGATGCTTAAACAAAAGATGAAGAGATGCTGTGGAATTTTGTTACCTCATAATTATTAGTGACACATTTCAAAAGATAAATGATCATTCAAAGAATTTCAGACAACTTATCAAATGTGTGTGGTTGATTCCTCACAAAATTCTCATCTTACAACCGGCCCTGGCAGTGCCAGGTCCTTCATTGTGACCTATAGAATATGAAGTACGTACCTGGTATATGCCAAGAATCTTTGCCAGGCATGTTGGACTTCCTGAGCCTATTGTTTCAGAAAGGTACTTGAAGTATTCAGGACCAAATTTAATAAATGATTCAAGTTCAGTTTTGGTGACTTGTTTGATGATGAAGCGATCATCCAAGGTCTTTGCAAAGAATACATTACTCTTTCCACCTTGAGCTCCCCATTTCTTACAGCGACTTAGAGACCTTATATAGTCAAGCTCCGAACAACAAACCCTTCTTAAGGCTTCAAACCGCTTAGCATAGTAACTAGTCACGGAGTATTTTATCTTGCCTTGAGGACCATCTTCTGCAAATGAAACTCTGGCATGCATAGCCTTTGTATATAACATGGGATCCAGCATTTGTGAGTTACGAGACCCAGGCATGGATAATATCATATCCTCTACTGATCCAAAACTTTTCTGGGATTCAAAAGGTGTTTCATCAGAATAGAATGATTGGAAGTTGCTTGAATCAGAAAAAATCGATGAAGCCAACTCCATCCCATCTTTTGGTCTCTCTCCTTCATCCGTCAATTGGACATGATATTCTGGTGACATTAAGGCATAAGCTATAATACTTGAGGGTTCATCATCAAAAACAGGAATTACAGCGTCATTAACACCAACTGGCAGAAGCAGCCTTGCTCCACCTTGGAGTTCCAGCTCTCGTAAGGATGATACATAAACAGGGTTGTAGTCAAGCAGTGCATCAAACTTCTGTGTACTGGTGAAATTCTTGTTAAGTTGGCAATAGAACCAACTTAAAGAGTCTTCCACATTATCATGACTTTTAGACGTAGGAAAGATATTCTTGGGGCCATTCTGATCTTCTGCATGATCCTCGGGATTGTATGCTTCTTTCTGTGTAGCGGTTGTCAAAGAATCTCCCATAAATGTATCAGGAGGATTTACAGAATTATTGTCCTCTTGAATTCCGAATCCTGTGTGGCTTTCACCAGTCCATTTTGCATCAAGGGTATCAGACAAACTAGGTACAACAGGAAACTGCCCTTCTGAGAGGGCTCTGCGAACACATAATTCGGACTCTAAAAGGTCAGAATGATCACATATGCTTTTGCTTATTGAACTATTTGGCTGGTCTACTTTCTCATGATTTGTATCCTTGGCCAAGTCAATTTCTTGATGACATGCACCAGATTGAGATATGTTGCCATCAACTCCTCCTCCAAGGGTGGGGCTTTTATTTAGCTTTGACTCCACAAGAGCAGAATCAACACTACTGAAGCCTCTTCCTGCCATGGAAGCCACATTTATAAGATTATCATAACCGGATCTTTCATTTTCCTCAGAAGTTGGAGCTGTAGAACCACTTTCTTTAGTGGAATTTGCTAAGGTGACTGCATAAGTAAGACAGTGATCCCACATAAAAGATTGGCAAAGCAACTGCCTCCGCAATCGATTAATTTCTAGAATGTCAATCCAAGGTTGGCCCTTTCTCTTTTCCTCGTTCAAAATCTTTTGAAGTGCTTCCTAGGTAAACAGCACAGAAAGATTAAATCATAAACCTTAAAAGCAAGCATACAGTATTTAAATACTGCATCATTAATGGAATTTACTTCCAGTAAGTCTCAGAAAATAAGGAAATATGAATTGCAAAATACAAGGATAAGAACAACAGAATATGGTAAACCCAAAAGCAAACAAATGGAAAATGGAAAATGGACGAAGTATCCATTCAAAATGCTTAATACAACAACAACAACAACTAAACCTTTTCGCACTGGGTGGGGTTGGCTAGATGGATTAAACAATGCCATAGTGCTCCATGCAAAATGCTCAATAAATAGTGCATATTTTACACCAACTTGTATGCCATAAAAACGTATACTGGTCCATATTGTTATTGTCAAGAATTAAATCAAGGCCACTATATGACAAGGAACTTGAATAAATGAGGTCATATATTTAAGTATTGATGACTGGAGACCTCACCTCAAATTCTACTTTCTCCTTTTGCAGCATCCCCTCCAGCTCAGCAACTTGCTGTCTTAGTTCAGGAGTTTTAAGGCCGTTACCAACTGGAACTGCACTAGATCTTTTCTCTCCAATTTGACTGAGAGCATTGAGTACCTCAGAAAATAAAAGTTCTGCCCGGTTAACCACCTGTTACAGCCATAAATTAGGTCCCCTATTATACAACCGAATTTTAAAATTCAAGACTAGTGAAAATTTAACCTCATCTGATTCTTTTTGTATCCAATCTTGATTTCCATAATCGAAATCCAATTTGTGTGGAGGAAGGTAGACTGAGTGAACATCAATTGATGCATATCGAAAACAAGCAACCATTTTACCAAATCTGCAAGAGAAACATGAGTATGGAGAACTAATGAGTACCACAAAAGTGCTGCATGGTACATATATAAGCTACCAAAAAATTTAAAAAATAAAAGACTATACTCTTGAATGGCACAGTCAAAAAGAAAATCACTCATTACGTCACTTCATCAAATTGAAAATAATGAAAAAAAGTTGGTTTCTATACAATCATTAATATCTCAAATCAAGTCATTCAAGATCAAGAACATAAACACAGCAGTTTTATTATATCTGTGTACAACAGGCAATGTTTATAAAACTTCTACCAGATGCTTGTTTATTTCAAGCACCAGAATAAGGAAGAAAATAATTACCCATAGAAACGAAGACAATCTCTATGTAAAGAATGTCCGCAACTTGCCACCCTGCTTGCTGCAGCATGGTTTGAGAAACTAAGCTCCAAAAATTTCCCAAATGATAAACCCCAAGCTGCATCAGACATTACTATTCTTCGTGTAGCAGGAGGAAAACCATTGGCTCTTGGACACCGCAAGCACCTGTGCCACATCCAAATCTTTCCTTCCCTTTCGCCAGGTAGGAGAAATTCTGGTAATTTCTTGACTGATATGGTGAGTGTTCCCTGTCGATGAGTATAACAATGCACATGTGCTTCTGATGGCATCTCACAAGAATGGCATCGAAAACTCTGAAAAGAAATGGAGCTTCCTAAGTGTCAAAAACTACTAACATAGTTCTAATAACAGACACATTTACTCCCAGAACATAAACTTACCTCATCAAATAAATGGTCTCGCAGAAACCGACCCAAAGGTTTATCAAAGCTGCCATAGTATTTAATTCGGAAGAGATGGGACCTCTCACACACAGTTCCTTTCCATACACACCGAGAGGACAAAGACACCAAAATGCTTTGATGGTCAGAGGGTGATGGTGGAAACTCTTCTTTTAGAGGAACTTGCTCTTCATTCATGATTCCGGCATTCTCCATATGGCTTTGAACATCTTTTGGAGATAACAACTCTGATCCACTTAGATTTGTATAGATTTTGCTGTGACCATTTTCAGGAGTGTCAGCCAAAATGCCTTGATCAGCATGACCATTTACAGTAGGATCATCGACTATGACTGCTGGAGAATTTTTCACCACAGAAGTTTCTGGAACTAGAGGTTGATTGGAGTCTATTTCACTACTTCCTTCACTTGCAGATGGAAGAAGCTTCTTATGGTATAAATCTTGAATTGCATTTTCTGAAGCAGTAAAAGAGGCAGTTGAATGGCTGGGACTTGATCCATCCTGTATTGATTGAGAGGGATCATTAGACAAACAGGGTTCTGTACTGTTGACTAATGAGACTAGATCAGCAACTGGGACACTTTTAGTTCTCCGTGGTTCAATTCCAGGTTCAGGCCCCTGAGACTTTTCATTGCCAAGAACACTAAAACCAGGCACTGTTGAAATGGACCTTGCAATGGATGATGATTTATCTGGAAGGGCCAGACTGTTCAATGGAAGTTCTGGCAGGGAGGCTCCTTCATCAGCAAGAAAAGATGTCTCCAAAGCCAAATGATAAGCTGCAAAAACTGCATACTGAACCACATGTTTTACCTTCTTCAATTCATCCTCATCAGCACCTCTCAGTAAAATCTGTTAAATTTGAAACAAATGAACTACATGAATACTTTCAAGACTCCACATGATAACTATTAGATTAGAAACAAATTAACTAAATGAATACTTTCAAGACTCCACATGACAACTAAGTTACAATTAAATGACATTTACACAATCAAAAAAATCTTAGATGAAATTTCTTCCATATAATTATATGTCAATGACCAACTACCCCAAAAGCTGAGGAGAAGGCCTAGGAATGGTTTTTATTCATATCTTTAACATGCCCTATCACATAATAACCCTCTGGGCTTGAAGCATCGACAAAGTGCAATGTTCACCTTGTGTTGAAAAATTATTAATTGGAAGAGTGGTGGCAAACTCTTGTCAAAGAAACTTTGATAGCATGCTAAAAACTAATTATTTTGGAAGTTTAAACTGTCTGGAGGCTATGAATGTTGGCAATCATCCATGAGAGAGCATACAGATTCACCGTAATTTATTTTAGGGTCTTCTGTGTATTTCTTTTTTCTAATTATATTATAAAATGATTAAAAAATTCTTCTTTCTTATTATATTATAAAATGATTAAATAAGACTTACTGTGCAACCCAATGGTTTTGGGCAGCCTTCAAAAAACATCAGTGTCTTCACTATTTTTTTCCCACGCTGACCACCACTAAGGTCTTCAAAAAACTTTTCAACATGAAATGTCTCACAGTAACCCAACTTTTGTGAAGAAAGATGATCGATAGAAGGCACTATTTGAGTGCCTGTACAGCGTGCTATGCGCTCCAAAAGTGGCCTCTTGACATTGAGAACTAGAGATATGTCTTTTGCAAGAAGATATTCCTGTGCATATCGAGAAACTGATTTCTCTACCAAAAGGACGTCAGGATGGTGTGCAGCAATCTTTGCCACTGCCATCTTCAGATGATCCATTTCCTAGATAAGGATGCAAACCCATTAGCATTAACTCATGGTAATAGCCCTGCACCAGCAACCAAGCAAGTACCATATAGAAACTTAAAAAATGTGAACCATTACAACCTGCTGCAACAGTGTATCTACACTAGACAAGAGGTTGGTAACACGCTGGTACTCAAGAGCCCCTCCAAGGATCAACAAGCGAGGTTTATCCACTTTTGATGTCATTCGCCGATGTGCCACATTTTTCTTACAAACAACTCCTTTAACCACCATACTGGGAGAATATAAAATCCAAAAAGTCAGGTAGAAGGAATACAAGACTGTAAACGTATGAAAATTTCTTTTTAAACCAGTTTAATAATATACCACAGAGTATAAACAGAGAGAAGTGCTATAGATCAACATAAAGCCATGCTAGCTAAAATTAGGTTCCAACTTGGCCCTTGATGCAGATTTAAATCATAATAAAATAACTATTTGTGTAAACGTTATTACTTTGAATATTCCCATGTTGTTACTACTTCTTTTTGGAACCAGAAATAAGATGTCCAAAAGCCAAGAACATCGTGTGCCCAGAACACTTTTGCTTAGCAAATTTAAGAAAGGTGCTTTGTGTGCCTACTTATATTTATGTATGCACCAGAGAAATGGGATTATGAGGCCGTAGATTCAGCAAATAGATTCAGCAAATGTACTAAGCATTGATATCTTATGGCACATTAAGACCCATTAGGCCATTACTAACTATCATCCAGATTGATGAATCAAATTAATTGATCGTGTAGCGCATTAAACATCACCATTTACTAGAAATATCATATAAATTATAGCATTTACCTATGAATGCGGCTCCCACATGCTATGCATTTGATTTTCACATATCCACCAGGGTCCATCCCTCCACTTTTGCTCATATCTGGTTTCAATAATGTAGCAGCTTCCCATGACAAAAATGTAATGATCTCCAACCAACCATTTTCATCATTGTCTTGAACAGGTATGTTTTCAACCTCTAACAGCTGAGCTACCAAAGCCCTAAAGTGCCCACCAACTACATTCTTCATAACATTCTTTTGCTCCTCGCTTGACCTATCTTTGTAGCTATACTCTCCACTTCCAAAACTGCTTGATGTGCGTAGATACCCCCACTCTCCTGTGCCATTCCCGTCATAATCATCATCATCATCATCAAATAAAACAGCTTCCCTCTCATCTTCTTCATCTTCCGGTTCAGGAGGGAGCCAGAGAAGTCCGTTACTTTCAAAATCAACAGGTTCAGCATCAACATCATCTGAAACAAATAAAGAAGAAGCTGCTTCATTTTCATCACATATATCAGGTTCATCTTCATTTTTTCCAATAGTTTGTGTTACTTCCAAATTCTGTGGGTCGAAATTGTGCTGTTTTGGTGAGACTATTGCATTGTTGTTTTCTCCACCAGGATGCTCTTTATGTAAGTCATCAATGTTGCTTATCATATCAAACTCAACTTGACCACAGTGGCCATTTACTTGAGGATAATGCCTTAATTCAGAATCTGACCGATAAACACTGTACTCATCCTCATCGTCATCGTCACTCCTGAAGCAAGACAGAAGCATGTGATCAACAAGAAATGGGACACTCATGGACTAGATGCAATTTACATACAAAAGTTGATGTTTGATGGAGAATGTGTGGCATAGTCATACAAAGTAAAGACCAATTAGCATTTGAATATCCACATATTCAGACTCTTTGATTCTTGATGATTCTCACACATCTACTGGAACAAGTATATGTTTGGCATCAGACTTCCCAGGTCAGTTTCATTTATAAATAATCATCACATAACATATAAAACTCTTGGAATTTTTTATGAACACAATTGAAAAGTATGATTATATATGAACAACTTAAACACCAAACAACATGAACAATGTCCCAAGTAAAGAAATATCAATATAAACGATCAAACAGAAGTTCATTCCTCTCTATTGATGAAACTAAGAAAAATAGTACAAATATCATACCTGATCATTGAGAATCCATTTTGCTTTGGTAAGGGATCCCTTGGGTCTCCTACAAGATCATTGTTCCCTCCCAGCGACGATACAACTTCCCTACCAACGCCTTTTCCCATCATAGGCGATTGTTGCTGGCTCAGACTGGAATTCTGTTGCATTTGTTGATGAGAACCAGCTGAATAAGGCAAGGAGCAAAGAGTAACGTTACTACTGAGAGCAGTGCCGCTGGTTTTACTGCTGGTCAAGCTTGAAGTTGATAATGAATAACTATGATCCAAATTGGAAACCTGAACCCCGTCATCAATAGCAACTATCCCCTGCTCCCATTGCCTGTAACAATAATTGCACACGCGAATCTTTTCCCTCTCATCCCATGAATTTTTTTGACTGCTAGATGGGGCAGGAATTGAGTTTGCTGTACACTTGCCACAGAAAATTCGTCCACAAAGACGACAATGGTGCCTACGATTAAATAAGGTAAATTGGGAATCACACTCGTAGCATACTCTACAACTCTGATCGGGCATCCAAAAATCTCTCGACACATTTGCTGGTTCACTTTGCCAGGGAATCCATGATTTGATGATGTTGACAAGCTCACAAGAATTGTTGCCTACAGCATCCATTGACAAACAATCTCGCTTCCCAATTCATTATGACATGCCCATTTGCCACTTCTAGCTGACCATGTTCAAAACAGAAAATTTCATCCAAAAAACAAAGAACTAGGACCCCAACAGGAAATAATCAACTCCAGAGATCCTGAGCTACTTACTTACAAGTTACAACTCTGACAGAACCCCTCGGAGTCTGAAATTCAATTCTTCTATACCCACAAACAGTCCCCAACCTTGTTGAGGCAGTTTGTGGTTCTCCTTCTCCATTCCAGTCTAGGGAACAACATCAACGAGTCAACACTTGAAAATAAATATCCAAGTGCCACCTTTTCTAAACCTTGAATTCTAAATTTATAAAGAGAACCCTACTTCTTCTTCTTCTACAGTTCAACCAATTCAATTCAGCTCCCACAAATCCATTTAAGGAGGACAGCACCATAACTAGCTGTGCAAATCAAATTCCAAAGTCACTAAATTCAAAATAGACGAAAAAGAAAAGATCATACAAGGATAAAAAACACCATCACTTCCAGGAAAGATCCTACTCAAAATGGTCAAACCCCTCTGTGGTCGGTCACTCCAAGCACAAACATTGACTTCACCCTTCACCAAGAGGGGAAGGAGGGCTCAACGAACGGAACCTTTTAACCCAAACCCAACTTCTTATGCTGTAACGAACCAATCAAACAAAGCACCCTCACCCTGGTGATCAAACCGCAAATCCAACAGAGTCCTAACTATCCAATGCCGATCAAAATTCCCAACGTAACGATATCCAACTTCACAATCAGACCCTCTTAGACACAGACAAAACGCGTGCAAAGAAATCTTGCGCCACGCAGTTAAGCGACCCTGTTACACCGAAAGCTGAAACAGGGGTGCGAAGGAGACGAAGGAGGAGACATTGAGGGAAACAAACGCAGACCCAGGAACGATCCGTCCCAGGAGCAATCATAAACAGCTTCAATTATGCATCTTGATCATCCATGAGACACGATCATCCCCTTCCCAAGCAATTTACCCGGGGCAGAATGTATGTATACTAGAATATATGTTTAATTAATATGTAATATTTAAGATTCAAAGGGAATAATCGCAACAACTCTCTGCAATTCTTGTGGCATATCATCCGTTTCATAGAGATTTGGAGAAACCAAGGATCATTAAAAATCGCTTTTCGTTATGGTTATGGAATTTGAGCGATGGACTCTCTCCAATTCCTTTTTCTTCCATCTTAGTCGCTTCGGTTCTTTTTTTCTACGTGACCCCAGACAGAGACCCATCCGCATGACAAAGTAAAAACCATTTTCAATCATTTTTTTAAAATTATGTCAAGTAAATAATTGTTAAAAATTCTATTTATTTAAAAAGTATTATAGTAAATAAGTAAAGCATTTCTTTTTTATTAGTAAAATATTAACTCCGTACCAAATAAATATATTAGACGGTGAGAATATTTAAGACGATGAGTTAGCATATTTATTAAGTTTTGAATTGATGAGAATTCATTTTCCTTTTTGCTTGTTAGGAAAAGTTTGTTTATTCTTTGCGGATAAGGTAATTTTCGTATTAGTTAGTGTACACTTTGATTAATATATTTTTCTAATTCATATAATGGTACGTTATTTTCATTAAAATTAAAAAGTTTACAAAAATACTTCCCACACTACAATTTCGATTTTGAAATGAGAGAGAAAAATAAAAGATAGTGATGATTAAATATAATAAACATTTCTACCGAATGATTATTACGAACATGGGCTGGGATTGGGATAGTTAGCCCAAGTTGCATGAAAATGGTAAAAAGAACATAGAAATGAATTTCAATGGAAAACCCAGTTATCGTAACTTATCCGGCACTACCAGATACAATAGTATTTATAGGTTAAGGTTACATACACAGCGTTTTCCTTATGAATAAATTAGTTAAATCCAATATAGCATAATTAAGAGCACGGCAACAAAAGAAAGGGGAAAAAAACAAAAAAAGACATACTTAAGAGCAATTTAATGTCAAATATTTGATATCAGAAGCAGCAAGTGGGGACATATATGTTAGATAGGGTGGATGTGGCGTGGATTTTGACAATTTGAATTTTGATTTTGACTAACCAGAATCTTGAGAGTCACGATGGCTGGCTTTGCACCGTGAGACATTTGCTGCAATCGCTGTTCAACTGGGAAGGCACCACGCACGTAACCAATGGTAATGTATTGTCCAACAGCAAAACCGCGTAGCCCACGCGTTTCGATCCGAAGTGGCAGTATAGACCACAAAAATTTTCAAAAACCAGCCTTGCTATTTTTCAGACTACAAGCAACCTATTTTTTTTTTTTTCCACCTATTGTCCCATAATAAAAAATGATTCCTTCAATTTCTTCCTTTGGTCAGATGAAGCTTATGAGAATGGAACATCAAAGTTACAAAGATTGGATTATTTTTACTCCAAATATCGAAAAACAAAAATAACTGCAAGTAGACACAATATTCACTGATTAACAAACTCACTTTCCCTCGAAAAGGTATCTTTCCGCGGTGACCTTGCCAGGATGGTAGGCGCTCACTGCTAACACATTCATCAGGTAGCCAATTGGGTTACAGGAAGCGTATGTAGTGGTAGAAACAAAATTTTATTTTTTTTCTTAGATTTTTTTTCTCTCAGCTTTTGTTTATACTTTATAAATTGAGAAATATGTAAATAAAATACACGTTAAACCATTATTATTGTGCAATACCAAAATTTGGTTTTATGATAATATTTGATGCCAAAATCTTTTTGTCAGTGCATTAATTTGTCCTATGTATTAAATCATAAACATGAATTTAGTATATATATTTATTTGTTTTATTGAAAATAAATAAATATAAGACAATATTATTTTATCCACAATTGATACGACATTGCAAAATTAAAAAGTTATAAACAAATGATAAATATTTATTTATTAAAATACTTACACTAATACAAAACATATTTTAATCACAATAGCTATTTTATTCATCTAATTTAAAAATATAAATATAACCATAAATAATGCAATTTTTATAAAAGTTTAATTGATATGCATTGACAGTGTAAAATTATTTTACACTATCAACCAATAGAAATAGGAAAAAATGAGAAATTATAATGAGTCCTTCATTATAATGGATAGTTATTTATGTGAGTTGACACTTTCTATAATTTTTATTAACTGACATTGTCAATCCATTTAAATTAAATTCTTTCTATAATGTGAAATAAACAAAGCCAAGTCGTGACTTGTATTCACGACTTTGGTATTGGAGATATCATTTAACAAAAGGTCATGTCTACTATACAAAACTATTATTTTTAGAATATATAACTAGTTCAATATTACAATTATTTGTATAGTTTCTAAATTATCAAAAATTAATCATCTACGTAAAAAGTTTTTATAACAAAGTTTTGCCTAGAACAAAAGTTGTAAAGACTTCCACCGTTTTTTTTTCTTTTTTTTGGTGGTTGGAATTCTGGAAACTTGCGTGTTAAACACCACTTATATTTATTGATAAGCTTTTATATATATATATATATATATATATATATATATATATATATATATATGATTGCTAATCTCCATATAAGTCAATTTGCTCATATTAATTATCATTATAAGTTTTCTCTCACCTAATTAATATTTAATATCCACTCATTCTTCCTATGTATATTTTAAATAAAATTTTAAATAGTATTGTTATATGTTGAATAATATATTATAATACTAATTTTATAAAATATTCTTGTTTCAAAGTTATTTTGTTTATGTAAGGATATTCTAATAAAAAAAACTTGAATGTTCATCAAAAAATAAAAGATAAAAAAACTTGAATTAGAAATTTACATACTCCGTTTAATTGCAAAACTTCATTTTATAATGAATTATCAAATTCGTTTTATGATGAGTTATTAAATTTTTTAATTTTCCTTAAATTATTTTGTTTTCTTAAATTTGCTTACATTAAATTATAATAATATTATATTATATATTATTTAATATATAATAATATTATTGAAATTTGTCTTGGTTTTATTGGAAAACATATTAAATTTGACTTCGTTTTATAACGAATTATCAAATTCGTTTTATAATGGATTATTAAATTTTTTAGATTTTCATAAATGATTTAGTTTTCTTAAATTTGACTTCATTAAATTATTTAGTTTATAAAATTAGTATTTAAATGTATTATTCAACATATAATAGTATTATTTAGAATTTCATTTAAAATATTTTTTTATAGGAAGAATTAGTGGATAGTAAATATTCATTAGGTAAGAGAAAACATATAATGATAATTAATGTGAGTAAAATAAAATTACGAAATTATTCAAATTAGAAATCAATTGAAGAGAGAAAAGTGGGGGCTTTTGGTCCAAATAAAAATCACTACTAGAAATTTCAGATTCAGAGACGGAAAAAATTCGTCGCTAAATTACGCAAATTCCATCACTAAACAAATTAGAGACGGATTTTGCGACGGAACATATTCCGTCGCTAAAAATGGGGTCGCTAATTTATTAGCGACGAAATTTGTTAATCTGTCTCTAATTTGAGACGGAATATTTCCGTCTCTAAATTTCAACCCTCCGTCTCTAATATGTAACCAAATTTGATCACTTTATCTACCAAGAAAGGTATCAAAGACGGAACAATTACGTCGCTAAATGAAAATATTCCGTCGCTATTTAGAGACGAAATATATTCCGTCACTAATTAATGATGGAACAACTTCCGTTGCTATTTAGAGACGGAAACAATTTTCGTCTCTATTTGGAGACAGAATTGTTCCGTCTCTAATTAGCGACGGAGTATATTCCGTCTCTAATTTCTAAACCTGTTTTAATAGTTTTTTTTTTAATTTTATAAATGATTTTATATTAATTTAAACCTGTAAAAATTCTACAATATCACAAATTATAATTCTAGTACAATAATACAAATTTAGTACTAAAAGTATGATTCATTAACAGAAACACCAACAAAGTTCAAAGTACTTAAATCTAACTTCTATCATGAGTTCAACTACAATCTATTCATCAAAGTAAAATCCATCAAAATCAGCACACCATCAGTATCAACTACAATCTATTCATCAAAGTAAAATCCATCAAAATCAACACACCATCAGTATCAACTACAATCTATTCATCAGAATCAACCATAATCTATTCATCAGAATCAACACCATCACTATCATTGTCATGGTTATCCTCCAGTGTGGGTGGAAGCTGCAAAGCACCCTGTTGTGAAGAACGTGTCTGCGTCGGACCAAGCATCAATCCTGCAAATCTTTGCTGCCAATATTTTTCCATCATGCTTGGAAACCTTTGCTCCCATTCTTGATCTCTTTTCTGGAGCTGATCTTGTAAGCTTTCTTGCCACTTTTGATCTTTTTGCTGTAACTCATCTTGTAACTCTTGCCACTTTTGATCCTTTTGCTGAATTTGATCTTTCAAGGCTTGAATTGTAGCCTTCATTGTAGCAACTTCCTCTGGTGTAACACCTTCAATAGGAACAAAAGAGGTTTTAGATGAAGAAGCTACAATATTAGCTGCATGCGACCCTAAACCATAGATTCGCCCTTTTTTGTTAGGGCCTCCAACAACATCTAAGAAGATGTTGTTATCAGATTGTTGAGAATTGCTGCCTTCACCACTTTCAGACTCTCGCTCAAATATTCGCTTTTCATACTCTTCCTGCAAAGATTTAATAATGAGATAAGGTATACTTTACAAAGTAACTTAACTTAAACATTAATTAGGTTTTACTTACACCAATCTTTGCTTGTTCTTCTGTGAAGAACTCATTTTGCTTTCCTTTGGGTCTATGCAGCCGTACATATAATTCATAATAGTTTGGTTCCCTATTCAGTTCTACCCTCTAAAAGGATAAAAAACAATTATCAGTTATGTAAGAACTAAATAAACTAACAATTACTTAATAGGAATAACTAACCATTCTCTTAGCATGTTCTTTTGCAGATATGGATCCTCCACCATGCAAATTAAGCCCTTGTTTAGATTGCCGGTTTTGGCGATTTTTCCTAGCCTTCTCTTGCCACTCAGGACTTTGCCATTCAATCTTTAGCTGCTCAAGGTGGTCGGCATGAAGCCAATTGCCATTGTCCTTATTTTCACGCACCTTACTCAAAGCATTCTTTAATGCTGATGATCCCTTACTCTCAAAGCTCCTTTTAATGTCATCCTCATCCTCAGGCAACCACTTGTAAATTGACTGAATGAAAGAAAATACTAGCTAATCAATAAATCAATAAATACATTAACATATTAGCTAAGCAATTATAAATCAAGAAGGGATAATCAACAAGAAACTTAAAACAACCAAGCTCCCTTATGTATGTTTGAGTAGCCAATATATAGATAACTCAACAATCAAATCAAAGAGGTTAACCATTCTTCCCAGCCATACATGTAATTCCAACATACATCATATATTCGGCATACATGAATCAAAGCTATGAAATATGTACCAAAGTTATGAATATGCATCTAACATATATTTCTTAGAAATAGTTATTAGGATCAAATTATATTACCTTAAAATCAGTAAACCACATCTTTCGCACTAATGGATTCACCTTTGTCCAACTTGTCCAATGCCCATCAAATTTTTTTTTGAAGATCTTTGTGATTCTTCTTGTCACTTGAGACGAGGAAGGATAAAAGCTGTATGTAAATAGAAAAATGAATTAATAAGCACATATATAATTAGAAATAAATTAACAAGTTCATATATACATGTAACTAATTAAATCTCAAAATTAGAAATGCTTACTCAAGACCGTCTGGCTTGATCCAAATAAGTCCATCTACATCCTTTACCCCCCACCTAATATTTGCTGATGCAGAGGAATTTGCCCCACTTTGCGGTTCTACAGATACACTAGCAGCAAGATTACCTGACAAGTCTTCAGATGTTCCAGCTTGAGAATGAGGAGCTGGGGTAATTGGAGAAGCAGTTTGGGAATCAGGAGATGGGGTAAATGTAGGCCTAGTCTGAGAATGAGGAGATGGGATAACTGCAGGGCCAGTTTGGGAATCAGTGGATAAGTTCAGTGTAGGTTCAATCTGAGGATGAGGATTTGGTATGTGTAAAGGTGGGATACTTTTAGGGTCAATTTGGGGATGAGGAGATGGAGTAGGTGTAGGAGATCTGGTGGGTTCTGTTGATAATTGAGAGTTGTTTCCCCCTCTACCTCTACCTCTACCTCTGCCTCTACCTCTACTTGCCATCTATAAAAAATTCTAATTAAAGAATTTAATTATATATTAAAAATAAGCCTAAAAACTAATACATAATTAATAAAATAGAGTAACATAAAAAATTGGCAACCAGACAACCATAATTGTATTAACAAATGTAATATTACATAATACTTGAACTAATGATACTACATGCAAAACAATTAGGTTATTTCATCTAGTCTTCTTCTTCATCTTCCTCTTCATCATCTTCTTTTGCTTCTTCTACCTCAACATCTTCATCTACATCAGAGTTAAACTGATTTAATGAATGTCCAAGTACTTCCTCTATTGGACCAGTGACATCAACAAGACTTTGGTCAAGATTGTCATTTGCAATTGTCATAGACATTTGTGGGATTGATTCATCTTGGTATGGATCATCTGTTTCAGGAATTTTAGTTTCTGAAGTCTGAATAGTATTTCGTGCCTTGGTTTTAATCACGACCAACCACCCTTCCTGCCCTTCAGGATACTGTGAATAGTATACTTGCTCTGCTTGTTGAGCAAGAATAAATGGCTCATACTTCTTATATCTCCTGGATGCTCTAACTTCAACAATCCCATAATTATCTATCCTTGTTCCTCTATCAATTGTAGGATCAAACCAATCACATTTGAATAAAACCACTTTTTTTATGGGCCATCCAATATACTGCACTTCAACTACATCAGTTAAGACTCCATAGTAATCATTCTCTATTCCTTCATTATTGCCACTTCGCACACATACACCACAATTTGTTGCACCCATCCCTTGACCTTGACCTTTTGTATTGAATTTGTAACCATTTATAAAATATGTGTGCCATTTGTTTACTATATTTGAGGGCCCCCATGCCAAACTTTGAAGAAGAGCATCCTCAATATTGTTAGCAAACACCTATTACACAAATGAATAAGTTAAATTCACCTATAAGTAAAATGAATCAATTAAGAAATTTGGTGAACCATATTCACATACATGTTCTTTAAACCATGTGGGAAATGTTGTGGAAATTTGTTTGTCTACTTCTGAATCATCTGAACCAAGTTCCCGTAGAAAATTTTCATATATGCTGCATTAATATCATAGATTGAATAATTTCATAAATTTAATTATAACTTTTCAAATTGAAAGAACAAGTTAGAACTTGAAGCTTACATCAAATAAGGCTCCACCTCAGGACAATTTAGAAGGATGTATAAGTGTGCAGCTTTCATTTCCTTTTCTTCGAAGATCGAAGACATGCACTTCCCAGAAGGACGTCCAGGATAATTAAAGATAGAGAATGATGGATTAGTTGAGCAACCTTCACCACCATCATCATTCCGTGGAACTCTTGTCCTCCTACACGGAACATTTGGCGGATAGTAATATGAAGCAAAAGTTGAAGTCTCCTCCACTAAATAAGCTTCACAAATGGAACCTTCAATTGAAGCTTTATTTGTAACCTTATCCTTTAATGTACGTATAAACCTAATAAATTTATCTTAGTATATAAGTGCAATGTTAACCATATAAAAACTCAACTGAAAAAGAATAAGGATAGATGACCTAACCTTTCAAAGGGATACATCCAACGATATTGCACGGGACCACCAACCCTTGCTTCATAAGGTAAATGAATTGGAAGGTGTTCCATTGAATCAAAAAAACTTGGAGGAAATATTTGTTCCAATTTACACAAAATAATTGGAATATTTTCCTCCATTACCCTTAAATTATCTTCTCTCAGCAATGGTGAAGTTAGTTCTCTAAAGAATTTGCTAAACTCAGTAAGTGTATTCCAAATTGGTTTGGGTAAAGCCTTGAATGCAATTGGCAGCAAACGTTGCATGAACACGTGGCAATCATGACTTTTCAAACCAAACAATTTTGCTTCCCTCAAATCAACACACCTAGCCAATGTGGAGGCATATCCATCTGGTAACTTTAGTTGCCTAACCCATTCACACACAGCCAATCTTTGTTGCTTGTTCAATGTGTACTTTGCTTTGGGCTTTTTAAATTTTCCACCTCCAGCATCCTGTAGCTCTAGATCCACTCGCCTACAATATTGTGCCAAGTCCAATCTAGCATTGAAATTGTCTTTCGTTTTGCCCTTAGTATCCATCACTGTGTATAAGATATTAAGAAAAATATTTCTCTCAATATGCATGACATCTAGATTATGCGGAAGAAGATTTGTCTTCCAATAAGGCAAATCCCAAAATATGGTTTGTTTAGTCCAGTTATGGTAAACCCCATAACCTGGGGGATTTTCTTCTACTAGTCCTGTTATGGAAGGTATGTCTTTTACCCTTTCCCATACTTCATCACCAGTTAACCTCTGCGGAGGTAATGATTTCTCCTCAAGTTTCTTTCGAAATGCAGTCTTATTCTTTCTATAGCAATGATCAAGTGGCAAGAATTGACGGTGACAGTCAAAAAATGATGTCTTGCGACTATGTTGGAGGGTGAATGCTTTTGAACGCTCCATACAAATTGGGCAGGCAAGTTTCCCCATTGTCATCCAACCTGACAACATTCCATATGCAGGGAAGTCATTAATCGTCCACATCAAACAAGCCTTCATAATAAAATTCTGTTTCAAAGAAACATCATAAGTCATGACACCAGTATTCCATAAAAGTTTCAAGTCATCTATAAGTGGCTGCAAGTATACATCAATTCTACTCTTGGGATTAGATGGACCAGGAATCAAGACAGTCAAGAACAAGAACTCTCTCCTCATGCACATCCATGGAGGAAGATTGTAAGGAGTAATAATTATAGGCCAACATGAATAAATTCTACCAGTTTTGTCAAATGGAGCAAATCCATCAGCACACAACCCTAACCTCACATTTCTAGGGTCTTGTGCAAATTCAGGATATGTTGAGTCAAAGTGTTTCCAAGCTTCTCCATCAGATGGATGAGACAAAGATCCAAGCTCCCTTTGACTTTCATGATGCCATCTCATTTGAGTTGCTGTTTGCATCGAAGAATAAAGCCTTTGTAGTCTTGGAATAAGCGGAAAATACCACATTTTTTTCAAAGGAGTTTCTCTTTGTTTACCATTTTTAGTGATGGTTTTATAGCGATTCTCACCACAAAATTTACAATTTCGAAGGTTCTTGTCAGAAGGATAATGATAAATCATACATCCATTTGGACAACAATCAATCTTTATGCGACCCAAACCCAATTGTTCCACTGATTTCTTTGCATAATAGAAGTTTTTTGGCATTCGATTACCATCTGGTAATGCTTTTCTCATAAAATCCACCCATCTATCAAAGCAAGTCTGAGAGTTATTGAAGTCACTTTTGATGCTTAGAGCCTCTATTGCAGCTGATAACTCGGAGTATTCTTCGCAACCTTCATATAAAGGAGCTTGTGCAGCTGATAGCATATCAAAAAACTTTTTGGCATTTGGATTAGGATCTTCAGTCATTTGGTCTCCAAACTCAAATCCTTGTTGCTCAATATAATTACCAACAGATGGCCCAACAGCATCCATTACCATTTGCTCATAACTATTAAATTCTTCCCTAACCTCACTACTTCCATAATATGAGTTGTCTCTAATTACTGGGGGGATAGGAGGCCTCTGCTCACCATGGCTAGTCCAGTAATAATAATCACTCATAAAACCCTTCATACACAAATGTCCCTTAACTTCATCAATAGAGTGAAATGCCAAACATTTGCATTTTTTACAAGGACATCTCAAACTCCGTGTAGGATTGTGACAATGTGCACAAGCAAATTCAAGAAACTCAAGAACCCCCGCCAAAAATTCATCACTTACTGCTCTTTGATCAGGACCAACTCTTTGATCCATCCACTTGCGATGCTCGGGAACTTCCATTTTACTTCAATGAGCCAAATAAGTAGGATACATCAATTAAATTAATAATCATGTAGTTTGTCTAGACATAATCCTAAAACTATATACAATATCAATCTAACATAGAATCTTGATCGAGCACACAAATTCAACATATTTATATAACTCCTCAATCAAGCACACAAGTTGAGGCATAATCTTTATCCAATATACAAAGAGTCAAACAATTTGAGATCCGCAAATTTATGAAGAACTTAGGTAGGGAAAATGATCAACTAGCTCAAAGCAAGTTTGTAATCTCAATCTATAATAATAAATCAATTAATATTAATCAAACTACAATTTACATTTGTAATATAATTTATACTAAAATTTAGATTCTCATGCCTAAATCACAAGGAAAAATGTAAAAACCAATAAAGTGAGGTTAGGAAGCTTCAAAGATCAAATGTGGCACACAAGATTTGACTCACCTTGGCTTCAAAAGTGTGCTGTGATGTTTTTTTGAAGCAAATAAGGCTCTCACAATAGACAATAAAAAAGAAATCAATTACGAATTGTAGATCAAATGCAGCAGCTCCAGAGATACTAGTTCAGGCTTTGTAGTATTTGACTATATAGTGATAGGACTCACCCTCTGTTCTTCCCATTTCTCTGCCAATTATAATATATACAAAGAAATTAAATCCAAATGTCAAAGCTACTTGGCATGAATTTTGATTTATAAATAAACTTGACCAATCAAATACATGTATGTGCTACCATTTGCATCGACAAAATTATTTTTATATAATATATTGTTCCCATCAAACAATTGAAAAAGATATAATGTATTATATTAAGTTATCTTATTATGTCTAATAAAATATACCAAACATGGGTGTAGGGCACATTAAAAAAAAAAAGCGCATAAGTGGCTATTGGGTGACCTACTCATAGCAATTTAATTCATGCACTTCAACATGAAAAAAATCCTAGTTTAGTACTCTATAACCAAATAAAGAAACCTCTAAATGGAAGGAGAAAATATGATCCTGATATTAACTTCCAAACATACAATATGCTATCAAATAAGAGGGAGATGCCAAACACTTACTTGGGAGGATTACTATCTGATTCGCAGGTTAGCAAGCATTTCACTAGACAATCATGACCAAGCTCCACAAAGCATGCAATCTGTAAATCAAAACAAAATATGAATTAGCAAAATCACAATCAAAACCTGAGTACAAATGCAAAGCAAATTGTTGACTATGCAATGACAAAAATTAAAGTTAAAAAGGATGCACTGACAAAACCCCTGATAAATGTATAGAATAGTACTTAAAAAAAGCAGTGACATATATATGTCAAGATAAAACAAAGGCACATTAATTTGCTCAGATTTAATTTTATTATTAAAGACACTAAGTGTTACATTTTCTTTATGATAGCTAAAGATAGTAAGTAATGAAGTATGTACGCATAACCTCTGCTCCAAGCCAAGCTTACGATTTTTATTCTAGCAGTTAAAAGAAGGCATAGAGTGCAGCAAAAGTAGTCTAAACTCTAAAGACTAAAATTCTAATGAGAATCCTTACAAATACACAGGTGACTATATGCCGCATGCATTTCCCACTAATTCAAAAGAGCTAAACCCATCAATTAAATAAAAGGAAAATTTTATCAAAAAAAGTAGGACTATTGACAACGATGAGGAAATCAGGTTACAGATTAAAAAGAAAACTATATATCACATGTTGATCATGTACATAAATTTTAGACAATCAAAGTTACGAGAATGTACATGAATTACATTTATAACCAAACTTAAGAGAGCGTATATAAATTTATAACAATAATCAAGTAACTTAGACAACAAAACAACAAATCAAAGAATACTCATTTGTCTTATCTCTTACTATGGGTGAAAAAGGAAAAAGAATTAGATAATATATCATAGTGTAAAGGAAATCACGCAACACTCAACCATCAATTCAAATCAAGTGCAAGATAGTAGGAGATAGCAAATCAAGTCCGTGATATAAATCAATTATAGGATATCAGGACATAGCAAATCAATTTAGGAAAATAGGAAATGTCATCTTTATCATAGCAGCAATTTTAATTTAGTTACTATATTTATAATATTCAAATGTATAATTGGATCAGTTGCACCGCTTGCCTTGTATAGCCAATCTATATAAAATCCTATGTACACTGCAAGATGAATAATAAGCTGAAAACATATATATATATATATATATATATATATATATATATATATATATGCGCTTAGAAAACTCTTACACAACAGGACTATAACAATGGCAAAACTTGGTTTAGATCTGTAGTGTCTCTGCTCATACAAAATTTTTTCCTAACATCAACAAGTTAATCATCCTTTCTCTTTATACGAAACTTGACAATCAGCCAATCACGTAGTTATTTAAGTTTTAAATCCTTTTATTTCTATGTTTCACTCAAAATGCTAGTATAGTAACCAGTCTAAAACAAAGAAATACTCCAGAACAATCAATGCATTCACTTCGTTCCAAGCCATGTTCACCATTGCAAAAAAGAAAAAAAGAAAAATATAGCAAATGGGGCATTGAGATGGTACCTTTCTTATGAGCTTCTAAGCATTGCCTTTTGACATGGGGGACTGCAAAAAGGAAATGGGAGTGCACGCTTGCTGGGAAAGGGAGAGAGCAGAGATATTGGGGATGAGGATTTTGTGTTCAATGTCAATGTTCCAAGCACTTTCTCTCCAAACCCACTCTCCAACTCAACTAGGAAAGGGTCTTCAGCCCCAAAATCGCCCAAGAACTTGTTACCCACAGCACGCGTGGCAAGTGTTTAATGAAGTGATATAACTTCACATGGAAAGCAATGATCTGAGTAATCTAAGGGTTAGGGATTTCAAAATCTGAATCAATGAATCAACAAATGAAAGAGCACTTGAAAAAGAAAGAAAGGAAGGAGGAAAAGGAGTGGCATTGACAACCTTCTTGTCCTTCTTGGTGGCGGCAGAGGGAATGCACAATGCAGGGGGTGTTGTTCTTAGAGGATTGGCTAATCTCACGGGGATGAATTGGGGGATTGAAGGTTTTTGTTTTTTTGTTAAAGAATGGTATATTTGTTTTTGTTTTTGTTTTTATTAGTGGGAACGTGACATATCAATTTTTGATTCCCTCTAAAACTTCTTTTCACTAAATAATTGGTGGAAACCCGAAATTGTAGCATGAGTTCTATGGAGTATGTTTTTATCAATTTCTGTTAGTCGACATTTAAAAAAAAAGTAGAAACCAACTAACACAAATTGAATATTGAATATAATAATATATACATAAATATATAAAATATAATTAAAATTTCTACTTATTATTTATAATTCAAATTTAATATAAAAATAAATAGTTAATAAATTTAATATATTTAAAATATATCTACTATACACAAATATATAAACATAAGTAAAAATTCGATATATTATATACAATTCTAATTTATATTAAATACTATTTATTATAATAGTTTCTGTTATGAATATTCATGATATGAATATGAAATTTTATATGCAAAGATATATGAAAGTAAATGATGAAGTATATGTATGAGTGCATTTAACATATCTATGCATGATTATGTATGAGAATGAAAGAATATGAACATATTAAATGTGGATCCCTTCACCTGAAGGCAGTTATGAGATCCATCCTTGTGAAGGCAGTTAAATAAGATAAGATTGAGTCTCTTTACTTGGAGGCAGTTAATTGGGTCCCTCCATGTGAAGGCAGTATAAAACTATGAGATCTCTCTACCTTGAAGGCATGTGGTCAGATGAGATCCCTCCAAGGTGGAGTTGACTAGTAAGATTGAAGGTGGCCGAAGGTTGCTGCCAGACAAGGTCCGATTAAGTGACAGTAACAACTCCTAGGTGAGGTATTATGACTTAAGCATAGTATCATACTTGGGAGGATGTTACAATAGAATATATGGATATTATAAATTACACTCGTATTCATTGTTTGATGCAAACAACATATTGTGTAAGATTATTTAAAATAAATTGCTTTATATATTATATATTATTAAAACACAAAGTAATTACTGTTTAAAAAATAAAAAATTATACAAAGAATTTTAAATAAATACTTTAATTAAAAATTTATTAATACATATTTTAAAATAAACAATAATAAATATATAAATATATAGAACAATTAATATAAAATATACACAAAAATAATAATTAATTCTTGAAAATAAATAACACGTAAAAAGAAGTATTGAAAATAACTAATATACAATAAATAAAATGAAGTAATAAGTAATATTTAATATAAAATATAATTTTATATAATAAACATAAAAAAAATTCACTTCATAAAAAAGTGCAATTGTTTGACTAATTAGAGACGAATTTAGAGACGGAATATTTAGAGACGGACTCTAAGTCCGTCGCTAAAAATCATTGACTTCATAGAACTAATTAGAGACGAATTTAGAGATGGAAAATTTAGAGACGGATACCAAATCCGTCGCTAAAAATATGTTGCCTTTATGCTAAACTAATTAGAGACGGATTTAGAGACGGCATATTTAGAGACAGACCCCAAGTCCGTTGCTAAAAATAATTGACTTCACATAAGCAATTATTTGACTAATTAGAGACGGATTTAGAGATGGAAAATTTAGAAACGGATAGTAAATCCATCACTAAAAGATATTGACTTTATATTTGACTAATTAGAGACGGATTTAGAGACGAAATATTTAGAGACGGACTATTAGTCCGTCGCTAAAAATCATAGATTTCACATAAACATTTATTTGACTAATTAGAGACGAATTTAGAGACGAAAAATTTAGAGACGGATAATCAATCCGTTGCTAAAATAACATTGACTTAATGTTCGAATGATTAGAGACGGATTTAGAGACGGAACATTTAGAGACAGAAAGTTTCCATCACTAATTCCGTCACTAAATCACTTTGGCTTTTTATATGATCCTTTAGAGACGGATTTAGAGACGGAATATTTTAGAGATGGAATAATTTTGTCACTGATTCCGTCTCTAAATCTTCAATATAATACTTGGTCTCTAATTTGCACATTTCGTCTCTAATTCCGTCTCTATTAGAGACGGAATTATTTTCGTCTCAAAATTCCGTTGCTAAATCAGATTTTTCTAGTAGTGAATGTGCAACTTAATAATCTCTATATAAATGTGTGGAGTTAGCTTTAAAAAATAGAGTTTTTTCTTCTTCTACAATGAATTTTCACCTTTAAATATTTTCATAAGACCCACTTGTTGGTACAAAATTTAGAGATTTTATGATATAGATAACTAATGGAGGAAGAAAATCTTTGGAGTATGGAAGAATGACTCTATTGCTGCTAAGTTGTTGACTCTCTTTTAAAAAAAAAAAAATTAAACAGTATTTTTTTAAAAAAAATTTTTACAACAAAAGTTTTTCACTTAAGACGTTATTTAATAAATGTTGTCAAATTTTCCAGATCCATCTGATTTCAGGTGTGATAATTGAGATCACAAAGAAAGTGTACAATCGGTAGCCAATTAGCCAAAAACAGGTAAGGAGAAAATTTAAGTCAGCAAAGCCAACTAGCCAAGTATGCTCCATTCTGTTTTCTGATGCTTATCTATGTTATATAAAAAAACCATTTTGTGACTAACCCTGTTCTTTTGAAGAACCAAAGATAATAATTAAAAAAAAAATAGCAGAAGTAGCCAAGAAGCACAAGTCAATCATATAAAGGAAGCTAGTAGTTTGATACTGACGATTGACAATTAACCAAAAAAAATTGCACGAACTCTGAGGTAGAGCGTACGTTCAACTTCCGACGGAATCTCATGTACCTCAAAAGAAGTATTACCAGCAGCCAGAGGGCGCACAGATTTTACTACTGAAACCAACCCTTCTTCTAAACTCATTTTTGAGCATTACCTAATTTTATTATTGAAATCAAGTATCATTGGTTGAACAATTAATTAATCTCATATAACATTTGAAGAGGCTATCCTATTGCAAAGTCAGCTTTTAGCAAATTGTCAAAATAAATAAATAAAACTCTGAGGTAGAGCTTACGTTCAAATTCCAACGGAATCTCATGTATCTCAAAAGAAGTATTACCAGCAGGCAGAGGGCACACAGATTTTATTACTGAAACCAACCCTTCTAAACTCATTTTTGAGCATTACCTAATTTTATTATTGAAATCAAGTTTCATTGGCTGAAAATTAATTAATCTCGTATAACAATTTGAAAAGGCTATCCTATTGCAAAGTCAGCTTTTAGCAAATTGTCAAAATAAATAAATAAATAAATAAATAAATTCTATCTTGCTACAAACAGTCTAATTTTGCAATAATACAGAAAGACAGAAGAAATGTTGTTAGGAGTTAGTAAACGCTCAGTTATCGTAAGACAGTTGATGCACAAAACCAACTCGGTCATTTTCAAATGGTTATCAGGAAAGCAAAATGTTCAAAGTCGAAAATGGCCGGCTTAAACAAAACTTATTTTCCCTTATCCCTAATGCGCGAACGTTGAATCTGATCATATGGAGGCTATGGAGAACCTGCCATGACCTCCTAAAAAAATTATTAAATTGGATGCACCGATAAAGCTTTTGCAATTTGCAGCTAGTAATATAGGGAACCTGCTGAATGGTATGTGACGGTGTGCACTTCACAATAGGCCATCAAGTGGGGGAGACCAGACTTAATCTCCTCTTTGTAACAGTTGAAATCCTGGGATGACATGGGCAAAGTGTCACTAAAGTGATAAGGCTTATGAAATTGGTATTAAACTACTTATGGTTGCACTTTTGGCCTCTTTCTTTAATTCTTAAGAATAAGTCAAGAAATCAAAATGACGAAGGAAAAATAAAGAACAATAATCGATTTCTTTTGGTACTGTTTTTGTTTGGTCTGATTAAAACTTCTGTTCATTTGTCTCATATCGAACCACTAGGAGGCCATATAAAGATAATTAAATAGCCTTTCCTTATCTTAGACTAACCGCGATATGGTTAAAAACGATAACGGGGCCCTCATTGTTCGGTGTATAAAAAAGCCCTTTGATTTGTTATATGGCATATATAATTTCAATAATGGGAAAAGTTCATCCCCAAGCTCTGCACTCCTCTGCTACTTGCAACTTCACTTCCGAACAAGAGACTTTCACCCTGTGGATGAAATCTCTGGTACTGAATGGAAAGGGCTGCACTGTATTTGACTCGAATGGCCAAATTGTGTACCGGGTTGATAACTACAGCCACAAGTGCATAGATGAAGTTCATCTCATGGATCAAGAAGGAAATACCTTATTTAGTATACTGAGAAAGGTAAACAATTTCTACAAATATATGAGGAAGTTTCCAACAGGAAGGAGTTTTTCAGAGAAAAAACAAACTCATATTTATTATGTGATTTTTCATTGTTACAGCAATATAGCCTGTTCAGGTTTTGGGAGGGCTACAGATCCCCTGCCACAAGCAATGACCAGAGAGGACCTAGCTTTCGAGTTTATGAAACTTATAGGATCTCTAGAGGGGTTTCTACATATAAAGTTAAACTTGGACTGGACAAAAATCAACCATACTCTTATAAAATACAAAGCAGCACTAGCAAGGCAGCTTGCAACATATATGACCAGTTTGGAGTGCTAGTTGCAGAGGTAACTTTATATCTTATAACCCCTTGTTAACAAAGCTATAGCTGGATAAACATTTCTTGTATAACATCTTTATGCTTTCCATAAGCAGTTAAAGAGAAAGAAATCAAGTTGTGGAGTTGATTTAGGAGATGATGTATTGACAATGGTAGTGGAGCCAAATATAGACCTCTCTCTGATCGTGGGGCTTCTTGTAGCTTACAGCCTCATCAAATGTAAAATGTAAGTATTTTGGAGGCAACGAAGTGCTCAACATGCTATTCAACCAGGCTTTCTAAGTTGGCCATTCACTAAAAGTGAGAGAGATATAGATGATGTACTATTGGACAAGCACCAAATCTGCAGCTTAAATTAAATCAGTTTCAAGAAGTCATGGTTTTGGAATAAGCAGTGTTGACTACCATCTCAAAATGATAGAAGGGTGTTTGTCCAGCTAGAGAAGTTGTTTGGCGGCCAGTCTTCCAGTTGCAGGTTTGCTTTGTTTAGTGAGGTCATGTGGCTATAATTGTACTCTTTTTCCTTTTTTGGCCATAACATGTGGTTCTACTTTATTTATCCGGTTTTGTATTGTGTATGTCCGGTTTTGAATGATTGGTGGTATCTTTGTAGTACTTAATAGTCCGTACTACTATAGTCATCAATCCTGGCGCCTCTTCTTCATTTATTCTGGTAGGAAGGAAAAATTGAAGACAACACAATGATCATTCGGAGTAGGAAAAGCCGAATATCCTATACCAAAATGTCTAGTAAACAGAACTTTGAAAGTGTTCTTTTTCTTTTAATAATCGGACATGAAGATTTGATACTGCACGTTACACAATAAAGCAAAGGGTAAATTGTTGCTTAAAAACAGAAAGGATAAATTACACCCGTAAACAAATGGGGCTTTTTCACATAAATAAATGAAAAAAAATAATTAAATACGAAAATGTCCTCTTTCATCTTTTTTTTTCGAAAATGTCCTGATTTGGGTTTCTATGTAAATCGTGTGCGCTAGAACGATTTATAATCAACAAATCATATGCCTTTACACGATTTATAGGCCAAAACTATCAATCGAAATCGTGGGAGGTGCCACGATTTACAGAACCAATTGAACTGAAATCGTGCCAGGATGACACGATTTCTATTCAATTGGATCCCACAGAAATCGTGGCACTCTCCTACGATTTGTCTTTTCCCTATAAAAAGCGAAATCGTGTGAGGACTGTTCATTCGTTCAGAAATCGTGGGAGAGCCATTTGCAAAGAAATCGTGGGAGGTGAGCGAAGGAGAGAGAAAAAGGGGAATTTCTGCAGAAATGGCACAAAATAATTCTGTAGGTTAGATGAAGTTTCACATATTTACAAGATCTGCATGAAAAGGTACTTGTTTACATATTTATATTTTAATTTAGTTATATTCAATATTAATAATTATTTATTTTTTTATTTTAGTTTAGATTAGTATAAAAAATATTTGGTTAGTTTAGTTTAGGGTTACGATTAGTTTAGATTAGTGAAAAAAAAAATTAGTTAGCTTAGTTTAGTTTTGGTTAGTTTAGTAAAGTAATCATTTGTTATATAAAATATTTATATGTTAATCAAAACTTTAGTTTATAGATTAATTTTAATCTTTTTTAGTTTAATATTATTTTATTTTTTATTGATATTACAAGGAAAATAAATGTAAGTTAATTTAAATTTTATAAATTTTAATTAAGATTATTATTTTAAGGTTTAGTTTAAAATATTTAAGTTAATTATTGATAATTTTGTTGTTATTATATTATAAAGTTTAATTTTAATATTTATTTGATTTATTATATAGTGTTAGTGTTATGAAGTTTAATTTAATTAATATATTTTTAATAAATATAGTTTACTGCCTTTAGTTTGATATAATTTAATTTAGGTTTGTTTGAGTCTTTGAATACGAATGATATTATGTTCATGCTTTTACAGCCATCTCGAGTGTTGACCGCTAGGCGTCGCCGCATACCTGCTCCACATCCTCTTATGGAGCCATACTTGAGGCAGGCAGGCAGGCTTACGATATGCAGCTCAGGTCCCATATTATGAGCACGATAACGCACTGATAAGCGCATTTGTGGAGCACTGGCGACCGGAGACCCACACGTTCCATCTTCCATACGGAGAGTGCACCATCACATTAGAGGATGTTGCCTATCAGTTAAGGTCATGTTGATGGATGACGGTTAAGCGGATGCACTGGATCGTGGGGCAAATATCATGGCAGAGATATATGGACCATATGTTATGATTTATTTGGCACAGTGCCAAGTTTAGATGAGCGAGATGGATATTCAGTGTTTCTGTCTTGGTTTAGTACCACATTTCGTGATTTGCAGGCAGATGCACCTGCGGAGACAGTTATACGTCACACTCGGCGTATATTATAATGATGTTTGGGGGTTTTTTAATGGCGGATAAGTCAGGGTCCAGAGTTCATTTGAGGTAGCTGCCACTATTGCACAACTTTGAGTATTTTGGGAGCTTTAGCTGGGGGTCTGCAGTGCTTGCGACTCTATATCGCAATCTTTGTCGTGCTACCAATATGAGAGTGAGCGATATTTCTGGGTGCTTGGCCCTTTTACAGTCATGGATTTGGTTCAGAATCTTACCATTGAGACCTCCTCCAGCTGAGCTCACTTTTCCACTTGCTGCGAGGTACAGTTATGAAAAAATAAATTAATTTTATATTTTTTTACCTTTCATATTTGAATATTATTAAGATTATTGCTTTAATTTATTTCAGGTGGAGGGATTATCGTTGTAGCTCTGACAACCACAAGAGACGGTTCTTTGGCATTACGAGACAACAGCGATTTGACCATCACCGGGGTAAGAAGCATTCAGTTACCTTACTTATATGTTACTTTTGAATTTGTTACTTTTAGATTGATTGAATTGTTGTTAAATATTGCAGTTTAGGTGGACTCCGTACCAAGACCTAGATGTAGCCCAGATCACACCAGACCTTATTTTTCGGGATTCCCCTCTTTGGCCATCAGTCACAGCCTTGATATGCTTCATTATGATTGAGTTCCAACAGCCGGATCGTGTTATCCGACAGTTTGGAGGACAGCAGCCTATACTAGTTGAGCCGCTGAACCTTGATAGTGTTCACGGCAAGGATGCTCATGGGGCAGATCATTGGTGGCCTGACCAGTACAGGGCATATCATGATTTTTGGGATACACGAGCGAACTAGGTAGTTCGATTTCAGGCCTCTTCCGACGATCGTCCATCAGCTGAGTACATGAGATGGTACTCGAGTGTTGCGCGAAGGTTTTTATGTTCAGATCAAGTCCTTCGTGATCCTCGATCGGCCCAGATGCCTCGTGATATTCCTGAGCACGTTCCACCAGTGCCTGTTGTGGCCCTTCCAGCTCATGCTCCAGATCGCCGCCGACGGGAGCGTCATTTAAGCGTCGGGACACGTGCTAGGCGTCGCAGAGATGACGACGACGATGATGATGATTATGCAGATCCTTGCCAGTTTGGTGATGATGATGATGATCAGCATCATAGGCACTATGACTCTTTTGCTAGCCGTCCGAATTTGCAGCCCATGCCTGAGTACGATACATCCAGCCAGGCACATTTGACGGCCACCATGATGGGGGTTTCTAGTTCGCAGACGATGGGGGGTCCTAGTCAGCAGTATATGGTTGGGCCTAGCTCCTAGTTGCTATCCAGTCCTGGGCAGCAATTCAGTCCCGGTGTAGGTGCGATGTGTGCTGAGCTTGAGGCTTTCCTATATGCTTCGACGGGTACACCTACTCAAGATGAGACAGTGCCATCAGAGGTGTATAGGCCATCGTTGGATGACATTGATCTAAATGTGAACCCATTTACACCAGTGCCTTCTTATCAGGGCTCGTATGGATTTGATTTACTTGGCGAGACTCCGTCATCAGCATTCACAGTTGGTCAGATTGACCAGGAGACTCAGCAGGTTCAACACAAAGAGCCGGCGCAGGACCAGGAGTAGCAGGGAGAGCTTGAGATAGGGCCACAGCCGGAGCACGATCATGGGAGGGGTCGGCCTATGCGGGAGATTCATCCTCGTCAGTGCCACACAGGTTGTCATTTACCAGCCCCACGACAAGATAGAGGAGACTAGATGTCCGTATATGATGTACATAACGTTGACTTGCATATGGATATTTTGTATTTTAAACCCATGTATATAATTATTTTCTACTTATTTAGATTCTAATATTTTGTTTATGGCGGATGAATATTCCACTTATATATAAAATATGCAAAAAAGTAACAAATTCTAATTGGATATAGTCTAAGTGCATATTTATATTAAAAAACACACAATTGAAATTACATTACCTAAGCATTTGGAAAATTAACAACAGTTGAATAACAAACCAAAATCAACAATACGAAACTAAAAAAATAATATACAATAGCTGGAAATTAATTGCCTTCACTAGATTGGCTGGAGGATGAAGAAGGCTGAGTAGGGCATCTTCGTCTTGTATGACCTTCTTGTCTACACAAGCCACACCGTTTTGGTTGTCCGGATTCGACAGCATCCATTTCATTACGGATTCTAGTTGAAACTGGACGACCTTTATCTGCTCGTCTTAGTTGTGGATTTGGACGTATTCGAGATCCACTGTACTCAGGCCAATAAGCTGCATTTGCAATAGCTAAGAATTCCATTCTGTATACATTAAATACAGTATGCATGCGATAAACATCATCAACAAAGGAGCCCCAATCAAGATGTGCATATGCACACGCAGCAAGTACATGGCGATAAGGGTAATGAAGTGCCTGAAAATACCCACAATCACACCAACGATCAAAAAGCCTCACCCTATAACTTCCTTGACTGTAATTCCCTATTCGTGCATGCTCCTCCACCACAAAAGACTCATTTGCCCGAGAGAATGCAGAAACAGTCATGGAGCCTATTTCTTGCCTGTTGATTTCAATTGCTCGCAACGAGGCTTGTGAAAACACTTGTCCGCTTGCAAGCTGAGCCTCCGCTGCCTTCCCTTTCTTCACAAACAATGCTGCAAGACGGAAATAGGTAGACTTCACCAAAGCTGTAATTGGAAGATTGCGTGTGCCTTTAAGAACAGCATTAATGCACTCTGACAAATTCGTTGTCATATGTCCAAACCTTCGGCCCTCATCAGCATGTTGTGCCCACTTTTTAATGGGAATTCTGTCTATCCAATCACACATAGCTGGATTCTCATCTCTCAACAAGCCACGATAATAAACATGCTCTCGGCGGGTCTTTGAATAGGCCGCATTCATCAGAGCTCGCTTTGCATCTTTGCTCTTGAAAGCTAGAGCAAAGTTTGAAACGATGTGCCGTATACAATATGCATGATGGGCTCGTGGAGAATGCCACCCACTGTCATCAGCATTTAAAGCAGCTTTGATAGCACCATGCCTATCAGAAATAATGAGAATACCCTCCTGCGGAGTCACATGCTGCCGAAGATTATTCAAGAAGAATGACCATGCTTCTCTTGTCTCCCCCTCAACCACGGCAAATGCAATTGGCAGAATATTAGAGTTACCATCTTAAGCAATTGCTATTAATAGTGTTCCACCATACTTTCCATACAAGTGCATACCATCAACTGTAATCAGCGGCTTGCAGTATTTAAATGCTTCAATGCAAGGAACAAATGTCCAGAATAAACGATGAAATATTATACAGCCATGATCAACAAAATTTCCTATATTGTATGGCTGAGTCACCAATTGAATAATTGTACCTGGATTAAATGCCTGCAACCCTTGTAGCCATTTCGAAAGTTCATTATAAGACTCTTCCCAATCACGAAAAATCTTACCAATGGCCTTCTGCTTGGCGAGCCAAACCTTCCTATACGAAGTTTTGAATCCATACTTTGCCTCCACTGACCCTTGCAAAACTTTAATAGAAATTGTTGGATCAGCTGGCACCATGGAGAATATGTTGGCACATATAACATTAGTATCTAACTTAGAATGGTCCTGTGAAAGCGATGCAGACAAACACGTGTGTGGTCCATTGTACTTCCGAATTTCCCACACTCCTTTTTTCTGGCGATAAGTCACACGTATGCTCCAACTGCATTCATTTCCAAACTGCTTGTATTTGCCATGATATTTTATATGATCAGATTCTAGGACCTTGTACTCAACTGATCTTCGAATACTGTAAATTTTAACAGCAAACAATACAGCCTCTTTATTAGGAAACTGTTACCCAATTTCCAACTCATTTTCTCCCGCCTCACCCAAAATATCACTACTATCTACCATGCCTCCAATTCCTAAAGCTGGACTCTCATGCATGACTTCTAAATTTAAAGAATCATAATGAGACACATGTGCATATGATTGAGAATGAGAATGGGAACCAAATCGAGATTGGCTGCTCCGTGGTTGGCTCTGAGTCGCAGGCACTGCCTCCCCATCCTCGCCACTATCGCTATCATCTGGTATTACATCTGGCTCATCTTCTTCATCTCCATTATCAACAATAAAGTCATAACCTGCAATAGGACTATGCTGCGAAAGTGGTGCTGCTATCTCCATTGCAAGCTGTGCAAAACTTGGCCCACCCATCAAATCATCCGCATCTTCTACATTAACATTTTGGATCTGCACAGGTCTTTGCGATGCCATTGCAAATGTAGGTGAACGTTCGGCCAGTGACAATGCAACATATGCTGGATCGGGAGCAGATCCTCCGGAGCTTAAAGCTGAGTCTTGTAAAACAATGAATAGCTCCATAATACGAATCTCCGGAAATTGAGCACGGCAATCAAACATCACTCCGATATCTTCATCACAGCTGATCTCAAGACTGTTGTACCGAATCAGATCTTTTCCAACTGCTATAGGTAACCTGTATACCATTTGAGTTATATACTTGTTATTTTGTTGGCGCAACTTCTGCAATATTTTGCTCTGCAGCTCCAATAAAGTAATAGAAGGATGAATATTCAGACAAACTGAGTTTGAACTGCAAAATGTTACTCCCTCATTTGTATTTATGATTTCACCATTATGATGAATAAGAATGTAAAATTTCTCCATGTATCACTCAAATTTTGGGGAGAAGACGTATTCTTCTTGCTGGAAAAATAATTGGATGGGTTGAAAATGACATTGGACGGTGGAAGTTGGGTATATGTGGTGGGGGGATTTGTACGAAAATCGTGTAAGTCTCACACGATTTACATAGATCAACCAGAAATCGTGGGAGGCTGCCACGATTTCTGTTCAATTATAAATCGTTCTAGCCTCACACGATTTACATAGAAACCCAAATCAGGACATTTTCGAAAAAAAAAATGAAAGAGGACATTTTCGTATTTAATTATTTTTTTTCATTTATTTATGTGAAAAAGCCAACAAATGGTGGCACCCAATACACGCTTCGTCTGGCTCTGGCTCTCATCTTCCGCACCGCTTTCTTATCACAATGCTTCCAATTATAGTCCTTTCACTTATGGAGCTTCATTCCACTTATTAGGATCATGGCCAATGCTCCATAAGTTAGGATTAAACATTTAAACCCAAATATCAATTAATTACCATTTTTAAAATGCTTAGCCCAAGCTAACTCCGATAACACTTGTAGGAATAACTTCATTTACATCAGAATTTAGAGCAACAATATATAGGAATATAAATTAATAATATTGTGTAGCTCTTTGATTTATATTAGCGAAAATGCAATCAATGAATCTTGTTTTGTCCATAGTATAAATATATATTAATCTATTTCTATTTAATAAAGGGGCCATTCTATAATGCACCATCTTTTAAATGGTGCTTCACGCACCTTGCAGATTTAATGGCCAAGATCATCTGGTGTATCCATAAACCAACCAATAGTGATACACTATAGTAACCCCTTTTCCTCTCTCCCTCCTTCACATCCAGCACCGATCGTAGCCACCATCACCCTCTCCGCCGTTTGCTCCGTTATCACTCCCCGGTGTCTTCGCCTGTGCTGCAGCTTCTTCCCCACCGCGCATCGCAGCTACCACCATGACAGGGGGTTTCGTGGCCGCTACCTTCTCCACGAGAAGGAACATCATGGCTACCCCCTCCACCACATTCGAGTTTGCATCGATGACTGCAACTACCGTAGAAGATCCATCGTCAGTCACCACTCGTGAACCATGTGGTCACGCATCTTCTTCGCGTGACTCTTCGTAGCCATCTTCTTCGCTGCCATGGCTTGCGACACTGTTGTCTTCGTCACAGTGGTTGAGATCTGGTGGCACACTTGAGGTCTGACGCAACCATGATAGTAGTAGGAACAATATTGGCCTTAGTGGCAAGATGGCAGTTGGAGTGGAAATCCGTGTTAATTTTTTGTTTTACAGAATCGAAATTTGTCCTAGAAGGGAAAGAGGAGGAAGACGGATGATGAGGTGGTGGGGGTCATGGGTCAAGGTGTTGGGCGGCTAAGTGGTGGCAGCAAGCTCACCGGTGACAGAGGCGGTGTATGGTGGTATGGGTGGTGTTTTCCAATTTTGGGAAATTACTAAAGTGCAATATTATATTTTAGGTGCATGGATAGTCCAATGATTTGGATGCAAAACACCTCCAAAGTGCTTGAAGCACCATGATTAATCAGGTGTGTTAAAGACAAACCCTTAATAAAGACTTAAGTCACCAAGTCCTTATACCACAATCCAATATACTCGCATTGAGCCGAGAATAAATTTTATCATATGAAAATTTTATATGATTTAGTTATTTAAATTTTTATAATTGATTAGGAAGGTGAACTTTAACATAAGTTTCATAAGAGAATTTTATCAATAATAAAAATTTACATATCTATATATGACTAAGTCATATGAAATTTTTACATAAAAATATTTATTCTCCCATTGAATCTAAATTTAATAACATATGCTGAATCTCAAATTCATATTGAATCACATAATAATAATATAAGAAAACATTATATTACCCATTCTATTCGTTTTATAAAACAAAATATCCATCAATCAATAAAAGCCTAAACTCTAATAGTATGACTCGGATAAAAGTTATAAGAGACAAACTTTTAAATAAACCATAATTTAAGACTTTCAAAAGAATAAATTAAACATCATATACATAATACATCTATTGACTATGAGATCATTGGCGGCGATATTTAACATATATTGACAATGAGATTATTGGCAATATGCATTATGGTGTAAGTCTTTACGTAGTTATATGTCATTAGATAATTATATATGTGATATAATTAGAAAGTAACTGTGCAAAAATAAGATGAATTTTATTTTAATTAAATAATAAAATATAAATATAAGTGTAATTGCAACATTATTACTCTTAAATTGCATGAAATCATGGCCTATGAAAACCTTCGAAAATCATTGCACCCTTTTTTTCCAACTGAAGGGTATTTTTTTTTTCCTATTAAAATCTAACTATTTTAATTTAAATTGAGTTAATTTATTATAAAAATAAAATACTCATTTCTGTTTCTGAATGGTAAATGGAGTTCATTTCCGTTTTTTTTTTTATTTTTTCAAACAAAAGGTGCCATGAGAGATAGATGTTAATTCAACATAGTTCGTAAAGATGTAAGCTCGTAATTCGAGGATATTTGTAATAAAATATTAATTTTGATGTATTATTACTCTGTAGTTTAATTATATATGCCATTATTTATAAGGCTAATAAGTGTGTTAGTTAAATAATTTTATTAACATGTTAATATATGATTAAATGTATGTATGAAATATTTTTATATCGACAATGAACAATGAGATGTTAAACGCCGTCTTTCTAAAAGCGGAGAGAGAAATATTATCGCGTTCCCTGTTCAATGCTCCTAACTCTTAATCCTAATCTTAAAACCCTAATTTTGCAAGAATCAGAATCTTTCAAGATTTTCCGAAAAACTCGTTCTTTCTATGCCGTACAGTATACCATAAAGCTATCGTATGTATGTTCGTTTTTTGTTGTGGTTGTTTGGAAATTGGAACGAGAATCTTGTTGGGGATAAAGTATAAGATTCAGAGAAAGGAGAGGCATAAACATTATAATATAATAAATGTGGTGGAGATCGGCATCATTCATCCTGGACAGGCAGCAGAACGACGCCGCCTTGAGGCCCGACTCGTCCTCGTCCGTCACTCCTCCTCCGCCAACCGAATCCTCAATGTCAATGGGACTGGGCGCTGATAACACTGGCGCCATCCACAACCCTAACATTTCCGCCTACTACCAGACCAGGGCGGCCCACCACGCCGTCGTCACCAGCGACTGGCTGGCCCAGGCCCAGGCGGCCGCCGCCGCCACCACCATTGCCCACGACCCTTCTTACTCCATAACTGATCCTGACAAGCCCTTCAGTGTCATCGAGGAGTTCAACAACTGGCGCAGGCAGCCCGATTTGGCGGAGGCCGTCGCCGCCATTCGCGCCTTGGCCGCCGTCATCAGGTCCAGCCAGGCTACCACCATGATGCAGCTCGAAATCGAGCTCAAGAAGGCCTCCGACTCTCTCAAAGTATACAACTCTCTCTTTTTTGCTGCTGCTATTATTATTATTATTATTATTATTATTAGGTTGATTTCTATGTGCATGTGCATTTAGAATTGTTGAATTCGTGATTCATTGATAATTTGAGTGCGGTTTACAGTCGTGGGATACAACCTCTATCTCTTTGACTGCGGGGTGCGATCTGTTTATGCGGTATGTGACGAGGACTTCTGCTTTAGAGTATGAAGACTTTAATTCAGCTAAATCTCGCCTAATTGAACGCGCCGAGAAGTTTGGGGAAATCTCCTACAAGGTAATGCAACTTATCAATCACTTGGATCCTCTCTCCCTGCTGCCTTTTAATTTCAATGACTCACACCAGTGCATGAACTTATCTCTTCTGCAGGCCAGGAAAATTATTGCAATGTTGAGTCAAGATTTTATATTTGATGGCTGTACAATTTTGGTTCATGGTTTTTCCAGAGTTGTCTTTGAAGTTCTAAAACTGGCAGCACAAAATAAAAAACTATTTAGAGTCTTCTGCACAGGTTTTTGCCCTCTCACTGCCTGTCTTACATTAATTATTATATACATATACACATTGATATATGTATCGAATTTACTTCCAAATCACAAGCCAGGACCTTGTCATTTGTTAACTGAAATAAATTTCATGGTCGTTGAGCTATTAATTTGAAAGCATTAGCAGAAACCATCAAAGACGACCTTGCGCTCAAAGGTTCTACTGATTATTTGGTTTTTGATAGTCCAATATCATTGATTGATCAACATAAACATCACCACTTAGTGGGATATAGCTTGGTCCTTGATATTGCCCCCAAAAGTTTGGTTTCAATTTTTTTTTTTTTTTTTTTTTTTGTTCAACAGAATTTCCCTTGATTAATGCAATTTTAAACTTTTATGTGAAGTCTGTATCTTTAGCATGTTAGCTTTTAGCAATTTGTGATCTGAACTTCAAACCTTCTGTGCTTCAAATTGCAGAGGGAAGACCAGATCGAACAGGATTACGGTTGTCCAATGAGCTGGCAAAGCTTGATGTTCCTGTGAAACTTCTAATAGACTCTGCAGTTGCATATACTATGGATGAGGTGGACATGGTTTTTGTGGGTGCAGATGGAGTTGTTGAAAGTGGGGGCATAATTAACATGATGGGGACATACCAAATTGCATTGGTTGCTCATAGTATGAATAAGCCAGTTTATGTTGCAGCTGAAAGCTACAAGGTATATTTGCAACCTAAAGAAATTTTATTCTAGAATATCAGAAGTTATTTTAGCCCGCACAAATCCTTTTTCATAAGCGTTACATTAATTAGGAATGGCATTATCTTTTGATGTTTACATGTCTCGTTTGTGTTGCCCTGCAGTTTGCTCGTCTTTACCCTCTTGACCAAAAGGATTTGGCTCCTGCTTTACGCCCTATTGATTTCGGCGTACCCATTCCATGCAAGGTTGAAGTTGAAAGGTCTGCCCGGGATTACACTCCTCCTCAATATCTGACTTTGCTTTTCACAGATTTAGGTGTTCTTACTCCATCTGTTGTTAGTGATGAGTTGATCCAGCTATACTTATAGTCACCCATGTATGATTTTTTAACTATTCTTTGAGAATGTTGGCCTCAATTCAAGAATATATATTGTCTGATGGAACGATTTTGCAACAAGTAACACAAGTGCATCTCTTAATTAACTAGGTATAGTGTTTGTTATGAGGCATTATATGCAGCACGTTATTAGTTAAATTTTTTTGATTGAATTTCATCAAAGCATAGCGTAACTCTTGCTAGTGCGAGAAGTAGAACTGCATGTCCTTTTGGTTTTCATAATCACCAAGAATTCAACGTTCAAAATTCATATGTGTTGTGGACATTAAACACTTAGCTGTGGTGGAACGTTCCCATGGTATGCATCAGTGGTTTGCTGACCTTTATATCGTGATCCGAGAATTATGAATACATTCTGATTTAATATTAAATTCAACTAGACGAAGGATACTCTCGCAAACTTTTTCTTCATACGCTCCACAAATTTTTTGTTTCAACCAATTTTTATTTGTTTCTCTTCGTACAATTTTCTTCTCTCTTTTATGGTGGCTGCGTTTATACTGTGAGGTATGTGTGCTGAGTTTTGCCAGTGTAACTAACATTTCTGATTCAATTAATATCTATCTGGCCCAACCTCACCAGCATAAGAAACTTGACGAAGATATTTATGTTGGTGAACGTTCAAGCTTCGAGTATTTAAAGTCCTTGAATTTTATTTTATTTTTTAACGGTACATGATTTTCATGCTTTGCTTTGACGAAACTTCTGCAGGTGGCTTTTTCTTTCGGAAATACTATACATCCAAAATTTTTGACAGAATTTTAATACCAAAATAATGTGATATTATTATTAATTTTTGGATGAATAGATGAGTTCCACCACTTTATATCATCCAACCATTATCATGATTTTTGATAAAAATTTTGGTTACATCTTTCTAACTATATAGCATTGCACTTTTCTTTCCCTGCATTTACAAATCCAATGTCACTAAAATATAGAAGCACAATCCACCAATCCATAATATCAACAACACTTGATACAGGTATAAGCTCTGAACGATTTACGCAAAAAGCCGTAAGCAAAATATCCCCCACCATAAAAGCTCTAGGTGTGCAAGAATGTTATTTCTTTTGATTATTTAAATAAATAGTTATGATGCAGCCATTATTATATATTCTTTTTGCAAATTAATAGAATTCTTTGTAAATATTAAGCCTTCAAGAATTTTTTTAACTGAAAAAACTCGCCATGTATTGCAGAAAAGTCATTAATCGTTAAAAATAATAAAAATATTATTAATTAAATATAATAAAAAAAATTCTATACTCGTTTCTCAGCTTTCTGTAGGTTCTGATGGAAATCTTTGAATTAGAAAAAATAAATATTAAAAATGAAATCAAATAAAAAGAAAAAAATTAATATATCAATATTTTTAGCCTAAATCATCAATATCTATAGTTCATAAAGTCCTAACTAATATGACTCGAGTTTGATAACCTGTTATAAAAATAAAACTCTCTCCACATCATTTTAAAAAATTTAATATAGTAATTTGCTATTGAAATAACTCTAAAAATAAAATTTTATATATATATATATATATATATATCATTACAAGTAATTTAACAAATGTTAGCATCTAAAGACCTTACAAAGTTGCTATAAGGGATCTAATGATAAGGAATTTGAATAATATGCATATATTTAAAGATCTTACCAGAAAAGAAATGTGATTCCGGTCTTCATCTCTAAATATCTATCAGTGAAATTTTTATTTTCATACCTATTTATTGTGTGAAGAAAATTTTTTCAAACTTAAAAACTCCAAATGGACAGTACATGCCAGAATTCTCAAGTACAAGCCAGTAGGTAGGTTAATAGTGAAGGACTTCAGAGCGACTCCAATGAGGGTTTCTAGCATCCCACTTTTTAACACTAGCCCCACTTCATATTGTCCCAATTTTTTGATACCGCTGGAAGGAGGGGAAGTGGGATGGCTTTTTTACATATTTAAAATAAAAAAAGTAATATTTATAGATATCCCTCACTTTAATTTTTTTTACCAGAATGTTCTGTTTGTGAGATAGCGATGAATTCGATCGACGTTGGATCAAATTTATAACTGTTCAAATTTTTTCAAAACACAAAAAATTCAATCCAGAATAGATGGAATTCAATATTATTCGAGTGAATAGTATTAAATTCTACACAATTTGAATCGAATTCAATACTATTCATCCGAGTTTAACACTATTCATCCGGATATTCCATCTTTGCGGTGATTTAGCTAGCAACCCAAGATTAAGCGGGGGAAAAAAAGCTAAGAAATATTTTCATTGCCATTTTATTATATTGTCACCCTTCTTTTTGGCTTAATAAGTCGTCCATGGTTTCAAAGTTTAGGACTGGCAGTTTAGGTTTTAATTTGTCTGGATGACATCGTTGTTAAACTATTTTTATTTTATTTTATTTTTTATGCACAAACTTTTGTATAAAGAAAAAGGTGAAAACAAGTTTTAAGATCCAAAAATTATTAGGTCTTATTTAGTTTGTATTTTCACTTTTTGTTTTTATTTTTTATATTTTCTGTTTTTTCTGTTTCTTGTATTTTATGAAGAAATTTCCTTCGTAAAATCATGAAAACATGAAACATAGAAAAAGAAAAAAAAATCAAACAGTTTCAATTTTTTGCTAATAGTGCATAAAGTAAACTCATTACCCCTATTTTAACTACTTCAAAAAAACTTTACATAATATTTCGTTCTGTATTTATTTATTTATTTATTTTGTCAATGAAATGTGAGGCTAAGTTAAATTTTTTTTAGAGTAAATATTTACTTTAGTTCCTAAAATTGTATATATGAGTTAGTTTGATCCCTAAAATTTAAAAATTATCATTTTAGTGACTAATGTTACAAAATGTGAGTCATATTAGTCCCTAACTCCATTATTGTTACTGTGTTGCCATATTTTCACTAATATGTCACATTAATAAGTTAGATAATGACATCTCACATGGCCTCTAAGATGGCATAGATAAATAATAGGCTTAGTCCATTGAGATAAAATTTCTATTACTATCTCACTTGATTCATGTGACCCTTTTGACCATTTTTAGAAACTTCAATAACTAATTTGAATCTAGTTTTTATTTATGTAACCTCAGAGACCACATGCAATGTCATCATGACACTTAACATGATATATCAACAAAAACATAATAGCACAATAATAAAAATGGAGTGAACAACTAATGTGATTCATATTTTGCAACTCCATAGATTAAAAGATTGATTTTTAAATTTCAGGTACCAAAGTAACTTAAGCATATAATTTCAGAAATTAAAGTGAATATTTATTTATTTTTATTATTATTTGAACTTATATAGATACGTTGGATACTACTAATGGTTGGTATGGAAAAAATTAATGATAAAATAACTTTATCTTAATAATAAGTTGACCTTGTTTTTGGAGGTATGTTGCTATGTACCCAGTTCCAAGTGAAGTCACCACCCACTTGGCTTTCATCATCATAACCCATATGCACTTGAATTCATTGATTTTCTGATATGGGTCTCTGTTTAATTGTTGCTTTACCTTCCTTCTCTGCTAAATAGACTCAAATGTTCCACTTATATATATATATATATATATAGTGTGGACATGCAGATATTAGTTTCATTTGGATTATGTTGCCATATTAGTTTTACTGGCCCAATTGAAAATAAATTAGTTAAAATTTAATCAATTTTTTATTTATGAATTTTTTGAGAAAAAAATGTATCAGATGTATTTATTTGACTGGTAAAATCTAGTCTATAATTAGAAGTTTCAACTTTAAGTCTTGGAAATAGAAAAAATTCTTGTTAGGAGATTCCTATCCTCTTTAGAGACCTTTATCAGGTTGGCTCAAATTAGTTGGATTCCTAATGATATAGTTCAAATACTGTGGTTCTATCGAGACAAAAAAAAAAAAAGAAAAGAAAACTCATCTATAGGGGAGGGATGGGGACGTCTTAATGCGGCTGATTCCAGGGCCAATACAGGGCCCAATTTGTTTTTGGTTGTATACTGAGCCCAGTTTGATGGTGGCTAAGAAAATTAGTGAACCCAGTACTGGGCCAGTTGGCCTGTTAGGCGACCCTTGTTTATTGAAGCAGGGTACCGCATTGTCACGGTTGGCCTCTATTAATTTAGCTGCTTCAAGTAACTGTGATTTGCTCGGATACCTATTTTAAAAATAATAATAATAATAAGAAGAAAGAAGAAAAAGTAACCGTGATTTGTTTGTCTTTTTATAATAAAATATCAAACTCAGTTCTGTGAATTGGCTTGGAGCAAGGAATTTTTTGGCTTGAGATTTAAATTTAATTCAAAACTAATAATAAGTTATTGCATGAATAAACTTTCTTTTACACAGGTCAATAGTTAAAATAATACTAAAAATAATAAATAGCACTATATTTAGTAGGCCTATAATGGAAAATTGAGACAACAACCCACCATGCTTCATATAGGATGTTTTAATTATTATTATTTTTTATTCACAAATAATTTAAATTAAGGGAAAGACTCATCCGAATTTAGAATCAAGCTCTGCGTTCGAGTTTATTAACTGCTTACAAAGTTTTTTAATATGAGAACTTAGAAATTGAATCTAAGTCATGTGATATATGAACGAAAGATCTACCAATCTCTGCTGACTAAAATATTTGAATTATAATTTGTACATTTTAATCCCAATGTACAAAAGGAATGGAGAGCGGTGGATTAAAATAAGGAAAACTTAGCCTTCATATGAGACTCTCCAACAAATTTTCATTTATAAATTTTATCAAAAACATCACAAATTTTTAATATATTTCCTTATGAAGCTTTTTTATTTTTTTTAAAAAATATTTAACTTGGAGCATAATATAGAAGTCTATATTGTAGATATGAAATTAAAAAAGTACGTTTAAACTCTTGAAAAAAGGATTCAAATTCAAATTCTAAGAAAATAATTTTTATTGAAAGATTATATAATTAAGGAGATAAAATTATATAATAAAATAAGTGAAAAAAAAACCCCTGTAAGGCCTTAAAAAAATTCTTCCCCCCAAAAAAAATGGAAAAATGATTTTATTGATATTTTATTTTTCTCATTTTTTTCTTAATTAAATAATTAAAAGTTATTTTATTTATTCTTTCGTTTTTCTACCGCATTAAAACATAGGATACATATATCATATATGTCTCTTTTGTTTGCGTTGGTCAAATTTGTTGACATAAGTTAACACGGGTTGTACAACATCAACATGTGCTCTCGCAAAAGTCTAAAGGCAAATCCCCTTGTCTGTGGTTTTTGGCGGTGAATACGTGCCATGGCAGGAACAGGAGTACTCTTGCCCTTGCACTATTATTATTATTATAGTTTAGGAAACGTTTATGAGGATGCCAACAAAAATTCCCAATTCGAAACAGGAAAGGGAAAGGACAAAGGTCCCAACTGCAATTTCAAGACCACGCCGCTACCCAACACAATGCCACCTCGCCCCACCCTCTGTCTTCCTACTCCCTACTCCTCTACTCTCTCACTCACCTCACAAGTCACACCACGCCACTCAGTAGCATGCCACTGTTACCCCAACCCAAGCACCCACGCCTCTCTCTCTCTCTCTCTCTCTCTCTCTCCTTTAGATTCTCTTCAGAGCTCACTCACTTCTCACCCTAACCGCCGCTTCAATGGCTCCCTCTCCCTCCCTTATTCTCCTCCTGTTCGTCGTTACAGCCGCAACCACAGCAGTTGCGGTCGCTGCTTCTTCTTCCAACCCAGAGAAGACGACCTTCATAGTGCAGGTTCAGCATGAAGCCAAACCTTCCATTTTCCCAACCCACAGGCACTGGTACGAGTCCTCACTCGCATCCATTAACCAAGAAACTGAAAGTGAAAGCAGCAGCAGCAGCAGCCCCAGCCCCACCATCATCCACACTTACAAAACTGTGTTTCACGGCTTCTCAGCAAAGCTCTCACCTTTAGAGGCCCAAAAGCTGCAATCAATGTCCCACGTGATCAACCTCATCCCGGAGCAGGTACGCCACCCCCACACCACGCGCTCGCCGCAGTTCTTGGGCCTCAAGACCGCCGACAGGGCCGGCCTCCTCAAGGAGACCGATTTCGGGTCGGATCTCGTCATCGGAGTCATCGACACCGGCATCTGGCCCGAGAGGCAGAGCTTCAACGACCGCGACCTCGGCTCCGTCCCTCCCAAGTGGAAGGGCCGCTGCGTCGCCGGAAAAGCCTTCCCCGCCACCTCCTGCAACCGCAAGATCATCGGAGCCCGCTACTTCTCCAGCGGCTACGAAGCCACCAACGGCAAGATGAACGAGACATTGGAGTACCGCTCTCCCAGGGACTCTGATGGTCATGGCACTCACACCGCTTCCATCGCCGCCGGCAGGTACGTCTTCCCTGCCTCCACCCTCGGATACGCCAAGGGAATGGCCGCCGGCATGGCTCCCAAGGCTCGCCTCGCCGTCTACAAGGTCTGCTGGAACGGCGGCTGCTTCGACTCCGACATCCTCGCCGCGTTCGACGCCGCCGTCGCCGACGGCGTTGATGTCGTCTCCCTCAGCGTCGGGGGCGTGGTGGTGCCATACTACCTCGACGTCATCGCCGTCGGTGCTTTCGTAGCCTCCGAGGCCGGTGTGTTCGTGTCTGCGTCCGCCGGCAACGGCGGCCCCGGTGGCCTCACTGTCACCAATGTGGCCCCTTGGGTGACCACCGTGGGTGCCGGAACCATAGACAGAGACTTCCCTGCCGACGTCAAGCTTGGGAATGGCAAGATCGTAAGTGGGGTTAGCGTGTATGGTGGGCCGGGTCTAACTCCGGGCCGGCTCTACCCGCTTGTGTATGCTGGCGCCGAAGGGGGTGGGGATGGTTACTCTTCGTCGCTTTGCATGGAGGATTCACTGGATCCTAAGGTTGTGAAGGGAAAGATTGTTGTGTGCGACAGAGGAATAAACTCAAGAGCCGCTAAAGGGGAGGTGGTGAAGAAAGCAGGAGGAGTTGGAATGATATTGGCGAATGGGGTGTTTGACGGTGAAGGCTTGGTAGCGGATTGCCACGTGCTGCCCGCCACCTCCGTGGGTGCCCGCGCCGGCGATGAGATTAGGAAGTACATATTGACGACGTCGCAGTCGCGTTCACGGTCGCTGCCCACGGCCACAATAGTGTTCAAGGGTACTCGGCTTGGGGTTAGGCCAGCCCCTGTGGTGGCATCTTTTTCTGCGAGAGGGCCCAACCCTGAATCCCCTGAGATATTGAAGCCCGATGTGATAGCTCCGGGGTTGAACATTCTCGCTGCTTGGCCTGATAGCGTTGGCCCTTCTGGGGTTGCTTCCGATCTGCGCAGGACTGAGTTCAACATTCTTTCGGGTACTTCAATGGCTTGCCCCCACGTTTCTGGCCTGGCGGCTTTGCTGAAGGCGGCGCACCCCGATTGGAGCCCTGCCGCTATCAGGTCAGCCCTCATGACTACTGCTTACACTGTGGACAACAGGGGAGGCACTATGTTGGATGAGTCCACTGGGAATGTTTCGTCGGTGTTTGATTATGGGGCTGGCCATGTTCATCCCGAGAAGGCCATGAACCCTGGCCTAGTTTATGACATTTCTACTTATGATTATGTGGACTTCCTGTGCAATTCTAATTATACCGCCAAGAATATCCGGGTGGTCACCAGAAAGGGTGCAGATTGCAGCGGGGCGAAGAAGGCGGGCCATGCCGGGAATTTGAATTACCCCTCCTTGTCTGCCGTGTTTCAACAGTACGGGAAGAGCCAGATGTCTACGCACTTCATTAGGAGTGTGACCAATGTTGGGGACCCAACCTCCGTCTACAGAGTCACCATTACACCGCCCGAGGGGACGGTGGTCACCGTGGAGCCACAGACGCTGTCTTTCAGGAGGTTGGGTCAGAAGTTGAACTTCCTTGTCAGGGTGCAAACCAGGGCAATTAAGCTTTCCCCTGGAAGTTCTAGTGTCAAGAGTGGTTCCATTGTTTGGTCTGATGGCAAGCACACTGTCACAAGTCCCTTGGTTGTGACAATGCAGCAACCTCTCTAAAATACTGTTGTTCGAGGTTTGGGTGTATAAATTTTACCCCTTTTTCACCACCTTAGGAACTGTTATAAATTAGTTCTATATGTATGTATAATAGAGAACGCGTTTATGAAGGATTTCCATTTCTAAGAACTGGTGGAGGTTTGATTGTAGTAAACACTATAAACTTACAACCTTCTTGTTGTAAAATTAAGAATGATGTTTGTAGAAAATGAATGGCTATGTTAAGAGGAGGACAAGGACGATGGAAATATCCATATCCATATCCATATCCTTTTTCAACCCTAAACAGAATTTTTTGAACTCTTTAGTAAGTGCTTGTGCACAGAGATGGTAATGTTTTATGTAGTATGGATCTTTGCAGGCCATGTTAACCAGATTGTAAGCCAAAAACTTCTTTACAAGAGTAGACACCGTGACAAAGACAAAAACAACCCAAATTCATGTTATTATATGGTGGGGGTTAGGTGATACACCGATAGCGCATTTCTGCAGACAAGCGTTTTCTCGTATTGTCCATTCAAGTTAAAACATTAAGTAAGGTTACGGGTAATTTTACAAATGTACTTATCTCGAAAGTGTGTCCTTGCATGATTTGGGTTTAGGGTAGCTCATGTAAAAATTTTCACAAAAAGAGATCTATTCCCGTTGCCTTGCACATGTTGCCTCTTAATTGACGGTAAAAATTTACGTAAAATCAAATCATATAAAATTATTACTTAAAGGAACATATCTCCGTGCCCTTGCACATGCAACAGGTCTACCGAGATAGGAGTATATATATATGTGCTACTGTAATATATAGTATATATCGTAGGAATTGTAATTTGCAGGCACGTGGCGAGAAAAGAAGTTGCAGAAATTGGAAGAATAATACTTACGTTAAAATTTAACTTCGTCTAGATAAAAGTTTAACTTACCCTGCAGTTTCTTCTCTTAAAGTAGGAATTAGTTCGAGAGCTCAAACCAAATTAATTAATTACAACACGGGTTCTAGTTGTTGAATTGGTCGAGTGTAAATTTTTTAGCTACCCTACTCCGCTGCTCCTCTTATGAATCCCAAAAAGTTAAAGGTCTGCATGGAAAAGTTTGGTAAATGGTAAGCACATGGGCATGGTACATGGTAAAGTTTTAAGGTGTATAATATCCCTATCTATCATTTAACGCAGTGTAGACACGGTGATAATGACAAACAAGACAAAATTCACATTAATATGCGGGGTTCTTTCGGTTTTTCTTCTAATCTCTTTCTCGTATTATGTGAAATGATAGCTGTTGGGGTTAGGTTAGTGACAGAGCACTTCCGCGGGGAAATATTTTCTCAAAGATGCAATTCTTAATTAGATACAGTTTATTAAATATTTTTAAACAGTTAAATCAATGTGTAAAATATTTTTAATAATAGATATATTTCTATTATAATGCTGCAATTTTATACATATCAAATAATAATTTACATGTCTATATATTAATAAGGTATTGGTCCTAGTGCAAGAGGCTCGGATCTCTTAATTATAAGGTTATGAATTCGATCCAATGATTTATATATATAAAAAAAAATACCGTTTGGAAGGATCCTTTTAGATAATTTATATTTCCATGATAAATTATACCTATCTAAATCTTCTCAAATAGTCCAGTAATGTTCTTATCTGGTTATCTGGAGCCTCGCAAAGAAATCCTTAGACAGTAAAACCATTCAACATTCAAAATAATTATTCAGTTCAAGAGCTAAAATCATTCAACGTTAAATATTAAATGTGTAAAGTTATTTTATTTATATTAAATTTGCACTTCTAAATGATATCACTACGCAAACTCATGACAGATCTACTGAAATGGAAGCAGATAAATATGGGATTGTGAGATGTACACATCGTAGGAGACTTATCGTTTGACAAAAGCAACTGACGGAAAAATGAAATTATAGAAATTTGCAAAAATTATAGTTGTGTACATAAAATTTGAATTTGTAGAGCTTGGTTAATGAACTAATCAGTTTGGTATCTTATAAAAAAATTTAACGTATGCAAAATAAAAGTTTAACTTAGACTAAATAACAGCTAAAGATTTGCAGTTTCAGAGCTAGAACAGTTTTGTTTTTTTTGGACGTGTAGAACTAAATTAATAACATGAGTTCTAGTAGTTTGATGGAATCAGTGAAAGCTTTAGCTCCCTTATCAAAGTATCACGTAAAAGTTTCATGGGGAGTGTTTTCCTTTTTTGTGGACATAGATGGCTCCATTTTTTTTCACCAAAGTATTTCGAACCTTTTTGTTTTTGGGTCAAGAGAATTCCGAATTTCAAATCCCGAAAGTAAGCAGGCGATAATTCTTGAGGGTCACGACCAATATAAATACATATAATTCTTGAGGGCCGTCCATTAAATGGCACATCATGCAGGGCCATCGACAGCCCATTAAAATCGGCCTAACCGTTCTCACCGTCTTTATTCTTGGGAGTTAAGAGTACCTTGACCAAAAAAATGAGGTAAGAGACCAAGACAAAACGAACAACAATTTATGTTACAGGCCCTATTTGACTACTTCAGAAAACTGTTTCTTCGTAACAATCCAAAAGATTACCAATCTGTCGTGGTAGTAAGTATAAGTCAAATATGATCATCTTAAAAAGAAAGGAAAAAAAGAAAAGCAATAACGGAAAAATGACTGTTCTGATGCCGTTAGGTAGCAAAATCGACATCACAAAATTCCATAGCCCAGGATTCCCAGGAAAAAGAAGAAGAAGGGGAATAAGTGAATTGGACTCGGTAAAATCATTACGTGAAAATGAAATGGGCTTGCAGGCCCATAACAACTTCTATTTTCACTTAATACCATGGTCCTTTACTAACCCAAAAATGTCTTTTACGACCAAAAAAATTGCAATGCTCTTTATTAATTAGTTATTACATTTTTCAGCAAAAATGAGATGTTGTTGATGAAAAATTGTTTGGAATGAAAAATATCTCAATTCTATTATCAATTGAATTCAATTGTATTATAAGTTGAATTCTTATGTTTGGAATAAATCAGTAAATTATAAAATTAAATTCAATTATACTATTTGAAATATATATAAAAATGAATTGAATTTTTTATCTTAACTATTTTGTCTTTCATTAATTGTTAGAGAGGAGAAAAAGAGAGAAGATATTAAATATATTAAGGATATTTTTAGTATATTAATTTTTAATATTAAATTTACCATGTTAGAAAAACCTATTTTGATTTAATTTATTTTTAGATATTTTTATAAAATTGTATTCTCTTTAAATTTTAATTTTATATCATTAGCTGGTTCCAAATTAGATAATTTAATTTAATTTAATTTCTTGAATAAATTTAATTCCAAGATTTTGGAAACAATCCATAAAACAAAATATCATTTACATGTCATCGCCTAAAAGTTATGGACGTTAGGAGTGCATCATAAGGGAATGAAAGGTGAGAGAGAGAGAGAGAGAGTTTTCTTTACCTTTATTCATGAGTTTAAAATAAATATTAAAAAAAATTAGTTTATAATATTTTTTATTTTATTTTATATTAAAATAATTAAATATAATAAATATGTTTCATGAGATATGTAAAAATGACATTCTTTTAATAAGAATAATATAGTATTGTATTGTAATTCCATTAAAAACTCTCAATTTGAGAAAAATCATAAAATGAGTGTAATAAAGATTTTGAAGGGTTAATAAAACTCTCAAATGTCTTTCTCTTCCAAAAAAATAAAACTCATGAATAAGTATAAAATCTTCATAGATATTTTTCTTCTTTTTATTTTTTTTTTAAACCAAACTTGTGAACATACCTATTTGAAAAAAATAAAATAAAAACATTGCTATCATGTTTTGATTTCTTTTGAGATGGAATAAAATGAAGTTTCAGAAAATCAGAAAGGAAGAGAGAGAATAAATTTGAGTAGGACTTCTATCTTTTCAATTAAGATTTTCTTTCGGGGGGCCTTATATGTAATGGTTGCAACTAGTGAAGACAACGGTTAATGACGAAATACAAAACTTTACCATGTATTGTTTTTGGTAGAATATCTTGTTTTGTATTAATAAGTTGATTATCATCAAAAAAAATTTTTAAAGTATACTGGAGGAATGAAAAAATGAGAGGCACATGATGAACATATAATTAATACAAATCTTCCGGACAGCGTCTGGGAAGTGATCAAAGTTCCAACACTTGCGGAGAAAGGGAAGCATAGAAAAATATGACTTTGTAAAGTTTTCTACTGAACTATTCAACTTGTCGAATTAATACTCCGATCCTCATTTAAAGTACCAAATACTCTGATGAATGGTACTGGGATCCAAATATTCAATTATGTAGGTGGCTTTCACCTTAATCTAAACCCCAAAGTTGCCCTGCTGCATAATCCACTTAGGATTTGTTTGTGAGTTTTGATTAGATGAAAAATGAGAAAAAAACAAATGGATTTAAAGAATAGTTATGACACTATTATATTTTTCAAACTCCTTATTTTCCTTCTCTTTCTTTCTAAAATCAAAACTTACAAATATATCTTTAGTATATTATTTTCATTATGATTCCAGAAACAGAATCAATTTTAGCAAGCATACTAATCAACGCAAGATAATTGAACCATTCATTACATGCTTGTTATGACCAGGAAATACTTCAATTTTGACTAAGCTTTCAAGATTCCATAAATCCTTTAAAATATGTAACTCCTCTGATTCGTGACCGATCAAACATGTCAGCGTGATCAATTGTCACGTGTTAGGTGTCATTTAGCTTTGAGCAGGAAGTGCCGTAACTGTAAGTAGATCTGTTACTAAGTCAAGACTCAGGAGCCATCTAGAGCCTATGGACTATGGTCAAGCAGACTAAAAATTAACCTCTCCAAACTTGTACGGCACACCCACTGGGGGCCATCACTTTCGTTTACAGCGCGTAAACTTGGACATCATGCCCCAGACTGCTGTACGCGGAACGGGAGAGTGAGAGTGACACACCAACACCAAGGGTTGGACGATACCTTCAGCAGCGTTTACAAGGCAGATTCATGGAGATGTTCACCGCATCTGGTTTAGGGCGAATCCAGACCCAATCAGTCCCCGACTTAGAAGATTTTGGTATAGAGAAGTTCTTAGATGATTTCAAATTCTGTTTTGTTTGATTCACCGTTTTTGATATTTCAATTATTTTATCAAAAATATAGTAAGAGTAGAAAATAATAATGACTCGTAAGATTGATGTGTCGATTAAATGAGTACTTACAAGCATATAAGGATTTTTCTTTTTTAATAATAATTGCAACGCAAAAAACGACCAAAGTATTCATGTGACATGTGATTGGTTTTATTTTTAATTGCTATATTTCTACTAGTAATTGTAATTATATCATTTTATTTTTATATTAAAGGTTTATACAGTTAAAACCCCAAAAAAACTATTTTTGTCATTGAAAAAAATTATAAAAATAAGAATTTTTATTTTTATACAATGTCAATATAAAATTATTTTATTTATCATTCAATCATATATTATCATATTATTAAAAATATTTAGTTCTTAGTTAAATTATTTCAAAAATCATATAAAAAACAATATATAATTAACTAATACTATAAAAATGTTTATACTGATAAATAATTAATTAAAATTAAATTAAAAATGATATAATGTAATAAATTTTTAATTATTAATAAAAATATATCAATTAAAAATATTAAGCAAATAAATAACTTTATTTTTATTTTTGAAATATGTAATAAATTGTTATTATTACTATAATACTTTATTTTTTGAAAAAATAAATTCATTTTTCAAATAGATTTAATTTAAATACACTATCAGTGTAAAAATTTTTTACACAGATATATAATCATATATTATCACATCAGTAAAAATATTTAACATAACCACTCACAACTTAAATGATCATATAAATAGAAGATTTTAATTGAATGATAGTGTAAAAATACACCCTAATTAAACTCTTTTAAAAAATTTAAAACATAAAACAAACCAAACATCGCGTATCTTGATAAAGATATAGTCTCCCATCATTAGAAAAGTCCAATTTGCACAAATAGTCGCTTGCACGTATCGATACCTTTAAACCAGTGCAGCATCAAATTGCACATCAACCATTAGTGCTAATGGGAATCAATGAGTGGTAAAAGAAATATAGATTAATCGAAGTTGCTGTGCTGTGGTGTGATGGACGAATTCATAAACTACAAAAGAATATAAGAATTTGGTGATAACTGGTCGTGTGATTACTAGTGAGTTTTATTAAATATCCAATATTTGCCATTCGCAATTGAATACAACTTGCAATTCTTCTTTCTTTCTCTTTTTATTTTATCGTTATAAATTAATTTACTTGCTTTTGCTTAATTTCTTGTTGAATTCAAGTGGAAAGAAAAGAGAGAGAGAGAGAGAGAGAAGGGGGGGGGACTGTTCAAATAATCTATTCATAAGCCAGTAGCGGTTGAACCCTCATTTTATTCTAAGCAACAAGCAAGGGATAACAAGTATTATTCTGTAACTGTCAAATAATCTATATGTACTTTTACATATAAATCTTATTCATAAAATTTTATCTTTTATTTTTATTTTTATATTAAATATATTCTTAATCTAAAATTTTATTTAAGAATAACAAATATAGAACTATGTAAACCAAATAAGGGTAGAATGATTCTTCAGAAATTACTATTTAGCATTTTTTTTTCTCTTTTCTTTATGCATTTTTTTCCATTTTACTCTTTTTATACAACTTCTTCGATTTTTTTAATATCTGTCATTTTATAGCTTACACATATATTAAAAAAGCCAACAATTATCTTAGTAACAATAAAAAAATAAATTAATTTTACAAAATTATATTTATATTAAAATATAACCTTATTATTTTTTGCACCCATTTTATTAATAAGCATAAAATTAAAAACCAATAATTAATAAATACTTGATATTTGACATGAATAAATAATTTTAAAAATAAAAAAATATCAAATAAAGAGACATTATGAAATAGATAGAGTAATAAAACAAAGAGGAAAAAGGTGGCAGACTGGGTATGGCCCATACGGATTTGTTTGATTTTCAAGTTGCAAATCAGAAGGCAGCCCAGAGGCCAGTCCCTTATCCTGCCTTTGTACGGGAGACAGCTGCTAATTGGCCCTCAGTGTAGCTGTGGGACCTGGCACAACTATAAGACGATCAGAACCGTTGAAGTCTCTGAGCGTGTGGAGGCTCGGATATCATCTTTTAGGAATTAGATTTTTATCTCAAGTACTAAAAGTAACGATCACATGATTAATGAAATTAATTAAACTGCTTAAGCTACCCCTAGCTATAAATTAATGAAAAAATTATCAAGGATTGGACATAACCATCACAAAAATGAAAGTCACTTTTGACAAGCAATGGACGCTGCCACCAAACTCGCAGTTGGAGTGTGTATGTCAGGCTGTTTTTAATAATTTAACCAATACGGTTTCCTTAATTTATTAACCAGTGCTACCCTAATTATTAAGCTTTGATGTTGGAGACAAACAATAACTATTATGGCTTCAAAAGGTTGGCTATTCTTGTTATTCGTACGCCATCTCGAAGTTAATTGCACTCTTTCTTGATCGTCAAAACTATTGGCTTCCGCATTTTCTTAACCTTTTTAGTATTATATATATATTCCTTTTGTCTATTTTTATTTGTCATTTAAGGATTTTGTGCACAAATTAAAAAATTATTAAATTAGCACAAATTAAAAAAAAAAGATTGTTTGGACTAAATTAACCTTTATATGCATTTAATACTAAAGTTATTAGGTGCAATTGAGAAAATAAAAGATAAGGGTAGAATTGAAAAAAAAAATGATAATAATTAATACTTCCCTAATCTTATCAAATGACAAATATTTCTGGATAATTTTTTTTCTCTAAAATGAAAAATAAAAATGGAGGGAGGGAGTAACAAAAAAGTGATTATTATGACCAAAATTATCAAGAATCAACTTAATTAATTGGAATGCTTTGCGAGAAATCCTGTTCCGCGGTCCGAACTTATGCTGGCGATTGTTCACGCGTTTTACCTTTTAATATTACATATATTGAATACATATAAGGTTTATAATATATTTTTCATAATTTTATTTTTTGTTAAAATAATGAGTTTAATTGATATGCACTGATAGTGTAAAATAGTTTTACATTATCAACTAATAGAAATAGAAAAAAATGAGAAATTATGGTAGGTCCCTCATTATAATGGATAGTTATTTGTATGAGTTGGTACTTTCTACCATTTTTATTAGCTGACAGTGTAAAATTATTTTACACTATTAGTGTATTTAAATTAAATTCTAAAATAATTAAATATAATGAGCATATTTTGTAATGAAATCAATTTTTAAAATTTTGGAAATATTATATATATCTTATTGATTTAAAAATATTTATTTCCTCAAAAAATCTTCCTTAAAAATAATATTTCAACATTTTAATAGGAATAATATAATAAATTATACTGTGATTTTATTACAAAATTCTCTAATTTAAAAAATTATGAAATGGATTATAGGTATAACAAAAAAATTTAAAAATTAATAAAAACCCTCATATACATTTCTCTCTTACAAAGTAAAATTCATAAATAAATAAAATTATAGGAGATATTACTCTTACACTTTTGGGATTAAGTATTTAGCTTTATTCTCCCTCCCAATAAGTGTGTTTTTGGGAATTCAAACTTATGTTCTTATTTTTATGGGAGACAGAACTATTTACTACTCGTCTAAATGCTTTTATAAATAGGATAAAATTGATATAAGCTTTTTCCTTCTTTCCCTTATTTTTTCTAAATCAAACCCATAAATATACCTTAACTAAATAAGTAAAAAATAAATAAGTAGAAATAGAAATAAAAACATAGGTAAAAAAATATATATCATTTTCTGATTTTATTTATTGAAAAATTTATTCAAGTAAACTTTATTTATTTTTAATCAAAAAACACTTTTATATATTGAATTGGACTTGTCCTATGAACCCTATAGCTTAGCCCATATATTATACCTTCAACACAACATCAAGCAGCTCAAGCCTCTTACCAAAAGGCCCAATGTCATCTGCCTACAAAAACAAAGGCAATTTCCACATTAATTAGCAAAATTTGCATAAAAATAACTCCAAGATCTTATATTATAAGGGGAGAATCCCTCGAAGATCTCACATTTAATGAAGCAAATCTAAGAGCCCTATCAACAACACTTGTTAAGATCGTTATAATAAAGGAAAGGATAAAGGAAATCCCAAAAATTTTAGGCGACAGGACTTTTATTAGTAATATCTTGACTCACAATATATAATAGCCTATTGGTCCCGACCCCAAGTATGATCATCACACTAATGCTACACTAATTGCTACTTGAGTACTACTTTTGAGCATCGGAGCGCTTTTGTAGATTCATATTGGAGCTGTCCGTGCCCAGCTTGAATAGGCATTACACTAGCTTAATTCATGTGAGAGTGTGTATATATATATATATATATATATATATATATATATATATATATATATATATATGTGTGTGTGTGTGAGAGAAAGAGGATCAAGTAAGAGGAATTATAAATTGTGATAGGGAAATGAGCAAATCTTAACTATTGTATTTTATATAAATAATCAAGATAAAAATATAAAATCATATTTTTTTTGTATGATCATGTAATTTTTAAATAATTTTTAATTTTAACTATTTATATATAATTATATAAAGGTGCTTTTATATAAGAGGTGAGATGGGTAAATTTTAACTGCCAATATACACTACATGTCATATTTTAAGTGCTATTTATCTCATGACTTATATTGGCTCTCTTTTATCTTATACTACTTATATCTTAAAATAATTATTTACTTCTGAAATTTTACTTTTCCAAAATAATTTCTTTTAAAAAAATTTAAACAATATTAATTATATATTTTTTCAGTTATATCTTTATTAAATAAAAGAGAAAGAGCAAATAAAAAGAAATAATATAAAAAAATAAGTAAGAATAATTTTATAAAATATATCAAAATTTATCTAATATTAATTTTTTAATTTTTTAATTTGTATACACATTTAAAATTAGATAATTACTTTCAGACAAAGAAAATACTATTATATATTATGAGAGAAATTACCAGATACTTTTAGATCACCACATAGAATAGAACAATGCTTATTTCATTTATTATATGCCAATTCAATTCAACATTGTTATGCATTTTTATTTTTCAAAAATAAAATATATACTTAAAAGCATAGAGATGTGTGTCAGTAATGGATTTCCCACAAGCATGTGCTGAATTCACATGACATTATGCTACGCGACGCTTCGGGAATAGTCAATATTCTTACCATACGATACAATGACATGCCTCGAAGGAGCATTTTTTTTTTTTTTTAAGCTGATGTGCCCCAGAGTTGGCGTCCCTCAATATATATTTTTAAGCTGATGTGCCTCGGAGTTGGTGTCCCTTGCCTTTTCGCCAATAATTGTTTAGTTGTCGTTTTAGCCTTCGTTTGGATTGATAGAAAATGGAAGGAAAGAAGAAGGAAGAAGAGAAAATGGACAGGACATACTCTTATAGATGGAGTCTACATATAAGTTTTTTACACCCATCATCAAAGAAAATCACAAGAGAAGGAAGCGAATATTTCAATGATAATTTTGCCCCTAAAGAAATAAAAAAGCCTGCATAAAGAGTGTGCACATGGATGAGAAAAATAATTTGAATTTGATTTTTTTTTTAAAAAAAAAGAGAAAAGTTTGATATGTTGACAACAAATACGTGGGTTGTCTGTTGATAAAATAAATCATATTAAAAATTAAAATTAAGATAATTTTTACATATGAAAATATAAATAAGTTTATGCAAAAATTATTTTTATTTAAATAAATAGTTTTATACTAATATTTATAATTTAAATATTAATAAATTAATATTTATTATAAAATCAACTATTTATGGAACTTATAAAAGTTACTTAAAAATTAAATACAAAAATATATTTATACATAATAAGTATATATATATCATTTTACATACATATTATTTTCTTTCTTCCCATTTTTTTTCCTATTTTCTCTTTATCCAAACTACATAAAAGAAAGTGTACTTTTCTCTTTATTTTTTTTCCCTTCATCTTCTTTCTTCTCATTTTCTTTCCTCCCATTTTCTTTTCACATCCAAACAAAGTGTTAGGCTCAACCAGATATAAATTGTGTTTTAGTAAGATAAATTGAGATATATTATAATTTTAATAAATTTGGTAAAATATGATATTTACAGAAAAAAAAAAGGAGAACTTGTAATCTAGGGCAACAAATTCTAAGATAATTTCCCATACTTTGTTGTGAATTCAAAACAAAAGTAATAAAAAATTAATGAAGATTGCCTGTAAATAGAATGACACTAGTGTAGTTATTCATGCGATGCACGGGAAGATCACAAAAATTTGAATATAAGAAGACTTATAATTAAAATATATGATAAATTAATTATTATTTATATAATAACCATGTATGGTATCTCATGCGCAATATAAATATTTAGTATCAGCCATTGTTATCATCCATCCAACAATGAAAAAAAATATCAACAGTGCAAAATAACAGTCATCCAATCATCAAAATAATATCCTGGAATGGGAAGTAACTATATAGTTAGATAACTAAGGATATATTGTCTGGACTCGATAGCAACAACTTTGCATCATAGTAGCTGCAAACTCAACATAAGTACAATTCATGTTAGATTTGCCATTAAATTCCCTGATGTACCAATACACATTTGCATTATTCTCAAAATACATAAAAAATTATATGTCCTAATCTATAACGTGTGCTAACATTTATTGCACTCACTAAGTATCTTTAACTTTAGTTTTATCCTAGCACTATACACCTTTATGCTAGTCATAATCCTTTCAGTTGTCCAACATTTCCAGTTTTCATTCAATTATACCATTAAAAAATCCCAATTAACTTTTACATTCTAAAAATTTTGTATAACGTTTACATTGAAGAATTTAAAAATTCAATTAATTTTATATAAAATGACATAACAACTAAATATGAAAAATAAAAAGAATAAGAACAATATCTTATGATAAGTCCTAATTTGAATAGGAAGAAATTTTCTACCAATTTTAAAAATTCCTTTGATGTCATGGACATTTTACCTAAATAATCCTAATTTTTGTATTTTTCAAATCTAAATAAGTACAAATTATTTTTTTCGCCAAATATTATTTATGCATATTCAATTTCACTAAGATCATAAATTTTTTTATTTTCTTTTTAATTTTGGTCCTTTCAATTAGAAAACTTTTCTTGAGTTTCTTTTTTTTTATAGGTAGATATATCAATACTTAACCCTCACAAAAGGATGGGAGCTAAAAGTCCAAATCATAAACATACATAGCATGAATTATTATAGCAAGACACATAAAGCTTTAATATATCACTTATGAAAGCCACCACCTAAAAAGACCATCTCATGGTGTGGCTTTTAGTAATTTATTTTAGCATAAGAAGATAATCCTTATGAATCTTTTCTTGCAAGCAAATATCACATTGTTTATACAACATCTTAACAAATATATGAACAAATGTAGTTCATATTAAGGAGATACATCGAATCTAATCAAGAAAAAAGAAATTTTCTAACCTAATAGACATATGAAGTCATGTTGAAAAAACTACTCCCAAATAAAACAAATAATCACCTATAACCAAGACCTACAATTTATGCTGCATGATAAAACCATATTCCCAATTAAATTGCCCTACCTGAATAACCAAAATTCTTATTCAAGTTTGGTCCTCATCACACATGTTGCTGAGTTTAGATCATCTACCATAGTATACCTTACTTCTACCTTTATAGCAACCACCACTGTAACTGAATCGATTTTGGCTATCATGCCATCCTTTATATTATCAATTCTTTCATGGCTTGCTTCAAGTGAACTTTCACTAATCAAATATAACCATTATTATTATATGTGGAATCAAATAAACAAAGCACCGAATAGAAAGAGTAAAAAATTAAGAGGTCATGTCAGTTCAAGTAAAAAGAAAGAATGAAGTTACTGATTTTATTTAGGCACTGAAGAAATAGGTATTAAATATATATTGTATCCATTATCTACTATTCTTATGAATTGAAGCAAATCAACTAACCAAATAAAAAGTAAATAAATAAAGAAAATACATTTTTTTCTTAAAATGGTTAAAGATTATCAATCAATTAAATATAAATATTAAAACAAAATATAATAACTACATGATCATGTATTACACTGTAATAGTTAATGGCAAATTAGAACCAAAAACATTATCTATACAAACATTGGAACAGCTACTTGTAATAGTGTTTCATCTCTAATTGCACCATTGATGCCCTGAAAAATTAGCAACTAAATTAATGGAGTTCTTATGATATTCAAACTTTGTTTCGTAGTAGTAATGACATCTCTATTGTTAAAAAAAAAAAAGTCTGAAAAACTGATGTGCCTACCATAATAGCTCAAGTGTGGCAATTGCTGAAGCATAAACTGAAAGTATCAAGACACACATATAATGTAGTAGACCAAGAAAAAATGGAAAGGGAAATAGTCAAAGAAGGAGCGACATAATGCAAAAAATTAACAAAATACATAATCCCTGCAAAAAATAGGTAACACATTACCAATCCTTGGAATATCACATTTTTATGTAACATATAGAGATAATCCTTGCAAAAATTAGCAGGTATTTCTGCAAAGCTCTACAAATAAAAGAACAAATAACACATCACTAAAATATTCAAAGACAAATTCATTTAATATAATAGACTATGAGTAACAAAATACATACCATATGTGGATCAATGAGCATCCATAAATCCAATAGTTATAGTTATCATTATAACAGTTCTTGAACATGACAAATAGACTATTTTCATAAGAAACTCATAAGCAATAAAAAAGAACAATAGATAGAATTAAAATGAAAATAAATGAAAGAAACAGAACACAATATAAAGGAATAAAATCATAATAATAGTAATTAAATCAAATAATCAAATAAAAATATATATTTCAAAAAACCAATATGAACAATATCTTGCACCAATTTCTTATACATTCAACTACATATCAACATGACAGTAATAAGTAAAAATAACAAATTGAATCACAAAGAAAATATTGAACAAAGATGGAAAAAAAAATCTTACATTAAATTGGTATAGATTAAAATAATAATCAAAACAAAAATGGAAGAAGTTTGCAACAAAAATAAGGAAAACATTGAAAAAAAAAGCAAATATAAATAATAAGATAGAAGCAAATAAAAAAAACATAATTAAGTAATACCTATTAACCAATGAATCCATTGTAAGAAGGAAAATCAAACCTGCATTTTGCATAAGAAAAAAACATAAACTATAAAATAGAAGCAATGGCAAGAAGGAGAAGAAAATAGAAGCACCACCAGAAATCCAAAAAATGAAAATATTTATACCAGTAATTGAATCGATATTTACCTTAGACAGTAGCAACCTCATACTACTATGACATTGTCGTCTCCACCTCTTCGCCTTGCCTTGACCTAGTTGTCACTAACCATGCACCACCATCAGTTAACATTTTTCACCAACCATCTAATGGATTTGTAAAATGTATCAATTAGTAATAGGAAGCATCAATAATTGTTTAGGAAGAAGAAGAAGAGTGGAGAAAACTTACCAAACAAATAAAAAAGAGTTGGTTAGGACATCCGCACCACTAGATCATTGTTGAGTCGTCTTCCACCACGAATTGATGCAGAAGAAGTGGTTGAGGCAGAGAAAATGAGAATGAGAAAGAGAAAAATAGAAGTGTTGATTGAAAAAGGGAAATAGAAAAGAAGATCTAAGAAACTCACTGGAATAAAATCATGTTTGAAGAAGATAAAGAAGAAAGTTTGTGATTTTATGTAGAGAAGCTCCAAGAGGAAGTAACCATCCACTATACAGTTTTTGTTATTTTGTTATTTTGTTATTTTGTCATGGTTAGTCTTTTGGGTTATATTATCTCTTAATTAAATTCCATAACACATTTTCAAAATTATTTAAAAAAAATGAAAGAAAGAGAAAAAAAAAAAGACACAATAAAAGTTCTCAATATATATTATATGTAAAGTGAAAGTTATTCCGCATTGATTTTATTGTCTAATTAGGAAGCTTAAAATAATAAATCCGTTTTATGCGTGTGTCAAAGATTACATCAATACTTTTGATTTAAGTGATTTGAAGTTTAATTTTCTTAAACAATATTTCAGATTCAAGTATAATAGATGGAAATAAATTAGTATTATTAAAATTTTGTCTTCATAGTAGGTCAATTTAACTCAAATAAGATTAGATGGAGTTTAATAAACTTCAAATGTTGGTAATAATTTAGACTAAAAAAATTATAGTGCAATTTTTTTTGACATTTTCTCATATGCTGCATGCAAGGCATCATAGACAATTTCAATAAACAATTTCTTATTTTTGTCCTATTCTTATTTTCTTTTTAAGAGATACATAAATTATAGACTATAAATCGTAAAATTATAAATAACTGAATTTTTCCCTAAAAAACTATTAGATTTTTTTTTTAAAATATTTTAACAAGAGCAGTTTCTATATAAAACGTTCTAAAATTATATTATAAAAACTTCCTTTAAATCTTTTTTTGATAAAAAAAAACTTCTTTTAAACTTAACTAAATATACTGTAGATACCTAATTCCTTTCATTAATATATAGATATAAAAAATTTAGCTTTATGTTTCTCATCATATTTATTTTGTGTTACGAAAATTTAAAATTTTAAACTTAATTATCTTATATCCCAATAGCATGTCTTCACTATTCAAAACAACACGATCTTTGAATTTATTAAGAGACGTAATACACTTCAAATGGCAAAAGCCTTGATGATGAGAGATGCACAGAAGAAGTCTTACGAGACTTGGGCCTTAGTAAAAATAGGCCGTATTTTGACTATAATAGGCAGAATTGGGATAAAAGTGACATGACTGTTCAAGAGGAAAATTGAGGACCAAATACTTCAGCTGACGAGGAAAGTTCGGTTAGGCCATATGTACCACCAGGCTTTGGACTAGCTAAGGAGATAGTAAAAGTCTCAAAAGATGTTTCAACGGTCCCTTGTACACCACCAAAAAATGAAGATGGAGAGAAGGGTAGTGACATGGAAAGTTCTGACTATGATGAACAAGACAATGATATCAGAATGTGGAACCTTGGCAAAGACTTGGGGCTGAAAATAAATTTGGAGGAGGCTACCATTCAGGCACTAATGGAGGAATTGGTAGATCACAAAAAAATAAAGAAATTTAGGTCAAAGCAAAGGTGTAATAAAAGGAAGAGGAAAATGGAAAGGTTAACAGGTGAGCCACTTCTTTTGCAATGAATCTTTTGTGCTTGAATATAAGAGGATTGGGAGGAAGTGCAAAGGCTGGGGTAAGTAGCAAATTGTAAGGGAATAGAAGATATTGCTTCTTGGCCCAACAGAAAAAATGGCCACAGATTTTAACGACCAGAGAATCAGAAGTTTTGTGGGTCGATGATGATCTCAAATGGGTGGCTATGGATGCTGTAATTTTAAGTGGAGGATTGTTGTGTGCTTGGGTAAAATGTTTCATAACAGAGTGGAAGGTATGAATGGGAATGGATAATTTTAGAGGGTGCTTATAATAAAAAGAACCTACAGACTTGGTTGTGAGACTAACTACTATGAGGTAAACTCTTATCATTATGAGGTGATTAACAATGTGGTGTATGCTGATTTGTAAAAGAAGCATTATCAATAATAATCTTCAGAGATTTAGCATCAACAAAGATAGCATTGGATTCGTCAAGGCATTTGCAAAGAGTCTTTCTATTGGCGTAAGGAAGTTCTTTGGTTATGGGGCTTGGTGAGTGCAAGGTGGTGTATCGTTAGCTGTTTTTGCAGTTATTTCATGAAGCTAGCATAGCAGTTGGAGACATCATGTGATAGGTGTTGAAAATCTAACCGGGGTTTTTTTTGGGATAGCCAACATGTGGTTCTATTTTGTTTTTGGTGAATTGGGGTGAGACCTTGTAGTGTTGTTTCTGATTTTTTGGCTTTCTAGTTTTTTATCCATTGTTATTGTGACATTGCTCCCCTCTGATTGAAGGGTATTGAGCCTTTTGAAATTATCGAAAAAAAAAAATGGCAACATATTACGACATAATGTACTTCCAACGCTAATATATTATGTATTAGTCATTATAGTGAAATGATGCATCATCATTAATAGTTTTAATAAAAAAAATCATCATTAATAGTTTATAAGCTAAGAATAAGACAATAGGTATCGTAAAAAATAAAAGAAATAAAAAAAAAGACTATAGATCATGAGTTAATTTAAAATAAGAATTGTATTTATTTTCTTTTGTTGATAGATCTATTTATTTTTATTGAAATTGTAAGCATCATCGAACATTCATTTGAATGAATTTTAATAAATGTTGAAAACGAACATTTTTTACAACAATTTTCTATTTAATTTTTTTTAATAATGTGCAAACATCATACATGATAAGACAAAAAATTTACATTAATAATAAATTAAATTCTGATGCAAAAAACATAATAAATTAAATTCAAATTAAAAACTTTTTTTTTTTTTTAATGTTGGAAGTCGCGATAATGTTCGGAAGTAGAAATATCTAAAGACAAAAAAATAATTCATAAAAGTATAGCTCAGGTAGTTAGTAAATTTAAATCTAACGGTTGAAGGATATTTGCAATAACATGGGTTTCAACATAAAGGGATAACACGCATAAAAAGAAAAGAAATTACTGTAGTGAGGATTTATTTCACGTAAATTTGTATAAAAATTGTTGTCACACCACTCAATTCTTTTTTGCATAGAAGAGTTTGTAAATCACAAGCCATCTCATCTTAAAGTAAGGCATGTGTCATCAAAACGTAAATGAATTATCTCATAATAAAATTTTACATTATGCGTAATTTTTTATTGAATTTATTTAGTATTTATTGATAATATAAAATTTTTTTATATTATCATCAAATCATATATTGATATTTATAAGATTTTTAAGATAGTAAAAAATATTTTTATTTATATGGTAATATATAATTAAATATTTATATAAATTTTTTTTATACTGATAATATATATCAATTAAATTTTTTTTATTATTCAAAAACATGAGAAAATCTTATTAATAATAAAAATGTGCACATTATAAAGTCATATAAAATTTAAATATGAAAAGATCTATTTTTCATCATGTCCTTATAAAAATCATACTGTGTCACTTACACATTTTACGAAGGATAAAATCTCAAAAAATGCTACGTATATCTGAAAAAAAAAAGTAATACAATTTCATTTTTTTTTCCAAATAAAAAGAGGAAGAAATTGAATCGATCAATTCCATCCAAAAAAAAAAAAATCCATTGATCAAATTCTTGACTTACCATTTTATATAAGATTTTACTTAACCATTTTTCCTAACGTACAATAAATATTCATACCAAACCAAGGGGAACTATTTTATGAAATTCGTGAATTCAACAAAAGTTAGGCGGCTCGACACATAACCTATACCGGTCAAAGCAGGTGAAAGCGCCCAATTCCACAACAGTAGGTAATGTAGCCTTGTTTCGAAGATTTTAGAACCATTCAGGGTCATACGTGAAACATGGATGATTTCCCCAAAGTTAACGAGCATGGTCAAGGATGTCAAAAAACCCCATCTCCACATACATCTACAAGTAATATTCACAATAGAGTAGATATGGGAAGAAGATTTTATCTTTATGGATAATAAGAATGGAAATTTTAAATATCTGTATGTTAAACGGATCGGAGCAGTATCACTATTCCCATTTCTAATATAAAATTATTATTTTATCTTCAAATTATTAATTTGATTAAGTTAATATTATTATTATTTAAATTAATTGGATTAAGATTTAAATTTAGAAGTTGAATTTATTTGTATTTATCATGTATTAGATTAATGGTTGAATTATTATTATATATTTAATTTTATTTTAAGTATTTTAAGTTATTGAAATTTAAATTATGGAATTGGATTATTATGTTTATTTTATGTTTATTTTTATTCTAAGTATCTTAAATTGTTAGAATTTGAATTGTAAAACTAGATTATTACTTATGCTTATTTTAAGTAATTTATGATATTAGAATTTTTATATTTAATTTAAATTTTTTGAATTTTTAACATTTTAATGGATATTCATAGATATCTGCGGATATCCATAAATCCGGAAGACATAAAAAATGAATACTCGTATAGATATGAGACAAGAAATTGAACTGGTATTTGTCTATGGGGTGAGAGACGGGGCTATCCCCGCCCTTGCCCCACCTCGTTAACATCTCTAAGCATGCTCACTAATTATTCTAAAAGCTGGATAGATTCTAAAGAGGAACATCTTTTACTTCTACAAAATTTCTTGCACATGAGATATAATTAAGTCACGGAATTTTTCAACCATGACTCAAGCGAGTAATATGGGAATTTTTTTATTTACAATTATCAATTTTCTAATTTGAACTAAAATCGTTTGACATTAGTTACCACAGTGTTTAGCGCATTTGATAAAGTGAACAGTACGACACGCGAGCTAATTCTACATACAGGGCAAAGGTTTAAAATATATTAAAACCAGCTTTTGATTAAGGTTAAGCCGAATCCTAAATAAAAATTAGTTTAATACTCAATAGGAATAATACGTCATAACCTTATAAAAAACGATGGATCAAAAATGTAGTTGCCCCATATTTTTAATATTTATTTATTTACTGTAGATTCTGTGAATATTGAAAATAAACTTTGCCTTATTTTTTCATTTAAATGCTATAGCCTAAATCTTAATATTTATTTCCATTTTCATACATAAAACAATAACATGTATGATTATTATAGTCCGCCTGTCTGCGGCATTGTATTTCTAGTGCGAAAATGATAATCGGGCAGACTTTCATTTCACGTCAACCACACAAAACATCAAATGACTGGTGTAAAGTTTAGGGTAGTGTTAAATGATGGATTCAAAAAATTCAATCATTAATTTCAGAATTTAACTTTATAATATTATTTAATAATATAGTATTTATCAATTAATAAATTTGACATATAATATATTATAAAAATAATTAAATTTAATAAATAAGGAACCAATATAATATAAAATGATAAAGTGAAAAAAGTTTAAACTGAAAGTAAAAACAAAATAAAATTTTGAAGCATTCTGAAAAAAAAAACTGTAAAGAACATTGCTACTTTCAATATAATATTAGTATATTACTCTCAAATTATATAAAAATTTATCTACGGGCAGCCGGCAGGCGCGTTTGTTTGTACTTCATGTATAAAAAGAAATATTTTTTTGTTTAAATTTGTTTTAAAAAATATTTATAAAAATTTTAATATTATTTATTTGAATTTCTAAAAAAAAAGTAAAAAATAATTAATTTTTTTTGTTGAGAAGCATATAGAAATTTTTTCTCTTAAAAATAGAAATAGCAAAAGAGAAAAAATATTGCTAATTGAAATTAATAATTACTTTTTTATATTATTCTTAAAATTTTTAAAATTTGTCACTCTCTTTCCATTTTTTTTATATCCTTAATTGTAATTTTATTAAATAAAATATTTTTATATTTATCATATCTAAACAATTTAATAACTTTAAATTTTGATAAAATATATTTATATAATTATATTTAAATATAAAATAATTTTCTACTTCTTAAAAAATTTATCTCCTAAAATCTTAAATAAATGGACATTCAATCAAAAATATAACTATATAATATTCTCAAACTTTACAAATATTTTGAGTGAACAAGCCAAAGAACATATCAAATGTTGAGATTTGACCCAATTTTCTTTTTTTTTTTGGGTCGGGAGAGGGGGTAATTTTTTGGGCACGAGACTATGTCCCTGCGAGTCGAACTCGTGCCCTGCTATGCATTTGCTCATAAGGAGCGGAATATTTACCACTGCAACTACGCCCCCGGGTGCAGATTTGACCCAATTTTCCAAAGGAAGCAAATTGATTAAAATGATTTGGGCTTGGCTTTCCAGATTCGATCACCGTCAGTCAACACGTCTAAATGAACAGGACCAGCGTCGTAGTAAATCTGGAGGCGAAGCAAGGGCATAAGTGTAACACAACAAATTACTCATCTTCTCCATTTACCGACTCCCTGAAAAGGAATATATGAATAAGCCTCTCACTTCCTCACCAAACTCATAAGTCATAATTAATTAAAAAACCCTGAGAGAGGAAACGGAAAAAGAAAAGCGTTCATCTTCATATTCATTCAACCAAAACAAAAGCCATAGTTGTGAGGTCTGACCTTTGCTGCGTTGCAACAAAGTTTATCAAAAAATCTGATCAGTTAGTGGAGAGATGTGTGGAGGTGCTATTATCTCCGGCTTCATTCCGGCGGCGGCGGCGGCCGTGACGGCGAGGTCTCGCCGGCTGACCGCCGAGTACCTGTGGCCGGACTTGAAGAAAGGCAGTTCAGGGAAGCGCCTGTCGAAGCCGGCAAGGCGTGACGCGATCGACCTCGACGATGATTTCGAGGCTGATTTCAGGGAATTCAAGGACGATTCCGACATCGACGACGATGAGGATGATGAGTTGCTCGTCGATGTCAAGCCCTTTGCTTTCGCCGCCGCCAAGCCTTCCAAGTCCATGTCCCGTGGTAACTGAACCCTTCTTTCCAACTCTTCAATGATTCTGCCTGCTTTTTATTGTCTTCAATTTTGGAATTTTTTTTTTAAATTTATGCGATTGAAGTGTGTTTTATTTATCTCTGTCATATAATTTTCCGGGCCTTTTAAATGAACAAAAGTGAATCTAATTTGTGATTTTTTGTTTCTGGAATTGATATTTAGCGCCGCACTGGATTTTAGTTTTAGATCTGCAAGAAAGGTTTTTGCTTTTTTACAGATCTTGGGTTTTTTTCTGGAATAATTTGTTTTCTGGGTTGATAAAAATTGAGCGCACCATTTTTTCTACTGGTCTGGGTGTTTTATCCGCCAATCATGCCAGAATTCACTGTTTCGACTGATTTAAGTTTAGGGATGACTTTGTTGATCCTACTGGAATGATTGATGTTTAGTTTTTTTGGTGTAAGATCGATGATTCATTTCATCATGCAGTCATATTGTTATTACAAGCTGTTCATGTTTCTTAATAACACCGTACTGCAACTCCTGCTCTTTGTCTGTCGAGACGTAATTTGATGGCAATACATGTACAGCTTGGCTCCTTCGCTTAATTTTCTTGCTGATTTCCTTTTACCTTGTGGGGACGTCTTATGTCCTAGGATGGTTTTTGGGAGCATTGGGAAAACGGTTATTTGCATGTGTGTTTGCTATGATATTATTTTTTACTGATTCTTCTGAATGTCTGTTGTCCTTGACTTGCGTTGCTAATTGTATTCTTTTCCATCTATGCTGATGGATCTACAGCTGGGAAATCTGTGGCATTCAAAGGGCAAGCTGAGAAGTCTGCAAAGAGAAAGAGGAAGAATCAGTATAGGGGAATCCGTCAGCGTCCTTGGGGGAAATGGGCAGCTGAGATCCGTGATCCGAGAAAGGGGGTTCGTGTCTGGCTTGGAACCTTCAGCACTGCCGAAGAAGCTGCAAGAGCTTATGATGCTGAAGCACGGCGGATTCGTGGCAAGAAAGCCAAGGTGAATTTCCCTGACGAGACTCCGCGTGCTCCCCTGAAATGTTCTAAGGCAAATCTGAACAATGTTCAGCCCAATCTGAGCCATAAGTTCAATGTTGGTAACAATCAGGAGGAGAACCACTGTCCACTGGATGTGGTTGAACAGAAACCACTGGTTAACCAGTATGCTAACATGGACTCCTTCCCTGACAGTGGAAATGGGCTCGCATCCGCTACCTCACCTGATGATGTGACCCTTTACTTCAGTTCAGATCAGGGGAGTAATTCATTTGAATATTCAGATCTTGCGTGGGGTGAACAGGCCCCAAAGACTCCCGAGATCTCATCCATGCTTTCTGCTTGTTTGGAAGGTGAATCTCATTTTGTGCAAGATGCCAACCAACAGAAGAACCTCCAGTCTAACTCACAGGATGTGGTACCTATGCAAGATGGTTCTGCAAAGACACTCTCTGAGGAGCTTGTGGATATTGAATCCGATTTGAAATTCTTTCAGATGCCTTTTCTTGAAGGGAGCTGGGATGATACTTTGTTGGAATCCTTGCTAGCTGGAGACACTACTCAGGATGGTGGAAACCTGATGAACCTTTGGAGCTTTGATGACATTCCTTCCATGGCTGGTGGAGTTCTCTGAGCAGCCCTTGGTCTCCGTTTTTATGTAAATAAAGCTACAAGTTAGTAATTTTCATTCGCCTTCCGGGCTTGTTACTTTCATTTTTGTTGCATTTGTTGCTCTCTTTATAGTGCCCATCCCTGCATCTGAAAAATAAAAATTAGAACTTGTTATATCCATTGTGTTGCTTTCAGGAATGATTGTCATCTATGTTGGAGATGAAGTTAAAGCAAGTAACACTGAGCTTTAGCCATGTGTGAAGCTCATTCTCTTGTAGCTAAAGAAGTGTGAGACTATATAGTTGTTTAGGCAACTTTCGCTTTGTCAAAGACCTTACTTTTGGGGATTTTCAATTTGATGTTCATAAGGGTGATTATGTATGATATGTGGTACAGTCTTGGCTGGCTGCTGATAATTGTTAACTTAGTTTTTTCATTATGGTCTTTCGATCATGAAGCCATCAGTTTCCTCATTGTTTGGGTGAATTCGAATTTGCTCCGTATGGTATTTTTGGCTGTATGGATTGGTAACTTGTAACATTTTTCTCTGCGCCAGTTAATAAATCATTGCAGTTAAGAGAGGATCTTGGAAGATATTAATTGTCCCTTTCTTTTGCTGCCCATAAAAATATCTCAAAAGAAGGGAGAGAATAAATAATCTGGGCATATATTGTTTTCGTTAGCAGCTGGCTGCTGATGCTGTGCAGTATCAGTGGCATTGAGAGATTCTGAAGAAGTTGCTAACTATGGAGGAGTACCCAGAAAAAGGAGCACGTATGAACTCTGACTGTCCAGCAAGTCATTGTACAGATGGAGAGTATGTAAATCACAGTAGTATGGATTTTAGTTTTTATATATATATATATATATATATATATATATATAATGTTAATTGAGAATTTATTTATATTGTTGATAAAGATAAATATTAGATTTTATATTTATATAATTGAAATATATATTTGTTTGAACTGTAATTTACAGAGGTTGATTAGTATATCTAAATAATTATGTGCAAATAATACTTTAAACTCAAAAATATAGAGAGAGAAGATAAAAAGGATGGGGCGATACTGTGCAATGCATTACCCTGTCATATCAAGTGGGAGGAATAACGAAAGCGCGGGCTGCTGATACATGTACACGGGAATGCCGACACGGGCACCGACGAGTTGTGGCTGCCGCTTGGTCGAGTCCAAAGTGTAGTCAAGAGTTGGAGAGTGACCTCGCTTCAACATGTGTATACCAGTTACGAATTACAAGATGGGTGTTGGGTTTGAGATATGCAGCGTGATGGTTTGAGCTGACGACATGAATAAAATAACACAACAGGAGCAGCTCTCGTGATTGTTGTTGTATATGTCAGATCATCAGAGTAGTACCAGTAACACAATAATTGAAACCAGTGTTTATAACTAGAACAAGCGCCAGCCAACCCCCACCCCCCTCTTTTTTTTTTTTTTTTTTTCTTTTCTTCTCTCTCTCTCTCTCTCGCAATGCGCCGGCGTAGAAGCCTCTTTCATTTAAAAAATAAATAAAAATTTTCTGTTGATCAATTAAAAAAAAAAAAATATATATATATATATACTTATATATAAAAGATAATTTTGTTTATTAATTTTATATGATTAAAAAAATTAAAAAATAAAAAGGTAAATCTAAATTACAATTTTTCTCTCGATTATTTTCTCTCTAAAAAAGAAGAGAAATTTTTTTACGAGAAGGTTTTTTAAAGAAAAAATTTAAAAATTATTTAAAAAAATAATTTTTATTTGAATAAGGTAAAATAAAATTATTTTTAATTATTAATATGAGAGTAATAATAAATTTTTTTTAGAGGTTTTTTTTGGAATAAAAAATAATTTTAAGAATATTTTTTATAAAAATTTTTTTAAAATTTTAAAAGATCTTTAAAAAAAAATCTTTATATATTTAAATTTATTAATTATTATATATTTTTTATTTTTATTTCAATAAAATATTTTTTAAGCCTTCCAAAAATATAATCAAATAGTGCCTTATATTTCTTTTTTCTTCTTTTTTTTTGTTTGTTATTTAAACAAGAAAAAAACTTCAATTTTCTCTCTCCTATCTCCCATTTTTATGCTATTAATAATTCTCTGTTACGTCGGCTAGGGAGCAGTGAGGCTGCGGTTGGTTTGGTGAAGCAGATGGAGAAGTTTAGCAAACTAGAGTTTTACGTGCTCATGCCAAGTCTGAAGTCTTCATTGCGTATATGTCTAGACTTGAAATTGCTGACGTGGAAGTGGCGTGAGTGCTGATGTTAGCACTGCTTTTCTTATCAAGAAAGTAGAACAAAATATCGTAACTATGTAAATAAAAAAATGGTCACATGTCTTAAATGAGGTACGCATTAGCCTTTGATCATTCTTTTTTTTTTTTTTACTTTTTTGATACAGCCTTTGATCATTCATTAAGATTATAATATTATCCAGAAAAATATTTAGATAAGTATTTTCAATCATATTAGTATTTAATTAACCATTTCATTCATATTTTGACGTATAAAAATGGTGACTTACATGTCTCACTTTTTATTAATACTATAAGTTTATTAATTACTTTCTATTTATAATATTTATCTATCAATAATTATTAATATCCAAACATAATAATTATCTTTTTTAAATTATCATTAAACCATTCAACCATTAAATATATAAAGATACCTATAAACTTTCAAAAAAGATCAAAACGTAAACTGCTATGTATCATTATTAATTAATTATTTTTAAACACTTAATATAAAATAAAAATTATAGATATAATGTTTTTTAATTTTAATTAATTTTTTATTACATCATTATAATTCATTTTAGATAATGACAATTTTTTTTTTATGTTTACAAATGTGTTCAAGAACATATATTAAATTAATTAATAATATTCATATAATACATCATTTAATAATAACAATAAAAAATACAAAAAATTATAATTTTAAATTATCATTGTTAATTAAATAATTAAAAAAATTGAAGATACATATAAAAATATATTGATTTAATTATTAATATCCACATAATTTATCTATTTAATAAAAATAAAGATTTCCTTAGAGTTGATGTGCTCATATGGTTTTTGGTAGGATTTGTTGTGTTTTACTGTTTTTGTTTTGTTTTGCTGTTTGGCTTGTTTAGACCTGTATCCCTTTCAAAAAATAAAATAAAATAATAATAATAACAACATAAAATATAAAAAAAATTAAATTATTTTTTGGTGATTTATTTTTTAAATTATCATTGTTACTTGTTATTACTTGGAACGGTATCTATAATTTTTATTTTATATTAAGTGTTTAAAAATAATCAATTAATAATGATATATAGCAGTTTACGGTTTGATCAACCATTTCTCTTTGTTTTAAAATTTTTTTATGTAAAACTATATAATATATAGCAGTTTGCGTTTTCATCTTTTTTGGAAGTGCATAGGTATGTGTATATATTTAGTCATTGAATGGTTTAATGATTATTTAATAATTTAATAATTTAATGATAATTTGGAAAAAATGATTATTATATTTAGATATTAGTAATTATTGATTAATAATACCTAAACGCTGATGTGGTAGCAAGTGACTACCTAAGAATTTCTCTATTACTCTATATAAAAACAAAGTTACAAGCATGGTTTAAGGTTCAGGAGCGCGCAAGTCTTGGCTGTTTAAAACGAAAGACTCGTAAAATTTGCCCTTTGTATGATAATTATATAAACTTGATCATTGATGACTTAAATAAATATTATGATACATTTAAGTAATAGTATTTTCGTTCTATGGGTTTACCTCCCATACAAGTTTTATGGTCTCTAATAAAAAAAATAAGTTTTTTTTTCTTTTTCATATATAAAAATTTAAATTGAGTAGAAGGTTTACACATGCCTTTAAATTTAATATAGTGAGTGTTTACATAGGTATATATAAATTACCTATTAATGAAAGAACTTGAAAATCGAAACCAAATTATAATGATACATGATTGGAAAACGGATCAAGTGAGCCAATTTGTAGACAAAAAACTTAGGTTTGTAGCTTAAGAAACTAAGCTGAAAATAGCTTGTATGACAAGCTGTTTAGAAAACGCTGTTGTTAGCCCATTTTGTAAGTTTGAATAGTATATTCTGCGAAAGCACGAAACTGCTCATATTCAATATTACTTTGTCTTTACTGCGCTTGATATTTGAATGAGGATGACATTAATTGTGTTTATCAAAAGTCTATCGTTATCCTATTCTCACGGCGATTGATACCATGTTGGTGCTGGTCTTATGGTGTAGTAATTAGCTTCTTTTGCTGATTCAGATTTTAGGGTATTATGGGTGGGAAGCAATCGTTGTTTCTACTCGAGTATATTAGCGCATGTTTGGATTGCATTTTCAATCCACCAAAAGACTTTTCACAATAAGGACAATGATTTTGTATAAAAAATAGTAATAATTAATTTAATTTTTTATTTTTTAGAAGGTCTTTTAAAATTTTAAAAGATCTTTTGGAAGAAGTATCTTTGAAGTTACTTTTCATTCTAAAAAAATATCTTTTGAAAAAGAATCTTACTATTATTCTCACATCAACAACTAAAAGTAATTTTACTTTATTTTATCCAAATAAAATTTATTCTCCTAAACTTACTTTTGATATATTCAAATTAAATAAAAATCATTCTTTTAAAAGTAATTCCTCTAAAAACCCTTTTTTTAAAAGATCTGCTTTCAAAAATTTTTTTCCAAAAAGTTAAACCAAACCAACCTTTACTCGTCCTATTTATATTAAGCAGTTTAAACAAAATGGTTGCTTTATGCGCAGGATCTCTCCTCCAAAGGTTTTGGTATCAAAAATATATAAAGGAATAATTGAGGGCTACTGTCAAAGAAAAACATCCCATTCCTCCTTCACATTGAAGTAGTACCACTTTTATATGCAATAATTAACAATCTAAAAGAATCAGAAGAGATGCATTAATTAAACATGGGTTGATTAGCCTAAACTCAAGAACGATAATCTGCGCGCAATGGATGTTTCCACACAGAATTCGAATTGCTTCTGCTGCAAAGAACTTCATCCCGGGTTTTCTTTCAAGAAATGCTGTTTCTTTCTGCTCATCTTCCTTTTGATCACATTAACGGTGGTTGGATTAGCCACTTGCTTTGTAATCCTAATCATGAAACCCCACAAACCCGTTTTCTCCGTTCGAGAGGTTAAAATAAATTTTTACAAGATAGATAATCGTTCTAATATAAACCTGCTGGTTTCATCTGTAATCTCCTTAGCCTTCAATGCCGACAATCATAATAAGTTTGGCATAGGCTATAGTCCATCAAGGTTTCTAGTTTATCATGAAGGTTTGCCTATAGGAACTATTCGAATTCCTCGGTTTTTTCAACCTCCTCATAGTGATGATGTGAGGGTGCCGTCTCGTGTCTTATTGCAATGTGTCAATCTCAGCGAAATAGTTGACAAGGCATCGTTACGAGAAAATTCAAAGCAAAACACGGCGCAGATGAAAATCATAGGGGACGTTAGAGCCCACGTGTGGATACTTCATGTAAAACTACTTGAGATAAAGGTTAGTGGTGCATTCCCTTTTTATAAAATAATAATAATAATAAAACCTTTTCTCCCATTTTTTGGATTCAATTATATTTTGGGTTCTACCGTATCCGTTTTTATCAAATCTGAACTTGAAATCTCTAAAAAGAATACACAGTGCTTTATCATCGACCTTTCTCTAAAGGTCTGATCTCACTGCTAGTGTAGCACGATAGTTGAAGCTTGAAATTTTGTAATGAAAAAGAAAAGAATTACACCGAGGATTTGGTCCTAAAGAAGTTTTTTCATTGACTTTTTTTTTTCAAATATTGAGTTAGCATCATTGTCATATAAATCTCTACCTGACATCAACTTTGGAGCTACCTGCAGATGGGCTTAATTTTATTTCTTCTACTTGATTAAGTAGATTTGGTTATGTTTTTGTAGATTGCACTGGATTGTGATATGAGTATTAATTTAAGAGAGATTGCTTTCACAAGTGAAGTTTACGGTTCCAAACTCACCAAGAGTGACTTGGTATGTATGATTTGTAAAACTTGCCCAATTATTTATTTCTTTCTTTTGTAGCCTGAATAATTGTATGATTGAAATTTGAAACCGATACCTATGCATATCTTTTTCAGGCTTCTGTTGTCGGCAAATCCAAAGCCATCTCTACGAAATGCACTTCATCTGTGTACATATAATAGATGCCAAAGCCACTAAATGCTTCTTTTTTTTTTTTTCTTTTTCTTTTTTTTGTGTGTGTATTTTTTGTTTGAGAGAGGGGGGGGGGGGGTGTTGGTTTATGAAAAGAGGTCCCAGGAACCGTGTCAAATCCACCTCAATATGTAAAGCAATCTCCTGGCCTGTGCCTTTGGCTTTCTAGTTTTCTAGTTTTTGGTGCTTCATGTGAGGCAAATTTGTGTTGGGTTCATACTTGGGAGCTTATAATCGCATTTGAGGATGTCAAAAAAGGATTACTGGAGTTGAATTTTCTGGTAAAAAACATTCAAATCTAAAAAGTAAGATGCAGAGTGACTCCTCGCCCATTTCTTTTGACTGCTAAATTTGCTTTAATCGAAAATCAAGGCTTTTAGACTAAAAGATAATCTGCATTGGGTAAGTGACTCCCTTGAAAAGCTGAGTGGTATAATTCATTCTTACTTTATTTATGTGTGCCTGTGTGATGCCATAGGCTCTTGCACTTTTGAACCAAAGAAAGTTGAACACTAAAAGATCGTAGAAAGGATGACTACTCCAACGAAAAGAAACACATAAATATATATTCGCTCACAACAAACGCTTTTTGTCTTCCAATAGCTGTCTTAATTCCTAATGCCACATCTGAAATCAACGCTTGTCTAGATCGTTTTCGTTGCCTTAATTTAAAGCCTTATATCAGTTACATTCACTAAGTAAACAAAAATTATGCAAACAAAAAGGCGTTGCTTTCGGATGGCCCAATGAAGTGAAAACTGCTCTCTATTATCTTCCACTATTTTACATTAATGTGAGCTCAATCAAGTTAGACAGATGTTAATGGTTTTATAATAAAACTATAAACAAATTAATGATATACTCTAAAGTTGTAAACACCATTACCTCCATGGACATTTACACGATAATGATATTTCACAACCGCGAAGAGCGGGTGTCCACAAAGGTTTGATACCGAAAATATGCGTCAGAATCTTGGGAAATGACATGACAAGATGGGCTCGCATGCATCAAACAGAGAAATGGCTCTACACGCGAGATGACGATAACAACGCACCAAACATTTGGGAGTCACCGTCTCTTTCTCACAAAAATATTCAAAGATCAATCACTGCAAATGGTGGTTGGTAATAAGACTTGTCAACATTTTCTGAACTTGCCCCTGATTTCTGCTGAAATCTCAATTGCCCCGTTTCTTCTTTTCAGAGATCTATATATACCCCGCAATTGTATGCACTTGGAATAAGAAGTCGGTCAGTGTAAAGCATTACTTCCAAATACAACCAATATATCAGTTTTCAGTCTAATCCAAGTATCATTTCAATGCACTAATGGGAAAATATCTTATATTTCCACGACTGAAATTGCGTTGACTAATGCAAATGAGCATGTAATTGTTCTCGAGCATAGACACTTAAGTCTTTAGTTATATAATATATGGGGTTGGCTAGTACTTACATGAACGATGAGATAGATGTGGATGGAGTAATGATGAAGTTCATAATGGAGAATCTAGGAGGCTCTCTCTTGCTTGTGTTATTCATAGCTCTAATATCTCTACAGAGCCACGGAAGCAAGTTCAATTATAGAAGCAGAAAGCATGTAGCCTTGTTCATCTTTGGCGATTCTTTCGTAGATGCAGGCAACAACAATTATATAAACACCACGGCCCTTGATCGAGCAAATTTCTGGCCTTATGGAGAAACCTTCTTCAAGTTCCCCACCGGCAGATTCTCCGATGGCCGCTTAATTTCCGATTTTATAGGTAAGGTTTGCTTGCAGATCATCTTATGGTTTTTGTCTTCTCATTTCATTTGTACAACTTGGACAGATATGGTTTAACTAACACATATATATGATTTCCTGTCACCCAATATATATATATATATATATATATATAGCTTCTTTATTCATTTGTTTTTGTTATATATGCTCTACTTTTTCAAGCTGAATATGCAAATCTGCCATTGATTCCACCGTTTCTACAACCGGATAATACCAACTACTGCGGCGGCGTGAATTTTGCTTCTGGTGGAGCGGGTGCTCTCCTTGAAACCTTTCAAGGGTCGGTAAGTCTAATTCCTTCACATTCTTTTTTTTGCTCTAGATGGTTTAGTTAAGAACATTTTTTGATATATGATTTTGCAACTTATGAGGTGAAGAATATCCTAGTATACAGTAATTAATCAATATACCTTTTGCACGTAGCAAAGGCTGAATAGGTAGGCTAGCTAGCATCTTGGTGTCCACGTTCCCATCGGGAGGGCGCTATGTTTGGCGTAATTAAGCAATGCTTTCTTTTAGTAGATGGGATGCCCATAATGTTTATGACCACAAGTTTCTGGAAGTGCATGTGGTTATACGTCAAGCATTTAACAGTGTGATTCGAACACTAGTGCGACACGCATATCAATTTACTATATCACACTTGGAAGACATTAAGCATTGAGTTGCTCATTGATTTATTAGATCTTCCATTCAATTTAAATGAGCTCACTTAACGGAGCGTTGTTAATGAATGACATAGATTTATGAGTGTCAGATATCAATTTTTTTTTTTTTTTTGGTTCTCTCCCTCGGGAGGCTCTTTTAACATCTCATTTAATATTACTAAAATATATCTTATATGAAAAAAAAATTAAAACAAATTCCTAAAACTGATTAGTTGATAATTTTACTCGAAAAGTCTATTAATAATTGTTTTCAAATTCTATTTTAATTATTTTTAATATGTTAATATTTATTTTTAGTAATATCAAATGGGATAATAAATGAAAAATTTTACACCAAAATAAAAAAGGAAAAATTAAAAAGAAATAAGCGATGAAAAATTTGACATGTGTCACTCTTAGATTTTACTATATCATTTACTAACAATGCTTTGTAAGCTTAGTTAAATTGAATAGAAAACATAATTTTAAGAATTATTTTAATTTTAAGGATTCAATTGAAAAATTTAATAGCCAATGATGACTATTGCAAGTGAGTACAAATTTAAGAGAGTTAGATATGCCCTTTATCCAAAATAATTTGACTTAATTTTACCAATTTATTTTCTCTTCGTTTTCACCTTTTTTACATTTCTGTGGCATGCCAGGAAGGAGAGAAACGTAGCTTTAATCTCACTTTAGTTATTTCCTTTCATCTTGTTCCTAATTGCAATAATTTATAATCTCAAATCAATGTTACTATTATTTCATATTGAGTACATTAATACAACAACGGAGGAAGGCTTAAATCATTTTACTCAAGTGGATGTGTGCGTCTTTTTCATTACATGTTGTTAGCTTGAAGTTTTTATAGTTGAAGTCATGAGGCAAGTGAGAACCAACAGTGCCTTAACAATGACGACTTTGTGATCTCAAATTTTCAGGTAATACCCCTCAAAACACAAGCAAGAAACTTCAAGAAAGTAGCGACATGGTTGCGACACAAGTTAGGCAGCTCTGACGCTAAAACATTGTTATCAGAAGCTGTTTACTTGTTTAGCATCGGATCTAACGATTACCTTAGCCCTTTGTTGACGGGTTCTGATGTTCTTATTTACTCTCACTCTCCACAATATGTTAGCATGGTTATTGGTAACTTGACTTCCAATATCAAGGTACAAATATTCATTATTCTTATTCATATCTCTATTTAAAGGTTAATATATATAATTCTTGGTAAAATTAGAGATTCAAACGGCTGCTTGTTGCATGAGATTCGATGATAGAATGCCAAAATTTCCTTTTTTTTCAGAAGAATTATATTGGGTTGGTAACATGGTTTATGACACAAGTTTATACTGCAGGATCCCGAATAAAATTTTATAGAAAAATTATTGTAAGAGGGAAATATACTATATGTAATCGGCAAATTTAAGTGATAGCAAATGAAATATGAATTTAATTTGATTGCAATATATTTGGGAAAAAAATCACTTGTGTTTAATAAAAGTTGTGTTGTTTGTATACCCAATTTTAAAGATATCTCTAGACATCCACACATAAAATGGTAGGTCTTCACAACTTTAAAAATAAAAAAAGTATTTAAATGTCTCTAAAATGAGATATACAGATAACATAATTCATTTAATAATTTGTTATCACATCATGGACTTAGTTTGATGTGATCTCAAGCAATTATTAAAGTAGTCAAACTTATTAAATGAAGTGTTAGATAAATTGAATAATAATACAATAATTTTTTAACACTTAAAAGAATACATCAAAATTAAATTAAGCAAACTGATAGTTTTGAAAGAAATACGAAAATGTTCTATTTTTATCTCTTTTGACCACAAATGTAATGTCTTGTGTGATGATTGTCGCTTCCAATACAGCGTTATGATCTTGTTTTATAGCTAATAGTCTTGAACGTCAACGAATATCTTGAAGTTCAAGTGAAAGATTTGGCTTGCTTCAAAATAATCATATAGAGAAATCTTTTCAAACGTTGCCAAATTAGTACATACAAGGGAATAATACATCTCAACCACACAAAAATTTTTTGAGTGGATTTACTGCAGATAGTTTCATATGGATAGTTTTAAGATTAAAACGTTTCCTAATCTTGGATGCTATTAAGAAAAAAAAAAACTAAAATCAGATTTTGTGTTTTCTTGCAAGATGATGCAAAGCAAGCGAAAATCCATCTCAAGAAAATAAGGAAGGGATTATTTGCTGCGGACAATTTTGCGATTATTTTCCTACAACTCATCAATGTGCCGCCCTAATATTTAAACATAGAAACAGAAAAGACCAACAACTTAGTATTATTGCTGCCTAGGTGCAAACAAGGGGAATAATTTTTTATATGGAGTTTTTATGAAAAAAATGTTAAAAATGTGGTATTTTTGATAAAATTTAAAAAAATAATATTTTTTTCTTTATCTTTTTTTCTCTTTCTTCCTTTTTTTTTTTTTCCTCTCATCTGTTTTTGTTTTTTTTTAAACCTCCCTCTTCCTTTCTTTTCTCTCTTTTTTTCTCTCTCCTCTCCGCGCTTTCTTTTCCACTTTCTGTCGCACACACGGTAAAACACATACATACAAAGTATACGAGACAAAAAAAAAAAAAAAAAAAAAAAAATTAAAAAATTAAAAAATAGACTCTTCCTGATGGCATGCCAAATTTCTTTTTTATTATTTTTTTTAACAATTCGTTAATATAGATAACGGATTTATTTTTTACTTTTTTTTGGATTCCATTTGTATTTTTTATAGATTTTTTTAAAACACCATATTTTCCTAATTTTTTCAAATAAATCCATATTCCAATGATTACTCCACCAAAATGCCATATATAAAAAGATCAACCATCAAATAAACCTTCCATGACCGTTTATCTCATTGAAAACGACTTTATTATCTTTTTTATTTTTCATTTTTGTTTACTTTTATCCACGCTTGATGAGGATATAATTTTTTTAATAAAAAAATTATCAAGTCATGATTTTGATTATCATAACAATTTCAGGAAATATATAAGAGAGGGGCTAGAAAATTTGGGTTCATGAACGTGCCACCCTTGGGTTGTCTTCCAGGCACCAGAATACTTCAGTTTCAGTTAAAAAGGAATGGTGGTTGCTTAGAAGAACTTTCGTCCCTTGCAAGCCTACATAATCAGGCTCTATCTGTGCTTCTCTTGCAATTGGAGAAGCAACTGAAGGGCTTTAAGTATTCTCTCTATGATTTCAATAGTGATCTCAGACGTAGGATCAACCATCCCTCAAAATATGGTAAGTTTATTCTAGTATAGAAAAGCTTAAATTATAGTTTTATTTTGTCGATCCAGTCCCTCCGTCTAATTTTCTTAAATTACATTCTATGAATATTTTTAATGTGTTTTTTAATCATAAACAAAATTGTATCCAAACAATAACCAACGGTACTTATAAAAAATTATTAATGAAAGAAAAACCATAAACTTCACTTTAAACTAAATCATAATATATATGTATCTTTGCTTCATATCATGGAGATGTTTTACTTACTCCAAGTAATTACAACTGTTGAACCTTTTTCGAGTAAGATTCCCACTCTAGGAAGAAAGAGAGGCGACACTCTCTGTAAAATTTTATTGATCAAAAGAAAATATGATTACAATTGGTGTGGAGGTCCTCTTTCATAATGCATGTTTACTAATTAACTATACAATCAATCACTGACTAACTGCACTAACTAACATGTATCCTAACTGATGTAACTAACATGCTTATTAAGAGGTCCTCCCTTTAGTCTGCTACTACCTATTCTATTTACATTTTAGTTACAAAGTCTTTTGTCGATGCTAGAGCTCTTCTACTCCTCTAGTTCCTTTCCTTTTCTTCACATTTTGCAACATTACCCCTTGGTGGAAAAGGACCTTGTCCTCAAGGGCCTGTGCAGTATACAATTCCACCAAGACATCCTAGTCCTCCCAAGTGGCGTGCTCCCTGTCTATGTTTTTCCATTCAACCAATACTTGGTATTTTGGACCTTCATCAGTTAGTTGAATCCGTTCTGCAATAATTGCATGAGGGAGTGTAGGCTTTGTTATTTCTAAGTCTTCATGAGTCACTGTTGGTGGGGGAATTGGGCCCTTGTATTGTTTAAGTAAGGACACATGTAGGACTAGATGTATCTTGCTCTTGGTGGGAGTTGCAATTTATAAGCCATTGGCCCCATATGATTCAGTATAAGAAATGGACCATAATATCGCTTTGCTAGTTTAAAGTTTAGTCTTTTGGCTGTTGATTGTTGTTTGTAATGATGAAATTTTGCCCAGACCCACTGCCCTACTGAAAAATGTTGCTCTTTTGGCTTAGTGTCTATATATTTATTCATTCGATGCTGAGCTTTTTCAATTTGAGCTTGTAGTTGTTGTTAGATTTGTTGCTTGTCAATGAGAGTAACATCCACGTCTTCTGCCTTAATAGAACTTGGAGTGTAAGTAGGTAGTAATTTCAAATTGTAACCATATAATGCTTGATGTGGCGTCATGCTTATAATTCTATGAAATGCTGTGTTATAACACAACTCAGCCCATGGCAAGTATTTATGCCATTTAGATGGCTGTTCTGAGGTGAATGCTCGCAGATATTGTTCTAGACATCGGTTGACCACTTCCGTTTGGCTGTCACTCTGTGGGTGATAAGCTGTAGAATAGTCTAATTTTGTTCCACCATAAGACATGAGCTGCCTCCAAAAGATACGTAGGAATATAAGGCCCCTATCTGACACAATGCCATGAAGGAAACCATGGTGTTTCATAATTGAATCTAGGAAAACCCTAGCCACAATTTTTATAGTAAAACTTGTCTTTAGTACAAAGAAGTGGGCAACCTTTGTTAGCCTATCAACCACCGCAAGTATAGAACTATGACCTACTGACAGTGACAAGCCAACTATGAAATCCATGGACAATTCTGTCCAAGGTCCTAAAGGGATAGGCAAAGGTTGTAGGGCCCTTAGTGTCTTTGTAGAGACATATTTGGTTTGTAGATAGGTCAAACAAGATGCCACAATTTTCTCAATATCACTTTTCATTCCTTTCTAGTGGAATTGTTCAGTGATTCTTTTGAAAGTTTTGAGAATACCTTAATGGCCTCCTTGAGGTGTAGCATGAAACTTAGAAACGATTTTTGTTATTAGGAGGGAACCTTTTGGTAGAAAAATTTTCTTTTTAAATAGCATAATACCATGTTGAATGTAGAAGTCATTTGGTAGTTGGCCCCTTTTAGCTTATTCATGTAGCTGTAAAAGTTCTTATTCAAATTTGTTTGCCACCCTTATCTCTAAGACCAGTACTCCTTCTAATGTAATATAAGTCTGGAAATGTTCTGCTGGAAGTCTAGATAGTGCATCTGCTGCTACATTTGTTTTTCCTATTTTGTACTCAATATCAAATTCATATCCCAATAATTTAGTCAAATAATATTGCTGTTCAGGTGTCTGCATAGTTTGAGCCATTAACTCCTTAAGACTTTGTTGATTAGTCTTAATCGGAAAATGCTTGCCAAGTAGGTAGTGGCGCCACTTAGCTAATGCTTGAGTAATGGCATATAGTTCCTTCACATAGGTTGAAGCATTAGCCATTTTGCGAGCTAATTTCTTACTAAAATAAGCCAAGAGATGTCCCTTTTGGGATAAAACAGCACCCACTCCATGTGCACTAGCATCAGTTTCAATGATAAACAATTCAAAAAAATCAGGTAACTTTAAGACTGGTGTGGAAGTTAAGGCAATCTTCAATTTCTAAAATGCCAAATCAGCCTCAGGAGTCCATTCGAATGATTTAAGCTTCAATAATTCTGTTAGAGGCGATGTTAGGAAGGCATAACTTTTAACAAAATGCCTATAATACTCTGCTAGTCCTAGGAATCCTCTAAGCTGTCTCATATTCTGAGGAGGTGGCCAATTCATGATGGTTTCAATTTTCTGAGTGTCTACTTGAACACCAGCAGTAGAAATTACATGTCCCAGATAGTGTACCAATTCCTTACAAAAGTCACATTTAGAAAGTTTGGCAAAAAGTTGATGTTTTTGCAGTGTTTTTAGGACTGTCTTAAGGTGTTCATAGTGAGTTTCTAGTGTGTGACTATAAAGTAGAATGTCATCAAAGAAAATAGCCACAACTTTTCTGAGAAAAAGTTAGAAAACTTTGTTCATAGTAGATTGGAAGGTGGCTAGGGCATTTGTAAGGCCAAATGGCATTACTAGAAACTCAAAATGACAATTATGTATCCTAAAAGCTGTCTTATGGATGCTAGAAGTCTTCATTCGAATTTGATAGCAACCTGACTTGAGATCTATTTTAGAGAAAATTGATGCACCTTGCAAATCATCTAGGATTTTGTCCATTACTAGCATTGGGTATATGTCTCTGATTGTAGTTTTGTTTAATGTGCGATAGTCAATACAAAATCTCCATGTGCCATTCTTTTTTCTTAACTAGAAGTACAGGAGAAGAGAAGGAAATCTTGCTGTCACAAATTATTCCATTAGACAGCATCTTCTTAATGAGTCTTTCAATTTCAGCTTTTTGAAAATGACGGTATTTGTATGGCTTTACATGTACTGGTTTGGTTCCTGACTGAAGGTCTATTTAATGTTCTAGCTCTCTATGAGGTGATAGACCCTGAGTTTCCTTAAAGATAGAGTCAAACTAGTTTAGCAAATTCAGAATTGAAGGTGGTATGTCAGCTAAAGAAAGTTGGTCAGTTTGAAGACTGAGTTGGAGTTGACATGAGGTTTGAACATCTGAATGTTTCAATAGTTTCTGTATGCATTTTGTATTCAAGGGGCTAGGTCCAAGTAAGTGTTCAGCATATAAAAGTCTAGGGAAACCCTCATACATAAATTTCATGGTTAAATGTTGGTAGTTAGTCAAGACTATACCCAAACTACGCAACCAAATTATTCCAAAGACTAAGTCAGCACCGGTTATATCCAAATGATATGAATCCACAATGAAAGAAATGCCTTGAATTAGTATGGGAATTGCCACACTCATTGCCTTGTACCAAATGAAATTACCAGACTCAACAGAAACTTTAAAGGGTTAGATATCCATGATAGGTAATTTTAGAGTAGCAGCCACAGAGGATTTAATGAAATTATAAGTACTACCATTATCAACTAGTATGTTAAGAAGTGTGTCTTGGTATCGACCTTTCAACCGAAGAGAAGAGGGATGATATTCACTTGTGAGTGCATTGAAACTGACCTCTGGTTCTGTGTACATATTAGCTGAAGCCATAAATAAATTAGTAAATAATTCTGTTGGCAAGATTTGATCAAGATCTTTTTTTTCTAATAATGCCAAACACTGTGATCTGTAGTTTTGTGTTGGGTTGTACTTCTCATTGCAATAGTAACACAATCCTTGTAGCCTTCTTTCCCTTAATTCAGCTGTTGAAAATTTTCTAAAGGGAAGCTTAAAAATTGCTGTAACAGACAATGGTGGCTTATTTGAGTGATCAGAATTTGGTATTGGAGGGGTGGATTTAGGTGGGAAATTGGTAGAGGAAGATGTGGAAGAAGCATTGTGAATGGTAAATGTGGATGGTGCAAATCTTGATTTGGGCAGGGAAGTGGAGAATGGTAAAGATTGGAGCTTGAGTGAATTTTTGAGTGCAACATGATTTTGCTTATGTAATCTTGCAAGAGAAACTACTTCAGGGTAAGGAGATGGTTTGGCTGAGCGCAATTGGCACTTAAGGTAGTCATATAAACCAGCAACAAAGAAACTGATCATCCACTATTCAAATAAACCCTGTACTCGATTAGATAGTGCTTCAAATTTGGCTTGGTATTCAGCAACCGAGCCTTCTTGTTTCAATTCTTTCAAGGCTTCTTGAGGATTCTCATACAAATCAGTTCCAAATCGTTTATACAATGCATCCACAAAAACTAACCAGTCATTAGTGTAGTTATTACGTACCATCCATTTGTACCATTAATAAGCTGGTCCTGCCATATAGAATGAAGTCACCTTGATTCTTTTATCTAATGGAGTTGCTGTAGCATCAAAGTATTCTTCAAGGTGAAAGATCCAATCATCCAAATCTTCCCTAGTGAATTAAGGTAAGTTGTGGTGTGTTGTATGATGACACACTTTGTTGGAAAAACTAGAACCATTATTCTCAGAGCTAGAGCCAGGCAATTGATTAGAGCTAGAATCTGAATCACTGATACGGCTAAAATTGGAGATGAATTCCATAATCTTGGCAAGTTGATCACGTACATCAGTTTGGAATTCCTTGAATTCATTCTCAAGACGACCCATACGTGTGTTTTTTGCCATGATTAGATAGAGCGATTGTAGAACAAGAACACAATCAAGAATTCGGGAGCTTAATGAAAGCACCAATATTGAACCTTTTCGAGTAAAATTTCCACTTCAGGAAGAAAGAGAGGTAGCACTCTCTATAAAATTTTATTGATCAAAAGAAAATATGATTACAATTGGTGTGGAGGTCCTCTTTTATAATGCATGTTTACTAACTAACTATACAATCAATCACTAACTAAGTGCACTAACTAACATATATCCTAACTGCTGTAACTAACATGCTTATTAAGAGGTCCTCCCTTTAGTATGCTCCTACCTATTCTATTTATATTTTAGTTACAAAGTCTTTTGTCCATGCTAGAGCTCTTCTAATCCTTTGGTTCCTTTCCTTTTCTTCACGGTTTGCAACAAAAACCCACAAAATTTTAGGTTGAAAAAGAAATTAGAAATTTAGAATACTCCACTTTTTTCCCATTTAAAACAGAATACTCCATTCTCGTCTTTTTTTGGGTCGTGTGCTGGTGAGTGTGTTATTAACGATGGGCTCTAGCCTTATTCAAGAATAATATTTGGCATTATTTCATAAAGCTTACAATAAGCTAAGATGGGCTGTTCTCCTACATTTTTCTTGTAATTTGGGCTAGTTGGAGAAAAACAGAATGATGTTATGAAGTTCAAAAACCTTAAGTAAGTTCAATACAATGTTTTACGTTTGGGTCTGCACAATAGTGTTATTCTAACCACGTTGAGAGTAAGCGAATCCAATCCAATGTAGTTGACAAAAAGGCTAATCTAATAAGGGAGTGGTTAGCTTAACGGACCGATCGGCTACCCAATTTTGGCTTTCTCTTAAATTGAAACGAGGACCGAACCCATTGACCAAAAAAAAAAAAGAAGAGAGAACAGTACCCAGACCCCCCAGAAGAAGGATTAAACGCAGAAAAAAAAAAATTGTTTAAATTGGTTCATAAACAAAATCTAAGAATATTTTTTCTGTAAACAAAAAATAACAATAAAACCATATAGGCTATTATATAAGCTGCGACTCGCTAACATGGAGAAAATTGCGATTATTTATTTGATGCAGGGTTGAAGGATGGCATAACAGCATGCTGTGGAAGGGGGCTGCATAGAGGAGAATACAGCTGCGGAGGAAAAAGAGGGGATAAACAATTTCAATTATGCGACAAACCCAATGAATATTTGTTTTGGGACTCTTACCATCTTACACAAAGTGCTTACAAACAATTGGCAGCTAGGATGTGGGGTTATACGGCCAACTCTCCCATTTTAAGCTCTTACACTATCATGGATCTCTTTCAAGCCCCTTTCTAATAAAATATCGTACGCTTACATACCTTGTTTAATTTAATAATATTAGATTTATTTTCAATATATATCTTATTACAATACCAAATGATGGCCCGACTTTCTTTTTATGAACTCTTCTTTTAAATGGCATGACAATTATTTATAATTTAAAAATACTATTCTCAATATATTAATTAAAAAAATATGATACTTAAAGAGTGTTTGGTATAGAATAATTTATCTGAATTATTGGTAATATAACTTTAAATTATCTGGACCCATCATATTGCCTTGTTTGATTGAACCACATTATTGGCAATCCAAATTTTCAAAGCAATCCACGTTACCTTCAAAGTGATAATATAAATTATGTCCATAGGAGTGTCAATATGGATTATCATCTATGTGATAATCCTACTATTATTATTATAATAAAAATATAATTAAGATTAATATTAAGTATTATAATAATAACTAACAATTAATAATACTAAAAATATTTATTATTAATTAATATTATTTTTATTTTTATTGATTAATATTATTAATTAATAATTAATACTAGTAATAATAATTATTATTCTTATTATAATAAATTATTATTATTATTACTATTAAAAAAAAATATTGTCTAATAATCTTTTTTATATATCAAACATGGTAATATAAATTACTAATTAAATTATCTATTCATACTAAATATTATATTGTAACATTACCAATAATTTAAAGAATTTAATTTAAATGCACTGACAGTGTAAAATAATTTTACACTGTCAGCCAATAGAAATAGTGAAAAATGCCAACTCACACAAATAACTACTCATTATAATAAGGGATCCACCATAATTTCTTATTTTTCTCCATTTCTATTGATTGACAATATAAAATAATTTTATACTATCAATACATATCAATTAAATTTTAATTTAAAAGATAATAATATTTCTTAGTGATAATTCAAATTACTAGTAATTTTGCTAGACAATATGCCAAACGATACCTTATCGGAGTTTGTGGCCAAGAAAATGAAAAACGAAAAGTGAAGCAACTTTTCTTTCTTTCGAGTTTCAAGTTCACATAGGTGAGTTTTGGAGGGATTAACAATCATCCAATAAGTGATAAAAGTTAATCTCTTAATTCGCCCAACATGAGTATATGATTAACGCAACTAAAAAACACCAACACCAAAAGAAAAAAAAAAGACAGTTCACCAATACAACTGCTTATATACTTGGCTTGGTTGGACTGTTCAACTGAATTTCACAATATAACTAATTAGTAACTTTTGTTGGTCAAATTCAAAATCAGGTTGACGACATAGAAATACAGAATCAGCCAAGTAAATATTGCAATTTGCTAGGCTGCACCTTTTATTATAGTTTTTTTCCCTCTTACAATGTATGAAACTAATTTTCGTGTAAATGTATGATAGCATAGTATTGACCATCTTTTATTATAATATGACATTCATATGTTTCTAATTTATTATAGAAATAAAAGTAATTTTTTTCTGTAACTTTCATTGTATATCTTACTCTATAAAATGCGACTGATAATTCAAAGGATTCAAGTCTCTTTTAATATACTATGCATCATAGACTTGTCAAAGAAACTAGCACACATGGGGAAGAACGACGAGAGGGAATGAATTATTGTTGGCCAAACTCCGTCAAAAAAACACTTGTTTTGTTGATACGCACATATCGATGCGGGTTTTGGGTCTTTGGGATAAAGAACCAAAGAAGGGTAAAAGGAGTGGCGGCTTTGTAGCCACGTATCGGTAATAAAGACGTGGATTTCACTTTCGGGTGGTTGAAATGATTCGCGGACTTGCATGTATATAAAAGTGGCGGCGTCTTTGGTGCCCGATACTTGCAAGGGGCACCACAAGGTGCAATGGGATGGGTGGGTATGGTTGGAAGGTGTATTTATATGTTAAATATTTATAATATATTATAATAATTTTTAAATTTTAGATAGATTTAAGAATTATAATTAAATATATTTAAAAATAATTAAAATTTATTTATATAATTTTAAAATATTATAAAAAATATTTATTTAATTTTAAGATTATAAAAATAAATTTTTATTTAATTTTAAGATTATATAAATAAAATTAAAAATTATTATAATATATTATAGATATTTTAAAAATAATTAAAATTTTTTTATATAATTTTAAAATATCTCTAAAAAATTTATTTGATTTTAAAATTATACAAATAAAATTTTATTTAATTTTAAATCATAAAAATAAATTTTAAAAATTATTATAATATATCACATATTATTAATATATTAATATATTATTAAATCCAATCCATTAGATTAAAAAGTTACATAATGCAAGTTCCAATTCCAATGTACCATGGCCTTCGCCTATAAAAGTATTGTGAAAGTGGCGCTGAGGTTAAAGAATCCTATCTGTTTCACCTGTACCATGCACCTACCGAGCGAATTATATGACTAGAATCATTAGAAAGCATTTTTCGGACATTCTACGCCTTCGCTTTGTGCCTCCCACGTTCCCAATTATTGCCGCCTCCCCTGCCCTCTTTATCCCCCTCGTTATACTGTATGTTGTTCTAGGGTCTTGTCAAACAGGGTTAAGTTCACCTGAAGATGCCCAATATTGAACCAGCGCACCGCAATATGACATATGGTGAATAGAAATTTTCCTTTACTTTTCGATGTACAATTGTCAATTAAAGAAAAAGAAATATAAGGATCAGTTTATTTAAGATTTTGATATAAATATTTTTTTAAAAGTAGAAGCAAAAATAAAAATAGAAAAATATTTTATGTTTGAATGTAATTATAAAAATATCTTTTATCAAAATTAAAAATAATTAAAATATTTTAATATGATAAATTAAAAATATTTATTTTTATAAAATTATAATTAAGAACATAAAAAATTATTTTTTAAGAAATATGTTTAAATAAATAATAGAAGTACTTTTTTATTTTTAAAGTATTGATATAAAATTATGCCTATAAGTATAACATATTGAACTTTATTTAATAAATAAATTTTAAATAAACAAAATGAGAAAATATTTATATTGATCATGGTACAATTTAGCTATCATACCATAAAAAAAAAATAACAACAATCAGTTACAAATAAAAAATAAAAAAAAATGAAAGCCCATTGAGCCAAAATACCTTATATCTAACTATACACCAAAATAAAATAGCTCCATGATAATTCTGGTTTCTTCTTTGTCAAATCTCTGTTGCAGTCAATGCCTTCTCCCGAATTGGTGCTTGCTGGCTCTTATAATGTGCTTAGCAAGGGGTGGCAAGGCTTAGCTTCTTCTAGAGCCGAGCTTTTGACATGGTTTATTCTATTAAGAAGACTCAATATTAAAGATTGTTTAATCAAGCTGAATATTCTAAATTTTAGTGATAATAGATGTGTGCTATGCCATAATCATGTAGAGATTGCTAACCATCTATTATTCCTCTCATGCATTTTTTCCTGGAGGGTCTGGAATATGGTTATTGATCAATGGGGTGCATGATTCATCCTTCCTAATGACCCACTGATGACTTTTGATATGTGGTTGGGTGTTCAATATAATAGAACCATAAGAAAATAATGGAGCACTTGGGTCTTTGTGATTGTATGGTCAATATGGGAGTTGAGGAATAAAATAATCTTCCACAATGACATTATGCCACTGGAGTTGTTTATTGATATGGTGCTCGAAAAAGGTAGATCTTGGATTGTCGCAAATTAGAAACGATAAGATATTTTTAGTTTAAACTTTGATCTTCCTAATACCTAACTCTTGTTAGTCTTTTACTTTTATATTTTATAATTCTGTGTAATAATTTTGGTATTTCATAATTATTACTCTTAAAAAAAAAGAAAAGGATGATTTATTTTTCTACATAATTCATCTTCAGAGTCTACTATACCTTAACAAAGAATGTTAATTAAAAAAAATGCAAGTATCTTAACCCCTCCACAAGAAAGGGGAAAAAAAAGTACAGTTTTCTAAGAACATAAAGCTCTTTTTTTTTTGTCTTAAATCTCAATATTTGTCAAAAAAATAGTTGGAGTGGGCATTGGTTAGAAAAAGGGAGTGTACCAATGTAGGGTTGGTTAAATTAATAGATTTATTGCCCTTTTAACCAAAAATCTTAAGTTTAAATCTAGAAATGGAAAAGAATTTTTGCTGAAAGATTCTTATCTCCTTTAGGGATCTCCATTAAATTCTTAATAATAAAACACATATATCAATGATTCTTAGGAAAAAAAAAATAGAAAGAAAGAGGGAGCACAGTTAACTTGATGCAAATTACTGCTGTAAAGCAAGGATGCTTGTTTCTTAAGGGTATAAAAGTACGTCTGTGAGTTGAGTTCTTAAAAAGAATGAAAAAAAAAGGAAAAATTTAAAAAGTAAATTAACTTTATAGTTACTCTTTAAATTTTTTTCCTTTCGTTCTTTTTCCTATAAAACCTTAACTAGTAAACACACTCTAAACATCAGCTGTAAATAATAAAAAAGACACGTGGCGGTAATGTAGGGGATGATTGCACATATCACGTGGGTGGTCAATATCTCATGAGATTAGGGGTGTGTTTGTTTAGGATTTTCAGAGTCTACTATACTTTAACAAAGAATGTTAATTAAAAAAATTGAAATATCTTAACCCCTCCACAAGAAAGGGGTAAAAAAAGCACAATTTTTCTAAGAACATAAAGCTCTTTTTTTTTTTGGTCTTAAGTCTCAATATTTGTCAAAAAAACAGTTGGAGGGGGCATTGGTTAGAAAGAGGGAGTGTATCAATGTGGGGTTGGTTAAATTAGTAGATTTCTTATCCTTTTAACCAAAAATCTTAAGTTTAAATCTAGAAATGGAGAAGAATTTTTGCTGGATGATTCTTATCTCCTTTAGGGATCTCCATTAAATTCTTGATAATAAAACATAGATATCAATGATTCTTAGATAAAAAAAAAAAAAAACCAAAAAGAAAGAGGGAGCACAGTTAACTTGACACAAATTACTGCTGCAAAGTAGGGATGCTCGTTTCTTAAGGGTATAAAAGTACGTCTATGAGTTGAGTTCTTAAAAAAGAGTGAAAAAAAGGAAAATTTTAAAAAGTAAAATAACTTTATAGTTATTCTTTAAATCTTTTTCCTATAAAATCTTAACTAGTAAATACACTCTAAACATTAGCTATGATTAATAAAAAAGACACGTGGCGGTAATGTTAGCTCAAGGGGATGATTGCACATGGGTGGTCAATATCTCATGAGATTAGGGGTGTGTTTGTTTAGGATTTTTTTAATAAAAAATTACTTTTTTATCAAAAAAATAAATTTTCGTATATTTTGATAATTTTTTAAAATAATCATATTCTTAAAAAAATTTATTTTCAATTTTTTTTGTAAAAAGTGAAAATAATAGCTTCTAAAAAAATTAATTTTTTTATATTTTTAATTATATATAAAATTTAATTTTAAAAATTATTTTTAAAAAAATTGAAACAAACACACCTTAGATGATAGGGGTGTTCATGACCCGGCCCCGCCTGAAGTTTATTGGATCGGGCTCGGGTTGTGAAAATTGACCCGCTTTATTTTTTGGGCCAAATTTGAGTCATACTTCGGGTTTGCTCAACTCGGCCCGAAGTTAAATAATTCTTTAAAAATTTTTTAAAAAAAAATTAGTGATAAATCATAATATTTTTATATTTCAATCAATATATTTTACATAACACATTGCTATTTTTATCTTAATATAATTTATTTTAAAATATATATTATAAAATATTTGTTGAATTTATTTTTTACTTTTAAAATTTTATGATTTCATTATATATAATCTCTAAATCTTTATATATTATATAAATGCTGAGTTGACCTGGTTTGACTCAGTTATTAATCGAGTTGTTATCGAGTCAGATTTGGATAAAAAAAATGATCCGATCTCAAAATAGGATCGAATTTGAATCTAACTTAACCCAATCCAACCCACCCTTTGCACGATAAGATGAGATATCCAAATAATCCTCCTCATCTTCCCGCCTGTCTCTAGCTGCGTCCCGTATTATCACATGTTTAATGCTGTTAGCATTATATTAAAAGGAAAAAAAAAACCCCACCTAAACTTTTTTATATGAAAAAAGTGCTGTTAACATTATAATATTATATTCATTCCCTTTAGAATTATCATTTTAATATTAATTAATACCAAAATTTATTATCAATTTATAATAAAATAATTAATATTGAAACAGAAACTCTAAATAAAATAAATATGATTTTCACATAAAAAATATAATTTATGTAACTCAACGTTATGATACCGTGCAAATCATTAATTCTACAATTCGTTTTGATAGGAATTAATTAAATAAAAAAATATAATGTAATTAATTTTTAGGTGATAATTTATAAATTTAAATATAAACATATAATTTCAAAAAAAAAAATTTATTGTTTTATAAATTAATAAATTAAATTTAAATGAATATTGTGCAAAATTAATTATAAAAGAAAATTTGATATGTCATCCTACTATTTCACATAAGTATCTACACTCGTGGTAGGCTCCATAAAATTCCTGTTAATCAACGTATAACAATTCCTCCAATATACGACATTTTTGAACGTACGGTCTTCCGCTGTTTCGCCCCTGCCTCACTGGAACTTCCTTGCCTCTGATGGCAATCATATGGATCGCCATTTGCAAATCATAAATCATAAATTAAGTTGATATGAGAAATAGTTGAATTCCACGCTACCTTGGAGCCCCATTCTGGGAAAAAAAATTCTAATTCCTACATAACTTTAGATGATATGTGGATTTAGGACATAATATGAATTAGTATGTCAAATAAAAAATTCATTTGGTATTAGACATATAGCAACATGTCAAATTGTTTGTGATCATTGGCACCAAAAACTATTGTTTGTGATCATGTCCACATGAGGAATTTACTTAGAAATGTTTATAATAATACTGACCTCATTAAAATATATATATATATAAAGATCAATTTAAAAATTGATATGCCAATATTTAATGGATTTAATTTGAATATATTGTCAGTGTAAAAAACTTTTACACAGACATCCAATCATATATTACCACATCAGCAAAAGTCTTTAACATAATCACCTAATCACCTATTACTTGAATGGTTATGTAAATAGAATATTTTGATTAGATGTCAGTGTAAAAAAATTTTATACTGTCAATATACTCTAATTAAATTCATATTTAATTTAACGTTAAAAATTTAACTTAATAAAAATATTAAAATTGAGTAATGATGATAAAATTGAGTAGATGATTAAATTAAGTATAGTGGTGACAATCGTGGCAGCAAGTCGGCAACTAAGATACTCATGTTATTTATTTATTTATTTATTTTTTACTAGGCGCTAATGTTAATGTTGGTACTGGCCGCTGGGAGGTGGAAATGTAAATAAGGGGCAAAAATAAAATGGTGTGTTGATCTGTCAATTTATTGATCAATCGTTGAAAAAAATGAGTGTTTGATGCAAGCTGGCTTAATTGAAGAAAACCAATTAGATCCAAAAATTCCGTGAACACAAATGGCATACACACATATGATAGTCGTGCAGTCAACGCTTACTGCTAAAATGAATTATGAAGTCAACACAAATTATAAAAAAAAGATATACATATAAGAACGGATTCAGTTATATACTTTTTTATACTATATATAAAAAGAAATAAAATTACTTTAAATAAATAAAATTTTCTTAAAATCTATAAAGCCATTTATTTAAAATATTTGATCGTATCTTTTTATACAATATAATCACATAAAATATGTAAGAAGATTTATTTATTAGAAGAAAACAATTGGTATATGCAGTAAAAAAAATTAGTATTCAAAGTCAGTCAGCAAAAAATTGATACGAACTAGTAAATTAAAATGAAACACAATGATTATTAGTGTGCTTTTTTTCTTCAATAGATCAAAAAGCACTCAAACTCTCCACAAGGGAGAGGAGCAAATAGAGCAATAACCAAAATCACAAAGCAAAGACAGATAAAAGAAAGGCAAAAAAACACAACCTAAACCGACAAAGCAACACACAAGAAACATCCAAGGCAGCACCCACAAAGCAAATAAACTAGGACAAATTCCATCAAAAAAACCAAAAAAGAAGTTCACACAACCAACAACAAACCAGCATCAATCCTTAGTATGGCCTTTGTTCTTTCTGGGACGATCTCTTTTTCTTGGTAGAACAAAATCTAGAAATTCTTGAACTCTCGCTAAAGCCACAATCATGGTCTTTTCATTATTAATGTGCAGTCCGAGAGTAATTCCAAGATCCTAAGTAACGTGCGCTTCGACAAGGTCTTCTTCACACGACATCACAACTCCATTATCCTCTCTTTGCAGAGTCGATAATGATTCAAATAAAGGGGCTTGGGAACCTTTTCTACCGAATTTGAAAAAGAGCAAAGAGCTTGCCCAACACTCTGATCAGTTTCATTCCCCTCATCCAAAGAATTCTCACACACAAAATTTATCATTGATGTGTGCTACATTTGATCCTAGTTAGAAGGTCCAATCGCGCCAATAAAATCTTCAAATCCAAGAGGATAATTTGGGCCATTGCATGCTAGCTCCCCACAGCCCATTTCTTTCGATCCTGTGTTTAAAACGAGGGGGGTTGGACTTGAAGACTCGTCCCAAGAGAGCAAAATGCTTTCTTAACACAACTTGGACCTACCACTGGACAACACGGAATGGAACTTTCTAGAGGTAGAGAAGAATCGAACTAGCCAATGAGGGAGCTAGGAAAGTCTTGGTTCTTGTGCAGCATAAAAAAAGGCAGATCCTCTTCCAAGAATACCCTTGGCATCTCATCCTTTCTTTCCACCCAGAGTACCTCATCCTTCTGCCTGCAATCCAACAAAATAGCCATGTTTTCTTCAACTCTAAGAACGATGTTTATTACCTCATCAACCATGACACCAAGCTTTTGTTTGACCTCCTCCAAAATGGTTGGGTTGAAAATTTCTTCAATTAGTCTCCAAACCATCTCCTTAATGTACATTTTATCAAACTTCAAGCTATTCTTATTAGCACTAGAATTCACCGATTTTCTAGGGCTTTTCATCACCCTATCATCCATGTTCAAATGATGAGCCAAATCTTCCACCACATCTTTGAAACTCCTCCCATCAATTGTAGCTTTCCTGAATTTCTCTTCTGTCACCACTGCTTCATCAACCTTATTGGCTTCCTGCAGTAGGGGATCATATTTGTCAAAACTATAATTTTGATAAAAGTTACTCTTATATATATATATAATCATGGTTTTAAGTTTCTAACCAAGAAAAGATACTTACTTATAGTACATTTCAAAAGATACATAAAACTAAGAAAACAAAATTATATAATCGAGTATAGAATTTACAACTCCATAAAACAATTCAACTCAAAAGTAGTTCGTTTATCTACAGAATTTACAACTACATAAAACAATCCTAAGTCATATTTATCTACAATATTAAAAGTTTACATTCTAGAATTGCTACTTGAAAAGAACTTTATCTAACCATCACTTTAATTCAAAATTTTATAGGTAATTTTTTAAATAAAAAATCAAATAAAACAATTTAAAATAAAATGGGTTGAGCTTAAAATCACTCTATGACGGCGTCAAGTTTAAGGCTAGGCACAAATTCAACCTTTCTTTTGATCTCGATTGAATTACTGATATCCAGATCCTATTATCCTGAATCTGACTAATCCGGTTCAATCCGACTGTAGGCCTTCTTATAGGGGTTAGGGATCTCCCAACGAAAATTTTTTTCATTCCCAAGATTTGAACTTGAGATCACTAATCAAGAGATCAAGGCCTGTACCGCCTTGACCAATCCTATGTTGATACAAATTCAACCTTTTGTTAGCATCTTTGGATTTAATCAAGATGGGCAATGTATGCTTACCAATCAACAAACAATATTGTTAAAACTATCTAAATTTTAAGAAAAATATTGTTACCTATTTATAAACTAATAATAAATGAAAAATTATTATATTTTTCATGAGATAAAGTTCAACATATATATTGTATAAAGACGTGGAACTTCAAAATTCAAATCTTGATATTGTAAGTAAAATTTGTCCAAAATTACAATTCACTTTTGCTTTAACTAATCACTTTTAGGTTATATTTATTATTTGTACACAAATACTGACAGTTTTTATAGAACAGATTGTCAATTCTGACCAATGCACAAATTACAAGATCCAATGTAAGGATATTCCTAGTAAGGTGCATGCTCTTACATTGCACAAAATGTATATTTTGTATATTTTATGATGAACGGTCAGATTGTGATATATCTTATGGTGAGATTATGAGGTGCATCAATATACCAATCACTTATGATACACTATAATAATATCTAATTTTAAGAAAATTTAAAAATATAATTAAATATATTTTAAAAATTAATTATCATGACAGTGTGAAATTATATTGACAGTATAAAATAATTTTATATTATCAATATAATAAAAAATTTTATCAGTATAATTTTAATTATCATACACTGACAATATAAAATTATACTGGTAATATAAAATAATTTTACACTGTCAGTATAATAAAAAATTTTTATCAGTATAATTTTAATTATCATATATTGACAGTATAAAATTATACTGACAATATATATGATAATTAATTTTTAAAATATATTTAATTATATTTTTAAATTTTCTTAAAATTAGATATTTTTATAGTGCATCATAGGTGATTGGTGCATTGATACATCTCACAATCTATGATACGATCCTCACCGTTCATCACAAAAAATACACAAAATGAATCTTTTTACAAAGGTACCATAGAACTCACCTCCTAGTAATACCGTTTGTTTTTGGACCATCAACACGCATTATTAAGTAACTATTAATTAAGATTTGTTGACAAGAAAATATAACCATAAGACATTGGATTAAAAAAGAAAGAATAATCCTAAGATGCGTGACTCCAACATATCAGTCTACGACAGAACCCTCATAAGAAAAAAGTGTAAAAATTATGCCCACTGTAAAGTGGTCTAACCTACAAAATAAAAAAGCGCCAATAAAATTTTTAGCAATACTATTTTTTCATTCACGAAAATGATATTTTAAATTAAGTGATAAATTGCAAGTAGGAACCATTAAAGAATAAAAGTAATTGATGCACAAGAACTGAAGATAGGAAAGGGGAGCTAATAATCGGAAATGTAACGTGAATGTTCAAAGACGTGGTAAAGTAGGAGAGGAAAAATATGCTCAAATGATTGGTGGGGTGGGCCAAGCCATCCCGAGGCACAGTTGGATATTCTCTCTCTGCGTGGAATCAACTCTGCCGAATTTCCGTTCTCACCAATTTAATACTCTTTGCCACCATATGAAGTGAACGATTTGTTTATTTAGAATAAAAATAATAACGTGCGGCAAATGATTTATCAATAATAATAATGTGCGGCAAATGCCACTTAAAGTACTAATTTAAATTCACTAAAGCATAGCAGAAGAAAAGACAAAAAAAGGGAGTTTACATGAAGTTATAAAATTAATCGGATTTTTTCAACAATGAAATTTGAAAATGCATATTTCAAATTTATATTTAAATCCAGGTATGTAAGTGCATGAATTTTATCTTCTTTTTAAATTATTTTTTATCAATAATATATTTTATTTACTTTCTCAATTCACTATTGAAATTAAAATGATAAAATTGAATTATTTAAAAATTTTAATTTATATGCACTATCAGTATAAAGAAATTTCATATAAACATCCAATTATATATTTTATATTAATAAAAGTATATAATTTAATTATTCAATATCTTAAAAATTTTACAAATAAATATATTTAATTAGATAATAGTATAATTTTTTTAAAACTATTTTATATAGCAATTAAACTCTTACTTAAATGTGCACTAAAATAATAAAAATCAATTTATAATTTAACAATTTTAGAAATAATTTTGAAGACACAATTTTCGCCAAACTAATAAAAATTGTTAATGTGATACGTATTTTGGACGTGTTAATGTGATATTGCAATATACCAATAAAAATGTGATATTTGACACTGTTATTTTCATACCACTAAAACCAAAAAATTAATGCTTCACTGCCAAATTTAATGCCAACTGAACAATGATGAAGTGACGTTAATCTTTATTCAATCGTACATCAGTTTGTACTTAGGAAGATAAAATTATTATAATTAACATGTAAAAGAAATTATTTTAATAATTTATATATTAACATAAAATTATAAGTTCAAAAATCAATAGTATCATTGAAGGTAAAAAATTGAACTTTGATAAGAATGAAAGATGGGGGTATACAATGCCATCAAATAAAAAAAAAATAAAAGGAAAGAAAGATGGGTGCATGTATGTAGATAGATAAATAATTAGTTTTTCAAGAGATAGGTCATGTCGTAAAGGTTGACCCGGTAGATGACCTCGTTTTGGTCGTGGCCTGGTAATTATAATTAACAAATGAAATAAGCATGCATTTTCCATTCATTCCAGCTGATATTCAACTCAAAAAATTCAAAATCTGTATACTGTATCGGCAAAAGTTAAAGAAAAATCAACAAAACAAAACAATGAGCGCTGGCAAAAAAACACGACATAGGAGAGAGAGAGAGAGAGAGAGCCCAGGAAGTCACTTTTTTTAAAATCCAAGATTTTATATTTCAAAAAAGTGTTTAATGCTTTGCAAAAAAATTCATTACAATTTTTGCGTTTTTTAATTTTTGTGTGGACGCAGTCGCCGAAGCCTTAGCTGTGTGGCTTAGTTGTTCTTCTGTGCTTCTTCGCTCGCTCGCTCGCTCCCCTCAACCTCAAGCCTCAACAGCACCTCATGCTTCTTCTTCCGCTCCCATTTTTCTGATGCATTTTTTTTTGGGTACGGTTGTGTTGTGTATGTAAACAGATTTGTACGGGTTCCAAATTGATGTAAAAATTTGAGCTTTTGTATTCATCTTTTAATATTGTACTTTTGTGTATTGGGAGAGGTTCTGTTGATCGGATACAAGCTTGTGCTGTTTTATTGTTTGAATTTCAATTGTTATTATTATATTTTTGAAGTTTGTGGCGGTGGGGGGGGGTGATCTTGTCGTAAAAAAGCCGAGCTTTTTGAGGCCCGGGATCTGAATTGCGATGGAGAAGGAGAAGAAGCAGCAGCTGAATGATGGAGGTGAAGGTGAAGGTGACCTCAAGTCGTCGTGCTGCTATATGCAGAAGTTCAGGCTCTACGAAACCCGCTCGGTATACAACAAATACCATCATCTTCTTCTTCTCATTCTACATATCATGTTTCCATTTCTTCTTTGCATCATACATCTATGAATCCCTTGTGCATTTTTGTGTCACTGTGGTTTCTTGGCTTAATGGGTTCCCTTGTTGTCTACTTCCCTTTCAAATTCATGTGCACATATGATCAACCCATTTTCATTCATGATGTATTCCCTTGGCCTAAAGCTCAAATTGAACTGGAAAGATTGCATCGTTCTTTACTTGTTTTGGACTTTGGGGTTTACACACTTGCTACTACGAAGGTGGGTGCCCCGGTTTGCAACACTATATTGAAACAGATTTCCTACTTCTGCTTGACTTGAATCATGATCGTTTATTTCTGATTGTCATAGGTAATCTTCATAAGGCATGTGATGGTAAATAGCCGTGTCAAATGGCTTATTGATTCATACACTTCACTGTTTTCAGACTGTATTTTCTGTTTCCCCCGCCCCCTTTTTCTCTCTCTCTCTCCAAGGGGGGGAAAAAAAAAACACCAAAACACACACACACACACACAAAGTGTAATGGATGTCATACATTTAAGCATTGCTGTCCACTTCGCACCTTTTCATTGGCATTAATTTGTTCATTGGGATTTACTTGAAATTTGCCTATGATATATGCTGATTGAGTGTTCATGCAAATTTTCAACTTTACTAATGGGCAAAAGCCAACAAAGGAACTGAAATGGTAGAATTAGACCCATGTTTTCTTCTTCAGGAAACAACCAAAAAAAAAGTGATAGAGGCATATCCTTGAAATTCTTTATTTTCTTGCCTGTGTTTCACCTTCATACATTTCTCTCTCTTTCATGCATTTGTGCTCTCTCATGTTCAATGTTTAGGGGCAATATCATTCTGTTCAAAATCTGTGTTGAGCCTCCTTTTGGCCATACGTAGTATAATCTTTGGCTGTTGACTTGTTGATTGCAAGGAAAGCAATTATAACTTCTTACTTTCAAATTTTATTTTCCATTAATATGAGAATTTGTGTATTGTTTTTTCCCCTTCAAATATATTATTTAGATTTACAGAAGTATTAATGAGGGTGAGACTCGGTGCAATGGTAAGGTTGTCCTTTTGTGACCTGGTGGTCCCAGGTTTTAGTTGAGGAAACAACCTCTCCCGGCTCATGAGGGCAAGGCTGTACATCTAACCCTCTTCAGACCTAATAATGGTGGAGCCTCATACATTTGACTGCCAATGATAATTATGGTGCAGCAACAATTATGAACATAAAAAATAGTAATCAATGATAGAACGCCACTTGTTGGAGCTATTGGTTCTTATGGTAGGCCTAGTTATTAATTGCCTGAAATCATCCATTGCCTAGCCAAATGAGGGTTGATGCGATGAAATCCCTCTTCCCTGGCCTGTTTCATATTGCATAGGCATTGTGCGTGCAACATGTGCAATTGTATGTCGCCTTGCACATGCAACATGAGCAATATTGAAAATGACGAAGCACTTAAAACCCATCCTCAAAACCTAGGCCAAATGAAACTATGTCACACTTGACCCATGGGCATACACAATATCAGTAGCCTCTTGCCGAAGTGATGGCATTTCCAATAGCCTTATCCAAGTACTCTCTCATATTTTGCTTTTGTCTTTCACTGTAATATTGTTTTTGCATATTGCCTTAGACTTAGAATAGAGCATTTACTCTACTCTAGTGGTATGATTCTCGCTTCCCACCTACTGAGATCTGAGACAATTCTTGGTTGTTGTTGTTGTATATAGCCTTAGACTTACACTGTAATGTGTCTTGTTAGGTCACACACCCAAGAGGAATTTACGTTCTGAAATTAAACAGAAGACTCCCTCACTACATGACATTCCTTGTTTGCTTAGATATCTATCTCAGTATCTGTTTCTGAAACATGCCTTAGGGTATAACTAAGATGTTTAAGTAATAGACATTTTATCGGTGGCAAATTTCTTGATAAAGTAAGTGTTTGATGTCATGGTTTATGCTTGATACATTTCGATTTTAGAGTTTCTTTATGTGTATGAATCTGTTATTCTGGACTATACTAAATTGTACTAAATATGAAGTGCCTGTGCTTCAATATTGCCTTTCACAATGCACAATGGTGCCATGAGCCCTTGGTGTAATACTGTGCAATGAACAATAAATAATTATGATGGGTTACCAATTTACTATTTGTCACGCTCCTTGGTATTTTGGATAATATCTGAATCTTAATTTCTACTCTCAAGACTCTTCACGCAAACTATGATGGTTGAAGGCCATTTAATCTGAAATGTTGCATTAATGGTCAATTGATAGTGATAGCAGAATTGCTGTCTCATTTCTTTATGATTGCATTAATTGCCTATAAGTACTTTCCTTTAGTGGATATTATCCCTTTCACATTTGCCTACCCACATAATATGACTATAAACATTGATGCACCCTTCTTATCACTTTTCTATGCACAGAAATTTTATATGATTGGAAGAGACAAAAACAGAACATGTTGGAGGGTCTTAAAGATTGACAGATTGGAGCCATCTGAACTAAATATCACTGAAGATTCTGCAGTGTTCTCAGAAATTGAGTGTTGTGACATTCTGAGGCGGATACACGAAGGAAACAAGTCAACAGGGGGACTTAAATTTGTCACAACTTGTTATGGAATCATAGGTATGTTCTATGTGCTACATATGAACAAAATTTCTATTATTGTTACTGGTGTTGTTTCCGCTATTATTGATCAAAATAAATCCATAATCTCATGGAATTTTCTTTTGACTTAGGATTTATCAAATTTCTTGAGCCATACTACATGCTGCTTATAACAAAACGAAGGAAGATTGGCACAATTTGTGGGCATACTATATATGCTATCACAAAGAGCGAAATGATTCCAGTTCCACATGCTACTGTGCGATCCAAAATGGCATATTCTAATGATGAGAACAGGTCTTTAGTCAATTCTGCATGTAATTGTAATATGTCTAGAGCACGTATAGAGAGACATATCAGAGTAGCATTGGGAATTATACTGTGTCCATTGTACTTAGATGAGAATTGTGTTAAAAGTTACAGTTGTTTATTTGAGTACATTATTACATTCTGTAATGAGAACATTGTGTTTGAGCATCATATTTTACTTGGATTTAAATTCTACATTCTAGGGTTTGTCTTTGTACTATATATGTTGATTGTGTCTCTTCAGTGTACATACACAATGTCGGCTTCCTGAGGTCAACCTTCCAATCTTTCTGTGGTACTTTCTGATTGTCTCTTTTGAAATAGAATCAATATCGCTTCTTTCAGATTTTTGAGTCATGCTATATGTATAATGGATACCTCCTTCGTTGTGCTGTTATCATTTTCTACATTTTATTGTTGGTTCATTTCCTGCAAACATACAGGGGCTATGTTCATTGCTGTTGTGATGTAAATGTAACCTTTTGAGTGAGCCAAGGTATCATCAGGGTTCCACTGGGGAGATCACTGTCTCCCCCCCCTCCCCCCCAACCCTTCTCTTTTTTTTTTTTTTTTCATTTTTGGCTAGATTTAATGACTTCATAAGTTGTTTTTATGAGAATTTTTGTTCCTTTTATTCCTCCATTTAATAAACATCTTATTAATGGGCTTTTGCGTTTTCTTCTCTTGTGACTTAGATACAAGAAGCTTCTATGCAGTGTGGATCTTACGAAGGACTTCTTTTTCAGCTACTCATACCATATCATGCTTAGTCTTCAAAGGAACTTATCTGATAATAATACAACTGGGCAGTTACTATATGAGACAATGTTTGTTTGGAATGAATTCTTAACCCGTGGAATCAGGAATACTCTCCAGAATACTTCCTGGACAGTTGCCCTAGTGTATGGCTTTTTTAAGCAGGTAGGTGTGAAGTTTCCTTTATTGGTTAATAGGTATGCTTTTTGAGAGGTTTGTAAAGGAAGGCAACCAATGGAGCTATTAGTAATATAGTAGTGACTTGTGCAATTTTTCTATTGCTTCTATTTGTTAAGTTGTACTTCACAATCAATCATATATATTTAAGTGTACCTGTTTCTCTTTATAGTTATGCAATTATTCTTGTCAGCATTTTATTTGATAATGATTAATGGTGCAGCCATTGAACTTTAAGTTATAGTGTTTCAGTTGTCTTGTTTTGGGAAATCCATTCCTCAAGACCACATAGAAGGTTTGATTGACTCTTTGGTATGGTTATTGTTGTGTAACTCTTAATTGTTAATATATGGTACTAGTGTATATCCTTACTATGATAGCACCAGAAAATTGTATGCATGCTAGTCTTATGTGTTGTCTGAAAGGATTTTATGTCATGATATCCAGGTCAAACTTTCTATATCTGACAGGGAGTTCAGCTTGACTATCATCGCTAGACGCTCACGGCATTATGCTGGGACCAGGTTTGTACTTCACCTCTACATTCTATTTGACCTTGCACTTTTGGTCATCTAGAAAACATATATGTCTCCATGTTTGCACCTTTAATAGCTAGTACCAATTTCTTTTGATTTTCTATTTGATATGGTTACTAATTTGTATTGGTTTCTCCATGCACTTCAATCCATTAAAGTCATATGGTAGAAACCGGATTACTGAGACAGTTTTTCTTTTTCTTTGCTTATAATTTCTTGTCATTGTTATATGTTCCTTTGTTTCTCTAATCTGTTTCTTGTGCAGATATTTGAAACGTGGAGTGAATGAAAAGGGTAGAGTAGCTAATGATGTTGAGACAGAGCAGATACTCTTTGCAGATGCTCATGATGGATGCCCAATGCAAATAAGTTCTGTGGTGCAGATTCGGGGTTCAATCCCTCTTTTCTGGTCTCAGGAAACCTCTCGATTGAATATAAAGCCTGACATTATATGTATGATATGCAATCAGCTTCCTTTATTTGTTACTCACTTTTTTGTTGTTTTCACTGACTGTTGTTCTTTCTCCCCAGTATCAAAGAAGGACCATAACTTTGAAGCCGCACGACTTCATTTCGAAAATCTTGTCAAGAGATATGGAAACCCTATTGTTATATTGAACTTAATTAAGGTAGGCATTTTTCCATGTATGCAAGGAATCATGTGTTATGGTTGATCGCATTGTCTCTTGTGGTCCATTATAACATGTTCTGAATTCTGTCTCTTTCATCTTGTGCTTAAGACTCGAGAGAAGAAGCCTCGAGAAACTATCCTTCGAGCTGAGTTTGCAAATGCTGTTAGGTATATCAATAAAAATTTGAGAGGGGAAATATGCCTGCGGTTCTTTCACTGGGATCTTCATCGACACTCAAGATGGTAATTTGCTATTACCCTTTTTGTCCAACCACAACAGGTTTTTCTTGGGTGTATTTTGACATTTTCAGAAAAATCACCTTTAGCAGCAAAGCTACTAATGTATTGACACAACTGGGAAAAGTTGCTGCATATGCGTTGAAATTAACTGGCATCTTCTACTGTCAAGTGACACCGAGGCTAGGGAGATCGTTAGAATATTCCTATTCTGAGTAAGAACTAAAAGAGCATTTTTTGGCCTTTTTTGTCACTGGATTGTATAGTGGATATTATTGATAATAACTGAAGCATGCCGTTACCTTTATGCACAATTATTATCCACGATGTTTTAATGGCCCTTCAAAAGTGGGTTTTGTAAACAAGTTTAAGAAACAACAGTACCAATAACAGGTAAACAAGTTTAAGAAACAACAATACCAATAATCAAGCCTTTTCCTGCAAGGTGGGGAAACAAGTTTACGAAACATGAAATATTAAATTTAAATTAACATCTGGCAATGATATGTATTTGATAGTTTTGGAAATATTGTTTACTGAATTGCTGTTGTATTAAATGAGCAAGTCACATTTTCTCTTTATAATTAATGATGTATTTACCCATTGATTATTGATGCTGATACACACACATATTTAGACTATTTACATCATATACCTAGCAGGATTAGTTTGGCATAAAGGAATATCAAATAAGTTTTCTTCTTGTTTGTTACAATGGTTAGCAGTTTCTTTTGCCTTGAAATACTTGCTGGTAAATATTCATGAATTTTTTAAACATAATGCAGGAATTGTGTCGATGATCACTCTGCCGCCGAACAAGCTAATTCAAAGAAGGATAACATTGATAAGGATGGAGAAGTCAAAGATTGTTTGCATAGTGGTGATGTGAACAGAGATTATAGTGTCAAACCCCGGATACTTCAATCAGGGGTCCTGAGGACCAATTGCATAGACTGCTTAGATCGTACCAATGTTGCTCAGTATGTTTATGGACTAGCTGCACTTGGATGTCAGCTACAAGCCTTAGAATTTATTGAATCGCCATATATTGATCTTGATAACCCTATAGCAAAGGAGATCATGGCAGTCTATGAGTCCATGGGTGACACATTAGCTTTACACTATGGGGGTTCTGCAGCACACAATAAGGTGATCTTTCTACCCTTTAGGCTTTAATAATTGGTCTTGCAGCTAGGCATTAAGTATATCATTATCATCTGACACCCAAAACCCAACACACATCTCCCCTCTCCCTGCACACGAGTGTGGGGAGTGGGAGATGGTTCTTGCCATCATGGTTGCCATCCTCATTAAATAAGGTGTCAAGGCCTTAGTGTTGTAATATAAGTGCTTGGTACCTCTACTTATTTTTATGCTTAAGTGTGCCCTGCATCCCCATAGATGCACCGAATTTGTTGAAATTTCATTGTGCACTGTGAAGCCACTAGGTCTCCCAAAACAATTAGAAATTTTTACTCTGTATGCATGAGCTTGACATTTTGGTGCGATGAATAATGTCTGATGTGAGAGATTTATTTAGCAAGCTGAGCAGTCAGTATATTGCTAACTTGGGACTTTTAAAGCAGAAGCTGTTTCAGTTATTGTGCACACTCACCAATTCACATGTCAATAAATAGAAACTTGGATGCCTTCTGTATAATTGCACATATTTTACCCAGTTTTATGGGATGAGATGTCCATAGGCAGTTTTGGGTTAAATAAAACCACTATGATGAGACCATGAGAATTTGCCGAGAATTTTGAATTGGAAATCTAGATTTGCCTGTTTACTTGTCCTGTTTTCCTTGCACGGAGGTTTGGTCTGAGTTGGGTGCTTCATTTGTCTGATCATTCTGTACTTGGTCCTTTCATCAAAAAAAAAAAAAAAAATACGGTACTTGGTCCTGCTGTACAGATATTTTCTGAGAGAAGAGGTCAATGGAAAGCTGCAACACAATCACAGGAATTTATTCGAACCCTTCAGCGTTATTATAACAACACATACTTGGACGGAAATAAACAAAAAGCAATTAACTTGTAAGTAAACAAGCCCGTTTTGTTCTTATGTTCGGATAATTGTTTCCATAACTGTAAGAAGTGATTTACAGTTATATATCCATCCTAGTTGCATTATAATGAAAGTTTTAACTGTGTTGCTTGATGTTATATTTGGTTAGGTTCTTGGGTCATTTTCAGCCACAACAGGGAAAACCAGCACTGTGGGAGCTAGATTCAGATCAGCATTGCACTGTTGGGAAACGTAGCCCATCTTTAGCTGATGGCAATGTTAGGTATAATGATGTACTTGGCTGCAGAAATTTTTGTCATTTCCATTAATGAAGCATTCAAGAGGAGGCTTATACTTATAAATGACCAGTAAACATTTGAACTTAAAGAAATTCATTAATATATATCAACCAAACCTTTGTCGGTGAATTTTGATATTTTGTGCCTAATTTCATTTGTACCTTCCTGATTCCTATTTAAATCTGCTTAAGTTCAGAGCTTATTTCTGAAATTGAACATAGCAGTTAAGCATATGGATAGAACTTGATGATTTTGTGATGTAAGGAATGCAGAATTCCTTTGTTGTTGTTTTACTTCACATATATATGAAGATTATCAAGTATCTTGCATTGTTCGAGGCAGTGTTGATATACGTGGCGAATGCACTCCTTTTTTTTTTTTTTTCCTTCACTCTTTACTTAAGTGTACTGTAATTGCTTCCTCCCCCCCCCCCTCCCTTCTCCCTCTTCTTCAAGTTGCCGCTAGCAATGCAGAATGACCAGTTTAAGAGCTTAATACTTCGTTAGATGGCCATTTTACTTTAACTGACATGTGTTTGCTCTGACTTATGATCTATGTATGGACCATATTGGCAGTGTTAATCTCAAATCTGTCCTTAATGTGTGTGTGAATGAAAAGCAAATAGATGCTAGTTATATGCTTCTTATGATCTTATTAATTGATATTCTCTAAACATTAACAATGTTATTCCTTTATTTTGTTAGATCAACTATTAAAAGATCGCTATCAGATGGCAATATTCTCTCTGAAAATGACACTGCAATTAGGAATGTGGAAGTTATAAATTGTCAGCGCTTCTCTGGAAAAACTAATATTCTTTCAGAATCTACTCCAGATATCTTTACTTGTGGAAGTGATATTTGTTATTGCAGGTATGCCTAATTGGCCTTATGCATACTGCAGTATGCAGACAAGCTAATTTTATGTACTGGGATATACTGACGTATACTTTTTCTGCTGAATATAACTATTCTTATTTCTAAAAACAAAAAGTTCCTTCTGAAAAATAGCAATATGATACAACTTCTTTGAAAGGCCAGCTGAAAACATAACAGTATCAATGGACCAGACAGCACCTGGTCCTAGATTCAAATTGTGCTGAGCTCATTCATTTGTCTTGGTTTTGAATATGCTGAGAGCATCTGTAAACGCAACTTTGGTGGGTTAAGCTTTGAACAATTCTTTGAACTGACTCTGTCCCTTGATAGTTTCAGATGAAATAAGTTAACAATGCTAGTTTCAAAAATCCTTAGATGTTCTTCCCATGAAATATATGCCATGGAGTACTAGATATGAGGACTTAAATTCTAGATATGAAGCAAGTTTCAAAAAGCATAGAATAATAAGCAGCTCTGCCTGCAAAGTTTCCTACACAATGAATGCTTACACCGGATTTATTAAAGATCCACTATCTGATTCCTTGTTTTTGTATAATTTTATTTGCCATCCAAAGCAGAGAATAAAAATTGGTCAGACATGGTAAATGATGCCAAATTTGATGTGTAATGTGATCTTTAGTTTGACCTTATATGCTTTATTAGGCAAACCTTCCGAAATTTTAATAGTTATGCTTTGTCAATATCATACAGGCAGATATATGGTGGAATGTTAAAGGACCAATTTGAAATTGATCACATTTGTTATGATGGACATAGGGATTCATGTGACTGCTCCAATGTCCTTGATGTGGACTGGCTCTCTTCATCTGCAAATTCTTGTGAAGAGGAAGCACTTGATAGGTATTTCTAAGACTTTGATAACTATGGCTATCCTGTATACTTGCTTCTTTTCTGTCAATAACTCAGTATTTGAAAGTTCGATTTTCCTCCATTGGATTTATACCTTCCTAAAATCTTGATCAAAAGGAGAGAGACAGATGTTGAATTTTAGGTGTCAAATAGAAGCACAAGGGTTATGGTATCCAACCTTGAATATATTTCAATTACTAAATAATGGTGAGGAGTGAGGAGTGAGGGCTGAAACTCTTAAGCTTTTGGTTTAAGCAACACTAAGATCTCAAGCAATTATGGGAAGCAATATTTTTGACCTTCAAAGAGATAATAAAGGGGCAGGAGAGTTGTTTTAACCAGAGCTTAGCAAGGGTTAAGTTGTTTAACTTGCAGGATGTCTGAAAAATTACACTCCAGCTCTTGCGGTTATCAAATAAGTGAAAGGATATTATCTGTCTTGGGAATTATTTAATTTGTAGATCATATTAGTTTTGGTGGTGGTTGTAATGTTAGTCTTGTGTTTTATGCTGGAGCAAATCCTCAAGTGAATTTTGGGAGAGCATAATTATTGTGGAGTTAAATGTTTTTTTTTAAGTTTGTGGTTGATTCTACATATTGAAGGATGATAGAGTGTGGTCAAAATTCTTGAGTTGGGGATTTTTTTACAGTAATCATGCTATAAACATTGATTGATGCCAATATTGTGGATATGAATGTGTGATGGTTGGCCACTTGTTTTCATGACTATACAGGTCAACCAGCATCTCATCAGAAAATATTGTCAATGAAGTAAGGACTGAGACAACTGGATGTGCAAGTGAATCTGGATCCAGCATGAAGGTCAGTGGATGTTATGTTAGTGCCAGAATCATTACAGAATAACATACTTTAGTTTCATTGAGGAAAGATCAAGGAGCTATGGCTAATTGAGAAGAATTAGAGTAACCTCCAAAATATTCTATCTAAGGAACATTAAGACCTTGTTCTTGCTGGATTTCTTTGTAAAACTACACCTTGTTTGTCCATTTGTTTTCTGCTTCTAGTAAGGAACCAATTGGAAGTGACAATTTGTTTCCATCGTCTTTCAGGGAAGGATGCAGAGTGGAGCAGAACTCAACGAAGATGGTGAATTTACCGAAAGCTTTGTGAGCTGGGTAGCCGATGGGGAGATGCTTTTTGTCTAAAGATCATTGATATTGATGTCTCATATCACCTATATGATATGATATTTGATATCAACCCATCCGAAGGATGCGGGTTCCTGTACAAAAATGAAATAAAAGGTAAGATATCCCAAAGCAAATGGCAGTGGCAGCAGCTGAGGGGCTGATTTTTGTAGGGCTACATAAGATTTGCAGATAGTCTTTTCACCGTAACATCTCCATGGTCCATGGTAACAACATTTGGGAAGTAATGGTAGATTAGATATCAATAGTTAATGGCGGATTCTGTGATGCACCTCACTTGTGAGGTGCATCACAGAATCTGCCATAGTTAATTCATTTTTCAAGTCCCTAAGGGCGCTGATACATTAAAGCTAGTTGAGTAAATCTTTAACCCTGTATATAATTTTTCTCAAACAAAACAAAAATTTCACCGCTGGTACTCAGATGAACAACATATATTGAGTCAAGATCGTGGTTATTTAGTCACCAAAAATTAAAATAATAATAATAATCGTGGTTGTTTAGCTGGTGTCACTGCCTTTCTCATTCAGTTTGTGGATTCTAGGTATTAGTAGTTTGTTTACTACACTATAGGAGTTTTATAGTACTTATCAATTGTGGAATAACCTTTTATATATATATATATATATATATATATATATATAATTTAATCTAGACCATCAATATCGGAAGTTAACTAAATTTCAATTAATCTAGCTTGTGTCAGTTGATCTACTTAGAGTAATATTCCTTCAATGTTAGCTTGTCTGTTTTTCAGCATGTTATTGAGTCACCAAAATTCTCACAGAAACCATTCATGCGATCCGTTATGTTCAAGTAATTTGCTTTAAAGGAGACGGGGAAGTGGAGGCTAATCAAGTGAAAGTCTTTTAGATACAATTACAATGATCAATCAATCAATTTTTCAAGGCTGTTATCAGATGCGAGGTGACGTTTGTGACTGCAAGAAATTCTTAGATACTTCTAAAGTATTGCATGGATATGTTCACTACTAATAATACAATGATATTTTAAGATTAAATCCATCATTAATCTGGTGACTACACTGGCATATAGAGATTCTAAAGCTGACTCGGATGTCAAGCAAGCGGGGGTTCTCTCTCTTTCTTTAGCTTTGTTTTAACGTTTTATGGAAGATCACTGCTATGGGGTACAACGTATTTTTCACCACGGTCACGCATCATTTATAACCAATCAATGGAAAGGTTAGGACTTGGGATGTTAAATATAGACCTAAAACTCAGCTCTATCTTTTCATATATTTGTATGTCTTTTTGTACCATATAGCAATTTTACTAAAATTGCATATACATAACCGGTGCAGTGTTATGCCCCCTGCTGTTGGCAGGCGATGATACGAGAGAGCCATAAGCAATTGAAAATTTCGTGTAGTTCGAAAACACCCCAATGCAGATGTATGTAAACGTCTATCCATTAGTAAAGCCCAATTCATCTGGTGCAGTGTTTTCCCTCCTATTCCTGTGTATCATACAGTGCCAGTCGAAGTGGAAATGCCTCGACCAAAAAGAGAAAAAAAAAAGTAGAAATGCGAAAATGCTGGACCCACAAAAAAAAAAAAGGGTGGAAATGCTAAAATTGCATTTGCACCCTGCATTACTGTGTACTCGACCATTCCAACCCCGAAGATGAGTACACCGTAAACCAGCCATCCTTGCAGTCCCAACCATTATGCTCAGTCACCAAAATAAATGGTTTCACCACTACATGAAGAAAATCCTTGGAGAAGGAACAAGAAAACCATTCAGCTATTTCTAACAGTATTATTCAAATGTGCTGAGGTAAAAAGACTAGAAATCGACAATCTTACACGGTGAATTTCATTCAATTTAGTGGCATGTTTGGCTTTCGCATCTCTCGTAGATTTTGTCCAAAATATGGTTTAGAATTGTGAAATCAAACATGACGTGAGCCTAACTCTATAAGTAGCCAGCATTCCACATGCAACAGTTTCGTATTAGTAGTCTGTAAAACGACGACAAGTCATATTCAACGCATTCAACTGCATCAAGAAAATTTCAAAATTTTACGAATAAACATATCATGTCGTTAACAATAATATTTCAGCCACTCGATACCAAACTAAAAAGTAAACAATGAAGCTCCCTTACTACTACCCAAAAAAGACAAAAAAGACTGATCCGGTTTTAACTAGGGGGAGGGAAAAGTGAAGTACATTACGGGTTCATCATCACAGGATCAAAAACTCTCGGTCAAAAGTAAATCATTCCCAGCCAGTAGCTTGGACAGATTCAAGTCCGGGAGCAGGGATTTGTTGTGGAGGTGGAACAGGATCCCCCCAGTCTCCTGCAAAACATGGATGATGAATACAATGATTAATTGCAATCAAAATTGAATCCCAAGCAAATTACAAGGCTCACAAACAGCACCCCATTTATGCCAGGTCTTAATTAGAGAATTTGGTAGAAATCAAATACCATCCCTCAAAATGAATTCATGATCAAAAAAGTTGAGCAAAAAAGTAATATCTAAATCAAGAAGCATTATAGCATGAAAGAATTTTTTTTTCCTCTTGAAAAAAAAAGCTAAGCAGTACCAACTGCATCCGGGGCTGCTGCCCAGTTGACACCAACAGCAGGAACAGCGGGAATGGGTTGTGGAACTGTATCAGGCCATGGCTGATCAATTGTGGAAGTCCACTGGCCATCAGCAGGAATTGCACCAATAGGAGCAGCATTGAAATCTGCAATAGCATAATCCTGCCCCGCTGGTGCTTCCCCCTCCTCCTGCTGCTTTGTCTCCTCGGGTTCTCTGTAGAAGAATAAGTCCACCTGCAAGAACAGAAAACACGGAAAGAGAAAGAAAAAAAAAAAAAAATTAGAATGAATGCTGTGTCTGTATCCATGAAATAACAATTACTATTATTACATTACATAGTGTAAGATAAATGATGATGATGATGATGATGATGATGATGATTATACCATGACGTCCCACTTAAGGCCAGGGCGAATGGTAGCGCGCATCTGCAAGACCATCCGGGCAAGAAGCCAAAAGAGGCAACCGATGCTGTGCTTGCCCTTATTGTTGGCGGGGATGCCGATGTCGACATAGCGCATGGGGGAATCAGTGTCGCAGAAGGCAATGGTGGGGATATTGCCGAGGGCGGCTTCCTTGATGGGCTGATGATCGGTTCTGGGGTCGGTCAAGATGAGGAGGCGGGGCTCGCTGAAGGAGGTCTGCAGCTGGTTCGTGAATGTGCCCGGAGTGTGCCTTCCCGCGATGGCGTGGGCCCCCGTGTACTGGGCGAACTTGAGAACCGCCCTCTGACCGTAAGGCCTCGCAGACTGCACGATGATGTCCTGAGGGTTCTCAATCGCCACTATCACCCGTGCTGCCAGCTGCAGCTTCTCCCATGTCTTCCCAAGATTGATCACGTATATCCCTGCAATGCAATCATCATACATTCATAACTCTCAATAAAACCCTAAATTTCATATATCACACGTACAATAAATATATTATGTGAGATGAGACGAGAGAGAGAGAGAGAGAGAGAGACCGTCATTGCGGCGCTTGAAGATGTAGCGCTCCATCTGGAAATCGCAGTTCTTGGTGCCGAGATGGACCTCGGCGGCAAGCATCATCTGGATGTCAGCCTCCTTCTGAGACAGCTGACGCGCCGGAGCGGCGGTGGTGGTGGTGGTGTTTGCCATGCTGATGCCTACGCCTTCTATGCTCCCTCTCAAACACAGAATAGAACGGCAACGAATGCAAATTGGGCGAGTGCACTCTGCTGCTGCTGCTGCTGCTGCTGCTGCCCACTGCTATTGCTAGGTTTCTCACCTTTCGCTTCTACTATATAAAAATAAAACCCTAGTTTTCTTTTTGGGCCTCCGGGTCCATTCACATGGGCTTTTAACATCTGCTCATACTACAACACTATTTATTTGTTTTTGATGAAGCTCATACTACTCTCTCAACACCTAACATTTCGGTTATCTTTTTGGGTCTGAGGTCTCTCTTTTGTTTTCACCAACAGCTATAACTTGACCACCAAATAAAAAAAAAATGGCTAAGAATTCGTTACTGTGGCCTTTGGCCCGAGAGTGCTCGCTCACAATAACACTTATGAACGACACTACATAGCCTTGGATCCCTAACCAAAAAACGAGAAGGCCTTGGATCAAAATAATAATAATAATAATAATAGTACAGAAGCAAAAAATCATTGTCAAGATTTTTGATAGAAATCATAACAACTTTGAATGCAATCACCCATTTTTAACCCCGTCCCAAACACATCCTAAGGCTATAAGTATACTGATTACTGATATGTGTTAGTTTAACTATTAAGTACTGATCTGTATTATAAACTGCTTGTATGTTAATGTAATGTATATCAAGAAATAAGCTTTAGATGCCCCCGTATTTAATAAGCTAAATACCCCATGTTCAGCACTTTTTTCTTTTTTATTACTTGTAATATCTTTTATTAAAGACTATCATATTCGGTACATGATCAAATACTAAATATAAATACCTTTTTCCATTTAAAATTCAAATTGTATTCATCATGTATGACTCAATTCCTGTTAGTTGTTCAGCACCTGAATTCTATAAATTTTGCAATTATTATCAGTATTAAGCACTATATCTTCTTTATATAGCTTATTTAATAATAGGTTCAATTGCTTTAAAATAACATTAAAAAATCTACCAAAACCCTTTCAGTCTAAAATGACACAAAATCGTCTATATTTGATTGCATATTATCGAAAACCGTATAATCTTCCTTAGTAATAATTGTAAGTTTAACTTACATTTGATCAAATTCTATTTTACCAATTTCACTATTGGGAAAAAAAAAAGCCTGAGACTCTAGTAGCCAGTTTGTTTATAGTGTGTGTTCTCATTCTGACAATTGATGATCAGCGATGGCTGCAGTATGCACGAAAGTCATTCCCAACAATCAATTACCTGATACTGATCATGATCCCTCCCAATTTTGCTGTAAAGGAGAAGCATATACCTCGATCATGGCTGGACCCCTTTACCTAATCTAATCGCTCATCACCTTGGAAGCCCCGCATCGGAGGAAAGTGTTACTGGATAATGAAAATCGTAGCTCTTCTGTGGGAGTTATTTCCCTTATCCATCTCATTGAAAAGGCCTTCCCAATATTACATTAACACCATTTTAATTTTAGAAACTTGCTTAATCAACTTATATATACTCCAATCGTTACTTGTAAATCAGAGTCGACTTGGTAAACTTTAAGTAATTGTGCTGGGTAATTGCGTCTGTCAACCTTCCACCTCATACTAACTTGAACATAATTTAGAATCCAATCCAAAATGCTACAAATTTCACAAGTCGAGTGGTAACAAAGATCACATTGAACATGCATGGGGATGGGGGCTTATGATATATACGATATATATATATATATATATATATATATGTAAAGCTTCCCCTGATTTGCCTAATTAAATTGACGAAGCAGCAGCAAAACGCACATAAACCCAAAGAAAGAATGGTTACTTTAAGAACCTTGGACTTTGGAGGCGGAGGATGCTTCTCAACAGCCAGAGTCAGAACCCCAGTCTCGTATTTGGCCATGATGGCTGACACATTGGCATTCTCAGGCAAACGGAACTTCCTCATTAACTTCTGAGGCGTTCTCCTCTCCAATCTAAGGTGCTTGCACCCTTCATCCTCCGCCTCACACTTCCTTTTCCCGTTGCTTCGAACATCTAGAGTAATCTCCCCTCTTCAACTTTAGCCTACAGTCAATGCGCTTAAATTAAACCACACTACTTGAACACCTCACAGACTCACACCATAAGATAACCCCGTGTCTTCTATTGATTTAATAAATTATGCTGCCTACACAATGCTACAGTGCAGATAATTACACACAAAAGAAAGGGCAAAAAAAAAAAAAGAAGTTAAGTAGGACTGCTTAAACTTAAATAGCAATACGTGCATTTCATTGCAATTGTAACAAAAACAGAAGTTCTATAAGCACAAGAATATAATGTTACTTTATTATTCAAATGAGACAAAATGGTGCTACGTGGCAAGCACTTGAGTTTCAGATTTGGAAAGACCAGGAACGTCCATGTAGAAAACATACTGATTGGGAGTGTCCAAAATGTCCACGGGGATGCTGGACGCCCGTCTGCTCTCTTCCCCTGAAGGAAACATGAATTTCTCCATGGTTTCAGGAAAGTTAAAGAGATTGTTCACTGTAGCAACCAAGTCCAAGACGAATGGATTAGCACCTCTACTCATCTACACTAATGCCCACAGCCACCAATTAATCTCAACTTGCCACAGTAGCTAAGCTTTAAGGATTTTTCTGTTACACCAACTCGGAAATAAAAAATAGCCCCCCACCCCCGCCCCCACCCCCGCCCTTGCCCCCAAATACAACTATATAAGTACTCCATTAAAATGAAAGTAATGACTAATGATTGAAGGTGGAAAATAAGGACTGAGCCAATTTGGTCAACAGAAAAAAGAAACTTATTCTTTCTCACATAACAAGACAATATTCAAATAAAGGTTAATAATAGAAGAAAATAAGGGTCAGTGTTGGAGCGGTAATCATACCTGTGCCTGTGTTATAGAGCTGATAGTAAAAGCCACTGAGAATCTCACTAGAAAAATGAAAGATCTTTACAAGATTCTAACGAAAGTAATGACTAATGATTGAAGGAAGAAAAAATGAAAGCTCGTTATAAGGAGGTGCTTGTTTGTGGAGACAATTTAGTGTGTATAAAGAGTAAAGATTGAGGCGTGAAATGCACCTTGTATATTTATTAATTTTTTTTTGTATTTTTAGTGGTAGGATCCCTCATTAACTAAGCTAAAATGGCATGCAAAAATTGGGGGGAACAAAATTTTATATAATGCTCAATGAACATGCAAATATTTCTCGCATTACCACTGACTTTTTTTTTATGGGGCCACAATATCATTATTGGGAAATTAAACTCAATACACCCTAAATTACAGCTAAGCTAGTTTCCAAATTGTGAGCCAATATTGATCACTCGGGAGATGTCATTTCCTAGTATATATGCTAACAATTCTAGGTTGTCAATATGACTTCTGCCTTTCAGTTCTATTTATACTTTCTCTTTCTCCTATTTCGAACTTAATTTAGAGAGGCTTCCAAGTTCTAATTCAGATGGCTAGAAAGAGTTATAGCATATCATTCACGACAGGTTGTGTATATTAGCCGAGAAGAGAAAAAAGTATAGATAACTATCAAAACGTAAAGTTTCAATGTTGTATTTTGAGAGATTCTTGTATGCTCTAAGACCAAAACCTCACTTTTGCCCTGTACACTTATTTTCCTCCACTTCACCATTGTGGGCCAGCCACAGCCTTCATTTAAAAAAATTAATAACAAAAATAACCATGGTTAAGAAACTATCCCCAAACCCTTAGAATAAAAGTTCAATCGTCAATTTCATTAGCACTGATGACTCGTTTTTGTGTCACCGCAAGTGCACGGGTCGTTCAAATAATAAATGATGAGTATATAAATATCATCTCAGGATTGGCATAAAAGCATACTATTGAATGACTATAAGCTATTGTGTTCAGGTTTAAGCAACATAATATTGGTGATGGAATTAGAAGACAAATATGAAAATATATGAACAATTATGCTAAGAAAAAAATAACAAACTACAATTAAGAGATTAACAAGGATTAAAAGCCTAAGGAGTCCTTCTTCACCCTCTACTTCACTTGGATTTGCAAATTACTTAAATAAATATCAATAATTTGGTTTTGTTTGCATGCCAATTTTAGTTAAAAGCTCATGTCTAGGTCGATTAACAGTGCCTCCTTCACCTAAAACACTAAGTGTCCTTATGAATTAGTGTGAATTCAACGCATTAAGAACTATCTTCAAGCATTTACTATGCAAAGCCAATAGATATGTTTCATCCCATTGACTAATCAACACACCTAAGCCAGTTAAGTGTAATTGAACAAACATTACCCATAACCAAGGTCCAATTTCCCTGTTCCTATGTTTAGTTCAAGAGAATCTCCCAAATCAACTTAAATGGTGGCTAGGCATATAAGAGCATTGAGAGAAGAAATGGGTAACCAAAACCAAACTCATTAACATTTAATCAAGATACTCTACAAACATCCATATTCCATAGAGGGGTCCAAAGAATCCCCTAGTTACAAGTTTAGCTATCCATGACAATACTAAAACAAACAACTAGTTCAAGACCAATAATGAACATCAAAGAACAAAGAGAAAGAAGAAAGAGATGAATATATGATAGGGAGCTTTGAGTCCTTCAATCTCCTCCAAATCCTGGATCTTTAAATGTCCAAGATGAATCTCCCTCTAAAGTTAAGAATCCTACTATACTAAAAATGGTAAAAAGATGCAAAACCCTTCTAAAAATCTGATTTAAAAGCCTACTTAAAATGGGCTGAGCCACAATAGGTCACCACCTAGCAAAAGTCAGGTCATGACTCGATTCTAAAAATTGATGAATTTGTTTGTGCGCCCAGCAGGTTGTGACTTAGCAAAAGTTAGGTTGCGACTCAGCAGCTAAAATTCCTTTTTCTTCATTCTTTGCTTCCATATTTCTTAGTTTCCAATTGATATGCTTTTTGTGCTTCAAATCCTACAAACATCAATGTAAAAATTCCCCAAATGAGGTATGATTATAATTTGTATTTTTTTCTCAATTAGAACAAGAATTATGGCCAATAATTTTCAACAAAGCACTACACCAAGTATAAGCCACATTTTTCTCATTTTAAAGTGTTTCACTTAGAAAAACTATGGACCAAGCATACATTTAAAACCTAATTAGAAACTAAATAACTTCATCTCATGGAGTTATCAAGCACATAAGGGTGCCCGATCACCGTTTGAATCCCTAGAGCCAAAGGAACCATTCCTCTTGTGTTCATCAAATACCTTAGATGAACCAGTAAGAATATGAAATTAGAACCCAAGAAAAACCTATTTTTGACTATTTCCCTCAGTAGAGTTAGGCAAATTCTATCCTTTTTAATGGTGATTTCTTGTAAACAATTTTGGGCTATTGCTTGGAGAATCTGAAATTGGGAACCAAAGAAACCTATTGCCCCTTGGAAAAGCGGGGTTCTAGGAATTCATTATAGAACATATTGTCCTTTGTAAAAGATAGATTTTTGGGGGGTCTCATCGTTTAATTCCTCTGCTTTTGTCAATGGAGGCAAAAAGACACCTCTGGCTTTTTTCCTTACTATGTAGAAAATTGAAAGGAACATTGTCAATGGAAAGACACTACAATGACACATTATGAGTCATTGGTTCGACTCTGATGAAAGCATATAATAGCACATTAAAAACTCAAACCAAGAAAGGATGCATTTTCATTGGCATATTCTACACAAGCTATAGCTTATGTATTCCAGAAAAGAACACGATGAATCAAATAGATGGGTTTCCAACAAAAACCTTGTTGCCTAGAAGGCTGGGTATAGTTTCCTAACCATAATTTGTTTCTCTTACTATTTTTTTTAAAATAGTTTCTATAGTACCCCTTCAAATTTAAAAGATTTGAAACCCTTCTTATATGGTCCAATTACATTTAAACATGTGGCAAGTAATTGTCCATATGGATGATATTTACATCCCCTTAACTTTTGCTTTTCACAATTTCAAGGGTCTCTTAATTAAAAATTTGTCAATCCTAAATATCAATTCTACTTAATTATTTTGATTTCTAAACATATTTCTTTTATAATTGTTATGATTTCTCAACATCTAAACATTTTTTTACCTTCAAATCTTAAGAAACCTAATTTTAAAATTCCCAACCTCACAAGAACTCCATCGTGACCAAGTCAATTTAATCCAACACTGAAGAGCTTCATTTCGAGAAACAATGCCATATCCATAAGTATTTTAACTTTATTCAATTTGGCTTGTTGATGTTGCAAGGTGGGCTCAACTGATTCGTGTCGATAAAATAACCTAGCCAACCACATATCCATAGGTGACATAATGCTTGTTGTGCTTGCAATGTCTTTTTTGTTTTTTGTGAATGCCTACTTCCAATGACGGAATGAGTTGGCAAGTGATAAATGCTTACGCTGCCTTTGTAATGCCCACCCACGGAGAGTGAGACAAAAGCAAGGCGTTGTTGAGGGACGTTATGAAATTGGGTGATGATGACAAGGGATTTCTAGCCAACATGGTCGGGATCTTTGCACCATTGAGGAAGAGGCAAGGCTCTACAATGGCAGCAAGAAAAGGGTGAAGTGGAAGCGTAGGAGGTTAAGGGAGAGCTAGCCAAATTGCTTAGGATTGGAAAATTTAGGATTAGGGTTCTCAAATATTTAGATGTTTAAAATTCAGATTACTCAAATAAGCTTGATGTTAGGGATTGAAAAATTTTTAATTTTTAAGAGAGATTATGAAAAATTGTAAAAAATAAAGATAAAGAGGTTAAAATATAAATTTAAAAAATACTAACACATCATTGTTTATGTGGACAATTACTTGTCACATGTTTATACGTAATTGAACCAAATAAAAAAAGTTTCAAACATCTTCAATTTGAAGGAGTACCATAGAAACCACTTTTTTTTCAAATTTAATTTAAAGAAGTAGGCTATGAAGTGTAGGAAAATTAGTGGACAGAGCATGAGAGAGATTTTGCTCTCAAAGCATACAAGAATCTCTCGTTTTATCTTATCTTTTTTATACATCAATCAATGAAAGAGTGGTCGTACTATTTAAAAATTTTCATTAGAATTTGGAGACTTTATCTAACTCATAATTTTAGATTTTGAAACTGAAATTCAAACAAACTACTTAACTGACAATTGGTCATAAATGTTCACATATGGACATATGCATGCATATATTCATACTATCTTGAAGGTGTTGCGTAGCTTGGCAGCATCAAAGTGTATCAACAAATAAGTTTTGAATTAGATTTTTGTTTGTAAAATTTTGCTCATAAATTATCTAATTATTATTATAAATCATTGTTAAGATTTGTGGTATATTTTAGTAACTTTAAAAATAGAACATTCTTCCCATAAACTTTATCAAGTTTCAGTACATGCCACTCCCTATAATATAGATAGGCAGGTGGGATGTCTTGATTGTTAGCCTGACTTATCTCCTATTTGAATTTCTCTGAAGAAATGTTTCATGGTCATGACAGTGTTAAGACAAAATGAGGGTGAAGACATCATCAATTCATTGAAGTTATGTCACAATAAACAAGGATGACAGTAGCACCAGTGACTTCAATGGCATAGCGAAAATTTTGTAATAGATTCTTAAGTGGATTTTATGTTCATCATAGACTTGTGAATAAGAGTAACTATCAAAGCAGTTGTTAATGATTATTATAAGATTTGACCCTAAATAAGATGAACTAAATGCAGCTTGCACATGAATTGTTCAACTAATACTTGCAAAACCTCATCCAAAATTCTTAAAAAAGTAAAATAGCTATCTAGGGGTTAAAACATGAAATACTCTCATCATTTATTGTAGCGTAAAATGAAATCAGAAATCAGAAATCCGAAAAGAGTTGGCTACAAAGCACAGCTACGAGCAAGTTCTCCGTTTTATGTTTTGAATTGAAAGAGATTTAGTAATGTACCTCGCTTGCCACACTAAAGCCACTTGACAGTTGATTAATTACTATTCTTGCTGCAACTTGCCGTTCTTGTTTTAGTTTCCCTTTCCTTTCTAGCATCATTACCAATTGGAAGGTCGTTGAAGTTTGCTGTGGGGCCAGACTTGACAGTAAGAAAAGCTGTACCTTGGCTACGATAAACTAAATTTTAATCAAGGGGTCCTAAATCTTCATGCATATATGTGCAACCTACGGTGTCCTGTGTGAAGTTCTTGGTCAGGTTATGGCTATAGAAAACTATGGATATAAAGTTATAAAGCAGCCCCCACCAAAAACTCAATTAGGGACACATCTAGAAAATTATGATTATGAAGGCAATGATAATATGTAAATATAAGGAGAAGTTTTAAATTTAATACATATATATATATGGAGGCATATGTCCCCCAACCTTTTCTGTATAGATCCATCCCCGAGCTGAACCCCAAAAAAAAGTAAAAGCTTAAAAAAATTTATATTTGAAGCTAAAAATAGTTATAATATCAAAAAGAAAAATAAAAAAAAACAATTTATGTATAAAATTACATATAAATCTAATTCATAAAAATTTACCCCTTACTTTTATCTCTCTACTAAACATACCCTTAAATTATAATTTTAATTAAAGTTATAAGATAATAATGTTTGCCAAAACCAAAATTTAGAGCTTCAAAAATGAAAAAGCAAACATGCTTATCGTTCGCATGAGCAGCATATGCTGATCGGCTCATGATACACACTGAATAGATTATTTCTCCATAAATATCATGTGGGCAAAATTTGACTTATTGGCCACTTGATATTCTCATTATGCGCCTAGCTACTTCTTGTTCTTTATTTTATTTTTATTTTATTTTCGGCATGGCTGTATTATATGGTACTGCTTTTCTTGTTCAGTCATTTTTTAATAAATTTGTTGAATCATTTTTTAAAAATAAAATCAGATGAAATGAAAGGGAAATGTAACACTAAATTCCTATGAACAATGAGATTGGCATTACCACTTTATTATGACGCAAAATGAGTACCGAGGTAGATGAATGTGAGAATTTTGATAAAACTGTATTGAATTAAATAATAATGTACTTCTTAGAGTGTATTTGATTGAACAGTAAAAATGAAAAAATAATTTTTTATAGATAAATTTTATATGTAGAAAGAATTACATTAGTATTGGAAGGAATACCCTTTATATGGGTAAGGAGATTATATTGCTTGACATGTAGTCCACATATAAATGATATCGATCATTGTCCTTGTAGTTGTTGGATAGTCTCTTTATTGTCAGGGATCAATGAGTATCTACTTCAGATTATAGCGATCTTATACGGTTTGTGGCACGTGTTTTCGAGGGGCTTCAAGTTCAGTATGGCCAACATCACCTAGGCATTTTTCTGGACCACCCTTCTGGGATTGTGTGTATCTAAGCACCAAGTGGTAACCACTATTGTCTTTGTCGTTACCATAACTCCACGGTCGGATAAATGCTACCTCACATGATCATGCATCAGCTATAGTCGACTAGATGACTAGAAGGTCTTAGTTAAACCATTGGTTAAAAGTATCTTTACTTTTTATAAAAATGAGAAAGAAAGAGTTTATGTTTCAAAACAGCGAGATTCCAGAATTCTATAAAGATGTCCATTGACCAGATACATGATTGTACTAGACATAAAATTTACTCATATCAAATATGAAAGTTTAGATATATTTAGTCCCCTCAATTTTCATGATACCGGTTTACTATATGTACTCATATATTAATTTTAGGGTAAATTATATCTTTTATGAGATTAAGTGATATAATATAGGGCATCACTTGATTTGTAAGAATATATATTAACTTTTTTTATTTTTATGTGATATTATATACATTAATCTTCCCTAAGATTTAGTACTACAAAAAAAAGCTATGTATTTGCGGTGGATTTTCGCCTCAATGGACAAATTAGATGAACAAAATTAGAGATAGCAATTAATTCGCCGCTAATGATTTGCACAATTCTAAGAAAAAAGACCGTGGACATTAGTGGGGGAAAATCCCACACTAATGGTCATTGCAATTAGCGATGGATTTTCCGCAGCTAATAATCAAAAGAAAATATTTTTTTTAAAATTAGTGGCAAAAAATCCCCTGCTGATAGTTATCCCAGTTAGCGGGATATTTTCTATGCTAATATGCAAGAACATTATTTTTTTTTAATTTTATTTTCAACATTTATGGCAGAATATCCATCGTTGAATAATGGGATCCAACATTAGCGGAGGAAAATCCCACATAATGGTCATTATAGTTAGCGGGAGATTTTCTGCCACTAATGTTTAAAAAAAGTTTTTTTTCAGAATTAGTGGCAAAAAATCTCTTGCTAATGGTTATCTCAAATAGCGGGGGACAACCGCTAATATGCAAGAATACTATTTTTTTTTAAATTTTATTTTCAACATTTACTGCAGAATATTCGCCGCTAAATAATCTATTGGATTCCAACATTAGCGGGGGAAAATCCCATGCTCACGGTCATTGCAGTTAACGGGGGATTCTCCGCAACTACTGCACCTATATATATATTTATATATATATATATATATATATATATATATATATATATATATATATATATATATATATATATATGTTAATTTGCAGCAAAAAATTCCTAGCAAATATGGAAAAGCATTATTTTTTAACTTTTATTTTCAACATTTGCAGCAGAATATCCGCCACTAAGTAATGTACTGGGTTCCAATATTAGCGGAGGAAAATCCCTCATTAACTGAGATAATGCTAATTCAGAAAAAAATATATATAATTTTTGCACATTTGCGACGAAAAATCCCCCGCTAATGGTGTTCTCATATTAAAAAAAAAAAAGCATTAAGACATATTATCCACCACTAAGTTTATCGAATTTTAAAAAGAGAATTTGTAAAATCTATTGCAAAATTTAAAAAGCTGCTATAAATAAATTTTATTGGGGAGGCATCAGAACACATTTATTTATACATTTTCCTTCTCCTTTCTCATTATTCTCTCATCCCTTTCTTTTCCTCCCTCCTCTTCCTATGTCGTATCCAATCTTCCTTTTCTTCCTATTCTTTTTCTTTCACTCTTTTCCTTTACGCCTTCCCCTCCTGCTCTTTTTTCTTCTTTCCTTTCTTGTTTTTTTTCCATACTTCTCCAACCACCTCTACCACCACCCACTGCCACTATCATTGCCGAGCCAACCATCGCCATTACTGCAACTAGCTATTGCCACCACCTTTTAGCAGTTTTTTTTTTTTAATTATCTTACTGATTTTAATTTTTGTATAACATATATTACTGATTTATTGTTGCTGATATTGTTAATGATTATTGAGTATTTCCTTGTTAAAGACTTAATGGACAAATTTCAAGAGACAATAGAGGTAGTGGAAGACTTACAAAAGAAATTAATTGAAGATTTAGTGGAAGTTATTGAAGATTTAGTGGCAGTTGTTGAAGACTTGGTGGAAGTTGTTCAAGATTCACTAGAGATAGTTGAAGACTTAGTTGAAGTAGATTCAGTGGAAGTTATTCAAGACTCAGTGAAAGTTGTTCAAGACTCAAAGGATAAAAATGAACCACAATGGCTATGAGATAAATTAGATGTAGTTAGAAGTATGCTAAAAATACTACTTTCAAAATTTTATTAAGACATCTCTCTTTCATATTTATATGAATTTGAAATATTTGGATTGAATTTTACCTTGTTAAATAATCTTGAATTCTTTTAGCATGTATTTAAATCTGATGATTGAATTTTTTTTCTTCAAATTGGTCATTTGCGGCAGAAAATCCTTTGCAAAAATTAGAGGGGGAAAATTCGATACAAAATTAGAATGAGAAAGTCCTACGCAATATTTGAGGGGAAAAATCTACTGCAACTAATTAGTAATCTATGTTTTTGTGATGGCCCGACTTTCACAGCAAATGGTCATTTAGTGGTGGAATCGAGCAAATTAGTGGCTGTAGCGTAGGTAATATTATACTTGATACTTTTATATTTTATACAATATGATACTAAATACCTCTATAAACATGATATTGAGTGTCACTTAGAGTGTCAATATAAATGTAACAAATCAAGAAATACCATATATAATATTATTTAACTTCAAAAATGATCAATATAATTTACCTTTAATTTTAACCAGACACTCAAAAAGAATATTAAATATATAAGATATATTATAAAGCTGAGACATATGTGTGTGTGTTTGCACGTTTTCTTCAAATCACTAAAATGGGACAAATATGCAAGAGATACATCACTTTGATTTATGAAAGCTAGATTAGACCTATATATCATTTAAACCAATTAAGCAATGAAGTAAACGAACTAGCATCGTATTAATTCAGGATAGATGGACAAATATTCCCAGACTGACCACTAATACAGTATTGGTTATTGAAAATAAAATTCACACTTTCTTATTGGATTCACACATGGTGGATGTATGAGTTTTTTGAAAGGAGAAATATTATTTGTACTAAAATTTTCTCGACCTCCATGCCAATTCACTCTCATTTACTGTTGGATAGGGTGTCTGGGTCGAACACCTCATCCAATGGTGAATGAAAATGAGCCGATATAGAGGCCGAGAACATTTTAATATAAATAATATAACTCTTTTGAAAGATATGTATGTGATAAATTATGTTTAGTTAATTTTTTAATATTTAATAGTTTGAGGGATAAAATAAGTATGCTTAAGATTTTTTGGCTGTCTGTAACCTATAGCCACATATGAGAATCATATGTGGTATGATAACCGACCAGACTCTAGCGTAGAGCAGTGGATGACTTGTGTTGTCAAGTCAATAACAAGTTAATAGGTTCCTAATATGGAAACTGTAAGCCAATATCCATCTTTTCATCATCCTTTGCGCTTATCAATGGTGAGCATTTAGTGGTTAACTTAAACCTCTCTAATTTTTTTGTACATTTAAAACTCTTCAATTTGGAAGGCTTCAAAATTGCTTCGTATGTTAGCATTTGAAACAAAAAATCCCTATTTTGTAAGCGTGTATTCCCAATGGGGGAGATGGCATTGGCGCCGTTTGCTAATTGCTATGCACCAAATAATAATGGTGCTTGATGCACCGTTTTCACTACAGTATTTCTCTTTTGAAGGTCCACCCGTGCAGCAGCTGTTATCTCTTATAAAGCCTTGACCCCTAGCAGCGACCAATGACGACTTTCACTAAGCGGTGCTTATCCAGCAGTAGGGCATCAGAACCAGGGCGGGTGGCAACGCAACACAATCTGGGAGTAACATCGAAAAGGGGTCTACAGTGCGTACATGGTGCCGATCGTGACTAGAGACAGCAGCGCACTAGAAATAGCCACTGCATGACCTCGGCACCACCGCCCGCCTCCACCTTCAGGAATAAGAATCTCACCTTTTCACTACTGATTTGAGGAACGCCATGGGGGATTGAGGCTTTGAAATAGGAGCACCTTCCATTTAGAGATTGGGTTTGATGGGGGGCCCTTCCATTTTTCACTTGGTTCTAACTTAAGGCATTGTGATACTATGTTTTTCATGCTTGAATTGGATTCTTGCATTACAAAAGAAGTAGAATATTTCAGTTATTACTTCCGCAAGCTGCCAATGTTGGCCGGGAAGCATCACAACACTCCTTGCTATATCACAACATATTCGGAGGGTATCGCGACGAGAAGCAACAAAAATATTAAAAAAATAAAAATCAATGAAGTTGCTATCAATTTTTATTATGAAAAAAAAAATTGAAAAAAATCTTTTAATTTTATAAAATTGGTCTTTTAAAGATATTGTATTCGAGAGTCTAATTATACATAGAAATGGGTGAAAACTTAATCCTACTGTATCCTTAATTAGGAATTTGGCCTTGATGATGATTGGCAAATTTGATATGTTTTGAATGATACAAATACCAAAACTGATTGGGCACAAAATTAAGAGATACTGGCTAGATTTTGTTTTCTATTATTATGATTTATTCCTTTTTCTTCTTCTTCTTCTTCTTTTGTGTTAAAATATTTATGATTAGGTTATCTTCCTATTCTAAAAAACCATGGGCCAACTCTCTCTCTCTCTCTCTCTTAGTGTCTCAAACAAAATATGGTGCTCATACTTGCATAGACCCTTAGACAAGCTGCCTACAATGGTTGCTCATAAGGATGAAAGGAGTGGTGGATTGAGCAGCTTCTAAGGGGCATCGGGGATGTATGGTTGTATATGTGGTGTCCCTTAATCTCATCCATAGATTTTAATTGAGTGGCTCAAATTTTCAAGGTGCATTGAGCACCAAACTTGATGCGGTGCATAGCAAATGGCGCCTTCGTAATATTAACCAGCAAGAAATTTGGGCTACAATCTTCTTTTTTTTCTCTTTTGCCTTGCACCTAAATTTTAATATATGATTTAATTATAAATAATCTCTTAGATTTTTTTATCTTTTTTCATTAAATTTTTTTTAAAAGTTAGAAATATGTGTAGAAACTTTATTGTAATAAACAAACTTAAAAACTTTTATTTAACTAGATTAGGATATTAAAATTTTTAAGATATAGTTTATATTGAAAACCTATCAAAGGATTTTCTTTTGCACCATTTGGAAATTAAGATAGTTGATGTAAAATGATGTCTAAATAAATGAGAAAACTAGTATGGATTATCTTTTTAGTATCTAAAGTTTATTTTTTTAAAAAAATATCATTATTAATTATTCATTAGAAATTTCAAAAATATAAAAATACTAAACACATTTCATTAGTCATTTAAAATAGTTGAAAATAATAAATACTAATTTTTATTAATAATTTAATTAAAATTTTAGAGATAAATATAATTATTGATTGTACCCATGCTTCATTTTATTAGTCCCTCTTATGCTTAATTGTTGATTGTACTCCTTGATGACACGTAAGTTATAAGCATACATTATCTAAGCTAACAATGGTATGTGACTGCATCAAAATAAATAAATAAATAAATAAAACAATGGTATGTGATATTAATACTATAATAGAAGAATATTTTCTATTTCGGTCTGTTCTTTAAAAATATAAGACTTTAAAAATAAATCTAGAAATATTGTAAGTACATTGTACTATATATTAGTTATTAATTATTTTTATTATGGAATAAATAAATTATCAGACACTAATACTAATTAATATACAAATAAACTATAAAATATATAATCTTTCAACAATATAAGAATGTTAGGGCCAGCCATAAAAAAAAAAATAGAACAAGGCTTTAGTACATGGTAGTTAGTAAAGTTGTATGATACATTAGATAATTCAATGGTTAGATGAAGGAGTGTATCTATATATCAAATCACACGTGGAGTATTATAGTGTTTTCCTAATTTTATCAAATTTTAAAAAAATATTAAATGAACGTCAAAAGTTATCAAAATTTTCATATATAATATTTTAAAAAATTCTATTTATTTATAAGATTACATAGAAAAAATCTAATAGCTTTTAAATTGATCAAATTTTATCTATATGGGATTTATTATATTTTAAAAATAATCAAATTTTATATGTGTGATATCTAAAATTTTTTAATTAATTTTAAGATTACATAGAAAAAATCTAGTACCTCCTAAATTATATTCGAGCATTTTTTTTAAATATGGCAAAATTGAAAAAAAATTACTGTAATGCAATATATATGATTTGATATATAGATACATATTTTTGTCACATACAGATAAAATTTGTTTAATTTAAAAGTTATTAAATTTTACCTATATAATTCTATATATAAATAAAATTTTTAGTATATTATATATAAAATTTTTGATAACTATATTTAATATTATTTTTAAATATGACAAAATTAAAAAAATATTATAATACTTCACATATAATTTAATATATAAATATGCCTCTTCATCTAACTATTAAATTACCTATTAAATAACCTAATATACCATGCAGCTTACTAACTACCACTACCATGTACCAAAGCCTTGTCCCAGTAGCACTTTCAATGAAAAGAAGTAAATATCCGGTCAAGAATCAAGACAAGACAGGCAGACATCGATGAACTAATAATACGGGGACAAAATAGGCCGTTTCTTTCTTATTTATCTTTTGGTGGTAAACTTTAAATTCAATTCATAATTTCCCAGATCTTAAAATCTAGTAGACCACTAGGCCACCTAGTCCAAATAAAAATGTTTTTGTTATTTGCAACTTACAAACAGAACCTATTTCTAAGAAAAAAGGGGTCCCACATCATTATATAGCAATAACTATTGACAGTGAGAAATCAATTGACTAACTCATCGCATGTTTCTATCCATATTTTGGGAAAAATCGATTTGGATACTAAAACTAATTTTATCAATTTTTAATGTTATTTGTTTTTGAAAAATTAAAATTAATTTTTATTTTTAGAATTAATTTTAAAAAAATTAATAAATTTTTTTATTTTTTATCAATTTTTTTAAAAAATATTAAATATATATTATTTTATCTTAAAATTAATTTTAATTAAAATCAATTTAATCTATCTCACCACATTTTTTTCAAGTTTAATTCTTTCTGTGATATTTATTTATGATATGATGAGATCTCCCACCAGCAGCCCCACAGAGAGAGAGAGAGAGAGAAAGAAGGGGGGGGGGGACCCAGGCAGAACCTTCTAGAGGCACAATCCCACAAAATATCTACATTACCCTACAATCTCAGCCGTTCATCCTCGTAACCTAGAGACTAGAGTGGAGAAATGAGCGCGTTAATAAATTATTATTAAAACGAGAACATAGTATCCAATGAATTAATTAAATAAAATAACGAAACGTAGAAAGTATATAAGGAAGCTGTTTCTGGAGAGTTCCTGAGGTGGGGAAGCTGGGGAGCTGCTACTTCTCTTTCTTCTTTTTTTCTTTTATTTATGGGGGTGTTGCTCTCCTTTCACCCCCACGGAATCAAAATGTTAAGGTTCCGTCTTCTCCCACTTCCCAAATATGTAGCCGCAACAACCCAAGTGGTCGTCGTCTATGCTTTATACTTATAGTATTACATAATAAATAATAATAATAATAATAACTAATACTTATTAGTGAGTGATTTTGTGTTTTTTGTGTGTTGGTTGAGTGAATTCGTCGACAAGAAGGCGAGGTGAATTGGTTATTGGGCGGGTTAGAGGTGGCGGATTTTGATGTGTGGTGGGATTGGAAAAACAATGGCGAACGGAGGAGAGAAAGACAGTGACTTGTATGCCGTTCTGGGGTTGAACAAGGACTGCACCGAATCAGACCTCAGGAATGCCTATAAGAAACTTGCAATGGTTAGTTAGTTAGTTACAATTCCATTCAACGCCCTCCCTCTTCTCCATCTCTATCTCTAACTTTTCTTTTTGGTTTTTTCCGTTTCATAATATATAAATTCCTTCATATGGGCATGGGTCTTCTATTCACGGACCCTGGGGCTTCTTCCTTTCCCCTGTATGTATGTATGCACGAGGGAAGGGCATTATTTCCGCTTGCTTTGTTTTCAGAATTTCATACAAGTGTGTTGTGGTGGTAGTTAGAATGATATAGTAAGAGAAAATAATAATTTGTTTGATGGGATAGAAATGGCACCCAGATCGTTGTTCAGCGTCGGGGAATTCAAAGCTGGTGGAGGAGGCTAAGAAGAAATTCCAGGCTATCCAGCAAGCCTATTCTGGTAATTTAATTCTCATCGCATACCTTTTCCCATTCAACTTCTATTTCTATTTCGAAGGATCGTCATAGTAGTTATTTGGTCCGTGTAATGTAATTATGTAATAGGCATAGAGTAGTTATTGGATGCGCGAGATGAGACGAGAATATGAGATGGTGTCTTTTTTTCCACTTCCGCTTACTGTGTCTGTGTGTGTTTTGCGTGGCCAGTTTTATCGGACGCGAACAAAAGGTTCTTGTACGACGTAGGAGTCTGTGAGAGCGATGACGACGAAAATGTAAGTCTCCCTGACGTCCCCTTCTTGTGCTCACCGCTCACCTCCCTCCTTATTCATTCATTTCTTCTTCTCTTTCTCCTTTGTTCTGTTCTGTTCTCCGCTAAGGCCATACTGAAATGCCATTGGCTAGAATCCAATACATCACCTCTCCTTCTTTGACCTTTTCTCAATGTAACCAATCTCTGTTTGGTATCTGCCTTTTTTCTTTTTCCTTTTTCCTTTTTCCTTTTTATTTTTTTTAATTAATAAAAAAAAATTCTGGGTTTATTGGTGGTGTCCTATCAATATCATGTACATACTGGGCTTTGCACCGTCCATCTTTGTTCTTGTCTGGAAAGAGGATGTATCTTGTGTGAGATCAGTTAGAATCAATTTTGTCGCCCCCTTTCACATCCGAATGCTTGATTTAATTACCCACAAACGCACAAACTGTCTCATTCCATTGGTTGTGACTTGTGAATTGTTATCTACACCCACCCCAGCGGTGGATTAGGTACGTTCGGGAATTCCCAATAAGTGGGATGATTCACAGTGCCAAGTTTGGTGGGGTTTGATTTACAACTTTGCTTCCCTCCAACTTACGATTGTTCGTGGTCCAATAAGTGTGATGAGCTAAGGGTGTGTTTCTTTGTGCAGGGAATGAGTGACTTCTTGAACGAAATGGCAACAATGATGAGCCAAACAAAACCCAATGTAAGCTTCATTGCAATCTTTTTTCAATCTCATCGGTGGAGTGTTGGTTTGTACTTGATAGGGAAACGCTGCAGGCTTCTCCTACCTTGGTTTATATATCTAATGTTTCGTGGATAAAGCTAGAATTTAGCTTTTTGTCAGATACTATGTTGTTATAGCATTTTCTGATGTTTGGTGGAAGATACCCCTGATTTTGGAAATGGGCTGTCACGGGTTGGCCTTTCTATGTTTTGGGCCCAGTCGACGATCTTTTTTTTTTTTTTTTTTCCCTGTTGGTCTGGTCAAAATGCAATGGAATTTGGAAGGGCTATGAGTGAAGTTTCATGCTTTATCCTATGCTAAAACAAAAGGTTAACAAATAAAGCGCTTTAAGGAGTTGAAGCCAGATAGAATAGTATGAACACACTAATTTCCAAGTAGAAACAAAAGAGTAGCTGCTAGACTTGTAGCTGCTGGAGATTCAGCACAAGAGTAAAATGTACTTCAATTGCATGGCAGTGATATGCTGGTAATGAACCAAAAACAAACTCAAAGCATTAAATGAATTCATGATGAATAAATATTGTATTGCTGGTCTCATGTGATCTTAAAGTAGTGGGCCTCCTTGCTTCTGGCTGAGCTGTATGATTAAGATGTGATATATAAGTGATATGATATGATTCTGATATTCTGGGCCCAAAAGGAATAATGAGCAGACTGAGAAGAATTCACTGCATCCTATTGCTGACATGAATGAGATTATGAAGGTATGTGTCCTATTACTGGCATGAATGAGATTATGAAGGTATTGGCCAAGACGGCTAGTTAAAAGTAAAAGTTGTCCCTTTTTGTTAATGGGCTCCCCAATCCCCAAATTTGAGGGAAAGCCGTATGGATGCAGTAAAAGGCAAAAATGCAATGTATAAGGTTGATGCTAGGTTATGATGGTGTCAAAGGCTGGAAGGAAGGATGGTTGAGTGGTTCTTTAATATAAAGATATAACGTATTGGTCAGTCGGCATTGACACTTGATTTTTGTGACATGACAGGGAAATGGGGAGGAGAGCTTTGAGGAGCTGCAACAACTCTTTGAAGAAATGTTTCAAGCGGACATTGCGTCATCCGGAAGCACCTCTCATGCTGCCGCTGCTTGTTCTGCTTCTTCTACCTATGTGACTTACAGTGAAAGTTCTAACTCAAATAAACGCAACTCCACTGAGATGAATTTTGGGAAGGCAGAGGATACTTGTGACTTCGATTCTGGCTACCATAATTTCTGTTTAGGGGTTAGTATATACCACATTCTCCATGTTTTTTCATCAGCACAACATTCATGGCAGAAATAGATGATTATGATAAATGAATTTTATAAGGCATAGGAATGCGAGGTTCTGGGATTTCAATTCCCAACCTCCTCCCCCTAACACCTGAAATTACATGCTCAGCCTATTTTATGCTCTCTGCATATGATTGTGCATATGACTGTGGAATATTCACTTGTTCTGTTTCAGTACTAAGTAGCTTTGCGAATTATGCTATGGTAGAGTCAATAGATTAAAAGAAGAAACCCCAGTCTGTTCGTTTTTAATCTTTCTTAAAGAGCCTTCTTAATCAGTCGTATCTTTTATGTTGTACACGTCCTCAAGGTCGATCATGTAAATTACTATTTACTAGCAATGAGGATACAGAACGAGAGCATGTGTCCGAGTCTGAGGTATGTGGAAGTGGTAAGTGTATCCTTCTGTGTATATCTCTTCTTCACACAATGTCAACTGTATTGGTTCTTTGGCTGGTAATCAAGTGTTGTTAAGGTCCTATCTTTATATGTATTAGACATTACATACCTTATCCAATGCATCATTACATTAACTGACCTATAAGCAAAGGTGGCTTTGTTTATCATGAAACTACTCCATTCCAGATGAATAACTTCATGATGTTGATTCGGTATTTCCTTGTGCTTGATGTGAAGGCAGGTGGAGCTTCTCCAAGACATCAAGAAGCGAACGGGAGTAGGAGGAGGAATTCCAGGAGGAGGAGGTAGCAGTAGACGGTAGGTAGGGCCATGCACAGGACAAAAATATATATCATCCGGGCATGATGGCAGGCTAGTCAGTTGTTGCGGCATTCTATTCTGGGAATCTGAATAATCATGACATGGCTGTTAATTGCAAAGCTGGTAGCATTATTGTGATTTTGGGAAGACAGGAGCAACAATACGACTAAAAATGTAGGGGAGAAGGTATTAGGGGGAAGAAAGAGCTTAGTTTATGTCAGTAGTACCGGGAAAGGGGGTCGCCAAAATTCTTTTCAGGCCACTGTAGCCCCCTGCCAATTGTATTGTACGCATGATTGGGCTGCTACTGTACACTCATGCTAGTACTTTGAACTAAAATCAAGACAATCCCTTTAAAGCCTCTTGAATTATGCAGAGCACTACCCTTTCCTTTTTAAGATAATTTTAGTTTGTGTGCAATGTTGCCCATTTTATGGCGGGGCGGTGATACGGTAATTACTCTACAGTTCATCGTGTGACACTCTATAAACTTGAAGATGGGATGATGAGACCAGCATCTCATAAAGTTAATTCAGTTGGCTGATTCATAGGTAGTAAAATACATTTTGCATGTCGTCGTTCGTGAGATATTTGTCATCCGTCGAGTCGAGACAAAGTGGAGCTGTGGTGGTTGTATGTTGTATGGGATGACGAGGGTGGGATTGCTGATTAACATCGAAGGAGAAAATTTTGGCGAATATTGGGTGTTCAATTTTATGAAGGGAGGGGTCCTACATCACGTGGACAGGCCCCATGTCATATTCATATGTGGGTTCCGAATAAGTACTTTATAATGAAAGGAATAACAATAATTTAACAAACAAAAATATATATATGAAAAAAAAAGGCCGCCTTCATCTGCATTTGACTTTTTAGGTGGAAACTTACCAAGGCAGGGTCGGGGCCAGGGTCCATCACAAGCATGCGTGCAGAGTTCACTATGGCTTCCATTTTTGAGCATTTTGGGACCCAATTTCTGAGCAAGTTGCCAGAGATTTTCAATGCAAGCATTGTGACTTGTGGGTCCTGTCCTTGACCTTGGCGCATAAGAAATGGTCATCCCTTGACTTGTCACATACAACTTGTGTTTGCTGTATGCAGAATATGGATAGGAGTACATAATGTCTGTCCAAGCATTCGAGCAAAATGCGAAAACAGTTGCAGAGTTCTTGCCATTCTCATTGACTGATCTTATAGTATACATGATATAGTTGTGACTTTTTCACTCTTTAATTCTTATGATCAGAAAACAAAACTTATCTAACCTCTATGGACTTTGGTGAATAATATTATTGCTGCTCTGGCGACAAGGGATGACGCACACTTGATGAGCATAAATAGCAAATATTACCCAAGGTTGCGCTAGATCTTTAATAAAACATCCAGCTACAAGGGACATGCCAAGATTTCTGACTAATCAGGGTTAGTTTCTACAGGAGTCTTGGTCAAGATGCTGGTTCCGTCACTTATTCCGTTGAGGGGGCCACGTCCTTAATTTACACAAGCACAATTAAGCCGAAAAGCACACCTTCTTGCCCACATAGTAGCACGAAAACATGTCCTTTGGAAGTATAATAAATAACTATAACAAGTGGCACAAGCAATTTCAATGGCGGACAGGAGGGTTTGAAATTAATCTACAAGATATAGGGACATTCTGGAGAAGGGAATCATCCCTGCCGACGCATCCCACAAGTTGTAAGGCCATAATAATTTTTAGCGGCCAGTTGGTGCAGAAAACTAACAATTCTTGCTTAGTTTAAGCCGTACGACAAGGTATCAATTCTTGATGCATTTCCCCAAAGTGGCAACTAGCAAGCACGTATACCATCTATTAAATAACTTAATACTTAGTCATATATTAAATAATTTAACATCGCCTATTAAAAGTTTCCAATTTCAGAAAAATATGTTAAAATATATTTCTGTTTTTCAATATATACTAAATTTTTTATTTAATATCTTTTTAATTTTTATTGCTTCCACTTTTATCTCAATTAAACTAGTTAGTTATATCTAACTGTGTTATGGGTGGAGTGTGGGTGTTTGCATTTTCTTAACACTTTTGCTCTACATTGTTATATATATATATTTTTTAGATTAGTTTTAATACACTACTAATCACATTTTATTATATGTGTAATTTTTAAGATAATTATTATTGCAGTCAAAAATTTCTTATGATATGATAATATATAATTGAATAATTACATTAAAAAAATTACACATGTATCAAAGTTGACTTTCATTTTTGGGGGTATAAACGTTGATTAGGCAAACCCTCTGACCCCAAAAAACAAAAAAGGTAAGCCCGTTATGAGCCACTGTGCAACCTAAAACTAGCAGGCCTAACTAAAATATAAGAGCCTATTACTATTAGTGTTTAGGCTCAGCCCAAGACAACAATGTATTCAGCCCATAAATCAACCATAAACATAAACATTAGAAACCAAGTTCTATTACGACCCAAAAAAAACAAAAACATGGGAAATCAACTTCTATTGTTATTCTATTGACCAAAAAATAAAAAAAGGAAAGAAATCAAGTTCTTAGCTACACCAAAAAAGAAAAAAAAAATCTTAGGCAATGAGTTCGTAATTTAACTTGAACTATTTAAGTTTGTAAGACTTTGGATGGGATGTTAATATGGGAAACTGGGTCCTCCGTGAAGTCGCTTTACCGTCAAATAGTCAGGGGCTTGCATTGCTCCTGTAGTGTATTGGTCAATGACAAGCAAAAGAATTAACAATACATGTGAAAAAATGGTAGTAAAAGGTGAAATCGTGAAAGACAAAACCAAGACGAAAGAGGTAACAAGACATCATTAATTTGAGAACATTCTTAGAAGCCTTAGCCTTTTCCTTTTCCTTTTACTTTTCTTTTTCTTTTTCTTTTTCTTTTTCGTTTTCCCTTAAATGGTGGTATAATACGAGAATCAACCATGATAATGATAGAACAAACGTTGAATCACAAATATGAATAATAATTAGAGTTAGTTGAACTATGGCATCGGAGTATGGTGTTGCTCGTTTCTTGTTGGTTGGGATGGTCTTATCAGTATATGGTGGGCATATAGAGAAGCAGAGTTTGTGGTTGCCCCTCTCAATTAGTCTTAGCCCCCCAAACATAGAGCTTCCCAACATATGAAATGAAAGCAAGCAAGGTCATGACCAAAAAAAAAAAATTCAACCAAGAGGTATGAACCACTCCGCTCATAAACCCGCTTCTCTCCATAACTAAAATAAAGTGTAGTTGCAGAAGAATATAGCAGGCAAATGCGGGTATTTTTCTTATGCATGCAGATCTCAATATGGTCCAAGCCGTTCAGATTTTATACATCCCTTCATCTCTGGAGGGAGTTGATGGAATTAATCGATGATTACAAAGGAACCATGTGCATGCTTAGTTGGGGATTGCACCACATGCAATACAAGTGTCTGCTGTTTGATATTGCTACCCTAAATGCCACCAGTCACATGTCCTTAATTTTTTTCAGTTAATACGCCGTCTTCCCGATAATTGATCAACACAAAGTGAATTTGAGTATGTGATTAATCGAAACTTCTTCTTTTCCCAATTTCTTCTATGATCTCGTGAAAAACGTAAAAAGTTTTGAGCAATTTGGCGATAACTATGTTCAACTATTGTATTGCCCTTAAAAAAATTATCTAAAACATCTTCCTCCCCCCATCAACTAGTTAATTCAATGTAGCTCTTCTTCCAAACTTGCTAAGCTAAGTATCGTTTAGTTAAGAAAATAAAACTGTTCAACTTTTTGAGGTGATCATTTACCATCTCAGCTCTCGAATTATGATATCAGCATAATCAATTAATCATTAAAACTAAGCAGGTTTTATTGTATTCATTTTCGGGGCGCTTCCGAATGAATGAATGTTTAATTCAAGAGTAAATTGACGAGCAACATGGGGATGTAGCTCAAACGGTAGAGCGCTCGCTTTGCATGCGAGAGGTACGGGGTTCGATACCCCGCATCTCCATTGTTTTGCTCCCGCTTTCAGATCGTGCGACGTCGTAATCGGACTGATATGCACCATTGCCAGCAGAAACCAACAAACCATATCAAAACGACACATTCATGTGGACTGACCCTTTGGGCTTCGGCTGTATTCCCTTCCCTGACCGACCTGACTCTTTTGGCACGTTTTCCTTGATATTTATATGTCTTCTTCCAAATAGCTAGCAGGGCATGAGATAATAATTACTCGCACTCGCACTCGATGATCATACAACAAATTCTGCTCGATCGGCAATGCAAAACTATTTTGGCCAGAGTTGGAAATGTGTATAATATGGTTCAAGTCAAGTTGTGTTTAATTTATTGGATGAGTCTGGGAATGGGAATTTTTAGAAATCATAATATTCTCCCCCTTCTTTTTGTAGGCCGTGGAGAAAAGTTAAAACCCCTTTATTCTATTGCGTCGCTTATAGGTGTGGGATGCTGCCTATGATAAGCTTCAATACTCATAGTGTCTCTCGTGCATGTGCAGGTGCAGGACTGCAGGAGCGGGCTACCCATGAATATGATAAGCTAAGCTTCACTGGGGTGGGGTGGGGTGTAGACACACATATATCCTATATATCCCTATTTACAATTACAAGTTCCCCCAATAACCAATATCATCACTGGCACTGCTGCACTCACTGCCATATATTATACATTAATTAGTGGTAGAGGTAGTGGAACAAGAGATATACATACATACATATATATATATATATATATATATACATGGCAGAATCCACAAGTGAAATCACTTGGTGTTAGTGACGAAGCTGCACTACGAACAATATGTTTGCTTCTCTGGCCCCGTGAACATGAATGAATGCCCAGCCCAGGCCACAACCGTCTCAATGGATCAAGGCCTCGATCAGCCTCAGCCGGGAACCCCAAATAATTAAAACTTTGTCATTGCCATCACAATCACCCTGAGTTCGGTCCCTGCAGATTGCCTAGTTGAAAAGGAGTGCTCAATTCGCACTTTCTTACATATCATTTGCACGTACATCATTAAAACCCGCAAAATAATACAATTTGATTTATTGCAAATCTATGACTGTGTGCCAATTATGCAGCAATCAAATTTTCTCCTACCTCTCAAAAGTATGGACTCTGTGATTTGGATGTGCCAAAAAAATTGCAGGTATTATATATATATATGGAGGAATTCGTCACTCTTCCTTTAAGATGGCATATATGAATATGATGTTAATATTAATATATACTTGAAACGAAATTGGAATAGCCCACTGGGGGCGTTCTATATCAAATTGCAATTCAACTAGAATCAAAAGTCAAATAATGTAAATAAATGAGTGTGCTCTGTAGAACTCTTTGTTCTTTCCTTTTTGGCGTTATTGATGTAGAAAAGTTGTCGTTTTCTTGATTCGTTTGAAAGGGAATTATTTTACAAATTAAATATAGTAATAAAAATTGTTTTATCTTTTTTTTGTGAAAAACTCTTTTAATAAAATATTTTTACTACTATTTTTTGGGGGAAAAGGAAACAAGTAGAGCCTAAATCTAGTAGTGTCAATTTCAGCTTAAAAATCCCCTAAAAACTCATAAATGTATATATTCTCTTATTATAATTGAGGGCTCCTAAAGACAGAACCAATAGTCATCTAGAATAGATAATCTACTAATTATATTATATATAATACAGCTAGATGAAAAAATAGACAAATAATATCAAAGGAAATCAATGGCAACCCAGTGTGAATAACTTTTGTAGTGCCGAAATCAATATCCTTGACACAAACGTCTGTGGTCAATGCATACATGTGTGCCACCTACTGTTAAATTTCGAACCACTGGTCAAGAATATAGATACAATTGTAAGCTTATCAGTTGAGACTTGAGGGATTTTTTTTTTTAAATAATTTTTGAAGGAATAATTTTTCAGCTTGTTGCAATGAAATTCCTGGTACCGATACCAAATAATACCCATTATGGTGGATGGACTAATAGATATCCAAATCATAGTAGATGGCCCTATCTGTAATCTTCTTGCCCAATGGCTTGTGGTTGAGAGGGCCATGCTCCATGTGGATCACACCCTTCATTTGCTAATTCTTTTAGGTTCCTAAAGTCCATTTACTTATAACCACATCAATGGAGTTTTACATTTGTAGATTTACCTCAAAATCAATCAAAACTGATCCCCTTGCCCATATTTTCTTCCTAATAATAATGCCAATCAAGCCTTTCATGGCCACAACATAATTACATTTTTCGGGAAACGACAAAAAAGATGGCTGCGCTGCAAGAATAAAAGTAGCCTCGCCTTACACATAACAACATGAAAAAAAAAAAAAAAGTACAATCTTACAGGACAAGGCTCCAATACACTTTACTAAACAAGGTGCTTCAAGCATTCTGATATCCGATGGATAGGATGTAATGGTGTATTGATAGGTCAATATATCTTGATTCACCCTAACCATCCAACCTTTCCCCACTTTCGCTAGGCCATACCATTTCTTCTCCCACCATCGGCAACCACTGCGCCACCATCTCACCTTTGCGACAACCACCACTATCCCTGGGATTTGGAAGGCTTCGAATAAACCTATGGAGACAGAGGCCAAGCTTTGGTTTCCAGGTGCTACTCTTGCAGATCGAGAAGCAGTGCAAGTAATGGCATTTCTTCGGCGATCTCCCCCACATCGGCGTGCTCGTTGTTGTCGTCATCTCCATCTTCTTGAAATTTGATGCTCGCGGAGTCACCTGCAGTGAATAAGCATTCGACGATGTTGGGGATCTGGGAGCTAGCCGCCAATGGGTATTCGAACCTGCCGTCAGCGGAGGTGCCATCATGAGGCTGGATAGGAGTGTTCATGGAGATGTCGGCATTGGAGGGGTTGGAGGCTTGCCGACGTATGTGTTGATGTGTCGTCGTCGACGTATGTGTTGATGTGTCGTCGTCGACTTGCCGGCGGCATGGGTGGTAGCATGCCTCTGTAAAAGGAGATTCGAGTGAGAGAGGAAGAGTTGTGGTGGGACGGTGACGGCAGGGGAGAAGGAGAGTTTGAGATGTTTTTATAATGTGTCATCGATGGAGGGAATATTGATCCCAAGCTGTCGGATTACGTGGTGTGTAATGCACCTTGACAAGTTCGGTGCATAAGAGCCTTCGCCTAACCTGATATTAGTCTTTGCAAGAATTGTGATATATCAATTTAGTTTGCAAAAAAGTTGTGATATTAATTTAATTATTGAAAGAGTTGTGGCATTAATTTAATTCTTAAAAGAACAAAGTTTATTTTAAAGTAGTTCAAAAGATTAAAATAAAATTTAAACTAATTTAAAATAAATCTTTTAAGAATTAAATTGATGTCATAAATTTTTTGAGAATCAAATTAATGTTATCATACAATTTTTTTGAGGATTAAATTAAAATCGTAAGTCTTTTAAAAACTAAATTAATATCCTACAACTTTTTCAAGAACCAATTTTAAATTTTAGTTAAAAAAAAATGGTTAACGCCATTCTAAGCATGTCCATATTTAATTTTGATGGCATAAAATGGGTATATAATTTGTATAGACATTGTTACTATAGGCACCTTATATTTAGTTTATGCAATATAAATGTTTATATAGAATTGACTTTACTGTATCTAAAATTTATACAAAAAATATATAAATTAGTATGGGATATCAAATCAATAAGTTATGCTACATTTATAATAAAAAAAAATACAATTTCGATGTGATTAATAAATAAAAAAAAATAGATCAGAATAAAACAATCAGAAAGAATTATTAGCCAATGATATAATAATTTAATTTAATTTAACTGCACTGACAGTATAAAACAGTTTTACATTGTCAACTAATAGAAATAGTGGAAAGTGCCAATTCATATAAATAACTATCTATTATAATGAGGGATCCACCATAATTTCTTACTTTTTCCTATTTTTATTAATTGATAGTATAAAATAATTTTACATTATCAATATATACCAGTTAAACTCATGATATAAATATAGGTTCCTTACAACAAGTTGCTTAGCAAATCTGACACTGCATGTTCACACCAATTTAAGTGTTTATATTCGGATTTTGTAGATATATATTTAAATAAAATAACTGCTTCTGATGGGAAAATCGATAGAATCGTTTGATTTAAAGTTTGTTTAAAATCATATATAAAAAGTTTATTAAGGCAATAAGTAACTTTGATTTTTTTAAAGAAGAATAAAGGTTAAATTTTTAGAAATATTGTACAACTGATATATTTCTATAATTAAACAAGAATTAGTTTTATAAAAAATTAAATGGATTAAACTGATAAAATATATCGCAATTTTTAAGATATAAGTAAAATGAGTATAAAACTTATTGCGTGTTTAAATTTATGTTTAAAACTAAAATCGTAATTTGGTTAAAAATTACAAAAAAAATTGTTTTTTTACCCAATTTATAATTTTAAAATTTTAAATAAAAAGCTAAACGTATTATTAGAAGCTAAGATTTCAGTAATACCAAAAGAAAAAAGTAGGCAATAAATAATTGAATTTTTTTTATCTGCAATAAATAATTGATGCTGGTAAGAAGGGAAGAGCGCAACTTAATAATGGGATTCGGATTTGGGAGGTGCGAATGAGTGAGCATAGCTAAAGGGGACAAGAACAACAACAAAAAGTCTAATTTTTGTGCTACGTGTCAGGAAATTCGTGCTTCAACTTTGTTGTTGGGTTACCATTGTGAACTTTCATTTTCATGGCAGGTCTTTGGGTTTTAAGCCAAAACCAAGAAAGCATAAAGACAGATGCAGATCTAATGGATGGAAATGGACGCTTACATATCAGACTATATCGAGTGGAAATGGAATGAATGCCTTCTATCTCTTTGCCATCCATTCCTTTGCTATTTAGTTCTGTCATCATGATCACAAATTCAAATCGTCAAATGCCACTCTAACTTAGCTCTACGGTCTATGGAAAACGGCATATGATTTATCAAATGGAGCAAACACTGTGCGAAAGTACCACTTTTTTAGAAAAACGACATCTTAACAATCTTGAAATTTTAACCTAAGGAAAAAAATAGTTAGTCATTTTTTTTTAGCTTTTTAATTTGTCCCACTGTTGATAGTATAATAAAATATTAAATTAGTTATATATAATATTTATTTAAAATTTAAATATATTTTTAGTCCTTATACATATGAGTTATTTTGGTTTTAACCCTTTAAAATTTTTGTTTTGGTTCTAATCCCTTTTTTTTTTGTTTTTGTTTCCCATCTTTAGGTTTTTATTCATGCTATTTAAAGCTAATGTTAAGTAGTAATATTTATAAAGATCAATAGAAGATTCTTAAAATATTCATAAGGATAGAAAACAAAATTTTTAATATTTGTAAAGACTAAATACATATTCTAAAATTCATATAAGGGACAAGGCTTTGGTACATGGTAGTTAGTAAGTTGTATGGTACATTGGGTAATTCAATGGTTAGATGAAGAGGTGTATCTATACATCAAATCATATGTGGAGTATTGTAACATTTTCTTAATTTTGTTAGATTTTAAAAGAATATTAAATGTATGTTAGAAGTTATGAAAAATTTCATATATAATATCCTAAAAAATTGTATTTATTTATAGGATTACACAGGTAAAATCTAATAACTTTTAAATTGACCAAAATTTATCTGTGTAGAACAGAAAGGTATACATCAAATCACATATATTATACTACAGTATTTTTTCAATTTTGCCATATTTAAAAAAAATGGTCGAATACAATTTAGGAGGTGCTAGATTTTTTTCTACGTGATCTTAAAATTAATTACAAATTTTTGAGGTATTATACAGATAAAATTTGATCACTTTTAAAATATAATAAATCTCACATAAATAAAATTTGGTCAATTTAAAAGTTATTAGATTTTATCTATGTAATCTTATAAATAAATAGAATTTTTAGGGTATTATATATAAAATTTTTGATAACTTCTAACATACATTTAATATTTTTTTAAAAATATGACAAAATTAGACAAATATTATAATGCTCTGCATGTGATTTGACGTATAGATACACGTCTTCATCTAACTATTAAATTACTCAATGTACCACACAACTTTACCAACTACCATGTATCAAAGCCTTGTCCTACATTATAAGCACCAAAATTTAGAATGAAGGGAATTAAGAACCAAAAAAAAAAAAAAAAAAAAAGAGAGAGAGAGAAAAGGGAAGAACCAAAACTAGAGAAAAAAATTAAAACAACTTATATTTATAAAGACTAAAAATATATTTAAATCTCTAATTAAATCTTCACTTATCTGTATTAAAAACCTCTAAGGGACAATTTGATTTGAGATGAAAAAAGCATGAATTAAATTTAGGAATAAAAATATATAGGAAATTGGTCCATAAATTTCTTACCCTAAATCAATAATGTATTTGGATAAACGATTTTAATCAAGGATTGTAACTTTGTATATAATTTAATTTTTTTTATAAAAATATTTGTTTGGATCTTTTGTAAAGTCATTTTTTAAATGTCAAGATAATCCAATCCAAGGAATCTTATAACTCAAAATAAAATAATTAAAATTCTACATTTTTATCTAGAGCTAGAATTTTCTGAAATCTCTCCCTCCCCTTGCCCTTATGTATGTCTGCTGTCGTTGTGAACCCTGAGTCGTCTTTCTACATTATTTAGTATTTGAAGCTTCACAATCACAATCACAATCACAATCACAACATGTGTCTAATCAGAACTTGTTTGAATGGGTGATATCCTCCATGTCGGTGGGCTTTGAGGGACTCAAGATCTATCATGCATGGTGCCAATCAAAGGTTTCTCTTCCTTGGCGGGCAACGACGATTAGAACACGTGCAAGTGCAAGACATCCCAGACTAGACTTCTTGTTCTGCATCATCATATGAGATATGATATGATATCATAACTGCAGAAGACTCAACGCCTTTAATTTGCATTGAGTCTAATGAATGAGACCGACGTTGCCGAATGAATTCTGCACTCAACAAACAGAAGGAGATGGAGATCATAGAAGGCAGAAGTGTGCCTACCAAGTTAACTGCACAACACAAACAGCACTTTCACTTTTCAATCATGGAATTGTAAACGAAGAAAATGGAGAGAATGAGCAAATGAGTCTCTGCCTCTGCCTCTGGAGGTAAGCACACAAACACAATGACCAAAAGGGTTTTCTGCTTCCATCTTCATATCAAACAACACAATTACATTGCAGTACTCAATGCTTGAACAATATTTCACAATTCCACAAATAATTAACCAAAAAAAAAAGATTTTGTTTTGCAAATAAAAGGATTTAAATTGCATCAATTCAAATTTTTTATTAAATGATTTTTTTTAAAAATGATCTATCCAAATATGAGAATAGATTCGTGAAATTTTTTTATAAATTTTCATATTAATTAAACTTTTTCATGTGGTCCTAAATAGGTCCTACTTTATTGATCAATAAAAAAAAAATTACATGATAATGATGCTTTCCAAACACAACCTAAATTTAGGAATAAATAAAACTTACTTGACAAGATTTTATTACCAAATTAATAATTAATATCTTAAAATACAATAAATAGCTGGCACACATTATTTCATTTTAATTTCAGGTTTTTTTTTTTTTTTGCCCTTTTCGAGCAGATATCGTAATTCTGAAAAAACTGAACGACTTGTGTAAATAAATAATTGATACACTGAATTGAAACTTCTTTTTTTGTTGTTTGGCCCCCCCGGGGGGGTGAGTTTAGCATTTTGAGTGTTTGAGATTGGTGGCTGTAGTTCTTGGAAGATTTTGTTGTATTTTTTTATGACGCTTCATGGCCGATACATGAGATCGAAATCAGTCAAACGATGCATGTTGCTTTAGATTTGATCTATGGAAACGTATGTTTTGGGTGGGAAAGCATTTAATTTGATTTATTGATGAGTGTGGGCGGGGTGTCACTTGGTAAAAACAATTCCATTCAAGATTCAAACAAGCTGGGGGTTATTGCCTTATTGTACTTATCACTGTCATTTTCTCCAAAAATTAATCAAACTGTTTCCAGCGGGGCTGCAATGGAAACATAATTGATTATAAATCACACCAAAATATCCCATCTTTATTGTCCTTCTCATTGCTTTATCTCACTTGTTTCTTGTATGGCTATGTTGGTTATATGTACTGACAACAAAGCCCTTCCAAGATAAATTTGGCTTCAAAAAGACAATTCTCCCTTAACTTATCACTTTTATTTTTCCAATTATGAATTTTCACATTAGCATGTCACGCTTCGGGTTTCGGTCATTTTGGCTTATTAGAGAATTGATAGGGGATGCACAGTAGACATATAGGGAAATATGAGAAAAATGATAAAATACTTGGATGATGGGTTTCATATAATTATTACTATTTTTGTTTCAAATTTTTTTTATTCAAAAAGTTTATACAAAATTTACCGATTTATGCACTATTCATGCTGATAAGTTTTGTGAAAAAAAAAAAATTTACTAAGGTGAACAGTACACATGTTAATAAGTTTTGTGTAATATATTCAAAACTTACTAGCGTATGCACTGTTTATGCTGGTAAGTTTTGTAAAAAAGAAAAATTTACCAGCGTTTTTCAATAATATGCCGATAAATTTTACATTTTGTATACAAAATTTATTAGCATATTGTTCAAGAAGCTGGTAAATTTTGTATATATGTATACAAAATATAAAATTTATCGGTGTATTATTGAAAAATGCTGGTAAGTTTCTGAATAAAAAATAATTGAATAAAAGTAACAACGATTATGTAGGACCTATTATTTAAGCATTTTTGTCGTTTTGCTCACTTTTTCTGTATATGTCCCGTATTGCGTTACAAAAGATGCGTCTCCAAATATTTTTCTAGAAGTTACTAGATGAATGTAAAAGCTTTTAACCACGAGAGCAACTTAATGAATTTCATCTTTTAATATATATATATATATATATATATATATCATGAGAAGAATGATTTATTATGAAAGTGAAAGAAGTAAATCTAGACCAAATAATCATACATGAATAATCAGGATCTAAAGTTATTTAAATATTACATAATTATTTAAAAATATTACATAACTTTATATTTTAATTTGATAATTTATATAAAATTTAATGGTCAAAATTTACTCTTCTCAATCTTACAGGAGTAATTTATTATGAAAGTAAAAGAAGTAAATTTGGACTGAATAATCATACATAAATAGTCATGATCTAAAGTTATTTAAATATTACATAATTACTTAAAAATATTACATGACTTTATATTTTAATTTGATAATTTATATAAGATTTAATTGTCAAAATTTATTCTTTTCAGCCTTTAAATATATATATATATATATATATAAAGATTTTTTTTGATAGACAATCCATAAAGAAAGATAGAGAATTAAAGCTTACCTTTGTAGCATTTAATTTCAGTAATTTCTTGATTGAGCATTTTGATTCATATTCCGTATATCCTTCGTATATCAAGAACAATTGAGATGAAATAAAGAGAAGATTTTAAATAAATATGATTGAGTATGTTTTCATCCTAGATTATTATTAAATAAATTAGGAAGTAGCAGTAACGCTAGAAATGAGGCCCTTAATATAATTTTGGTTGTGACGGATACAAGGTTTAGCCAGTATTAGAATTAGAATACCAGATGGAGAAAAGGAGCACAGGAATCTGTGGCAATGATGAAGGATAATGTGAGATGGAAGGGTGTAATATTACGTTATGAGATGGAATCGATCGATATGGTCGCGACAAATATGGGAAATGGCACCTGATTGATAGCTGCAGCAGTTGTTAGCCAAGACAAAACAAAAACATCCACTACTTAATCCTCGTGATTTAGATTTAACCACCATCCTAACTAGAAACTAGCAAGATCGATAGAAACCAATGATTTTAACGTTAGATTTGGCTGCCAATGCCAGTCGCAGTAAAAGTTGGACTCAAAGTAAAAGTGAAGTTTGACACAGTGAAGCCCATTTTCGTAAATGTGCTTCATCTTCCGCACCATACTTGTGTCTTTTGAATTTCATGGATGTCACTGTTATAATGTAATTTAGCAAATGGGCAAATTGCAAATGTCATAGCCTGAACAGTTAGCAGTAATTCTTGTTTTTGTCCGAACCCTCGAGGCCGAACTACTAACCACATCCCTCGCTCTCTGTCTCTGTTTCAACTTTCAACCCAAACTCGCTTTTTCTTTCTCTCTCTACTGTATGAGTGTGTCTGTCTCGGAGAGTGTAGAGAGAGAAAGTAGTAGAAAGAGAGTTGAAGGATGAGTAAAGCAAAAACCATCTTGTCATTGTAGCTAGTAGGGTTTTCGTAAAACTTCAAATTGAAAAAGAAAAGAAAAGAAAAGCAAGTGAGTGAGCTCATTCATTCATTCCATTCATTCGTTCATTCTCATTGTAGGGAGTAAGTATAAAAGAGAGTGGAGCCAAATGCTGGTGCCCTTTTGAACTCGAAATTGGAGGATCGGGTTCCGCAGTCCAAGATCTCTAAGCTTCATCATATCTGGGTTCGCATTCACTTTCACGATCGTCCCACATTCCTGCTTCCCCTCTCTGCTCTCATATGTATTAGGTTTTTTTTTTTTCCCCATTTGACTGCATCCATAACCGTGGGATTCACTGCATGCTTTTCTCTGCAACTTTCTGGGTTTAGCTTGCTTTTATTGGATTTTGGATTTCTGAGTGTTTGTGCAACATGAGTTAGGTTCGGTCTTTGCTGAAGCAGATCTATTTCTTCTAATTTCCTCTTTGTGAATTTGGATTTCTATTTTTGTTCCGTTTTGTTTTCCAAATGGGATCTATGGTAATTGGTATGCATTGAAACAAGTGGGATACCTTATGGGCATCTGGCTAGGTTTTTTTTTATTATAATTAAAATCAAATTTCAACTCGATTGAGAATGTAGATTTGTAAACTGGTGTCAATTTGGATTTAACGCGCTAGTCTAAATGCACTTTTTAGTTGCTTACAGAATTTAGTGATCTGTTTTCGTTCCCCCTGAAACTTTTGCAGAATCTACATTCTTACCTGGGGTCCCTTAGGTGGACTTCCTTTTTTTTTTTTTTAAAAGAAAAAAAAACTGATTTTGATTGGTATGTAATGAAAATGATGATGCAGAATGCTTCTGGTTATGTGAGGAGGTCGGAGGAGTGATACAGAGTTCCCTTTATTAAACGAAAATGAAGCCTGACGCACCTCTTGATTGTGCTGTATTCCAATTGTCTCCAGATCGTTCAAGGTGTGAATAACCTTCCTTCGCTTTTTCTAATTGTTACATGGTTTTCTGCTGATTACAGTTGGTAATTTGTTTTCTGTTTTATTTTTAATTTTTTTCTTCTTCCTTTGAATGTGCAGATGTGAGTTGTTTGTTTCAAGTGATGGAAACAGCGAGAAAATAGCATCAGGATCAGTAAAGCCGTTTGAGACCCATTTAAAGCTTGTAGAAGAGCAGATTGCACTGGCAGTCCAGTCAATTAAACTAGAAACTGAGAGAGATAAAAATGCTGAGACATGGTTTACAAAAGAAACAATTGAAAGGTGAAAGCAATGAGATGGTGGAAAATTTATATGTCTTTTATTGCATTTGGTGCCTGCCTTTGTATGCAGCAATCCGTCCACATTTCTTACTTGCTTGACCCTGATGCTTATAGGTTTGTGCAATTTGTTAGCACACCAGAGGTTTTAGAGATGGTCAATACCTTTGATGCAGAGATGTTACAATTGGAAGGAGCACGGCACATATACTCTCAGGTAATAACAGATTTATGATCAAACAGAGAAGATTGGTGCAAATAACAGAACAATATCATCACTTATATTTGTTGATCTTTGGAATGTTTCAGGGAACTGGAGATCAGCGAACTGATTCACAAGGTATGCTTCCATTAGACCTAATGAATGACCTACTAAGGTTACTATGTTCTGTCTGGTATCGAACTTGTCTTGTGCATGTGTTGCCACTGTACTTTGATGAATTTGTCTTATCGGTTTGTACCTTCTTATTAAAATATGATTATTAGTCGTTTGTCTCATGCATCAAACAACTGGTTTGATGTGCTGATGTGACTTGGCCCTTGGGGGGTTGGGGTACGACTGTAAGTAGGGATCATTATCTAAAGACGTAACAGGGTTTAGATGAAGGCTAGAACTATTGGTAGGTTCGATATTAAACTTTTGTTTAAATAAGGTGCTGAAAGGACTCTATATACCTTGAATAGACAATGCACCTTAAATAAGGTCCTGAAAGGACTCTATCCTTACAATTACCATTCTTAATCAGTTAACTTTCAATCTTGCTGCATACCATGTAGGCAAAGAAAATAGTGTATCCTCTTAAGTTGTACAAAAAGGAGGTAAAATATTTTACCTTTGTAGATATTTTTTGTTTTGGTCTTAGGAATTGTTCACACAATCTCAGGTTGGGGGTGGCAGTTAGATAAAGTTCTCCCCAAAGTTGTGACTCTAGAATTCAGACCCTTGACATTGCAGGCAAAGTTTGCATGGGGTCAGTCTTCATTGTGACCAACCACTTTTGGGTGTACCTTTGTAGATTAACTTATATGGGTTGGGGTTCAATTATCCAAATTTTGATGTTGAGAGTTTGATTAATATCAAAGTTCACCAGTAATCATCATTTTCCTTTCCTTTTAATTTCCCTTTTGAGTATATTTTACTATTAAAGTATGACCAAGACCATCTAATGTATTTTAAATGGTTCATCATTTAATGTATTTTACATGATAATCTATGCTGTATGTCATTTTATGGAGGTTCTATATCTCGATTGATAGAAAAGGAAGTAGATTAATTTGGGACCATCGATAATATATATATATATATATATATATATATATATATATATATATATATATATATGGGTGCGCTTGTTTTAGCTTTTTTAACAAAAAGTAATTTTTTAACTATTAAAAAAAATATCAATTTTTATATAATTTACTCATTTCAGCTTTTACTCAAAAGCTAAAGACAGTTTTTTTTTTTTTTTAAGCTTTGAGTAGAAGCTTAAATGAATAGCTTCTATAAAAAGTGATTTTTTTTGGGTCGAAAATTCACTTTTTTTTGTCAGAAAAAGCTGACCCTATATTCAGTTTGTAATTATACATTCTTCCATAATTGCACTGGTAGCAAATTGCTTTATGTAAATTGTTAAGTGCATGTCTCAATGGGTTCATATTTGAGTATTGACACCTTGCTGAGGAACAGAAACAACAGATGAAACTTATGCCTAGATGACAAATTGCCTTGTCTTCTATATGGATAAAGGAATGATAAAGCAAATAAAATTTTGAAAAGTGAGTACTTGTATAGACGCAATCGAAGAAAAAGTTACGATTGGAATTTTTACCTTGTTGTCTCTTACAACTCTTGATAAAAAATATAAATCGGTGCATTGTGCCGCATAGATTTTATAGATGCTAGGTGCAGGTGATATTTTTTGGATTAATATATTAAGTGGGATTCATGGCCCTGTCTTTGGTGGAGGCTATGAAGTTCCCTTTTTCACTTGAGTTGTGGTTTTGCGGTTTAGGAATCTCTGTGTTTTCTTTCAATTGATTAATCTGATTGTCAGTAATATGCTCACTGTTTTCTGGTCAATTTGCTTTAGGTGGGGTTGGAACAGGAGCAACTGCAGCAGCAGATGCAACCAAGTATCATTTCCACCCTCTTTTATTTTATCTGGGTTCATTACATCTTGCATTAGTTCTATTATTTTTTTGGGTTGGATTGGGTTTCCTCTATTGGAAGTAGAGAAAACAAAATTTGAAGTTGAAAATCTAACTTAAGGAGCTTGTTTATTTTTTCTACGTTTATTTTTGATAAAGAACTATCCTTTTGTCATTGTACATCGCAGTATAGGTTGTTGCAGCAATTGGGGATTAGGAGTTTTGTGCGGTTTCTGGGCACTGTAAACTTTTAGATTTTAGTGTTGACTTTCTACATGAGTGAATTGCCAGAGCGTAGCTGTAAATGATTGGGTTATGTTGACTTTGATCATTTTTGTGATGCTAAACCTATATGTGAAATACATAATGGAAGAGTTAACAATTCAAAATAGTTGTGACTGGGTTTGTTTTGCTTTCTTTTCAAATTCTTACCTCATTATTGATATGTTTTTTAAATCCTTATACAGGAAGGAACTACTAAGGGCTATTGATGTACGGCTTGCTGCAGTTAGGCAGGACTTAACTGCAGCTTGTGCTCGTGCATCAGCTGCTGGTTTTAATCCTGATACTGTTTCTGATCTGAAACATTTCGCAGATCGATTTGGTGCTCATCGCTTGAAGTAAGAACTCTGAAATCTCCTTTAAGATATAACTCATAAATCCCTTCTGCATTTCTTTCTTTTGCTGTGTCATATGTGGCTCGGAAGTCTCTGTAAATAACTGAGTCCGCATGAACTTTGGTATAGCTGTTTAAGGCTGATTAAAATTAAAATGGATAGGCTTCACATGTTCATTTAGAAAGAAAGGGCTTCTCTGGGTTGATCTTCTTTAGCACAAGCTATAATGGTCTCACTGGGAGCGGAGCTTCACTCTTTAGTTAGGATTGAATGATCGATTGGCCCTTTCCTGCTTAAATGACAACCTGTCTGTAAAAACAAAAATAAAATTAAACTTTTCTTACCTTAAATTCTTCTAAGTTCTGGATCTTTGATCAGCGGAGAAATCTTTTGCTTAATTGGTAAGGCGAATGATCAGGTTATTTATTTTTTAAGTTCTGGATCTTTGCTTAATTAGTAAGATGAATGATCAGGTAATTTGCTTTTTAAAAATTATCAGTTCAGGTGTGTTTTCTTAGCAAATACGTAAAGGTTACTTATTTGAATATGAACTTGAAAAAGTGCCTTACACATGCTTTTGTGGTTTGCCTAGTGAGTGAAATATTATTCTGCCTTTGGTACCAAATATTTCACATTGTTCGCAGTTATTGGCTCTTGATCTTGGATTTTCTTTTGATTGTCTGCTGATGACCGAGTCTTGTTCACTGGTTTTGACATATTGGGTATAATGTGCCAGCAGTTGAAAATAATCTCCTATATGATAGTTTCATCACGCAATTTTCAGTTTGCGATCTTGATAGACTCATAGATTGCATGCAAGTTGTAGGCTTCCTTTATGCAGCTTTAAGTAAATGTGACCGCTCAACCAATCTAAAATTTGGAAATTTATGGATTATGTTGACAATATTAACCCATGGATACGAACTTTTGATGATCTCGGGATCTTCTAATAAATCCCTAGAGAGGGAAATTCCCATTAAATGATTGATGACCAACCAGTTGTCACCCTGGCATTCTTGCCTTATTATTGATCCATTGTTCAGTGACTTGAATTTTTATGCGATTTGAGAAAAGCAAATATTTTTATGCGCCTTACCATTAAGTTATTGTTATTATATAATGGTTATAATTAATTAATTAATTAATTAATCGGGTTAAATGGTTAGCTGAGAAGCTGAATGAATTGAGGAAAAATGAACAAGTTGTAAAGGGGCTGGACAAAAAATGCCCAAACATTGAGTGACGACATTGTATGGAAGGTATAGGAGTTAGAAGGGCCTTTTCTGTTGGCAATTCTTCAACTTCCTTATTGATCTTTTTTTTTTTTTTTTAAGTTTTAAAGAAGCTTTATTAATTTATATTAATAAATAGTAGTTTTCCTTAATTCGGTAACATATGTGTGAATTGAATAAATTGAATATATGGGAACTTTCTTTGTTAGACCTTAGTTTGCTTGTTTTTGTTCTCTGATGTGCCAAAAAAAATATAAATAAATAAATAAAGTAAAAGAATATGATTGATATTTGGGCGCAGTGAAGCTTGCCGTAAATATATGTCAATGTACGAAAGTAGGGGGGAGCTTCTGAGGGCGTGGAAAGGGGAGGGGAAGGCAGGTGGGAATGAGAGGGAGCGGGATGTGCGGTCGTCAGTTGGGTCTGACATGTCTATTGACGACCCCACAGAGGAGCAGGCCGGGGCCCACCTCGGGCCCAATCATCCGCAGCCCACGTGGCAACAAAACAAGCCCATTCGCAGCTTCGCATCGCGACGTAGCAGCAGTAGCGGTGGCAGCGTAAACGAGAAAAACGAAGAAGCGGACTCTGAGAAGAAGAAGAAGAAAGAGGAGGATCAACCAGCGGCTCAGCCAGCTCGGCGGCTCAGCGTGCAGGACCGCATCAACCTCTTCGAGAGCAAGCAGAAGGAGATTTCCTCCTCCACCTCCTCCTCCTCTGCCGGTGGCTCCAGCGGCGGCGCCAAACCCATCGTGGGAAAACCCGTGGAGCTGCGGAGGCTTTCGTCTGATGTGTCAGGAGCGGAGAAGTCGGTGTTGCGAAGATGGAGTGGGGCGAGTGACATGAGCATTGACACCGAAAGCCCCTCCTCCTCTGTTTTGGCTACCAATTCCAATGCTGAACATAGAAACAGCAACCCCGAGGTCTCATTCAATGCTCTTGTCCCACGCACGCTTGCTTCTGCTTCTGCTTCTGCTTCTGCAACTGCTATAGAGGATGATTCCAAGGACAAATCAGCTGGTCGCCCTCAACCTCAGCTCGTGATAAATAATGATGAGGGGTCTTCTCAGGACACATCCAAAGTTTCTCCTTTTCATCACGACAGGGCCCTTGCTGCCTATAATTCTAAAGATACACAATTCAGGGGATTCATTCCTTTAGGAACAAACCAGGCTGCTTCTCAGGTGCCCTCTGCACTTGTCACTGCCACTGCAGACGATGTGACATCTGACATCAAATCATCTGCTACAAGGGATGATGATGGTGGTGGTGGTGGTGGTGGCATGAAAAATCATCCTGTTGCCCAGTCATTTATCAGGCCTTCTCATGCTCATTCTCGATCCCTTTCGGCACAATTTGAAAGCAAATTTAGGGACGTCGAGGGTGATCAATCTACTCCTCAGCCCCAGTTGAGATCTTTCACTGCAGAACCTGACGAGGTCGTCAAGAAGGACTCTTCATTCTCTACCAAGCACCAAACTAAGGTTGAGGGTTCTGAATTCCCAAAAATGAAGTACCAAAAACCTCAACCTGCTAGTGCTGAACAGATTGGCAAGCCACGCAGTAAAAGGGATGAAATTCGTGTTCCTTATGAAACTAGTAAGTTGAACCTTCCTGTTAAACAAGTTTTGCAGAGTCAAGAGAGTGCCCGGGTTACCTCAACTCCACCTTTAGAGCAAGTTCAGAGAATAAGGCAGTCTAAGGGAAATCAGGGCCTCCATGATGAGCTGAAAATGAAGGCAGATGAGCTTGAAAAGCTTTTTGCAGAGCATAAGCTGCGTGTTCCAGGGGACCAGTCTGGATCTGTGCGGAGAACTGAGCCTTTGGATGCACATGTAGAACAGGCTGTTAACTCAGAGCATAGAAGACCCAGAGCAGTGGAGTTGACTCCTCAATTGTCTTCCAGAAATGCAGTGCTTGAACCAACTTCCAGTTCTAGCAATGTGCCAAGCTTTGATGCTATGTCAGTGTCACTTGTGAATAATCACACTTATGGTGATGCTTTAAGGCAGAGTTTCTCAGATATCAACTTTGGTGATGATTCTAGAGGAAAATTTTATGAGAAGTATATGATGAAGAGGGAGGCTAAACTTAGGGAAGAATGGAGTTCGAAGAAAGCAGAGAAGGAAGCTAGGATGAAGGCCATGCAGGATAGTCTTGAGCGGAGTAGAGCTGAGATGAAGGCCAAGTTTTCAGGGTCTATAGACAGACAGCATTCAGCATCAGGTGCTTATCGTGCTGAGAAACTAAGATCTTTCAAGTCAAATATTAAGAGAGAGCAGGTATACTTTACTTGTTTTATGATTTTTGTGATAACTGCTGATCTTTAGTCATCTAGAATGCTGAAATTTTTGTTTCCACATATTTAAAACATCAAGATCCTTTTTGGTTCTGATTTAAACCCCGTTTTTTTTATAGCATCCGATAGATTCCCTTCAGAATGAAGAGGATGAAGATCTTTCTGAGTACTCAGAAGAAAAAATATATGGACAAGATGGCATATTTAGTGAATCAGCTTTTGGAGATGGGGCTTCAAGACAGGGCAGGAAAATTTTGCCTAACAGACAAATGTCTTCAGCCACACCACGCACAGCAGCGGTGCCCTCACTCTCACGTCCATCTGCCAAGATTGCCAACACTTCTGGCAGGCGAAGAGACAGTCCTGTAGCTCAGTCTGTTCCAAATTTTTCTGATTTAAGAAAAGAAAATACGAAGCCTTCTTCTGGAGTGAGTAAAACAGCAATGCGCACTCAGTTGAGAAACTACGCCCGTAGCAAAAGCACTCATGATGAGATGCAAGGTATCAAGGAAGAGAAGCCAAAGCGGTCTCAATCCTTACAAAAAAATTGTGCTAATCCCGAAGAGTTTAATGATTTATCCCCATTGAACTCAGATGGGGTAGTTTTGGCTCCATTGAAGTTTGATATGGAGACTGATCTGGGCCCATTTGAGCAGTCACCAAGGTCATTCCATAAAAAGGGTTATGGCCTAGGCCCTGGTGCTGGGGGCAGTGCTATAAGGATGAAAGCTTCAATGGCATCTGATACTCGGAAAGATGAAGGATTTGATGAAATGGAATTTGAGGGGGAAGGTTCTCTGGATATAGCCACAGAGGTACTGGATGGGATTGAAACTATGGCTGTTGAAGATCATGCTTATACAAATAATGGAAAGGTGAGACCAAGCCATGAATCTGAGAAATCTGGTAATTCTGGATCTGAAATTGGTGATTCTACTAGGTCTCTGTCTCAAGTAGACCCTGTTTCAGTAGCTGAAATGCCTACTGCTGTGCCATCATCTTTCAATGGTGTGGGATCTCTGCAGGACTCACCAGTTGAAAGCCCTATGTCATGGAATTCACGTAGCCGTCATCCTTTTTCTTATCCACATGAGTCCTCTGACATTGATGCTTCTATGGATTCTCCGATTGGAAGCCCTGCATCTTGGAATTCTCATTCCCTTACCCAGGGTGAGACTGATGCTGCTCGAATCCGGAAAAAGTGGGGAAGTGCCCAAAGGCCAGTTCTTGTTGCTAATTCATCTCAAAATCAACCTCGCAAGGATGTCACAAAAGGTTTTAAACGGTTACTGAAATTTGGGAGGAAAAATCGTGGGTCAGAGAGTTTGGTTGATTGGATTTCTGCAACTACTTCTGAAGGGGATGATGAAACGGAAGATGTCCGAGATCTAGCCAACAGGTCATCAGAAGACTCGATGAAATCAAGAATGGGATTCTCTCATGGTCATCCATCTGATGACAGTTTTAATGAAAGCGAGCTGTACAATGAACAAGGTAACTTTTATTTTCTCAAATTCCAATGGGTTGCCAAGTTTGAGCCATTTCACCAATTTTATTTATTGATCATATTTTTGCCACTTCTGGTGTTATTTTCTTTCTTTTGATCTTAGGTTGCTTCTTTTGATCAAAGATTCTTCTTTCATAGCATTGATATTAGTGATCTAGGGTGGAGTGCCGGAAAAAGTGAACCACTGGTCAATGTTGTAGCGCACAAATTTCATGATCATGATTTGTGTTATTTTAGCTATTTTGTCCCCCTTTTTTTTGGGTACCCAGTTTCATCTTTGCATATTTGTGAATTTTTCACTTTTTTGTTGAGTGGAAAAAGGTGCAATCAATTTTAAATGGATTAAGTTGATTCTGAATTTTTGCAGTCCAATCCTTGCAAAGCTCGATCCCTACACCTCCTGCTCATTTTAAATTGAGGGATGACCATATATCAGGAAGTTCGTTAAAAGGTGATGTCCAATCTTATTCTAGGTCAATTTTGTCATCAATTTTTGGCATGGCTACAAGTGTCTGGTTGATGAATGTAGTGGTTCTGTACCTTGTGATGAATCCTGAATACCTCCTCATAGTTAATTAGTTTTGGTAGTTTGTGAGTCTAATTAAACGGATAGATGTTATGCTATCATGTTATGCTATCATTATTAAAGTCTTAGGAGTCAAACATATGGTTCGGATTTCCTTCTATAGATGTTATTTGCTAATTGCCACAGAATTTAGTATGACACTAAAGTTGCACATATTTCAATTTGTGCAGCTCCCCGATCATTTTTCTCTCTCTCATCTTTCCGGAGCAAAGGTGGTGACGCCAAGCCCAGATAAATGTCAGAGTTTGCTTGGCGAGTAATTTGGATCATCTTCAATGGTAGATGTAAGGGACACTACTAAGTATGATACGAAAAATGAGAGGTAGGGATGATACCATGATCGATATGAAAGATATATGATGGGGCTATGTATATTTCCTTGGATTCATGAGGTTTTCCCCTGTGATTTATTTAGTTGTGGCTATAGTTGTGTTAAAACATACTTCATACTGTATTCAATGAAGGGTCGCCTATTGGCGCAGTGTCATTGTGATTTTGGCAGTACAGAGGCATTCTTTTACCCTTTTATTTTGATTTAGTCGTGTGATGTATATCAGTGTTGAACTCTTCTTAGAATGAATCAATTTGGTCAGAATTGAGAAGAGTGATGTGATTGCAGAGTAATACTTTGCAAGATTGTTCCCCTATTCTCCTCTGCAAGAAAGACTAAGAATTATTGACTTCTTATCTATTGGCACTATACTGCAGTTATTCCCTTGATGCATGGTTGTACTCTTTAGCTGTATAATCTTGTTCATGATGGTTACCTTTCAACTACTTGTAAATCGTCACAGTAAATAGAATTGACCGTGGATCTTCTGTAGTATAATATGCAGCTGCCCAATAGTAGTATTGTAAACTTGAATCGCATTCTGTTATACATTTATATTCATATGTGAATGCTTAAATCGGATCTCTTTCTTCCCACTCCTTCATTTTGGCCTAAATGGTTGAAGCAGATTATATTGGGATGTTGTTCCACTATATTCAAAGAGACAAAATTTAAAAGATATTTTATAATATATAATTCAAAACATATTATACTAATACAAAAATAATGTTATATAAAATGCGTTAATTGAGATATAAAAATTTTATAATTTGTCATTATTTTTTAAAAGTATAACTTAAAAGAAATTATGTAATTTTAGGTTTAACTAAGCCAATTCGAAGTAAATAAATTTTAGATCCGGGTTACCAAATTGAACTGAATTATAATTACCTCTACTCAATATACTGGAAAATGCACTTGGGAATGTCTCCCAAGAGGCAACAACCACACTAATGAGATTTGGATTTCTCTAAAACGAGATCTCTTATAAAATGAGAGAGAGGGGAGTTATTATAATTAAGTGAGACTGTCTTTCTACAATCAGAGGGGCTGATAGGATTGCGGTTATTGAGAGATGGATCAGTTGTGGGGTTTGCGAGCTGCCCTGTTCATGCTGAAATAGAAGCCAATGCATTTTCCGGATCCCAGTATTCTGAAGTGAACCCCTAGACCCTAGTAGTGTGATTTGTCCTTGTATCAAAACCGACACAGTAGATAGCACCCCTGCTGTGTGTGTCGTGTTTTGTATCATATAGCACGACTAAACAGAATGACCGTAGGAAGTTTTCGCTGAGGCGAAGTCATACAGTGCCACTTCAATTTGTGGTATTAAGCAAGGCTTCCTTAAGTTAAAGGTGAGAAAAATAGACTTCGAAAAATCTGCAGGGGTCAAATGGCCTCAAGCCATCAAAAGTTGTACTAGAAGCCACTTTATGGTGAACATTCACAAGGAAAAGATTAGGACCTTGATCTATATATATCTTTTTCTTCGTATTAATGCTTTTACGTGGGTAATAATGCTATAAGGTAGGACTTTTTTATGGCAAAAGAATGACAAGGCTTGTTCAAAGTAGGATTGCTTAAACTAATTCGAATTTTCTTTTGCAAATGTAGTGGTAACTATGGAGTTGGCTTCAAATGACGCTACGCAAGAAATTGACGTGGCAATATCCTTACCTTTCTTAATGGTTACATTGCCTCTAACTTAAAAACGAAACATGACCGGATTGATCCCCACCGAGCACCAGCCACCAGCAACAGGGCAAGGCATAAAGTTGCTGATTTGTCATTTCGTGTCCCACAAAAAGAAAGTGTTTGAATGACATTTATCACGCGCGAGTATATAATATAATGGTCCCTTGGCTTTGAAGCCAAGAGAATTTGATGGTTACGTGACTGGCATGCAAAGCTTTAGATGTTCTTTGTTAAGCCACTTCAGAGAGAGGCATTCTGTTCTGTTTTGGAATGGAAGCCAAGTAGTTTGCCATCTCTGGGCAGAATATCAGACACCACAGCCCCTTCACCCTAAAAAGGCCTCTCTTCCATTTTTCTCCTGGCCCTTCATGCTCCTCCTACTCTCACTTTCAGGTAACAAATGTTTTTTCACATACAATGCGCTTTTCCCATGTTTTGTCCTACTTACTTTTTATTTAATTCCAGAGAAGAAATCTTGTTGCTTAACTTTCATATTTTGAAGATCTCGTCACGACATTGAAAATTTCAGCTAGCTACATTATTTGGATCCTTAATGCGTCTGGGGTTAAAGAGCTAGAGTAAAATCGATTACGTTTTTCGACTTGCACCAGATTAGGACCTCACCCATAAAAGATGAGTCAAACAACGGCAAACAAGTAACCACCAACAGACAATTAATTTTTTTTTTGATATGCAGACTCGTCTTCAATACATCAAACAGTCAGAACTTTGAATATAATTAGAAGAAAGGGGAAGAAGAATGGCATCCCTCATACCTGGAGTACTACTCAAACTACTCCAAACTATGAACTCTAATGTTAAAGTTCGAGGGGAATACCGCTCAGTCCTTCTGCAGGTGATCAGCATCGTGCCTGCATTATCTGGCTCTGAATTATGGCCTAACCAAGGCTTCTTCATAAAAGTATCCGACTCGTCTCATTCCACCTATGTCTCTCTCTCAAAGGAAGACAATGAGCTTATCTTGAATAACAAGTTGCAGCTTGGGCAGTTCTTTTATGTGGATAGAATCGAGGCTGGTACTCCAGTCCCTATTCTTGTTGGGGTTAGACCAGTTCCTGGACGGCACCCTTTTGAAGGCAATCCCAAGGATTTGATGCAGATGTTAGAGGCATCAGAGAGTCCAGTGCATCCTGATAAAAATGGAGTTAATGGCCCAAAATCCGTGGATTTAACAGAAGCCAAAGAGAATCCAAGTTCAAGGCAGAAGATTGTTATTAAAGAAGAGAAAGCTGGAGTTGCATCCAGGTACATGCAGGGCGTTCTAAATCCAAACTCAAAGGTGAATGGCCCAGATAATAATGTAGGAAGCAAAGGAAATGACTTAGAGAATGGTGTAGATGGTAAGAAGGTGGGATATGCAAAAGGAAAGCAACAAGAGACTAAAGGTCAGGTATGATCATTGCCCTGGATTTCAATTTTTCAAGGCTCAAGAATTTATGGATGTAGAACTCAACCTCCTCTATGTAGCTATGGAATAGTTAGGAAACAGAGCAGTATAAGAACAACCATAACTGGCCACTCAAATGGAAAATGAAGAGTGTAAAGAATTTCAATTTAGAAAAAAAAATGGAAAAAACCAGCTAGAGTCTTTTTTCTTTCTTTACCAATAAGTAAAGAATGTAATGCTGCATATTACCACAAGGAAAGATACTCCTCGAAAGAAAATCTGTAATGTCACCATTTTTGCATAGCAAACATGAATATCTGGGCACAAAGAGTAATTACATAATCTTTTTCTGCACTGCAGCAGAAAATGATTTTACTTTCATTGCCAGAATATAATAATTAAAAATAGATGACAATTTTTTTGCGGTTGACATCAAAGGAAACAATCAGTTTAAAGCGGATGTTGTTCTTTGCTATTAAAAGAAACAGTACAGTGACAACATTTACTTTTAGCATCACAGGTACTCCAAATGACTCCAACTCGTACTCGACTTGAAGCGCTTTCACCAAAGCAAGATGTTGCTCAATCTAACATCCAGGAGACTGTTATAGCGCCTTCTAAACGCACTTCTACCAAATGCATTTATACTAAACAGGAAAATTTGAACATGAATTTTCTTTCCAGCAGTAAGGATAAAAGCAATAGCACTGAGGCTATTACATGGTCCTCTTTGCCAGCCAAACTGTTGAGGCCTGGAAAGGTACAATGGAATTTACTTTCCCTCTCTATCAATCATCGTCTCCCTTATTGTCTGTAGTCATTTTGCTATGCTCAAGTATTATCGAGATGCCAACCCATGTCCCTATATTAAACATCTTTGTTTTCTTTGTTAAAGTAATGCTATCCAAAAACTTGCATTTATCAGACTAACATGATTCTTTTATTGGCAATCATACAAACCTAATTCCCCTCTATTTTCCACCTTATTTTCATTTGTTAAGGTAATTCTTAGAAGGAAACATTTAGCCTCTCAGGTTGTAGTAGAAGCTCAAAAAGAAGCATCCGCAGCAGCAACGTTAGTCAAGTGCCTAAGGTATATGAAGTTCTTATCTAAATTTTGGCACACATTAGTTACTTAAATGATTTATGCATTCATGGAATCAACAAATTCTTCATGAGTTACTTCGGGGAAAATGCAAGTTCATTATTCCTTTTGTTGTTTCCTAATATTCAGTTATTACCTCTATCTTTCCTTTTCAGTATGTTTGCCAATATCTGCTCTTCTGCAGCATCAGAGAATCCCCACGTCATACTGAACAAGTTCTTTGCTCTCCAACAGCTAATGGACCAGCCAAATGGCACAACTCAGTCCAAAGACAAATCACTTCAGCCATATAAAATTCCATCTCCTTCAGTAAAAGACAAATCTGGCAAAAAGGGAGGTTTAGTACCCGGTAAAAGCATATCAAAGTCTCCAAAGCCTTTAACCGAATTATCAGGGACTGAGAAACAAGAATGGGCCAAAGGGGATGGTATGAAAGAGATAAATGAGCTGAGAGAAGTCTTGTTGAATGAAACGAGATCATGGTTTTTGAAGTATTTGGAAAAGTCATTGGAAGCTGGGTTTTCCGTGGGCTCCCAAGAGAAGGGCAAGGAGAGCAAGTATATTGCAGCAGGGAGACAAATGGAGTTAGCCAACCATATAGCTCTCACGTTGTCCCACCTTAAGCATGCAAACGAGTGGCTGGACAGATTGAGAAGCGGTTTAAGCTCAGAGAGTGACGTGTTGTTGGAGACTGTCGACAGATTGAAGCAAAAAGTTTATTCTTGCTTGCTTGTGCATGTTGACTCTGCTGCATTAGCTTTGGAGAACCAAGCATGATTGCAGTGCATAAATTTGTTTTACGACAGTACACTATAACTCCCAATGCTATTTATAAGTTAAATTATTTAATGTGGTTGAGCTAGCATTGCTAATGGAAGCTTGGCCTTCTCTGTTTCTAAGTGCAATGTGATATATGATGCTACTTTTATGCAAAAATAAATAAATAAATAAGTAAGAGGCTGAATTGAAAGTAAAGATCATTTTCCCTTAAAAATGAGAATACAGAAAAGCCATTTACGGATCTTGTTTGTTTATTCGAATTAGGGTTATAAGATTTTCTTACTGATACCCCTAGTAAGATATAAGTGCAGCCAGTTAAATAGATCAAACAACTTAAAAATTCAAGGAAAGTAGTGTCATTGACAATGTAGGAGTGAATGTTATAAATTGTAATGGTCAATTCATGCACAGCACTTGAAAGAACTTACCTTGGTTTGACAAACAGATTTATCCAAGCACATTGCTAGCATAGTAGTCAAAAGCGGATAGTGACGCGTAGCGGCAATACCAAAAATCTTTATAAAGCGGGATAGCGGATAATGCGTTAATTATTATTTGATAAAAATATATATAATTATCATGCAAATTATATAACATACATAAATATTCAAAAATAAGAAATTATTCATAATTAAATTCATTCACATCAATGATAAAAATTCATAATCCATTCCATAGTCTAAAAATATGCAATCACCATTCATGTATTTTAAACTATTCCACTGCCATGCCATATCTATGTTGTTGCCAGTGGGCTTCACCAAACCAGTAGAAGAGGGAGCAACACTAGAAGCTTGAGTTGATGATATTGCCATTGCTAAACCAACCAGACCAGAAAATTGAAAAGAAAAAAAAAATGAAAAATAGGAAAATAGTGAATAGAAGAAGGAAAAAAAAAAAACAAAGGATAGAGGAAAGAGAGATAAAGGAAGCAAAACAAAGAGAGATAGAGGAAGAAGGAGGTCCAACCAGAGGAACAAGGAAGGAGGAGTGGAGGACAAGGACACGCAGATGCTCTTGCTTCAGCTAAAACGAAACCAGCAAGACGCAGCTTCGGTTCTTTGCCGATCTCGGCCATGCAGATCATTGTCGCGCAAGTGGAAGGTTCACCTGAGAGAAGGACCGATTGAGAGAGGAGGCAAGCCGAAGGTGGAAGTGTAGGGAAAAGGTTGAAGAAAGGCCCTAAACATCAAGGGCAGAATGAAGAACTAGTTTGGGGGAGGGGGAAATGACCGCCCAACCCCTACAGAAGGTGGTGAACGGTCCAAAAGTAGGGTTAAAATTGTCTTTTCAACAATGACATGAATCGCGGCCACGACATCCACGATAGTGTCCGCGACGCGACGTCACTGTGGTGCCGCCATTTGCTCTGCCATGACGACGCTATAGCGGCGCGATCGCCCACTATTAACTACTATGATAGCTAGTATTCCAATAGTAAGAGAGAGGATCCATGCTGGGGAGCCAAGACATATGCTCAAAACTTAATTAAATGAAGCAGCATGTGCCCTGCTTCTCCAGCATGGCTCAGCCTTCCCCATTCTTTTGTGGTAGCTGGAAGATCAGTTTGACATTTGGTCAAGCGCCTCATTGTTTGCTATGTAAGTAATAGTGGCTAAGAGGGGTGAGCTCAGAATATAGATAGTTCGTGTACTTTTAGAAGATTAGAGCAGTAAAATGTATGGTACAGGCTGATTATGTTTGATTTTATATACAGCAATAGTAAAACGTAGTTTTGCGGTTAAGAGGTTGCCGTGCCTGTATGCGTTGGTTGGCAACCATTTTGCTGGTGAAGAGGGTGGCTGATCAGTAGTTTTCTTATAAAATAAGCACATGTATTACGGCATGCTGAACCGACAGAGTTCTGTTCGAGTGCTGTTGAAGTTTGGCAGCCAAAAAGTACGGAGAGTCCAAGACGCCTTTCTTGACAAGAGAAGTGAGGTGTACCATTCCAGCAAAAACAATTAGCCAGAGTCGCCAGCATTGCAGACCCACCCATCAACATTTTCTAGCAGACAAATCACGCCGCCGCCTTTACATATTTTCACTGTCGTAAGTAGGTAGTTGGAACTGAAGAAAAATACTATACTCACTTGTGCACATAATCGTTGTGTCAGTTTCAATCCCACTCAACTACAGCCTGCAGGGTTAACTTAGCTTCTTTCCGGAGTGGGAATTAGGGAAGTAACAGAACTACACTGGAGAATACAGAATTTAAATTTAAATAGGGACTAAATGATCACCTTTAAATGCAATGAGAAACCACAACAATAGTTAATTTTATAAAACTGGCACTGACACAGTAATTCGAGATCTGTACCCAAAATGGGTACAAGATTAGATTAGGTTAGCATAGCATCACAATTCACAACCCGCATTGAGTATTGAGTATATATCACAGGTGACACACACACACACACACACACACACAAGGGGAAACAGTTGAAAGCATATACTAGCAAGCAAGGGCAAGAGCATGTAATGTAATCTAATACTGTCTAAAAGTAAGATTCAATCGGCCCGAGCGTAGATTAGTTTGATGAAGCAAGAGGCTGGGGGCAGTCATTGGACGAATAGCAGTGACGCCATGAAATACATTCCTAGACTTGCCACCAAAGATCAAAACATCCCCTGATTCTAGTACAAGCTTTTGTGCCTTGTCCGCATCCCTTTCATCGCCATACAAAAAGTCTGCGGAGTTTCCAATAGAGAAGGACACGACTGGCAAGCCTTGCCCAAGACTCTGTTGGCTTTCATCCTTGTCCTGCACCAACACGGACGGTAACAGCCATCACCTCATGGAATATGAAGAAATGATAATTCGGCAATAAGATGAAAAAAAGAAGGCAAGGCAAGAAAAGAAAGGGCAAAGTAAGTAACCTGATGAAGACCGAGCCGGCCGTTTTGGGAGTAAAAATTGACAATACAAATGTCGGGTGTCATGTGGGGAAGTATCTTCTGTGGATCTGGCGTTTGAAATTCATGGTGAATGAGGGCATGGGAATGGGCGATTGCAGTGTGAACCAATTGATGGAACTCGGGAGGGATGTTGGGGGGCTTTGCTCCGTCGCAAGGGCGGTGGTCTCCGTAGTGACTGGAGACAGGATCCCAGTGTTTGCCGAGGCACATCATCTTCAAATGCAGTTTTGTGCCTTCCTCCCCATACCCATACCCATACCCATACCCAGGCTGGTAGAACCCTCCGGCACCCACCCCCAACTCCCTGCATCTTTTTACTATCTTCACCTACCAATACCAAGAACCATGGAGCATACGAGCATGCATGAGGGTGCTGTTAATTAACTAATTAATTGATTGATTAATCAGATGAGCATGAAGAAAAGCATAGGTTAGGGTTAGGTACCTGATCAGGTAGTGAAATGTGGGACTTGAGAAGGACCATGCCAGGCCTCAAGAAGAGTCCTTGAGAATGAGTTTGAGTTTCACATTTGATTTGGTTGCGTCTTTCTCTATTGGTTACAAGCAGAGGAGGTTTCAGAATAACAGTTGGAGATTGTTCAGTGGGGGCGGGGGCGGGGGCGGGGCAAATATCAAAGGGTTCAGGGACATGGTGTGTTTGATGATGGGTGTTACTGTTGGAGTTGGAGTTGGAGTTGGAGACCTCACACTCACTCTCACACTGCGACTCAGACTCCGAGTGAGAGTGAGGCTGAGGCTGAGGCTGAGGCATCATATTCATATTGATAGCATGATGGTTGTTGGAACATGCTGATCCTACTGACTTATCATCCTCTGAACATGTTATTCTTCCCTCCTTATTACTGCCGCTGCGACTGCCAGACCCACATACATCATCTCCATCTCCAGCCACCTAATTAGGAACATTAATTCATATGATGTGATATGAGAACAAAATCTGCATTCAATTCAAATCCCATAAACACAGAAGGAGGAGGGATAGGATAATTAGAGAGAGTTACCGGTGGTGGTTGTGGTTGTGGTTGTGGTTGAGGATGGTTGAATGGACGACGGGGCGACCAACGCCAAACCCCGCGAGAGCGACCGCGACCCCTACCCCTACCCCCACCCCCACCCCCACCCCCACCCCCACCGCCACCGCCACCGCGCCTACCGTCCATTGCGCTGCCCCTATGTCAATTCTTCCGCTCAAATCAAATCAAATCAAATTTATCAATCTATCTATCTCTCTATCTTATTCAATTTGTTATTACTCCTCATCTTCATCAGCACTCTTTACTCTTCACTGTTTAATAATGCTCTTCATCACCCATTCCATCCCATGCTGATTCCAATTCCTAAAGCGAGTAAGCAACCTTGGGGTCGGGTCGGGTCGGGTCGGGTCAATCTCCATATTCCAAAGTGCACTCATTGTCCTTTTAGTTTACGCCAAGGCCTGCCTGCCATGGGCTGCCCTCAAAAACCCAACTCTAACCTCAGCTCAAACCACCTTGCCCCGATATTGCCATTTTTTCTCTTTTTTCATTTTCATACTTCCATCAAGCATTTCATGGAAAAACAAATTGGATCAAGTATTGATATTCTCCTTTTATATAGTTTTACTTGCCAATTTCGTTTAAGGTATGTTTGCAAGTTATGAAAGGAAAGCATAGGAAAAGGTTGGACAAGAGAAAGAGGGAGTTTAGAGGGCTTTTTTTTAAGTGGAGGTAGTACTACTCTTAATTATTTATTTATATTCTTTATTAACATAATTTTATTTTTCCAAATTTTCCTAACCTAAATATTTTTTTATTAAAGTCAAATTTTAATCAAGCACATTAATCTTTGTTTATTTACACTTCAAATTATTAATTATTTTATATTTTTATTTATATTAGAATTCATGTTATTTAAATTATTTAAATTTTTTATTAATTATCTTTTTCATAACACCTAACCAATATAAATATAATATATTTTATAGATTTAAAAATTATTTTATTTCACAAAAATATTTTTTTCTTTAATTTTTTTTAAAAGATTTATCTTTCCTCAAAATTTTATCTCTCAATTTTTTATCTCTAAAAATATTTTTTCTCTTCAAATTTTTCTAAAAAGCCTCTAAAAAATTTTTTCTATAAAAATATGTTCAATCAAATTCTCACGTTGTATTATTTTTAAATTTATTTTTTGGACATTTATATTTAAATTTTAATTTCACTAAAACCCCTAATTTAGGAAAACTAAAAAAATAAGAGTAAATGGAAGAGTTTAGATATTAATAAAAATCCTCCTGTATCTTTTTCTCTATAGAACTCTCAAATAAGGTTTTTTCCTTCCCTCCGTTTCAAAACTCAGGATATAATCGCTGGCAATGATAAATCTTTTTGTCGGGAATTTAATTGAGTTTTTTGCTCCGCAAAAAATGGCATACCAGAGTAATTGTCAAAATATTACCTCAAACCACAACAATCTATCACATACTCACTTTCCAAATTGGGCAATACGGTGAGCTGCGCCATTTTGCCTTCCCACCACCCACCAAGGATTTGCTTGTTTCTGTTTCCAAGAATGGAAATGCCAACTCTTGACTTGATGAACCACATGAGTTCATCTTATCTATCCTACACGCCTACTTTCAGATGTAGATATTGAAAAAAATCCATACTTTCTAAATAAACAAAAAAAAAAAAAATCAATTTGTACAATTCATTCAAAAATAATAATAAGGCAAAAACAAACATAAGTTAAAATCTATAACCCATACGTTCAACGTATTCTTAATATTCTTTGGCATTGAAAGGGAAGGGGGATCCAACTTGCATCCCCACCTTTTGGCAGGAGGAGCAGACTTAGCGTGCGGTTGTTTCGATTTTATTTTAATAAAAAGTGATTTTTTAATTATTAAAAAAATTATTTTTATAGAAATTATTAATTTTAATTTTGATTTAAAAATTAAAAATAATTTTTTTTAACTTTTAAATAAAAGTTAAGATGACTAATTTATATAAAAAGTGAAAAAAATCACTTTTCTGTAAAAAAAAAAAAAAAACCTGAAATATAAACACACTTTTAATCGCCAAAGAATACTACACTGAGAAATATCAACCAAACACATATTAAATTCATGGTTTAAAACTTTAATAGATTCAGCTATATTTGTATGTTTTACAAAAGAAGAAATACAAGTGTTCAATCTTCGTTCATTATTCATATAAAAAAAAGTGATCATCTATTTTATATGTTCGCATATTATAAAAACTTGATGATCAAATTAACTCTTTTGACTATACAGGACAATATGATTAAATAATATGAAATGCGTCTTAAAAAGTGCATAATTATTTTTTATATGAGATTTTTGTGAAAAAATTTGATAAATATAATATTTTTTATGAAATTAAAAAAATATAATATTTTTATTTTTATATTTTTTTCTCTCTCCTCTCTCCTTCTCAGTTCTCCTCAGTTCGGACTTCTATTGTTCCTATTTATTATAAACCGCTGTCGCCTTGGTCCTGCAAGGAGAAAATTTGGGAAAAAGGTTTAGATTGCGTAGGATACGAAGTGAAGGGACTTGGGGGCTCCAAGTTCTCTCTTTCGGAAGCTCTTTTATCAAAACTCCACTATTACGAAAATTATTTATCAATATGCTATATTTTAAAAACTATTTATCAAATTACTCTTTTTTTATCTATGCTAGTCAATTTTTTTTTTTTTTGGATTCACGTGGAACCGCCTTTAAAGTTGGCAAATCCACATAAAAATTGTCAAACACAAAAATAATTCCAGTGCACATCTTTATTTACCAAATATCAATCCCTCCTTCCTTAACTTAGTTTTAGGGTTAACATTTGGATTTTATTATAATATTTAATTTTGTTATTTACCAAACATTGGATTTAATTTTGTTATTAACAATGGTAGTTTGGTAATATAGTTTAGGATTAACTTATATAACGTAACACACACAATGAAAGTAGCTTTGTGTTAAATGAAAAAAGAAAGGATAGGATGATAGAAAAATTATAATAAGATAGACAAAAACCCTATATGACACTATGAAAATAGCTTTTGTGTTATGCTGAGTGGAAAAAAAAAAGGGATAGCATGATACAAAATTAATAATAAAATAACCAAATTAAATCTTGTAATAAAAATCAAATATTAATATTAAAGCTAAATTAAGGAGTGAGGGACAGATGTTTAGTGAATAAGGACACATACTGGAATCATCTTTACATTTAACGATTCCTACGTGAAGTCGCCTTTATATTTGGCGATTTCTATGCGGAATCATCTTTGTGTTTGGAGATTTCACATATGAGTCGTCAATCATAAAAACGATTCCTCAGGAAAAAAAATAAAAAAAGGCCAACGTAGATAAAAAGAAAGCAATTTGTTAAATAATTTTCAAAATATAACATAATAATAAATAATTTTGGTAACAATGAAAGTTTGATAAAAAAGTCCTATTTCCGACTATTGCACATTCGTGTGATAGAAGGTTTGAATTTGATTCTTCATTTTTGGCTGCCATTCTAACTTCTTACCTCATGCCCCATGGCAGCGTGTTAACCAGGGCTAACAACCGCGGAATTAATGATACACAAGGTCAATGACAATATAAATAAGGGTTTTTTAGTTAATGGATGTCCGAAGAGTATTAATTGAGAAACTAAATAAAAAAAAACCATTTATCCATTAGCCAAAAAAAGTTTAAAAAAATCCAGAATGGTTTCATAAAATTTGCTTAATAAAATGTCTATTTCGATATATTATAAGTGTAAGATTTGGTATATTATTATTTAATTATGAACTATAACAATTTCTTTTAGAAAAAATTGTATTTTATTTTTTTGAACTATATATTATATACACTTTAACCTCTAAACTTTAAAAATGTACAAATCGGCCTCCTGAACTTTCGCGAATATGCGTTTTAGTCAAAATAAATATATTATACTCTCCCTGAATTTTGGGTTATGTATAAATCGATCACATGAACATTTTTAAATATGCAATCCAATCCTTTAAATTTTTTTAAATGTGTGATGTGTTATTAGCAATTGACAAAATGTTAGCAAAATAGTTAATTTGCACATTTAAGAAAGTTTAGGAGTTTGAATTGTACATTTTTAAAGTTTAGGAATTAAAATACATATAATCTATAATTTAGGAGAATAAAGTATAATTTTTTCTTTCTTTTATTATAAAAATAAACATTTGAAACAAGCTCTTTCAATAGTATAATAACATATAACTGGCTAGTTAAGAATATAAAAATTTGTTGTTGTAGCAAAATTAATATAACAACACCAAACGAATATATAAAATGATGACAGATAGCAACGCAGGAACGGGAGTATGATGCTTTTTGGCAAAATCACGCCTGAACTATGAGTTGGAGTCATGTTTTTCTTGGTTTGATATGATGTATTCTTTGTTATGTTTTGTCCTGCACACTGTCAGTGTGTCATTTCTCTTTTGAGCTTTGTTTTGTGCTGTTTTTTTTATTTGGCTCCTCTGCATACTTCGCTGGGTTGAGCCTGTAATATCCATTGAAAAAAATATAAAATTTTTCCGAGCTTAAACTCAATTATCAGTTTCTATTTTATATGGTATAATAATTCTTTAAAAATAAGACAAGATAAAATAAGTAAAACGCAAAAGTCAGCTCTCCTAAGTTCGGACTCCTATAATTCCTATTTATTATAGGCCGCTGTTGCCTTGGTGCTGCAAGTAGAAAATTTGGGAAAAGGTATAGATTGCGTGGGATACGAAGGGAAGGGATGTGGGGCCTCCAAGCTCTATGCGCGTGGTAGAAGGTTTGAATATGATTCTTCATTTTTGGGCTGCCTTTCTTACTTCTTACCTCACGCCGCCCCATGGCAGCGTGTTAACTATGGCTAACAACCGCGGAATTAATAATACACGAGGTCAATGACAATATAAATAAGGGTTTTTTTTTTGTGGTAATCAATGTCCTTAAGAGTATTTTTTTTGTTAATTAATATCCTAGGAAAAAATATTTGTTAAGAGATTTCTATATTATTTAGGAATCTTCGTCAGATCGAGTCAAATTAATTGATTTCTTTATAATAAGATCCAGATGTTGATAGTTTTATCGAGATTCAAATAAAATTGATATTTATTTAATAAATTAATATTTTTTAAAATATTAATTTAAACTTTTTTAAATTCTTAAATAATGTTTTTAGGACATTGATTAATTCTTATATTTGATTTTATTTTTAATAAAAATTAGAATAGACCTATTTGTAATTAATTGAGTGTTCTCGAGTTGGTGGGCCCTTACACGCCATGAAGCATGCGCCGGCCGTTAAAGTAGGGAGAGTACTATTATGTAAGTATTAATTATTTAATTTTGTCTTTGAACGGTAATTTGTATTAACATATAAAGCAAATACAAAATTAATAATAAATATTGTATTGATATTTAAAAATAAAAATTCTTGTAAATAAATGTTTTTTACCCAAATTCATAACTATTGCAAATTGAAGGAGTATTCAACGTTGTATCATTTATTAGTTCTCTTATTTATGCTTTGCATGAATTGTTTAAATTCTAAAGAAATAAATTAATTAATTTCCTACCTGTTGGGTTAACTTATGTTGTTATTTAATTTCCTAGCTGTTGGCTTTTAATACCACGGTCCTTGTATCCACATGGTAAATCCTTAACTTCAACGACGCACTACTACAATCCATGAGTGACTCAGCAAAACCCACATAATTGAATCAATAAATGATGCACTTTCAACTTGATGATCCATTATTGGAAGGAAAATTAGTAAACCAAACAAGTGTTTTCATAACACGAGAACTTAAAAAGTCAACTAGAAACCTTTTGATTTGAGGGCACGGTTTAAAAATGTGCACAATTATTGACAATAAAATAATATATAGAAATGAATGAGAGTAGCGAGATCTGACTTTTATGCCCATAAAAACCGATGCAAAATGCAAGTTGAACATCTCCAGCCCAAAACAAGCCATCTTCTCTGTACATGAAAAAGAGAAAAGAAAAAAACTAAGAAGAGGTGAGAGTAAGTGGGAGCAAGGGATGTCTGGAGAAGCAGATCGGATGGGCATAGAGGAAGAGACGGATACGGCAATGGAGGCGGCGGATCAGAAGAACCGCCTGAATAAGCTCAAAGAGCGTAAGGTATCATGGGCTAAGCTCCGCCGCGTAGACTCTCTCAATTTGGAAGCTGGAAGAGTTTCTATGACTGCAGCCCACCCCTCCAAGGTATATATACTAGGACTATCTAGCTACAATTTATTAATGTTTACATATTACCACTTCTATTCTACCTATACCAATAATTAAAGTTAGCTATATGTATTATATATACTAGCTATGTTGGATTCACTTGAGATGCTGCATATATGCACTATATAATTTGATCATTAACAGATGGGTTGGAGGACAACGCTGAGTTTAGCATTTCAAAGCATAGGAATTGTATATGGTGATATCGGTACATCTCCACTTTACGTGTATGCCAGCACCTTCGGCAGTGAAATTAAAAACAATGATGACATTCTAGGCGTCTTGTCTCTCATCATCTATACCATTGTGCTCATACCTATGCTTAAGTATGTCTTCATCGTATTATGGGCTAATGACAATGGCAACGGTAAGATCTCAAAATTTCCATGCAACTTTTTTTTTTACTTTTCATTTCTTCTTTTTCTGCCTCTTCTTTTTTTTTTTTTCTTCCTACTTAAAATCAATTTTAGACCCTCAGAATCAATTTTAGAGATTTTTGATCATATTTGATTATCTATTCTCATAATCAATTCTAATATCTAAAATTAATTTTGGAAGAAATGAGAATTTTTTACTTTATGTCAGAATTACTTTTAAAAAAATTATTAAATATAAACACTTTACCTAAAAAATAGAACCAAACACTTGTCTTTTCTTCTTTTTCTCTCTCTTTCTTTTTATTATTTTAATAAATTCCAACCTCTGGCTACGTACGGTGTAATATTTTCGTTTTTGGCTGTGTAAGTGAAATATCAGGATTGAATCTTATCCTTTGTTTTCGGGGTCAAATTACTCTTATCATTAACCTTGTTAACGATAACTTATTTTAAAAAACGGACGGCAAGATCTATTCTTGATTTTATCAAATGCATTAATTTATGGTCTTTATTACCTTCTTGTTATCTACTAATAACAATGGTAACTAATTAAATGTAAGAGTTTTGCTAATCAGTTGACACTTGTTAAAGATTTTAGAAAAGTATATACCTTACCTTTCAAATAAAATGTCATTCTTTATTCTTACTTCCTCTATATTACAACATCTGTCATTTTAAAATTTACATACATATTAAAAGAGTCAATAAATTATCTTAATAATAATCAAAGATAAAGTAACTTTAAAAGTTTATCATCATTTTGAAATTATCACCTTGTATATATTTTACACTTATTACATTAACAAACATAATTTAAGATAAAATAAAAACTTATTAATATTTAAAATTGATAGATAATTTCATACATAAAACAACTCTAAATAAATAAATATTATGAAATAGAGAGAATACTGTACTAGACACAATAGACAGAAACATTAACATAATAAACTTTTAGAAAAATAACTAATTAAATTTGAAAATATTTTTTTATATATATGATTTTTATTTTTAATTTGATATCTATATAGGAAATTTTTTTTAATTTACTCCTTGTATGTACGATCAATTCTGATTTTCCCTTCAATTTATTGTCTGTTACTATTGTAATACCGAGAGCTTGATATAAAATTGCTGCAAAGTATAGGGGTCAAATCAAAGTTAAATATCACGTATAAGGACCAAACTGAAAAGTGTGTGGTGCATGTAAATATTAGAAATATACATTTTAGTTTCATTGCGTTATACTTATTTTTAATTTGATGCTTACACTCATAATAGACGACGTTACAATGACAATGAACGATAGAAATCATATTAAAAATGTTTGTGCATATAAGAATTAAATAAAAAATAAAAACTTTTTCATATAAAACATAAATTAAAATTTTTTTCTTCAGTAAAAGAAAACTTTTTTAGATGGAATAAATTAAAAATAAATGCCAGTTATAACAGTAAAAATATATTTTAATAGTGAATATAAAATTGAAATTCTGTACCAAAAAAAAAAAAGAAAATTGAAATTTTACGTTTGAGATTAATTAGTAATATTCAGGTACAGAATCGACAAAATGGTCAAAGTTCAAACGCTACATTTATATGAATATAAAAAAAAAGACCACATTTCTAATTTTAATGTCACTTTCTTAACAGCTTTCACTTTGTCATATCCAACATATCTCTTTTTTTTTTTTTTTTTTTTTTTTTTTTTTTTTTTTTAATTTTTGAGATTCTCGTAAGTGGGTCTACCACTTGTAGTATTTGAACTTGGACAAGGCTCAAATCCACTTTACTTTTCGAGGTTGTAATTTAAAAGTTAAGATATGTGAATATAAACAATAATTATATATGGACACCATACATTTTGTTTTTCTCTCCTCCCCTACCGCATCCGGTTACTTGGAAGGGTAGAACCCTAGCTGGAACGAGCACTTCAGCATTCCCTTGGCACATCCAACTTCCGAGGTCGAGTTTTGCGTCAATGTCAAGGAGCTTTTCGGTGCCGACGTGATCGGCACCACCGCTGTCTCAGCCGAGAGAATCTTCTCCGGCAAAGCCATCGCCGATTGGTTCCCGGTGACAGTTCTCGTTGTAAACCTTAGATCCCGATTGCGCTCTAAGGATCACAATGAAATTCACGAGGTGTGAGGATAATACGCTGTCCCACCGCGGCATCAGGGTTGATGTTGACACGTACAGTGTCTTCAGCATGAGGCATTTGTATTTTTCTGCACACAGCAGTGGTCACGTGCATCAATGGTCACGTCTTCGTCGGCTCCTTTTTCCAGCCTTCTCGCGGGGAGAATCAGAGGCCAAGTAGCCGCTGCCCACGCTATGGATGAAACTGTACGAACCAATGCGTTGAAGACAGGAACGACGGGTGATGGTTCGCCGGAGCGACGGGGAAGTGGTGGCAACGAGTTGCCGGAGATCCAGTGATGGTTCATCAGTGTGCCAGCAAAGAAGGTAGTGGGTGGGGAAGAGAAAGGAGGCACCGGAGATATAGTTGAAAGTGGGAGAGAGACGTGGTAGAGAAACCGTGAGAGCTTTAAAGCGAAAATATGTTTTTTGATGCATCCATAATCTATTGCTCCCAAACCATCAGATAACTTAGTGCGTGATGCACCTAGTAACTATTAGAGCATAGGAGCCTTATCCTTGAACCTGTGTTTTTGTTATACGTGTCACAACTCACAACTCTATCAATTAACCTGTTTAAATAAAGAAAACTATTACTACCAAAAAAAAAATAAATAAATAAAGAAAACTGTTTCTGTCAAGCTCTTTACGTGTGTTCTTTTAATACATGTCCAACGCTAAAATTACTTGTACGTATTTCAAGTGTGGTGTGCGTATGCTTGAACAAGAAAAAACTTGTGTGTATGTAGGTGGAGCGTTTGCACTCTATTCGTTGATATGTAGACACCTAAAGGTGAGTTTAATTCCAAATCAACAACCGGAGGACAGGGAACTATCTAACTACAAACTCGAAACACCTTCTAGCCAGCTGAAACGAGCTCAAAAACTAAAGCAGAAGCTTGAGAACAGTCATTTTGCACGGATTCTGCTTTTACTTGCAGCCATAATGGGAACTTCCATGGTCATAGGAGACGGGATTCTTACTCCATCAATTTCAGGTTAATTATTATGTTTATAGTCTTACTTTATTACATTTATTTATTATGTTTTTCTAAATTTAACTAATTAATTATGTATATGTGTCTTTTTTTTTTTTTTGAAGGTCATATTTATATTCTTATCATTAAGTAGGTTACATTTAAATTTATTATTTTTTAACACAACTTGATTAATAGTGAGGATATGCACATTATCGAACATATGGAATTTTCACTTAAGAGGATTCTTTCTTTATTTTTCTACTTATGGTATTGGATTCATAAATTTTCGCATTAATTTTATTCATTTCAATGACTATTGAGAGAGAAATTGGTGACAATTTTATATCAGATAAAACTTAAGGTGTATTGGTTTAAGTTAAAAAAAAAAACCACGTATATGATGTATTTTTTTAGAGAATTTTTCAGTAGTTATTTTTGTTACCTTATCAAAAAAGTATCAAAACAAATTTTTTATTTCAGTTTTTTCAGTATTTTTTAATTTTCTCAAAACAAACTTTTTATAAATATTTATTAATTAAAAAAATTTGCCTATAAAATTAAACCAACAGGTCCTAATTTACGTACAAAGTAAAACAAAAAGTAATATTTAATAGAGTTTAATTAGTATGTACCGACAGTGTAAAATAATTTTATATTATCAACCAGTAGAAATAGGGAAAAATGAGAAATCATGATAGATTCCTCATTATAATGGGTAGTTATTCGTATGAGTTGGCACTTTTCATTATTTCTATTGGCTGATAACATAAAACTGTTTTACATTGTCAGTGCATTTAAATTAAATTTTATTTAATAATAGAATAATATTAAAATATTTTTTGAATTTTTTTGGTTAAATGATGGGACATATTAATTGATTATTAAATCAGCAATTGGTTTTTATAATTTAATTTTATCCAATAATTATTCTTGTATTTTATTAAAGGTCTTTCTTAGGGCGGTAGTTACTTAAGGAATAAAGAATGAAATATTTTTGAAGTTTTTAATATATTTAATGTATTAGGAACTTAGAAAAATTTACTTTTATCCAAACAAATTTTTTCTGCAATGAATATCGATCCGTATGATATTGGTTTAAAAAAAAAAAAACTTTTGTTAAATTTCAACTATTGTCAAAGAGCTGCGCGAGTGCCATCTCCACTAGTCTTAGTGGCTAACGGTTAACGTGGTTTTGATAAGCGGTTTGATCCCGTTTGCTCATCTCCTCTCTTCTTCCCTATTAGCCTCTAGGGTTCCCAAGTTCAAAAAATATCTAACTTTTTTTTTTTTTTGGGTTATATAACATTGCTATTGATTATATTGACCATATACCACTTGACTTTGAATGGAGGCTTGATATAAATATATTGTTCATTGTACATGCAGTCCTTTCTGCGGTAAGTGGGATCAGTACATCACTGGGCCAAGGTACTTAAACCATTGTCTTATTATTATTATTTTTAATCATTAGAGTGTCTACATATACCATCTTTATTGTTCTTGCTATTTTTTGTTTTTTTAGATGCTGTCGTGGGGATCACTATAGCGATCTTGGTCGTCCTGTTTGCTGTGCAACGATTCGGTACTGATAAAGTGGGATTCTCGTTCGCACCGATTATTTTAGTGTGGTTTTCATTCATTGGTGGAATTGGTCTGTACAATTTGTTCAAATATGACATTGGAGTATTACGTGCTTTTAATCCAAAGTATATAGTTGATTACTTCAAACGAAACGGTAAGCAAGCATGGATATCACTTGGTGGAGTCTTTCTATGCATAACAGGTGAGTAGCATCTACACTTTTAATTTATTAATCTTCGTAATTAAGCTGTATCGTTCTTTAATTCTGAATCTGAGGATTAATTCTAATTAAGATACGTATAATCTTAGGATCTGAGGCCATGTTTGCTGACTTGGGTCACTTTAATGTACGAGCCATTCAAGTAAGTAAATAGACTTATACTTGTAATAGGCATATATGTGTGACAGCATAATTATTAATTTGTTGCACGAGGATTCGTTCTTAAGCGAACTCATATATACACCCTGAAGAATCTCTGGCCAATTCCTGAATAAAAATTGAAAATCTATATATGTATAATGTATTCGAACTGGCAATTAATAGTTTCGGTTGCAATTAAATTGATCCATATACATTACCATTAATGTTGCAGATCAGCTTCTCTTTCATTACTTGTCCTGCAATATTGGCTGCGTATACTGGGCAAGCGGCATATCTACGGAAGTTTCCTGAAAAAGTGGGTAATACCTTCTATGAAAGTATACCGAGTAAGTTGAAGGATCATACGCATGTGGAAGTTGATTTAATTACCGTTACTAAAGCTCAATCAATCAATCGATTTATCTTTTTTATGTTATCGTGAATAACATGCAGACCCCTTATATTGGCCAACATTTGTTGTGGCTGTTGCTGCTGCCATTATAGCGAGCCAGGCAATGATTTCAGGAGCGTTTTCCATTATATCGCAGGGCCTGAGTCTAGGTTGTTTCCCGCGAGTTAAGGTTGTGCATACTTCCACTAAGCACCAGGGTCAGGTGTATATTCCTGAGGTCAACTACATGTTCATGATTGCATGCATTGTGGTCTGTGCTGCCTTCAAGACCACAGAAAAGATTAGTCATGCATACGGTAATTATGCTTATAATAATATAGACCCTTTTTCCTTTGTCTGTGGTGTGTCTAATATTATACATATTTATGGATCTGAGTAATTGAAAGAATAAAAATATGTGTAAGCTACAAAATACTAATTAAGCTGAATTTTAGTGTGTTAATTAGCAAAGCATGACCAAGTGGGTAAGTGGTATGGTTGGTGCAGGGATTGCGGTTGTTGGGGATATGATGATCACAACGTCCCTGGTTTCGCTTATAATGCTGGTCATATGGAAGAAGAGCATATGGCGGGTTGCTATCTTCTTTTTGGCATTCGGTTGCACTGAGTTTCTTTATTTCTCATCTCAGCTAACCAAGTTCACAGCAGGAGGCTTTCTTCCAATTGTATCTGCTCTCTTCCTCACAACAGTCATGGGAATCTGGCATTATGTGCACAAAGAGAGATACATGTTTGAACTCAACAACAAGGTTTCCAGTGAGTATTTGAGGGAACTGGGCAACAACCCTGACATAAGCCGAGTGCCCGGAATGGGGCTTCTGTATTCCGAGCTTGTGCAAGGCATTCCTCCTATATTCCCACACCTGATAGCCAGCGTGCCATCCATCCATTCGGTTCTTGTGTTTGTTTCCATCAAGGCAATCCCTGTGAGTAGAGTTGCCTTGGAGGAGAGGTTTCTCTTTCGGCATGTGGAACCCAGAGAGTATCGCATGTTTCGTTGTGTAGTGAGACATGGTTACAATGATCCACTGGAGGATCCTGCAGAGTTTGAGTCCCAGTTAGTACAAAATCTGAAGGCATTCATTCAACAAGAAAGCTTTATGCTCGAGGCTGAGGGAACAGCTGCAACAACTGAACAAGCAGCTGCAGTAGTAGTACTTTCTCATAATGAGAGTACTGATGAGATGGCAGACACCAATAATAGTAAAGAAGGAACTAAAAGCAGGCCTACCAGCTCTTCCATCAGAATAATCCCAAACCGAATAGGTGCTGCTGTAGGGGTGTCTCGTGCCTCATCAGATTCCATTGTGGGTGTGACAGCCAAGTCATCCACTTTCTCTGCCCCGCCCATCCAGGGAGCTGAAGATGAGATAAGGTTTGTAGAGAAAGCAACGGAGAAGGGTGTGGTGTATATGCTAGGCGAAGCAGAGGTGGTTGCTCAGCCAAATTCATCCATCCTCAATAAGATAGTTGTCAACTATGCCTACAGCTTCTTGAGAAAGAACTTTCGCCAAGGGGAGACATTGATGGCAATCCCACGTAAGAGACTCCTCAAGGTTGGAATGACATATGAAATATGACACACATGTGCGGTGCACAGGGGAAATTCTTAGGTGCTTCATCCACATGTATCAACCGTGTAGGTCATTAGTGCTTCTCATTTTCACTGTATTTTAGTGAATTAACTAAGGTGTGAAATAATGAATAGAATAGAGCAAGATTTTTCTTTTACCGTAAAGCACCAAAGAATTTCTCTGTGCAAAGTTCTGGTTAGGTCATACATATATATCGAGTCTTAACTACGACTCGAAGCTTTTGGTGTAGCCAATTGTTATGTGCTAATAATAAAAAGATGTATTATAAGATAGATATGTTCTTCTGTAGAATTTTATTTAAAATTAGTAATTTTACCACCGAATCATGTAAATTGTGAATTATGGAGAAGAAAAAGCCTTTGTTCTAATATACATTATGTTTGGTTTGCGTTTCCAAGTGAAAATACACATTTCAATATATTGAAAGCTCCTCACATACATCCACATTCAAAGAAATCTAAATATACAGACAGTTAGTGTTTAAACTTTTCAAAACCGAATCAATTTCAGTGCTCAACTTCAAGAAGAAGAAAAAGATTGAGAGAAATTCTCGCATATATCTGAAGATCCTTTTTCTCTTACTCTGTATTATTAGTTAATGGAAGTTAACTAATAATATAAGTTAGTAGTTTAAAATTTTCTTAAAGTACTGCTATTTGTACATCGATTGTGCAGACATTATTTTTGATAGAGAATTGTGTATATATAATTAATTGGAGATTTTAGTTAGGTAATTGGTTAATCACCATATTCACCAATACATAAATAAAATCCCTTCTAATAATAAATGTGAAATTTTTTCGTCATATTTAACTGTTAGATAATTAGAATTCTCAATTATTAATATATAATTTCTCACATACTAATTTACTAATAATGTAATTGAAATACTAAATTATAAATATATGATTATCCAAAATGTCAAAAGTAATGTATATAAAATTTAATTATGTAAAATAATTATTATAATTTTTTTTATTTTCTTAATATATTTTTAGTATTGAGATTTAATCTTATAAGCTTACACCATATATATACTTCCTAATTAAGATAACTTTACAAGTAGGGTGTTCTTTGGTGCACTTTGAAAGTAAATGATCGTGGTGCATCTTGTAATTTGGTAGTGAATAACTTATTTGTACAAAAATAATGATAGATGAATATATTTTTTACGAGATATTATATCAACTTATATTTTATTCATTATTAAATATATATGAATCTAATTTAAATAAAATTATACCTCATTTAATAGTGAATAAGATGTAACTCAATCCGATGTCTCACGCAAAATATGTCAAATTAACATTACTCGTGTTAGTATATGTATTACTCGCTTTCAACGTAAGTAAAATAGTTCAGTGTATCTAACACAGCTCAGATTTGAAGGCTGTGATTTATAAAAGTCTTCTTTTTCTGTAATTATTGTTTTTGAATGTGTTTGGTATATTAAAAAATTGAAAATGATTTGATTTAGAAATCAAATTTTGTGTTTAAATATTTTAAAAATAAAAAATAAAGTGATTTTTATTTATCATGAGATTTAACTACTTTTTATTTGAAATTATATTAAAATTGAAAAAATTTAATATAAATTGATTTGATTTTAAAATTTAAGTACAAATTAAATCAAATCAATTTTATTCTTAATTATTTTAAATATAATTTAATATATTATAAACATAAGAATTAATTTTTAAATCAATTCAAATTCTATTTTTACATAATCATTTTAAACATAAAATTTGATTTATAAATCAAATTAATTCAATTTAGAGTTTAATTAGTATGTACTAACAGTATAAAATAATTTTACATTATCAATCAATAAAAATAAAAAAATAAAAAATTATAATAAATCTCTCATTATAATAGATAATTATTTATATAAATTAATATTTTTTATTATTTTTATTAATTAATAATATAAAATTATTTTATACCATCAACATATTTAAATTAAATTCTTCAATTTATATAAAATCAATTCGAAAATTTGGTTAATCCAATCTCACTCTATCTGCCTGTTCTTTCTGTGCAAGAAGAGATCTGAGACACGTGGCCTTCTCTTTCTCTCTTTCCTCTCTCTTCTTTTCTTGCTTGCTCCAAAATTGGAGTGGAGATTCCGTCAGTTCTTTCGCGTAATTGATCAATCTAGTCACTTACTAATGCAATCCAATCACAGACAAGACAATTAACTGACGAGGTTGAGGTATAAGCAGCTGTTTGCTCAATTCCATCACCCATCTCCCATTACCGTGTAAGTTACATATACATAGGTGTACTACGTAATGCAATCACAATCACAATCACGATCACAATCACTTCTCATTTTGTAGGCATTAGGTTACAAAATTACACTGCCTGCTAGATTATGCCCTCCTTCAATTTCAGAGACCGCATATTCATATTCATTTCAATTCATTGATGCTCGTTGAATGCGCGCCTATCTATAGGCTGCTGGTGGTTAATTTGAATGTTACCAGTACCATGTAAAAGAACGGAAAAAATTAAATTCTTTCTTCTTTTTTTTTTTTGAAAAAAAAAAATAAAAATTGGAATTACAGTTTTGTAAATGAATCATTTTGTCTAATCGTAGTAAGCAACAACACTTCCATATCATTTGGGAGTTTTTCTTCTTCTCTTGTTCCTTTGCCCCTCTCATTCACGAGTTAAATCAAAATTGAATTCTGGCTGGGATTTGAAAGTGGTTTCATCGGTTGAGTAGTTGCTAGCACTTTTTTAGCTTTTTCAATGCTTTGAGGCCCTTAGGTGCTGCTATGTGTGATCGTCATTCTTTACTGTTACTATATTTGTGTTCTTGTTCAATTATTGATAAAGAAAGCAGGAAATGTATGTTTTTATGCTATGCTTTTAATTATTCTCAGCGTCCACTTTGGACTGGTCTTGCAGTGTATTTTGGTTTGCTTGCGAAGTTCTAACCTGAAAGAGGGAGTTTGTTAACAAAAAACAATGGTGAAATTGACTATGATTGCTTGTGTTACTGATGGTTTCCACTAGCTGAGGGACTGGATGATGGCCGTGATCTTAAAGATGCTGAGTTTTATAAACAACAAGTGAAGGCTTTGTTTAAGAATCTCTCAAGAGGACAGAATGAGGCATCGAGGATGTCAATTGAAACTGGCCCTTATGTTTTCCAGTATCCTTATCAATGAGTAAATTCTTGGCCTCCCGCTCACAGAATTGAGATGCTTTCCTGATCATTGTTTGTATTTATTCATTTGTTTTTCTTATAGCTGCAAATCTTTTGGTTCTGGACATTAGAAGAGGCCACAGTCTGCTTCCTTATTTAGGATAGCTTCCCAAACGAGATGCTTTCACCCTTGTCTTGCAGACTACCACTGCCATTGAGTTTTGGAGATCTTTTTTTAATTTTATTTTTTTTGGTAGTATCAGATTTTTCTCTTTCGTTTTTTTGAATTACTTTTTTATAAGGAAAAGTGTTCATAGCCTTGAGTGGCCTTGACAGAACTTTAGTTATATTATTGAAGGACGCTTGACAATGTGTGATCGTGCATACCCTAAGAAACTTGCCTTTCAATACCTTGAAGAACTCAAGGTCGAGTTTGAGCGAGTCAATGGATCTCAAATTGAAACTGCTGCCAGACCCTATGCCTTCATTAAGTTTGGTAGATATCATTTTTATTCTTGCCCTTTATTTTTGCATTAAATGCTGACATATACTACTTGCAGTACTATTTCTTTTTCCTGTGGTGTGTAATCCTCTTCTTTCTTTCTTTGTTGTGCTTTAAATTTTTAAAAGATACATTTATACAGAAAACAAAGAAACTTTACCAGGATACCCATACTCAGCGCAATATCGCAAAGTTGAATGATGAACTCTATGAAGTCCATCAGCTAATGACTCGAAATGTGCAGGAAGCTCTTGGTGTTGGTGAACAGTTGGACCGTAAGATAGTCCTTCCATTTTCTGAATAGTTTTAGTTCGCAGTTTGTCTGCTGATTGATTGGGCAGTAACATTGAAATTTATACTGCATGCCTTATTAACTGGAACAGAATGTGAAAAGCTAGGCCTCAATCATTACTATTATTATTATTATTATTATTTGTATATTAGACTGAACGATCGGTATACATTTTTCTGTGTATACTTGGTTGGTGTCGTTAATAAATGAAGTTTGGTTCACATTATTATCAAATTGCCTTATTTGACACTTGGCTTGAAAAGATATGCAGATGCTTGGGTTAAAATTGTCGCAGGTTCTGTTTAGGTACATTTGTCTATGAAATTAGTTATTCTGATACACATCTACGGCATTAGTTATTCACCTATTCTCACAAGTTTCAGCTATGATCTTTGGTTTGCCTTTGCCCTTCTGATAATTTGGGAAAGATTGTTGTAGCCATAGACAGTTTATGATAGGACACGTTGACATGGTTTGATCAAGAAAACTATAGGCGAAACTATTAAGAAACATTTAAATTTAAATGGTCTGGCTCTAGACATGGTTTATTATAGGACACTATGGCATTGTTTGAACCATGTAGCAAACTTCACCTAATGAGAAAAGGTTTAGCTGTTGTTATTACTGTTGTTGTAGTGACAGACTCTCAAATCAATCAATGTGTGTCCTAGTTAATGTTATTAGCCAGAAAATGAAAGGAAATCAATAATTAAGATGAATCTTGATTTTGGTTTTCGCTTGCAACACTGTATTCAAATGCTTATCAGCTTATGGACCCCTGTTCCTAGTTTATAAGACTGGACATAAGGTTCTATTTCAATATTTTTCTTAGATTAGAATTTCCATACTTCCCCCCATTATCATGATAAATGCTCTCCTTTCATTTCCGCTTCTCTCCTCTCATTTCCCCTTCTCATATACCAACACTTTCTGTTTGTGGTTTGGTATATTTTATGTTTTTTCTTCCTCATGAAGTACAAATTTTATGTTCCAAGTTTGATTTCAAACATGCAGAGGTCAGCCAAATGTCCAGCCGCTTATCATCAGAATCTTGCATATATGCTGATAAGGCTAGAGATTTAAATCGGCAGGTTAGTCCTTTTCAGTTGAAGTATACAATGCATATGATAATATGGTATCTAATAATTTGGCAGTATGGTATTCCTTATTATCTGACATATCTGTGATAGTTCAGTTTTTTCTTTTGACCTCTCAGAAGCTGTTGGGCTGTAGTTTTGAATAGTTTTGTGGTAAGACTTGCTTTTCTAATTTATATAGAAACATGCAATGGGCAGATTATTCTGAAAGAGCTAGTATGGATTGTCCAATTTTCTAATGGCTCTATCTAAATATTGTTATAGGGGTTTAAGTTTTGTTTATGAAATAGTCCAGGCAGCTAGAATATAAACTTTTTTTTTTTTTTTTACGAAATAAATAAATAATGAAGTTGACAAATTGTTCTGAAGTTTCTGTGTGCAAGTTAGGGATACTTCTTATGGCTATTACCTCTGGAGTAAGTTCTTATTGTGCCAACTTGTTATTACATACAAAATCTTATATCCTATTTACCATCTCTAAGTTCATATTACTCTCTCTCTCTCTCTCTCTCTATATATATATATATATATATATAAGATTATTAGATTATTAGCCATCTATATCACTGTTCAATTATAAGGTGATGGAGTTGAGTTAACCCTGCCATGCATTAGCAAGTGATGAGTTCCTTTCAAGCTTCTGGCTCATGGTTGGATTTTAGTTATACTGAACATCGCGGATGTATGATTGAATCTTTATTGTAGGCTCTGATTCGGAAGTGGGCACCTGTTGCTATTGTTTTGGGAGTTGTTTTCTTTTCTGGGTCAAAAATAAGCTTTGGCGATCGCGCATAGTATATGACATTTTTATCCTGGCTTATGCTGCTGTGAGTCTGTGACTACTCGCTTTCCTCACAAGACTATCGGGACTTGGACAGGTAGTTGGGACCCCTATACTTATGGGACGATGGCTACGTTACGTGAGCAACTTTGGTTTGGAAAAGATATTGTGTTACATTTGAGCATGGCATATCAAGCTTTCTGGAGCAAGAAACCTTTACCCTTCAGATTAAGAAGCCAAGATAAAAGTTCCTCGGAGACGCATTTAGACATTTCTTCTTAAAACGTCTATTACTCGCCAATTATTTTCAGGATTATTGCGTCAATGATAATGAGTCAATTGTATAACCCGTGTTTTTTTCCCCCAGTGTGAGTTCCAGCTGAATTAGAATTACATCTTATATGGATAGTATAATAAGTAGTGTGGAATGCTTGTTCTTAGGGTGGAATAATGGAGAGCTTTCGCCTCGTCATCTTATTAGTTATTACAAGTAATATTATGACCAAGAACTGTTGGATACTACATTTAGATTCTTTAAGTTGTAGTATAGCATTTAAAATAACAAGGTAATTATTAATTTTTTTCTACTAACGTAAGGCCGGTATTGTTAGTTTTAATGAATTCTATTATATGGATTGTATTTGAACGGAAATCTCACGATCGCATGTGTTCACCATTGTTTTACTAGAATGGTCTCAGGAGTTGCTGAGGGGAGGGTTTGTGTTGACCATTATATACGTAAGCCGTAAGGAATAATTGGAGCGTTTGGAATTACAGTTTGATATAAGTTATAACCATGAACTTGCATTGTGTTTCTCGTTAGTATGCTTACGGTATGTGCTGTCATAATTCCGCTTGAGACATTTTCTTTTCAGAAAAGGAATAACATGCTTCAGACGTTTATAATGATCATTTTTAATAAATTGAAACAGTCATTTGACTAGAGTTTGATATTGTTTATTTAGTTGAAATGCCACGATATCTGTGTCTTACAGAGTACAGACTAAATAACAGAGCTTGAAGCTCCTATCCTATTCAGAAATCATGAGATTCGGCTTCTGAATGAATCTACCTCCTTGCGTTAACGTTTTCCGGACCCCGTCGTTGTTTTCGCGCGCCGGAGTCAGATTCACGTGCAAGGTGCAAACAAGATAGAAGAGTTGTGTCCGCCAAAACCGAGTGAGTTGCCACCATGATGTCCAAACGTTCCTTCTGCGGGCCCACAATGAAACTTGTGTCCTGTTTGAGATGCAGCCAATCCAACAGTTACAACTTACGCCCTGTCCATTGTAAGCATTCATTCTGTAAGACTCGGACATGCACGTAAGAAGCATTCATTCATTCTGTAGCCAGTCATGTTAACATGGAAACATACCACGTTCTTGTCTGGGTTCTCAAGATTGATGTTTGGATGGATCCATCCCGTCTTTATTGCCTGCAGATTCAGAAGTAAAACACTTTCTTAACTAAAACATACATACACCTTATTGTATCAAACCACTTCACACCAATTGCTTTTGTTAGCATTGTTTCTGGGATACACATATCTTATACAATCAACACACCCTACTATTTTTAAACTAATAACAAGATAAACCTAACCTACTAAAACCTGTTAGAAGACATTTCCAACCAATTTCTATATGTCTTTTTTACCTCTGCAGAAATGGCGAGGTAAGGTTATGATTGATCACAGCGCATAGGTTGTTTATTCCAAATGGAAGGCCAGTTACCGCAAGGAATACTATATCTAAATTGATTTTCCATGATTCATTTCCTTCTAACGGGACAAAAATGAATAAGCGTAAGCGTAGAAAGTGAAATGGGACAATAATGACTGCTGTCTGCAGAAACTAGTGAACGGGAGAGCCGAGCTGAGCCGAGCATAGCATCAAAGGGAAACTATAAAACATATTGAAAAGAAAATGTATGGTAATGACAGTCATTAAGCCCCACAGTGATGTGATCAAGGAAGATAAAGAAGACTCACGAAAGCAAAGGCAAGGAGGAGATCTTTTAGAAGGACTTGGTGGACCAATGACTAGATCCAAATCAAAGAGAGTTAAGGAAGCTTTGGGCCAAATGATTTCAAGTTTGTTTGAGGCAAAGCCCATTCAAGAAGATGACGAATCAAGACTAGTCCATTGCATTCACGTGGCTGAACAAGCTTAGTTATATCTTTGGGCTTGTTAATTTTAAGTTAGTAATAATGTAATTGAGCTTGTAATTTCATATAGCCCATCACTTGTTTTTAGCTATTTGGTCATTTACTTATTTTTAATAAGTTTAGATTTTTATCTTGGGCTAAGTGTTGCAGCCCATTTGCTAAATTTCAGTTTATTTTATAAACCTTGTAAACACCTTTTGAGGGGAGTTTTTGGCAAATTGAAATCAGATTACTTTTTTTCAGGAAAAGTGTCTCTTTGGTTCTTGCTTGGAACCCTAGGTCTTATCAAGAGTTTCCAATTGCTCTTGTGGCGATCACCCTTGGCTTATCAATCATCCTTGATTGTGGCGCCCTCAATATATTCCATTCCTTATCTCTTCCATCCTTTTTGTGATTTTTATTTCTCCTTGATTGAATTACAACCAACATACACTAGAAATTAGGGTTCATGGATAATGGATCATAACATTTGGTATCAGAGCCAGCGTCTTCGAGTTGCAAAATTGGTCAGTTTTCTTTGTTTCATATCTTGAGTTTTCTGCATCATATTTCGGTGTTTCTTGGGTCTTTTCTAAAGTTCAGAATCTCATCTTTCATCTCGCTTTTGAATCGTTGAAATCGGAATTTTGAAACTCGAGATACAGCGATTTTTTATTCCGAACTCAGTCTAGTGCGATTTTGCGATTTGTTTTCTTTGAGTTCTTGTTTGATTCATCCTTTTTTACTTTGATTAATTTCTTGATGTTCTTCTAATTTCCATCTCTGTCTCTGTTGATATTACATTGGATCAGTGGGTTAAAAAAAAAAAAGGTGCAGAATGTTCATCATATGTTCTTGATGTTCTTGGGAATTGTTTCATTCTAATCTTTCTAATCTCTGTTAGTTTGATGTTTAGTTGTTAAATATGTGCTTGTTTTGATGTGATTCCAGTTGGTCTGTTCATCTACAATCATCAAGAATAGATTGAAAAAAAAAAAGAAAAAAGAAAAAAAAACAGAATTAAAAAAACGCAGAATTTAAAGAAAAAAAAAAGGTCAAAACAGTGGCTTGTTTCTTATTGTTCTTCAAACCTTTAGCTTGTTCTTGTCTTGTTTGGCTTCTGATTTTAGTGTGCTTGTCCTTATTTAGTTTTTTTTTCTTGCTTGTCTCTTTTGGATCTTAAAAGTTTTGTCTTAGAGTTTTTTTTTTTGTTTGACCTCTTGTTTGTTTTGTGATTTGACATAAGTGTCTTTGGAGTTTCTCTTTGAATTGACTTGTGATTCCATTTAAAAGCCTACAAGAGCACTTGAGTGGTAAAAGGCAAGAGAGCACCTTACACAAAAGCCTATTAGAGAGCAACAAACACGAGTGATACATCTTTAAGAGTGTAAACACGTGAGAAGTGTGGTGAGGTTCCATTGCTTCCACTTTTGTTTTCTTTTACTCGAATGATGGCAGGAACAGGTGGTAGTGGTAGCCCTCCTCCTGAAGGAAACAACAGATTGTTAGTGGAGGCTATTACAGCTCAAATGGAAAGGATGATGAGGGAGCATACAGAGGAATTATATGTGAGAATTGAGCGGTTAGAAAATCAAGGACATCATGATGCTGATGGAGGTAGAAGGAGGCTTGACGGAAGGAGGAGAAGAGATAATGAGGGTGATGCTCGGGATGACAGAATTGAGGGAGTAAAACTCAACATTCCCTCTTTTAAAGGGAAAAGTGATCCAGACACATACTTAGAGTGGGAGATGAAGATTGAGCAACTTTTTGCTTGCCACAACTATACTGAAGATAAAAAGGTGAAGGTGGCAGCCATGGAGTTCACAGATTATGCTCTCATTTGGTGGGATTAATTGCAAAAGGAGCGACTTAGATATGAAGAACCTTTGGTGGATACTTGGGTTGAAATGAAGAGGTTAATGAGGAGGAGAGTTGTCCCTTCCTATTATCATAGGGACCTTCATAACAAGCTCCAAAGACTCACATAAGATAATAGGAGTATTGATGAATATTACAAAGAGATGGAGGTGTCTTTGATTAGAGCCAATATGAATGAAGATAGGGAGGCTAGTATGGCACGCTTTCTGAATGGGCTGAATAATGACATTAGAGATGTGGTTGAGCTACAAAATTATGTGGAGTTAGAGGAATTGGTACATCAAGCTACCAAAGTGGAGCAGCAACTTAAGAGAAAAGGTACATTGAGGAGGAGCTCTTCTAATTTCAATTCTTCAAATTGGAAGGAAAGAAATAAGAAGGAGGGAGGTACCTCTTCTAGCAACACCAATGCTACACCTCAAAGAACTCAACTCAAGTCCAATGAGACCTCTAAAAAGACAAGGAGTAGTGAGATAAAATGCTTCAAGTGTTTGGGGAGAGGACACATAGCATTCGAATGCCCAACCAAGAAGACTATGCTTCTCAAAGATAATGGAGAAATCATTAGTGAGTCCTCATCCGAATCTGCCCCAACTAGTGAGGATAAGTATGATGAGGAAATTGCACCCGAAGGAGATTTGTTCATGGTGAGGAGGTTGTTAGGCAGCCAAGCAACAGATTTGGATGAAAGCCAAAGGGAAAATATTTTCCACACAAGGTGTATCATCCAAGGGAAGGTTTGTTCTTTAATTATTGATGGAGGGAGCTGCACTAATGTTGCTAGTGCAAGGATGGTCTCAAAACTGAATTTGGAGACTAAACCACATCCACGGCCATATAAGCTTCAATGGCTTAGTGAGGATGGTGAAATGACTGTAAGTAAGCAAGTGGAGATGAAATTCTCCATAGGGAAGTATGATGATGTAGTTTTGTGTGATGTGGTGCCAATGGAGGCTTGCCATTTACTTCTTGGTAGGCCTTGGTAGTATGATAAGAAAACTCTATATGATGGGTTCACAAATAAGTTTTCATTTGTACATAAAGAGCGCAAGACTATTCTTGCCCCTTTGTCTCTAAGAGAGGTTAGTGAGGATCAATCCAAAATGAGAGATAAAAGGAAACAGGAAAGAAAAGAAAAAGAGAGTGAAAAGAAAAAAGAAAAAGGGAGTGAAAAGAAAAAGGAAAAAGAGAGTGGAAAATAGAGGGAAAATTGCAAAATCTGTTTATTAAAGAAAAAGAGGTGAAAAAGGCTATGCTCATGAAAAAGCCAATGCTTTTACTTTTGAGTAAAGAAAGTAAATTAAATGAAGCAGGTGCTACTAACTCTTTTCCTTGTGAAGTTTCTTCTTTGTTGCAGGAATTTGGAGATGTCTTTCCCAAGGAGGTACCTCACGGTCTACCCCCTCTACGAGGCATAGAACATCAAATTGATCTCATTCCAGGAGCTTCATTGCTTAATAGGCCAGCCTATAGGAGCAATCCTCAAGAGACCAAGGAGATTCAAAAGCAAGTTGAAGACTTGATGCAAAAAGGGTGGGTGCAAGAAAGCTTAAGTCCGTGTGCAGTTCCAGTCATTCTAGTGTCTAAGAAAGATGGAACTTGGAGGATGTGCACTGATTGTAGAGTCATCAATAACATCACGATAAAGTATAGACATTCCATTCCTAGATTAGATGATATGTTGGATGAATTGCATGGTACTTGTGTGTTTTCTAAAATTGATCTTAAAAGCGGATATCATCAGATTAGGATTAGAGAAGGGGATGAATGGAAAACTGCTTTCAAAACCAAATATGGATTGTATGAATGGTTGGTCATGCCCTTTGGATTAACAAATGCTCCTAGTACCTTCATGAGATTGATGAATCATGTGTTAAGGGAATTCCTAGGAAAGTTTGTTGTGTTTTATTTTGATGACATTTTGATTTATAGCAAATCCTATGATAATCATCATGTGCATTTGAGGAGTGTTTTGGAAGCTCTTAGGCATGAGAAATTATATGCCAACATGGAAAAATGTATCTTTTGTACAGATCATATGATTTTTCTTGGTTTTGTTGTTAGCTCACAAGCAGTGCAGGTTGATCAAGAGAAGGTGTAAGCTATTCAAGAGTGGCCAACTCTTAAGAATGTTAGTGAGGTAAGAAGCTTTCATGGTTTAGCTAGTTTCTATAGGAGATTTGTTAAAGATTTTAGTACATTGGCTGCACCCTTGAATGAAGTAATTAAAAGGCATGTGGGATTTAAATGGGGTGAAAAACAAGAGCAAGCTTTTGCTGCCCTCAAAGAAAAATTATCTCATGCACCTATACTTGTATTGCCTAATTTTGCTAAATCTTTTGAGATTGAATGTGATGCATCTGGTGTGGAAATAGGGGCTGTTTTGATGCAAGATGGGCACCCAATTGCTTATTTTAGTGAAAAATTAAATAGTGCTATTCTTAACTATCCTACATATGATAAAGAGTTGTATGCATTAGTAAGGGCATTACAAACATGACAGCATTACCTTTTACCCAAGGAATTTGTGATTCATAGTGACCATGAGTCCTTAAAGTATTTAAAAGGACAAGGTAAGTTGAATAGGAGGCATGCCAAATGGGTTGAGTTCCTTGAGCAATTTTCCTATGTGATCAAGCATAAGAAAGGTAAGGCTAATGTGGTTGCTGATGCACTTTCAAGAAGGTATGCTCTGTTCTCTACTCTTGAAACTAAATTCATTGGTTTTGAGCATATAAAGGAATTGTATGAGCATGATCCAAAATTTTCTCAGATTTATAAGAATTGTGTGCATGCTGTCCAAAATGGGTACTTTAGGCATAAGGATTATTTGTTTAAAGAGAAAAGGTTATGTGTGCCTAAAAGTTCCATTAGAGAGTTGCTTGTGAGAGAGGCACATGAGGGGGGTTTAATGGGGCATTTTGGGGTCCAAAAGACTTTAGACATACTGCATGAACATTTTTATTGGCCACACATGAAACATGATGTGCATAAATTTTGTGAAAGATACATTGTTTGTAAGAAGTCTAAGTCAAAAGTAATGTCTCATGGACTCTATACTCCTTTGCCAATTCCTGATTTTCCTTGGATTGATTTATTTATGGACTTTGTTTTAGGACTGCCTCGGACAAAGAATGGCAAGGATTCCATTTTTGTGGTGGTGGATAGGTTCTCCAAGATGGCTCATTTCATACCTTGCAAGAAGGTGGATGATGCTTGTCATGTGGCTGACTTGTTTTTCAAAGAGGTAGTGAGGCTACATGGATTACCTAGGAGCATTGTGAGTGACAGGGATGCTAAGTTCCTAAGTCACTTTTGGAGGACACTATGGGGTAAGATTGGTACTAAATTGCTATTCTCAACTACTTGTCACCCCCAAACTGATGGGCAAACTGAGGTAGTTAATAGGACTCTTTCTACTCTCCTTAGGGCTGTTATAAAGAAAAATATTAAGTCATGGGAAGAGTGTTTGCCTCATGTAGAGTTTGCATATAATAGGGCTATTCATAGCACTACTAGTTGTTCTCCTTTCGAGATAGTGTATGGATTTAACCCCTTGACTCCTCTTGATTTACTGCCTATGCCTAACATTTCTGTTTTTAAGCATAAAGATGCTTGAGCAAAGGTGACTTTGTAAAGAAGCTGCATGAGCAAGTAAAAGCCCAAATTGAGAAGAAAATGGAGAGTTATGCAAAGCAAGCCAATAAGGGCAGAAAGAAGGTTGTATTTGAACCCGGTGGTGGGTTTGGGTACACATGAGAAAGGAGAGGTTTCCATCTCAAAGGAAATCCAAACTCCAACCTAGGGGTGATGGACCCTTCCAAGTCTTGGAGAAAATCAATGACAATGCCTATAAGATCGACTTACCTGGTGAGTATGGGATAAGTGCTACTTTCAATGTTGCTGACTTGTCCTTATTTGATGTAGGTAATGAGGAGCTAAATTCGAGGACGAATTCTCTTGAAGAAGGAGGGGATGATGTGATCAAGGAAGATAAAGAAGACTCACGAAAGCAAAGGCAAGGAGGAGATCTTTTAGAAGGACTTGATGGACCAATGACTAGATCCAAATCAAAGAGAGCTAAGGAAGCTTTGGGCCAAATGATTTCAAGTTTGTTTGAGGCAAAGCCCAGTCAAGAAGATGACGAATCAAGACTAGTCCATTGCATTCACGTGGCTGAACAAGCTTAGTTATATCTTTGGACTTGTTAATTTTAAGTTAGTAATAATGTAATTGGGCTTGTAATTTCATATAGCCCGTCACTTGTTTTTAGCTATTTGGTCCTTTACTTATTTTTAATAAGTTTAGATTTTTATCTTGGGCTAAGTGTTGCAGCCCATTTGCTAAACTTCAGTTTATTTTATAAACCTTGTAAACACTTTTTGAGGGGAGTTTTTGGCAAATTGAAATCAGATTACTTTTTTTCAGGAAAAGTGTCTCTTTGGTTCTTACTTGGAACCCTAGGTCTTATCAAGAGTTTCCAATTGCTCTTGTGGCGATCACCCTTGGCTTATCAATCATCCTTGATTGTGGCGCCCTCAATCTATTCCATTCCTTATCTCTTCCATCCTTTTTGTGATTTTTATTTCTCCTTGATTGAATTACAACCAACATACACCAGAAATTAGGGTTCATGGATAATGGATCATAACACATAGTATACAAATTAAAAAGTGACACGTATCGACAGTATCGTATCCAACCATTAGAAGTTTCAAACATAACCAATGTGTATGGAGAATCAGAAGCTTAGCTGATTAGTGATTACCTTAACTGTTGCAACTGCTTACACGGCTCCTGAGGCCCCTAGTAAATGACCAGTCATGGATTTTGTAGAGTTTACCCTAAGCTGCAGACAACATAATGGTGAATGCAATTAAGAAATACACTGATAATTAATAACTATTCAACTACCAATTGAATCTTTGATTTTACCTCTGGGTTCTTACCAAAACAATGGATTACAGCTTCATATTCTTTTATATCACCCGTGCAGCATGTGCATTTATGTAGTTTACATCTCTTCTTGCAACCTCCAATTGAGCCAAGGCCTTTTCTATGCAAAGAACAATTCCTGTACCAGAATTACACGCACCCATAAGTAGCGTAGCCCTTGCACTGAGGTTTTTCTTATTAATCACAGTCCTGCAGATGTGAGTGCCACTATCACATATATAGATAGTACCACAGCCTTGCAGTTTATTCAATGTAACTATTGAGTTATTGTGCTTAGGCATGTGACATGGCTTATGGGGTGAAATAGAGGTAAGATTAATTAACCAGACCCCGATGATGCTTCCATACAACTAGCTAGCTACTTACCATCAGGATGAGGCTCAGTCATGTGATATGCATCACAGATGATGCTTCCACGCAGAAACTCTGCATATATTGTTGCTCCTCTTTCCTAGGATATTAATTAATGAGAGAAGAACTTAATTACCATTTGTCTCATTTCCAAATTGTAGAATTTGTTAAAAACTGAAAAGAATCGAGTTGGGATACTCTAGCATGTACAAGTTCTTCCAAGAGCAGAACTCCAGCTCCTTCTCCCAAAACAAATCCATCACGATTCTGCTCAAATTTAATGTTCCATCTTGAGGTAAGATGTAGCCTATATTCTATTATGCAAGTAATTAATCATGTGAGTGTTTGATGCTTTAGAAATGCCATGTAACAGAAATTTCGTTCATTTCAATCATTTATGTTGGGATAGACACACTGTTACGAGCCAGAAATCAGCAACTAGGGGGAGGAAAAAAAAAAAAAAGAGAGAGAAGGAAAAAATAGTAAAAAGCATTTCTATGATAAGCATAACATGTCAAAATCATTTCAGCAACACAAGCATATCTAGCAATAATATGATTTTACATTATAGGCAAACAGCTAACATAACTGTGAACCATAAGGGAAGGAAAAAGAGAGATGGAAGGTGAATGGTATTCACTATCCCATGGACGTGAAGCTTTGGTTGGTTCATTATTCCGTTGAGATTGAGCTTTGCATGCCACAAAACCTCCCAAGCCTGCAGTTCCAGTTACGAAGAGAAACATGAAAGTTGATTAATGACAAACTAAATTGTACTGTTCAAACCATGTCAACAACCAAAGAAGCTTATTAGTTGCCAATTGGGATAATTGCTGCATCAGATCCTCCAGAGAGCATCAGATCCTGCAACTCCATAGTTACTTATCAAGAGTTACTTGCTTTCATTTCCGTGTTTGATATCCTAATCTTTGAAGCTCAAGTTAGAGTGCAAATATAATGTGATAATTGCTGATTCTAAACAAAGCACTCACAGTTTCACCTTTAGTGATATGCTTTGCTGCAATCAATATGCAAAATTTACTTGTAGCACAAGCAGTTGAGATCGAGGAATTGGGGCCTGTCCATCCCTGAAATTGTGGATACTAAGAAACATACCTACGTTTTCAAGTGTGTATGTATATATGAGATCTTAAGCTTTTGTAAGAGCTTACCAAGTCCATTGCTAGCAGGGACGAACCTATATTAGTTGTGGCAAAAGGTACGCAAAAAGGGTTCATCTTCTTATATGAAACCCTCAATGCTTCTATAGCATCGCTAACTACCTGACAGAAAGATATCATAGAAATACATGAAGTGCGCAAATTGGAATGGATATTCATGCTTAACACATCAAAGTAAATGCAAAAGCAATATGGATTATGTGGTGAATTAATAAGAAAGGAACAAAATGCTTTGGCTGGTTTTAAAGAGAAGAAATGGCAGGAAATAAAATTAAAGAAAAAAAATGTGCAAGCAAAGCAATTAATCAGGTACCTGCATGCCTCCTAGTGCGGAGCCAATTATAACACCACACCTACTTTTGTTTAACTGTGCGGCAACTTGGTATGTGGTTCCGCCATCTGCCAATGCTTTCTTACCGACAGTGAGCAAGTAGAGCATGAATTTGTCGGCTCTTTTGACAAGCTTAGGTGAGACCCATCCATCTGCTGAGAAGGACTTGATTTCTCCAGCAATTCTCTGATTGAAACAATGAATAATACAATACAATACATACTAGAGTCATGCATGGTGTTGTTAATTACATCAGCTACTAGTTACATTACAATTTACAATACAATCAACAGTCGAGAGACGATGAGTGAGTATGCACCGTTGGAAACCGAGTGCAGTCGAAGCTCTCTATTTCACTTATACCACTGACGCTTCCGAGGAGATTATCATAGAACAAGTCTGGATCATCACCAACTGGGCTTACTACACCTAACCCTGTCACAACAACGCGTCGCTCTTCCACTGCTTTCTTCTTTCTATTGACTTTCTCAGAAGGATTCTTAGTCACGGCCATAGTTCTTCTGCCTGAAATTGGAAGAAGATAATATCTAGCTAGGCGCGAAACTCATGTTATAATATTTTTGAGCCTCAAAGCCACATATATATAGATATGCAATGCAAGATATACAATTAAGCATGAAAGCTTCAAAAACGCATAATTAATCAAACAAGTTTAATTTGCCAATAATCAAATACATGAATTACACTATACTATACTATACTAACTAGAATACAAAATATATAAAAGCGCAAGAGTAAATGAAGTGTTATGTACTACGTGTTTGTCACCTGAATGGGATGCTAGACTTGTTCCAGATGAGGCGAATTTTGAGGCAAAGAGGAAGAAGCCATTGTTGAAAAAGAAGGAGAAATAAGAATTATAATATTCCTTGCACGGCTCAATCGCAAAACAAGAAATCAAATTATGAATCCCAGAACCATAGAAAGGTGAAAGCATTATACTTGCAGAATCAGAAGCTCCACCAGCATTGATGTATTTGGACGTGAGCTTCTTTGGCCTTTTTGCCCATTTGATGAGCATGGGACGGAACCTTCTGGAGCGATGTTTCTGCGGGCACGTTACAGACATGCATGCAGCCACCAGCCACGTGCAGATAGGGGAAGTCACAGCCACAGAGCAAGAACAAGGCCTCATTGATGAGAAGAGTGTGATGATCCCTAAGGTTAATAAGGAAGGATACAGAACATGAGAACGTGGAGTCAATTACTGATGATGACCACGTGGCAGAGGGTGCGGAAAGCAAATTGATGGGAAAAGGGTGTAGAGAGAAAAGAGCTAACAGCAGACTCAAGGGATACGTGACTTGAAGGTATAAGGATGGAGACACCCAGCTGAGAAAGACTGTCTGGTATGATCATCTCATCCCGAGCTAGGATATATCCTTTTTCCCCATTCTAAGTCTTGATTCCTGCAGGTATGATCAAGGGGTTGATGGTTCAAGATTTATTTTCCTGCATCTGTGCTGATTCTGCTATATACGTTTTCTTTTAAGGCTCAACCTTGAACATTGATTTCTATTCTGTTTGGTTATTATACTGCCATTGTGCTGGTGAAGAAGAAAGATGGTACCTGGAGGTTTTGTACAGATTATAGAGCATTAAATGCAATCACGGTGAAAGATAAGTTCCCTATGTCTACTGTAGATGAACTGCTTGATGAGTTACATGGAGCTATATTTTTCTCTAAATTAGATCTTCGATTAGGGTACCACCAAATCCTGGTGCAACCACAAGATAGATATAAAACAGCTTTTAAGACGCATCAAGGACTGTATGAATGGTTGGTCATGCCATTTGGCTTAACCAATGCCCCAGCTCAATTTCAATCACTCATGAATCATGTTTTCAAAGGTTTATTGAGAAAATTTGTATTGGTTTTCTTCGATGATATTTTAATATACAGCCATACTTGGAACCAACACTTGACTCACTTAGAGACTGTTCTGAAATTGTTGAAGGAACACTAGTTATTTGTTAAAATTTCGAAATGCTCATTTGGGATGACGGAAATTGAGTACTTAGGACATGTCGTATCGGGAGATGGAGTTGCCATGGACAAGTAGAAAGTTCAGGCCGTGTTACAATGGCCTATACCTACAAGTGTAAAGCAACTGCGAGCATTTTTGGGACTTGCAAGCTATTATAGAAGATTCATTCGCCATTATTCATCTATTGCAACACCCTTAATTGATCTGATGAAGAAAGACAATTTTAATTGGCATGACTCAGCTCAGAAGGCATTTGAATCACAAAAGAAGGCAATTACGGAGGCTCCAGTCTTGGCATTACCAGATTTTACTCAAAAGTTTATTTTGGAGACTGATGCTTCCGGGTGTGGAATAAATTCAATCTTAAGCCAAAAGGGACATCCAATCACATTTTTCTCGAAGAAGTTGTCTCCGCAGTTACAGAAGCAAGGAGCACATGTAAGGGAACTTTATGCCATTACAGAGTCCCTAGCTAAGTTCAGGCATTACCTCTTGGGGCACCAATTCATCATTCGGACTAACCAACAAAGTTTGCGACATTTGTTGGACCAATCCTTGCAGACTCCTGAGCAACAGGCTTGGCTACATAAATTCCTGAGTTATGACTTTCATATTGAGTATAAGGCAGGAAAAGAGAACATTGCTGCTGATGCTCTCTCTAGGTCTTGCTATATGGCTTGGAGTCAGCCTTTATGTCAATTAGTTGAGGAAATTAAGCAAGCATAAGGAGCGGACCCAGTTTTGAGTAAGGTTTTGCAGGGTGAACTCCTGCAGATAGTTTCACTAACAAAATCAACACTAAAGGTGGCATTTTGTACATTGGCGTGGTTCCTAAGAACTCAGAACTCATTACCAAGATTTTGTTGGAGTTACATTCATCACCGGTGGGTGGCCATTCGGGAGTCAAGTGAATAGATGCTCAAATTGTTGCAAATTTTTTCTGGTCTGGGATGCAACATGATATCAAGGAATTTATTAGTAAATGTGATATTTGTCAAAAAGCAAAGTCCTTAAACTCTTCTCCAGCAGAAGGTATCAATACTAACACCTCCCTTACTATTGTGACTAAGGCTTTGTTTGGCAGTTTAGTTTTGGAGGGAAATGAAAGGGAAGGGAAGGCTTTGGGGTCTTTTAGGATGTTTGGAAGTTTTAATTTAATTTGATGAAGGTATTTGAGGGTGTTTTAAAGCCCTCCAAAATCCCCCATGACCCCTTAAGTTTAGTTCCCCCATTTTGGGGGGTTTTAGTAGATTATAATTTGAAATGATTATTTTATGCTTCATTATTCCCAACACAAATCATTGTATCTATATCAACCCAACGTCCAATTTTTTTCAATCTTTCTCTTCTCTGGAACCCTAGAATAAAAAATTCCCAAATCATGGTGTAGAGCTTTATAAATTTGATCAAAGTAAAGGGTTAGTTTCTTTCCTTTTCTTTTCGCATTTTGCTTTCTGGTTTCTTTTCTTCATCGATTTGTTTTTTATATGTGTGAAGTAAATAAACCAAGCAAAAGGTTATTTATTTATAATTTTTATAAATAGAAATATTTTTTAAATATAGAAATATGTATTTTTAACTAAAATAATTGATTTCTTCAAAAAATAAAATCTATAAAAAAAATAAACTAATTAAGTATTTTAAATATTACTAATTAAGTGAAGGGTAAAAATGTAAAAAAAATCATAAACCCTCCATTTCTCTTCCTTTATCTATCTTGCATTCTTAAATAAGGGGAAGGAAAAATCTCAAAACCCCTTCCTTCCCATCCCCTTCCCTTTTCCTTTGATATCTTTCCCTTTCTTTCCTTCCTAACTCCCAAACAAAGCCTAAAAAGTCCTTATAAGGGTTTGAATGTTAGTCCTTTTTGCGGCTCGCTTATCAGTTATCATCCAACTCTTGTTGGTAGATTTTAGACTTTCTAACTTAACTATGCACTGCTGATTTCACACCTTGCACTTTCAAAGAAAAGTTTGTGATACTACTCAGTTTTGGAAGAGAAAGGGGGAAAAGACAGGGTTTAAAGAATAACTATGTATCTATTTTACTTTTTAAACTCTTCTCTTCCCTCCCTTTCTTTCCAAAATCTCAAATCACAAACACACTAGAGTCTGAGATTATCGACACTCACAGCATGGATTGCCAAAGCCCAAGGCCTGAGCTTATATGTTGTGGGCTCCTTTTTTTTTTTTTTTGGTCGGATTGTGGGCTCGTTGACTAATATTTCGATTTGATCAGACCACAAATTCACAGTCGTAGTTAGGAGAAGTCAAGATCGAGAACTCTTCGCAATAAGTGAAAGAAGTGCATTAGGCTATTAATTTTTTATAGAGCAGCGTGTAACGGTTCTATTATAAGATCAAGCTAGCTAGTGGACTGAGTTATGCACCTCATTAACTTCAACTTCACTTAACCAACAAGTTCGCCCAATGACGGAATAAATCTTCCCGAATAAAAAAGGAAACGAAAAAATTTCAAGATGACAAAATTCTGTCTTGTCTGATGAAAACTGCACAGTAGATTATCACAATAGCAATGTACTAACATCTGCATATTCTTAGATTGTTTGCTACAATCACGCAGCACGTTTTGTTTTGTTGTTTGGCTAGCTCAACTCTTAATTTGATTTTGCTTGCAATATGCTGAACAGATATAGTAAATTCATATGCCAAATGATGCTACTGAATCATAGCCATCTTATTTTACAACCAGTCTCCAGGTGTTGCTGTGCATTCTTTTATTTATTTTTTGGTCATTACACACTCACACATACTTTGGGGGTAGGGGAGGGTTGGTTGATCCTTAGGATGTGGTTTCTCACATACTTACACGTACTTAGGATTGAACGCGTATGTGGTTTCCCACAAGGCTACTGCTTTAACCATTTTGCCTCAGCCTTGACCACACTGTGCATTCTTAAGTTAAATAATTGACTCTTAGATCTCTACCAAACCTATCAATCTTATATCCGTTCTTACAACCATAAACAACTCTCAATACAAGTACTTATAATTCATAATAGTTTGTATGATAATAAACTAATTCCACAATAAATCCTTTTTTTTTATTTTAGGTAATCATGTTCGAAATACTATTGCATGCTAAATATAAGCATTTTTCCTTGTAAAAATTCGAACCATAATTCGCAACATATAAAAAACTGACCTTTATTAGATTCAACCTTATCTCTAACACATATATTCTTAAAGATCTCTACTCTTAGATGTCATTCTCACAAATTTTTGAGATTAAAAAATTCTTTTGATTTGAATATCTCAAATGAAAGATAAAATAAAACTAGATGAAAGTATAGACGGAAGAATAGGTATGAAGCCAAGATAGGTATATAGCAGTTTAGCACACATCGTAAGTCTAATGTTGACTATTATTTTTGTAGGTGAAAACAATAGGTATGTACTCAAAATAGATAGTAGTGTAAATTATGATTGTGTTGACCATTAGGTTATAGTGTAGATTATGATTGTGTAGATTTATCTCTTCTCTAATCTCTAACACATATATTCCCAAATAGCTCTACTCATACATGGCATTTTCTCATAATTTAGAATTTGTGTAATTAGATTTGCTATTAAATGAATATAATATAGTTTAGGCATGAAGACCTATAATATAATATAATATAATATAATCCTCTATTAGCTGATATGAAATTTTTTCATGTTTTTGAATTAAAAAATTGAAAGAATAATTAAAGCTTGCGGCCCGCTCCAAAACCTTCCTTCCTTCATACACAAGCTAGTTCTCTTAAATAGGGGAAAATTAGATCAATAGGTGTTATTCACTTGGTCAACAGCTAATACTCCACTAGCCCATATACACTCAGATTGGGTTCCTGTTGCTCTCTCTTTGCGGCCAGCTATTATGAAGGCCTATTTTCATATTTTACGCCTATTTTGACTGTGTATGTAGTTTACTCTATTTCTTTTCATAGCACTTACACCACCTTCCTTATTTTTTCTTCCAACCTTTTATCAAACTTGCACTTTGGCTCTTTTATCAAGTTCTCTATCCATACTCTCCATTAGTGATGACGAAGCACATGAAGCCTGAGCTGTTCGAATGCCAACTCCATGATGCCTTCAAGGAGCTCCGTCTTCTGAGTTAGACAAAGCTCGACAATGACAACACCGACTTTGTTTCCATTATGTAGCTCCAACTTTCGAGTTAGACGGCGCTCGACAAGGACAAAAATAGCTTCGTCTCCATTATGAAACTTTGCCTTCCAAGTTCAACATACTTATCAAATGTTGGACTAACTTATCAAATATTGGATTTTTCCTTAATTGCATAGACATACTTTTCGTATATCTCATAGATTTTTCTTTTCTTTTCCAATGAGTGTAACTATAGGCTTTTTATTCAATGAATTCAAATCAGCAAATGGTCACCATTTTACATGATATCTTATTATATTCCTCCTTAAAGAAAAAATTGTTCCATATCAAATTATTTATTATCATCGAATTAAATATTCTATTGACTTTAAAAACTCTATATTTGTGTATTTGTCCAATTCATATAATGGGATATCAGCTAAAATGTTCATAACATTAAAAAAAGGTGAATTACACTAACCTTCTTAAGGTTCAGTATAATTACATTCGGCACCCCTCTAATTCACTTTGCTCAATGTAGTGTCTATAGACAGAAGGGTGCCGAGTGTAATTACACTGAACCTCAAGGGAGATAAGTGTAATTAACCCTAAAAAAAATTAACATGGAATTATTTAAATGGTTGTTTAAATATGTTTTCTTCCTAAATTTACATGGGATTATTAATTTTTTTGCTAAAATATCTACTACAACATATCTGATCAAGATATATGGCAGTAGATGACAAGAAAGTTGAGGAGTTCCGAAGAAGGCTTCATTTTGATCATGTTTATTATGTGGAACCGGAAGGTTTATCGGGGGGGGGGCTAAGTCTTTTCTGGACTAAGAAAGTGGAAGTTGAAATCGTACATGCATGCAGAAACTATATATATACTTTTTGTATAGTTAAAAATGAAGGTGATATGTGGGATGCAACTTTTGTTTATGGTAACCCCAAGTTCTGTGAAAGACGATACTTGTAGGGCGAGCTAAGTAGACTTCATACAATTTCAGATAGCCCCTAGATGTGCATAGGGGATTTCAATGAGATTCTTAGTCAAGAAGAAAAAATAGGCTTAAGGCCTTATTATCAAAATAAGATTAATTTGTTTAAGGAGTTTGTAGATGAAGCAGAATTGATGGACATGGAGGATAAAGGCTATAAATTCACTTGGATGACTAATCCAAGGAATGGTTTTATCATTAAGAAAGGATAGATAGGCTTTTGGTAAATTGGGGATGGAGATAGATTTATCCTAATGCTGTTGTTACTGCAATTCCCCTAATATCCTTTGATCATAGTCCCCTCATACTTACTTGCAAGCCCAAGGTTGGTGATGGGGGTCTGTTTAAATATGAGGTATATTAGGAGGATAATGAAGACTGTAAAAGAGTTGTTGAGGAGGGCTAGAATGGAGGACAGCTTAGGGAAGACCCCTGAGGCAATCTTCTTGAAAGGTCTCAGAATTGTAAGAGAAGACTGACAAAGTGGGATAAAGAGCAATTAAAAAATGTAGCCCGGGAACTCAATAAATTTAAGAGGAGGTTAACTCAGTTACTTAATGCTGATAATACTACTATAAACTATATGGAGGTTAATAAGATAAAAGAGAAAATCAAGACTCTAGGACCAGGAGGAGAAATATTGGGGCCAAAGGTCTAGGTTGAAATGGATAAAATGGGGTGACAGAAACACAAAATTTTCCCATGCCTCTACTGTTCAAAGGAGAGACCGAAACAGAATTCAGAGATTAAAGGACAATAATAGGGATTGGGTGGAAGGTCAAGAAGAGGTTACTAAAGTGATATTAGCCCATTTCCAAGAGATTTATAATTTTGCTCCAGCCTAGGATATGGAGGATTGTGTAGCAGTTATTCCCAAATTGGTTACAGATGATATGAATGCTGAATTATCTAAACCAGTTTTGGAAGCTAAGTTCAAAAAAGCAGTTTTCAGCATGGAAGCTCTAAAAGCACCAGGTGTTAATGGTTTAAATGGTTCATTTTATCAAAAACATTGGGAGGTGGTAGGAAGGCAAGTGTGTGCTACGGTGACTGATTTTTTTCAAAATGGGGTTCTTCCAAATGTTGCTAATGAAACACAAGTTGTGCTGGTGCCTAAAATTAAAAGTCCTGAATCTATAAGTCACTACCATCCCATAAGCTATTGCAATTTTATTTATAAAGTCATTACTTGTATTTTGGTGCTTAGATTGAGAACATTTATGAATTCCTTGATTGGCCAAAATCAGAATGCTTTTATTAAGGGTCATTTAATCCAGGATAATATTATGATTACTCATGAAATCTTGCATGCTTTAAACCAGTCGCATGGCATTGGGAAGAATAGCTTTATTGTTAAGCTCGATATGAGCAAGGCATATGATCGATTGGATTAGGATTTCATTCAGAGGTGTTTACAAGCTTATGGCTTTAATCAATGGTGGATTGATAGAGTAATGACTTGTGTTAGGGGAGTTACCTACAGATTTAAGATAAACAGTGTTCTTTCCATAGTTCTTAAACCTGGAAGGGGTCTTCGTCAAGGTGACCCTCTTTCTCCATATCTCTTTATTCTAGCTATGGATGTCTTTTCTCACCTTCTAAGGAAGGCTAAAACTGATAATTTAATATATGGTATTACTATAGCTAGAGGTGCTCCATCTACATTACATCTTCTTTTTGCAGATGATGTTATCATTTTCACTAAAGCAGATTTGATGGAAGTATGTGAATTAATGAAGATCCTAAACATCTTTACTAGAGCCTCGGGTCAGAAAGTAAATGTCTTGAAATCAGGCTTAATTTTTGGGCAAAAGGTCCCTCCTCAAGTGAAGATTTAGATTAGTCAAGGGCTTAATATGCAAACTTGGTGTGAACCAGGGAAATATATTTGGGCCTTCCATCGCAGTGGGATAGGACTAAAGCAGCTGCTCTTAATTGGATTAAGGAATCCATCATAGCAAAAATGGAAGGTTGGAAGGAGAAACTCTTAAACCAAGCAGGGAAAGAAGTACTTATTAAAGCCGTTATCCAAGCTATACCAACCTATGCTATGTCTATTTTGAAGTTTCCCAAGACTTTTTGTGACTCAATTTGTGTGAGAATTGCAAAATTTTGGTGGGCTAACAATGGTAAGGATTGAGGCATCCATTGGAGGAATTGGCAATTACTGACAAGGAGTAAGAGAAATGGGGGCTTGGGTTTCAGGGAATTTTCATATATGAACCTAGCTTTGTTGGCTAAACAAGCATGGTGGATTGTGAGTCAACCGAATACCTTATGGGTGAGATTCTTAAAGGCTACCTACTTCCCAAACCAGTCCTTTTTTGAGGCAAAAAGAATAGAGGAATGTCTTGGATTTGGGCTAGTGTTTTGTAGGGATGTGATTTTCTGAAAACCCATGGAAGGTGGATTATTGGGGATGGCCAATCTGTTCGGATTTGGCAAGATAAATGGCTCCCAGATAATGTCAAACTCCCTATTAATGATGATGAGTCTAGAGTGAGTACTCTTATTGACTTGAATAATAAGCAATGGGATTTGGCTGCTCTGAGACAAAAATTACCCCCCAGGTGGCAATCCACACTATTCAGCTCCCAATTTGCATAATGGGTACTCCTGACAAATTCATATGGCCTCACACTTTATATGGGAGTTACTTAGTTAAAACAGGGTATCATGTTGCCTATGATAGTAATCAACATAATACAGACAGACCTTCTAGTTCTACAATTCTACCATTTTCCTTTTGGAATATACTATGGAATATTAGAACAGCACAGAAGATCAAACTATTTCTCTTGAGAATGTGTAATAATGCATTACCTGTCAGGGCAAATCTCTTAAAGAGGAAGATCTTTACATCTCCTTTGTGTCCAATTTGTGAGGCAAAATCTGAGACAGTTGAACATTCTTTACTTCTGTGCCCATGGACTAGGCCAGTTTGGTTTGGTTCTCAATTACAATTGTCTCCCTCCCCTGCAAATGTCACCCGAATTGATCTTTCGTTAAATTCACAATTTACTATTGTTGGTCAACAAGGCTATTTAAAGGAGCAGGGACTAGCCTTGCTGGCAAACACCTTATGGATGATATGGAAAGGCAAAAATAAATCTACCTTTCAAAAGGAACCTCTTCATCCTTTGCTGATTATTAACCGAGCCAATGGACTGGTGAAGGAATATTTTACCCAAGCTCATTCTCCTTAATCTGATGGTAGTAAAGCGCCTAAGTATTTGAAAAGTTGGAGGCCGCCACTCCTCAATGGTCTAAAGTGTAATGTTGATGCTGCATTCCATGCCGATTCCAAGGTGGGAGCCATAGCGGCTGTTATAAGAGACAAATCTGGAGCTCTAATTACAGGGTCCTCCCACAAAATATGTTGCTCTTCTAGTTTGGTTACTGAGGCATTTGCTGTGCGGGAAGGTCTTCAATTAGCTAACAGCTGCCTTTGTGATTCTGTTATCTTGGAATCTGACAACTTGAAGATTATTGAGGCTTGTAGATCTGATAAAGATTTAGGGGAAATAGCCGTTATTTTGGAAGACATTAGAGCTTTAAAGGATTGGTTCTACTCCTGTGCTTTTACTTGGACGCCGAGGGAGGGGAACCACGTGGCTCATCATGTGGCGCATCTTACTATGGTTGGTAGCCTTGGTGAAGACTGGTGTATGGCAAAACCCCCTTTGTTACTTCAACTTTTGAAGTTGGATTGCCCACATTAAGACTGGGGCTCATGTTACATTGGTCCCCAAAAGTTTGGGACTAACTTAGTCCTAGCTTAGAAAATTGGAAAATAATTTTGCAAAGAAGGTGTCCAACTCTCCAACCTCACAATCTGCTCTCCTTCTTTCTCGCCTTCCTCCTCTCCTTTCCTTCCTCTTCTTCCTCTCCCCTCCCTCCGCCACCACCCACCGCCATGCCCTCGGCGGTGACTCCACCACCCACTGCAGTGCCGAAAGTGGCGACTCCCCTTCCTTCTCCTCCTAGGGCAACCCCGATTGGGAGAAATGCGTGAGCTACTCTGCTCGTCGGAGCTCCCCTTTGGACCTCAATGTCCTCATCACTGACGCCGTAGGCTTTGTCGGCGCCCACATCTCCCTTACCTTGAAGCGCCACGGCGACGACATCCTGGACCTCCTCAACATCTTTAACCGCTCCTACGACCCCAAACTAAAGCATGCCCGCCATCCCCTCCTCGAATGCGCCAGCCTTTGTCGTTGACGGCGTCATCAATGACACTGCGCTCCTTCGCAAGCTCTTCGACGTGGTCCCGTTTACACACGTGGCACACCTTGCGAGGATGGGAGGGAGCAGGAAGAGGAAGAAGAACTCCTTGTGGAAATTGAACTAGGCCCTGATATTGCTCTGAGTGTTGGAGATGTTGGTGAGGGCACCCACTAGCAAATAGATCAGAACAGAGGCGTTGGCCTCCGAAACGATGTAAATCTTCTTGTGATGGAGGACACCTCTTCTTGTACAGTACAGTATGTATATTGCTAGTATTGTGTTTATGGAGAAGCCTCTATTTGTAAAAAAAAATTGACAATGCCCTATTTGTAACATTACATAGGGTTTTTTTTAATGTTTCACAAAGAAGTAAGTTACTCCCAAACTTGGTTGGGAGTAACATAACATGCCCCTAAGACTGGTTTTGTTCTTGGTATTGCCTTCTTTGTTTTTGTTAGGGGAGTTTTGAGGTTTTGCTCTGGATTGGAAGTAACGTAACACGCCCCTAAGACTGGTTTTGTTCTTGGTATTGCCTTCCTTGTTTTTGTTGGGGGAGTTTTGAGGTTTTGCTCTGGAGCTGTGTTCGGTTTTCTCCTTCTTCTTCCTGGGTTTGTTGGCATCCTTTTCGCCTTGATCAATGTGCTGTTTCGAGGAGCTTCGACAATTTCGTTGTTTTGATTTCTTAGCTTTTCTTGATTTGTGTGTTGTTCCTGTTGGAGCTGTGTAGTGGGCGGAGTCATCAAGGGGGCTAGCATTGGGCTTTCTTTTGTTTTCCTTGGTTGTTCTTGGTGCTAAGGGCTTGGGCAGTTGGATATTTGTATTGGGCTCTTTTATTACTACCTTGGGTGTTCCTTCTATGTATTACATCTCGGACCAAAAAAAAAAGGAGATTGAAATGACTTGCCATTGAGTTCTCAATTACACCACTGATACAAGAAACCCATAAATATTTGTGCCTCTTTACCATTCCTCCTAACACACCGAGGTAGCTTCTTTTGCTTGATTGTCCAACTTCTTCATTTGAAGAATTGTCAGCGTTCTTTTAGTTCCGTGAAGGCATGTCTCTCTTGCATGCTATCAATGGTCAATAAAACCATTCAATTTGATGTTAGCTTTATTTTTATGTGTGTATTGTGATCTGTTGAAATTTTATACTGCATGGGTCATGCTCTCAGTTGTGTTGTCCTATTGTTTGTGTTTTTGAAAAATGTTCCAGAAAATGAAATTTTCTCCTTCAGCATACTTTCCAACATGTTTCCTTAGTTAGTTAAGGAGGTTCATCCCCTTTGAACACACCCTTTTCTATATTTGTTCTCCACAAAGGTATGACTTAAACACATTAGCTTCCTTCCCTTATTTTTTTCTTTTTGTTTGGAATACGGTTTGGACAAGTCTATCCATCCCAAAAATTCCTTTATACTACTATCAAACTGTTTCATTTTTCACATTTCCATATTTTTCTTAACATCGCAAATTTTAAATTGGTGTTTCATGTTGCTTAGATCAATGGCGCATAATGAAGATGAGGTGATAACAATAAGCATTGGTTCTGGTTTGTATCTGAATTTAATGATTGTAACATCCCAAAGAACAGTGCATCTGATTAATACTGTTAATTAATTTATTCCGTTATGTTAGAAAAATAAGAGCAATTAGGAATTAAATGTAAACATTAGGATTAGAAAGAGTTGAGTTTATTATGTAGAAGATTTAAAAGAGACCATTGGCAATGTTTTGAAAATTTAAGAGAAACGGTAACAATTTCTGTAACGTTCTAAATCACAATATGTTTAATTTACATTGTTAATCGATTTATTCTATTTTATTGGATATGCAAAAATAATTAGACATGAATTATAGAGGAATTAGGGTTAGGAGAATTTGAAACAAGCATGTAGAAAATTTTAGAAGGTTACTAATAGTGTTTCATCGGTTCGAAGGAAATCGGTTAAAATTCGGTATTTTATATTGCAATAACCGAATTAGTAGAATTTTATACTATAAAAACCTAAGTTGGGTGGCTAGAATTTAGCCACCACCACCCCCACAAAGTGGTGCCTTATGCAGCCACAAAAATGAGGGAGACTTGGTTAAATCTCAACCACCCAAGCCAACTACCAATGACATGCTTCAAGTCATCATCATTTGTGTTATTAAGTCTCAAAAATCCCTCCTAACTCCCTCAATTTTTGTGCCTTATTCTGCTGCTGCTCCCTCTCTATTCTTCTTCTACTTCATTTCATCCTCCTTCCATCTTCAAGTTTCATCCATTTCCTTCAACAAAAACTCAACTCTAGCTAGCCTACATATCAATTTTAAGGTAGGATTCACTTTACCTCATGGTTTCTCTTATACTGTGGCTGATGAGGGTTTTATTTTCAATCTTTCATTAGATGATATATTGTGTTTATATAATATTTTATAGCTGGATTTATCATGAAATTATTGGGTTTGGATTGAAACTTGAATAAAAAACAAAAAGAGTAGCAAAATAGAATTTAAATCAAGTGAAAACCCTACTGTGTCCGTACTTGCAAAGTGTATGGCTTCATACAAAGCCATCAGAATTAAATGAAACTATCTTAAATGAAACTAGACATTTATAGCTTTCCAATCATATAACTTATAAGGCCATTGGATTAGTATTGGGTGAGATATGATTTTTTTGAATTTTACTCTAGATTTCTGCCTTTGGACCTGACCAGAGTGGATTGTGTGGGGCACAACTCGCTTTGTACAAGTTTAATTTAAGTGCAACAAATTTTGTTAGAAAGTTTACACATAGGGTGACATGCCATAAAAATTTTAGAGTCAAATTCAATTTCTGTTGCTCCCAGTAATTCATCAAAGTGGCCCCATGTCTTGACTAGATAGAGACAGGGCAGACCAATTCCACCAAATTTACAAGTTTATAACTTGAGCACTGCTCACTTAAATGAAATGAAATTTATTGGAAATGAAATATGGTTCTATTAGCTTTAAAATGATATAAGATTCACTCAAGTCCAATAAGATTTCTATTTTTAGCAAATTTTTACATTTTAGACTTTTGCTTTGTCTAACACAGGGCAGATCTAGGTAAACTTCCAATATCTTAAGTTATACTTATTGAAATTGAATGAGACTAAAGAGGTTAAAAACTAGACAAACAACCTTCAACCTAGTAAAAATTCCGAATTTAATAACGTAAATAGAAATTATGCCATAAGACACAAAAACGAGCATATTTGAGTGATATGAAGAGAATTGCTAATTAAGTAATTGGCTACCTAAATGCATGAGTAAGTTGCAATTGATGTTAGATATTGCAAACCTATGACAATATTGAGGCATTAATGTGTGATGTTTGCTCTACTGTTGTGATTGGTTTTCTGGTTAAGCTAGTCCTATTTACGGGGAAGCGGACCTGATCCGTTATACTGCCGAATTTTTGATAAAAGTATACGAATCATGCATCATGAATATGATTCCTCTAGCATATGCATTCATGACTTCATGATTAAAGATATAATAATAATTCTATGTTACTTAGGCTAGCCCCTGAACAAATTTAAGGGGAATAATTTGGTGGGAGCATCGGGGAAAGTAAACTTGGCAATCCTGTATAGGAACGAAGTCCTGAAAAGCAGACTATTACCCAGAGGTGAGAGGGGCCATTCACCTGCAGAGGACCAAGTACAAGTAAAAGATAAGTAAGAGGGGGCACTTGAGAATGACAATACATAACGCTCAAGTGCAAATCGATATACATCCTAGGGACGGTGATATGTCACGCCCAGGTGTGCCAAGGAAAGAAAGTTAAAAGAGGCAAAAACACTTACACCAAGAAGTCATATGCATTCATTCATGCATGAAAATCAATTGTGCCTTATTGTTTTATGAATCTATACACCTTATTCAATTATCCTTCGTGCTATTATATTGATGTTTAGATTCTCTCTATGTTTAACAAGTGTATGAATAAAATGAACTCTGTTTTGGATAACATGTTTTTGAACTATAAAACTGAACAGTTTATATAACATGTTCATCTTTTTTATAATAAACCGAATCAACTATAGATAATAGTGATGACACAATATGTGGTAGTCTAGGAAATTCTATTGAAAATTTAAAATTCTCACTCTTATGTATATTTTCGTGTTATCTCCAGATATTTCAGGAAAGCTAGAAGATAAGTAACTAGGCAAAGTTAGGAAGTTTGAAGACGGTCGAAAAGCGCTATCACACAAGGTCCGTTGAAATAATAGTGACAATTCCTGAGAATGATACTATAATTTAAGTATAATATTATACTTGAGAGAGTGTTACAATGACCATGAGGAAGTTGCATTTGAAGTGCATCAGAATCCGGTATGTTCATCTATTCTGATTCACTGACTGAATTATTAGAAATACCACATTATATGATCCCGTTAGTAATTTTTCTTGTGTTTTGACTATTCTAATGCATTGTGTAATAAATAGATCATTAATAGGGCACAAAGAAATGTTGAAGTAATTGATTTGATCTCATCAAGCAGCTAGCATTATTGCCCATGTGATGGATTTTATGTTATCCTCACACATCCACAAGCAAAAAAAAGATAGGCGTTGGTAATTTCTGTGTCATCTCATGTTTTTGTTTGAATATTGCATCAATTATATAACATATTTGTATTATTATATCCACGAAATCATTTTTTTTCTCTTTTTGGGTAAAAAACAAAAAAGTATATACCTGTCTACTTTAGGAAAGGTTTCTTACTGTTGGGCAACAAACTATGATAGTATGGGATAAGAAAGGACAACAATACATTTGGTCTCTAAAATGGTCTCTTGGAGTATATTTTCAGTGTCATATTGGGTAAGGGTGGTATGAATTTTGCCGATCTGAGGGTTTTCGGAAGGGGGACAGAGTCATATTCACTAGCAATGATGACAAAACTTCTTTCTCCATTAGTGTTGTTAGAGCTTAATATGTAAGTCATTAATATGTTTCTATTACTTAAATTGTTGTAAAATTTTGCTATAATCTCTACTCTCTTTGAAAATCTTTTCCCTTCTCTTCTTTTTCAAGATGATGAAGGCTCGACTACAGCTTGAACTTGGTCCTTCCGGGTATGGATAGCATATTTCAAATTTTAATTTGTTGAACTATTTAATAATTAAACATTTGATTTAAGTGTATTCTCATACGTTGACATTAGTTTCCATTTTATTGTTGCCGCGGGAATTATTGTTGCTATGTGAAAGCAAATATATATGTTTTTTGTGATGAAGTGCCTTGGCAGTCACATATATTTTGGGTTTGGGAGAAAAACTTACTATATATTAACATCATCCAATTTAGTTATGTGATGTGTGTGTGTGTGTTTTTTTGTGTGATTTGTGCTTTTGGCAATGTACAAGACAATTCTACTTGCTGAATCATTTTGTAGTATCATGCTTCTTAGTGTGATGTATCAGACAATAGTTATATTATCATTATTAATATAAATCTTGCTCAATGTTGTGAAAACCTCTTTATTAGTGGTTCAGTTTCTTCTGTCAGTGGCCAACTATTAATTAGCTTGATTATAATATGACTAATTGTATAGGATCAATATCTCAGTTGTGATACTCTTCTTCTATGTTCAACTTTTTTTAATTAAAACTCGAAGCTTAGAAAGTTAGATTGTTGAGAGAATTGCTTATGGTTACATATATATTGATTAAAAGAATAACCCACCCGTGCGTAGCATGGGGTTCCTACTAGTTGATAGTTATTCGTATAAACTTTAATAATTAATCAAAATTTTAAATTTATAAGAATAAATAGATATATAAAATTATTTAATTTGATAAAGTTTAAAAATATGTTTGGTATTTTATAATAAATATAGTCACAAACCAAATTAATCGAATAATGTTATAAAAGTAACGGTAAAAGAGAATAGAGAAATAGGAGGAAGAGAGAATTCTATTATTGATATTCTCAAGGGAGTTCTTAGATGGAGCACCCAAAGGGCTATTTATAGCTAAAGGGTGATATTACAAGATATGATCAAATAACAGATTCTATCTAATCAAATCTTAACTGAATCAAGATAAAGATATGGACATTCACATTCAGATTCAAATAATATTTCATAATACTCCCCCTTGGATGTTCATTAGGGATATACCTCATTAAACCTTACTAAGAAAAAGTCCATTGGGAAAAAAATCTTAGTGAAGGAAAAAAAGTACAATATCCTCACAATAGAAACTACCTCATTAAAAACTTTATCAAGGAAAACCCAGTGGGACAAAAACCTTGATTAAGGAAAAAAAGAGTACGGTATTTCTTCCCCTCTTCAGAGCATCATTTAAGGTCTTGGAATTGATGTATTCCGATCTTGTGTACTAGTTTCTCAAAGGAAGAAATAGGTAGTGACTTGATAAATCAGTCTATGTATGCTGCATTGTCCTTGTATAAAGTTGTGGGAGTTTCTTCCTTATAAGATTATCCACATGACACTTGAATATATTGATCCATTGCTTTCCACATGTAAATAACTTGTTTGAGACCTGCATTAATGTGGATCTAACAAATATCTTGCATCTGCATAGCCAACTAATTATAACTTGGATTCATATGAATAACCACATATCAATCGTTCCACGGAGGTATATGTTTAACTCCATTCCAATGGCTCTCTAGCTAGTTTGGAAAAGAAATATACATGCTAATACACTTTTAATGAACACATCGAGTCATGTATTACTAGCAAGATATATAAATGCTCCTATGGCACTAAGATATGGTACTTCAGGACCGAGAACTTCATTACCTTCCCGAGGACGAAATGAGTCCCTTTTCACATCCAACAATCCTATAATCATTGGGATACTCAATGGATGTGATTTATCTATATAAAATCTCTCAAAGATTTTCTCTGTATAAATTGATTACCAAACTAACATTTCATTCGTCAAATGCTCGATCTATAGGCCAAGGGAAAATTTTATCCTTCGAGGACTTTTTATTACAAACTCTTCTTGTAGATTTTCTATAACTATGGGAACTTCTTCAGGAGTCCCAATAATATTTAAGTCATCAACATACATAGCAATTATAATGAATCCAAATGCATATTTCATTATATAAACACAGGGGGCAAATAGTATCATTCTTAAACCCCTTGTTGATCAAATATTCATTGAGACGGTTATATCACATCCGTCCAGATTGCTTTAGACCATATAAAGATCTTTGCAACTTGATTGAATAGATTCCTTTGGACCGTTCATTAGACGTTGATATCTTTAATATTTCAGGAATTTTCATGTAAATATCAGTATCTAATAAACCATATGAATAGGTCGTGACTACATCCATTTGTATCCCATAGGTTTTACACCTTCTGATGTTTGGACTATAGGTCCAAAGACTTCACGTGTTGCAAGTGAGTCTAATTCAGCCTGCAGGGCTTCTTTCTATTTTGGTCAATCATTTCTACGACGATTCTTGTCCCAAGATCCTCATTTTCATGCATAATATTTAGCGCTATTATATGCAAATATATTATCGACAATAATTTCTCGTCGGTTCCATATTTTTCCTATAGAGACATAGTTTATTGAGATCTCATAATCTTGACTACTTTTCAGGTACCTGAACATCTTCTGGCATTTCAATTATGTCAAAAATTTGGACTACAGGAGGAATCCTTACTATGTCTCTGTCCTCTTCTACAGGAAGAGTATCACTATTAGAATCATTTGCCTCCATACAATCACTTGCCCCATTTCTTTTTCAAGAATTTTCATTTATGGAACCGATTGGTCTACCACGCTTCTGGCGTGTGATTGTCCAACAGGGACATTAATTGAATTGGGGCATTTTTAGCTGGCATATAAGATCTATCCTTTTCGTATTAGGAAATGTATCTGGCAACTTGTGCCATTCTTTGCAAATGTATAATACTTTGAACTTCTGGTTCACTTTGCCTTATTTGAGCATCTAAATAAAATAAGAATGATGCATTCCAATTTATTTCCTTTTTTCAGCTATTTACTCCCTCCCCCTAATGTTGGAAACATTATCAAATTGGCATTCTACAAATTGAGCTTTAAAGACATCTCTCATTTGTATTTTTACAAACTTGATTATAAAGAGAGAGAGAGAGTCATATCCAACATATATTCCCGATTTTCTTTGGGGTCCCATTTTGGTGCAATAGTGTGGGGCAAACATATATTGCACATCAAAAAATTCTTAAATGGGAAATATTTAGCTGCTGGCCAAAAGCTAATTATAGGGGAAAGAATTGATGGTAACTTGTTTGCCTTATATAAATAAGTGCTGCAACATGTAAAATAACATGCACTCAAGTAAAATTGGGGAGATTGGTTCTCATAAGCATTGGTCTAGCAACCAATTGGAGGCATTTTATAAATGATTCTAGCAACTCATTATGTATATGAACATAAGCAACTAGATGTTCAACATTTATATCATCGGCCATACATTAAAAGCTTGAAAAGTAAATTCACTAGCATCATCAAGATGAATTATTTTGATTAGATTATCCAGAAATTCTACCTTTTGTTGAATAACTTGCGCAAGTAATCTCGTAAACTTCAGGTTGCGAGATAATAATACGCACATATGTGACTATTTCATAGATGCATCTATTAAAATCATAAAATATTTGAACAGTCCACATGGTGGATGAATTAATCCACATATATCACCTTAAATTCCTTCTAGGAATTTAGGATATTCAAATCCAATCTTTGCTAGTGATGGCCTTATAAGTAGTCTAACTTGAGAACAAGCAACACAAGAAAACTCATTAGATTGATGAATTTTTTGGTTCTTCAATAAGTGCCCATATGGGTTTTCAATAATTTTTTCACATCATTATTGCTCCCAAATATCCCAACCAATTATTCCAAATGATAAATTAAATCATTTGGGCTAGTAAACTTCTGGTTTACTATAAAATGTATTCAATTGTACTAATATTAGTTAGTAAACTTCTGGTTTACTATAACATGTACTCAATTGTACTAATATTAGTATAATACAGATCGGAAGAAAGTACAAGTAATTTCTTTACTATAACTTTCTTTCTAGGAGTACAAATTATAATGTGGAGGTACTCATTACTTCCCTAGCTCTTCATCTCAATATGATATTCATTTCAGCGAATATGTTTAAAACTCAATAAATTTCTTTAAGAAACAAGATTGTAGCTCTTTCGGAGCTTATGCATATATTAAACTCAATAAATTTCTTCAAGAAACAAAAAAAATAGTAACTCTTCCGGAGCTTACGAATATATTAAACTCAATAAAAGTTTATTCAAGAAATAAAATAATAGCTCTTTTGGAGCCTTCAATCATCCAATAATGGTATTAAAATATATCTTGCTTTTAAGAATAGTGTGCATACTTGCACTACCCACAAGACATACATTTATACTATTTATCTTGATTATTTTTTTTAAAGAAATATATCAATATGAAAATTTGTACATGATAATTATAATAAAATAAATAAATAAATATTGAGTGCATTTGTACCTAAGTATTCACATAATATTGAATAATAACAAAATATATATACATATATACAATAGCACTATCAACATTATCAATTTACGTTAATTGACGTAAATTTAAATCTCAAGTTATGTTCATGTAAATCAATGATTTTTGTTCCTCCATATCTTAAAATCTTTGAAATTTTAAAACTTGGATTTAAAAACACTTAAAAAGAAAAGTAACAATTTGAAATTCGTAAAAATGTAAACTTGAATTTAAAAGCATATTAACAATTTAAAAATTCAAATATAGTATCTCCAATTGATACTTGATAAAGATCAAGCAAAATGTCTCCACGTAACACAGGTACGTGACCAATGTACTTTGACACCATAATGATAACATTTACTTTTTTCTGACTCAATCATGATTTTGATTGGAACCATGACCTTTGCCACTGCTAGGGCTATAATTTGTTACATTTACTTGAGGGAATGGAGTAGAGCCAACTGAGCGGATTTTATGTTTTTTCATGGGCAACGCATTATTTTGTTCAGCCACAATAAGACATGAAATTAATTCAAAATATTTTGTAAAGCCCTTTACTCAATGTTGCTATTGCAGGAGCATATTCAAGGCATAAAAAGTAGATAATATCTTTTTCTTAACATATCTCTATTAGTAATATCTCCTCCCATAATTTAAATTGGGAGATAATTCTATAATATTGAGGTGCTGTATTTACTAATAGATTTAAAATCTTGTAACGCGCAAATAAATCCCATTCATATATCTGCTTCAAGCAGCTCTAAAGATTGACAGGATTTTTTAGAATAAAATATAAAAATATTAATCATTTGTGAAAGTGACAACGAAGGAAAATCAATGCTTTTGTACAATCCTTCTAGGATGCGACGTTTCCTTATTTTAATGGTATCTTCAAGATCCATTTAATTAAGATAGATTTTGCGCAATCCTTACCGGGATGCGATGATAGTTTCTTGTTTAATGGTGTCTCCATGACCCATTGAATCAAAATAGATTTTATGCAATCCTATTAGGATGCAATATTTCCTTCTTTAATGGTGTCTCTAAGACCCATTAAATCAAGATTGATTTTGCGCTATCCTTCTGGGATGCGACGTTTCATTGTCTAATGGTGCCTTCAAGGCTCATTGAATCAAGATGAATTTTATATAATCCTACTCAGATGCAATATTCATTGTTTAATGGTGTTTTCAAGACCCATTGAGTCAATATAAATTTTAGCATCTATAATTCAAGACAAATATGTCTTTCACGAAACAATAAGAATCACAAATTCATGATTGAAAGAGCTTGACATGGTTAGAGTGTTTTATCTCAAGCCTTCACTTTGTTAAAGTATCTTATCTCAGGCTTTCACACGGATAGTAGAGTCTCGTGCTGATAACGTGTTATAAAGGTAATAGAAAAAGAGAATAGAGAAATAGGAAGAAGAAAGAATTCTATTATTGATATTCTTAAAGGAGTTCTTACATGGAGCACCCAAAGGGCTATTTATAGATAAAGGGTGATATATACAAAATATAATCAAATAACAGATTTTATCTAATCAAATCTTAACTGAATTATGGACATCCAAATTCAAATTCAAATAATATTTCATAACAAATAAATCTAAATCGATTTAAGTCAGGTCAATTTTTCACTACAAGTTAATCTAAATCTAAATCATATCGTAAACACCTTATACTAAACAGATCAAGTTGATGGTAGCAATGAGGGGCGGCGGGAGAGGGGGAGTGAGAGTCGGTGTGAGAGGGGTTTGGCGAGGCCGGGTGGATCCAAAATCTCGAGTGGGAGCTTCTAAAGGTGATGGTGGACTTGAGGGGGTCTCGGAGGATATGGGGAAGGATGCTTCAGTGGCTGCACGTGATGGTGTTTCTCAGATATCTTTCCGTGATAAGGTACTCGAGGGTGCTCCATCAGTCCAAATGCTAGTTCCAGAGGATTTGATCCATCAGAAGTTTGCTCAGTTGACACTGATGAATGGTCACAGAATGCTTCCCATGGTGACGTTTGATGATTCGGTTATCAAGGAATTATCACAACCATGGAGGGATGCTTCGGTGATCAAACTCCTGGGAAAGAAAGTGAGTTTCATTGCTTTAAGAGAACGTCTGAAATAGTTGTGGTGAACTCAAGCGGGCTTTAATACGATGAGCGTGCTGCGTGAATAATGGATACTTTATGGTGAAATTCGATTCCATGGCTGATAGAGAGAAGGTGATTTGCGGTGGGCCTTGGATCTTATTTGGCCATTATCTTGCTGTTAGAGAATGGTCACCAAATTTTAATGCAAGTGAAGAATGTTTTGGTCAGACTATGGTGTGGGTGAGATTATGTGGGTTGAATCTTTTATATTATCATGTTAATGCCTTGAAGGTCATAGCTACTGGCATTGGGAAACCAGTGAGGGTGGATTTAGTTACTGATTAAGTGGGGCGAGGGAAGTATGCCCGGATATGTGTTGAGGTGAATCTAAAATTACCGATTGTCTAGAAAGTTTGGATCCAAGACCACTAGCATGCTGTTGAAGTGGAAAGCTTGCATGTGGTGTGCTCGGAATGTAAGCGTTTTGGCCATTTTCAGTGTGATTTTCCTACTGTAAAGAAGGATGGATCAGCTGTTGGAGGGGATGTGGCGGATGAAAACGATGAGGTTCCACCGAAGAATGTTGCAGGCAAGGATTTGGCAATAGAGAATTCAAATTCAAAACCTAATCAAGAGGCCGAGAATCATGGAGATTCAGGTTCGGTTTTGGAAAAAGAAATTAATAATTGGGTGTAGGTTAAAAATAAGAAAGCATCAAGGAGAAATAACGGGAAATCAATTCAGGATTCTATGTTTTTTAAGCATGATATGTTGAAGAAGTATACCCATGTGGATGTGCATGGCTTAGTGAAAGAGCCCATGCATCATCATGTGACTTTTAATACAAATGCTAAAAAGTCCGTTATGGGAATTTCTAAGGCCGCTCAACCTCGTGAGGGTGGATCACGACCTGGGGGTGATCATGTGATTTTTAAGAAGAATCACGTGAGAAATAATAACCCTATCATCTTTCAACCTGCTACTAATGTGAAGACGCTACGCAAGGAGAAGGAGGCGAATATGGGCAACGTTATTGTCTTCAAGGCAATGGAGAAAGATGCTACTATCAGGGGTGGTGCTATGGTGCAGAGGGTTGAAAATGTTGCGAAGGAAAAAGGGGTTGATGCTGCTCTGGAAGTTCGTTCAATTTGTGGTGTGGTTGGACACAAAGGGATGAGAGTAACAAACTTAACATCTTCCCCGTTTGATGAAGGGGTGGGAACTCTTCAACAGGTTTCGGGTGCTAGGCAGAAGATTGTGTGGCATGTGAAGAGGGAGTGAACTCATCAAACTTCGTGCACGTAAATAGAAAGAATGATGAAAAGGTGGTGACGTTGGGGGGAGGAGTTATGGAACCCGTCTGCGAAGTTGAGAATTAATGAGTGTGTGCTCTTCTTTCCATTCTCTTACTGATTTATCATCATGAAGTGTTTTAATGATTTTTCAGTTTTGAGTTGGAATGTGAGGGGGCTAGGAGTAAGGTTGGCAGGAGACATGTAATGAACTTGGTGCAGAAATTTAAGCCGTCAATTTTTATTGTCCTCGAAATCCATATCCCGTTCAAAAAAGCTATTAATTTATGGAAGGGACTAGGATATAAGGATGTTGCTATTTCTGAAGCTCAGGGTTTGAATGGTGGAATCTGGGTGTTAGAGGAAATTGGGGGGAATGCTTGTCAGGTGGTGGATATCCATAGTCAGATGAGTGCTGTTAAAATTTCGCATGGTCAAGATTCCTGGTTGGGCAGTGTAGTGTATGCATCTCCTATTCCTTTAGTTAGAGAAAGATTTTGGGACTATGAGACTAACTTTAGTAGCAGCATAGATCATCCATGGTTTCTTATTGGAGATTTTAATGAAATCTTATGGTCATTTGAGGTCAGAGGTGGTTGTTTTTTGAGACATCGTGCTACCATGTTTGAGATGGTATTAATATATTACTCCTTGTTGGATTTGGATGTAGTAGGAATTAATTTCACCTGGGTGAGACATGCTAAGGTGTCTAAGAGATTGTTGAAAAAGCTAGACAGGGTATTATCTAATATTGCTTGGAGACATATGTTTCCTAAAGCTTATACTGAAGTTCTTCCGCATCTTCATTCTAATAATGCTCCCCTTTTTATGAGATGTGGCAGTAAAGTCTTAAAGAAAGGCAATCATTCTTTTCGGTTTCTGGCAGCTTGGACTACCCACCCAAATTATGATGCTATGGTGGATAATGCATGGAAGCTGGGTAGACATAATGTTCCTGATTGTCTTTCTAGTGTCAAGAAGGAGTCTATTGATTTTAATAAGGATCAATTTGGTAATATCTTCTACAGGAAGCATAAATTAGAGGCCAGACTAAGAGGTATTAAAAAGAAGCTAGAAATAATTGATTCTCAAGAGCTCCAAGGTTTGGAAGAAGATCTCCAAAAAGGGTATAATTTGACTCTCTATCAAGAAGAAATTCTCTGGTATCAGAAATCCAAAGAAAATTGGGTCAGATTAGGAGATCAAAATACCAAATATTTTCACTCGTAGATGATTGTTAAGAGGAAGTGAAATAGAATTCATGGGCTGAAATTGGATGATGGAACTTGGATTTCTGAGGACTCTGATCTTCGAAATGAAGCATTATGATTATATCATAATCTTTTTTGTGTTAATGAGGTGGTGAACTGGAATGCCTTGCAAATTACAAATCATCCCAAATTTAGTAAAGATGCAATGTCAGTTTCTTTTGGCTCCTGTTCTTAAGGAAGAAGTTCGGGTGGCGATGAAGAATATGCAGTCATTTAAAACTCCTGGGCTTGATGGATTCCAACCTTTTTTCTTCAAGTATTATTGGCATTTGATAGGTGAGGATCTTTGGAGATTAGTGCAAAGTGCTTTCAGCTCTGGGAGTTTTGATCTTAGGCTAGCAGAGACTCTGATTACTTTGATTCCTAAAGGTGAGAATCCTACTCACCTTAGAAATTTTAGACTCATCAACTTGTGTAATGTGGCTTACAAGGTTATCAACAAGGTTATGGTTAATAGACTTCGACCTTTCCTTGAAGATCTTATTGATCCACTCTAGAGTAGTTTCATCCCTCATGGAAGTGTAGTGGATAATATAACTGTAGCTCAGGAAGTAATGCATTTCATGCATAAGACTAAGGCTAAGAAAGGCGTCTTGGCTTTCAAAATTGACCTGGAGAATGCTTATGATTGTGTTAACTAGAATTTTTTGGAAGCAACACTTCAAGATTTTGGATTTCCTCCGATGATTATCAAGTTAGGGATGTGTTGTGTATGTTCTTCAAATATGTCTATTTTATGGAATGGATGTAAATTGGATAGTTTCTCCCCCACTCGTGGTTTACGTCAAGGTGATCCAATCTTTCCTTATCTTTTTGTGCTTTGCATGGAGAAATTTACAATTTTCATTAATCAACTAGTGCAGGAGAATAAATGGATCCCTATTCATTTATCTAGAGGTGGTCTGGGGACATCTCATCTTTTCTTTGCAAACAATGTTTTCTTATTTTGCAAAGGGAAGAATTCTCAGGTTAGCATTGTTATGGAAGCTTTGCAGTAGTTTTGTGATGCATCAGGAGTCAAAGTGAATTTCGATAAATCTAGAGTCATGTGTTCCAAGAACATTCCAAGAAGGAGATGGGATAACTTCACTAACATATCATCTATTCGTTTTGCTTCTTCATTGGGAAAGTATCTTGGATTTCCTTTGATTCAAGGTAGAGTGTCTAAGGTTCATTTTGCTGATTTGATGGAGAAAATCAAGAACCGATTAGCTAGTTGGAAGGGTAGACTTTTAAATAAGGCAGGTAGAATTTGTTTAGCTAATTCTGTCCTTGCCTCAATTCGTGTTCATCAAATGCAGCCTTGTGGTTTCCCAAACAAATTTGCCCAATCTTTTGATTCTTGTTTGAGATAGTTTATTTGGGGAGGGAGAGAGGGGCATAGGAGCCTAAATCTTGTTAGTTGGGATGTGCTAACTATGCCAAAGAGGTATGGTGGATTGGGTGTTCGTGATGATAAAATTACAAATATTGCACTATTGAGTAAACTTGTGTGGAATATGGCAGTTTCTTCTAACAAACCATGGGTTTATATTCTTGAGAATAAATATCTCCGTAATTCCTCTATTTCTGGTTGTTCGGACTCTAGGGATATCTTATGTTTGGGGTAGTATCCTTAAGGCCTTGAATGCTATTAGAGAGGGTTGGGCTTTTAAAATTTATGATGGATCCTCTTCTTTTTGGTATGATGATTGGGTGGGTCAAGGGCCTCTTTGTTAGATGGTTAGTTTTGTGCATATTTTAGACTCCCATTTGACGGTTAGTGATGTTTGGCAAGGAGATAATTGGAATTTGGGTAGCTTAGCAACTTGGATTCCAAGTCAGCTTGATCAACTCCTCAAAAATGTTCAAGGGCCCTCTAATCCTTTGTTCCCGAATGGCTAGTATTGGCGAGACATGGGGCCTAGTTATGTTTCTGCTGCAGCTATGTACTATTGGCTCCTTGCAAAGGAAAGAAATTAGGACTCAAATGTAGACTGGAGATGGCTATGGAAATTAAAATACCTAGAAAAGATTAAAGTTCTTATTTGGTTGGTGTTGCATAATGCTCTTCCAACTAATTGTTTTCATTATCAACGTAGTTTGGCCTTATCTGCTCATTGTTCTAGATGTGGTAAAGAAGATGAAGATGTGTTGCACTGCTTGCGTGATTGCTTCTTTTCCTTTGCTATGTGGCATGAGATTGGTTTCGACTTTACTCTTAGGATAAACAATCCTGATGTTATGAGTTGGATCAAACAAATGATTTGCCATAATAATCAAGCTCTTTTCTTGGCAGGGATTTGGTGGGTTTAGCATTGGAGATTAAACTTCAATTTTTATGATACCAAGTGGAGTATCCATCAAGTTATCCACAATATTTTCCAAACTTTGCATGAATTTTCCCTACTAGATTGTATTACTAACCGGCCCGAGGTTTGTTGGCAAAAGACTTATTGGTAGCCTTCCCCCACAGGTTATGTTACTCTCAATGTTGATGGGAATGTTTCTTTGTTAGAGGGAGTCAGTGGGTGTGGGGGTGTTATTATAAATGATGAAGGTAGATGGTTGCTAGGATTTAAATGTAAGAGCCACTCTATGATGGTGCTCTCTCTGGAACTTCATGCGCTGCTGGTGGGTCTAAGATTGGCTTGGATCTATGGTTATACTATGGTCATTATTGAAATAGATTGCCTCAACATTATCAATTTTGTTTCTAATAATGATGATGCGATTCTTGATTCTTCTTGAGTTTAAAGAGTCAATTGCTGAACTCCGTGAGTTACTGAGTAAAAGGTGTGTCATGTCAAGTTGGAACATATTAATAGATCTGCGAACATGGTAGCTGAGTCCCTGGGTAAACATGGTGCTAATGAGCAGTGTCATCTGAGTCTTCACCTCTCCTCCTCAAGAGTTACTTCATTTGCTGAAGCTTGATTTAGTGGTTGCTGTGTACCTGTCTTGTTTCTTTCCCTATCTACCAAAAATATCGGAAACACCTTTAACAAAAATAATAAAATCAGGCACATAACTTAACTACCAGAAATTTTCTGAAACCAATCAATCATAGTAATATAACTAGTTCTTTGGTTTGGGCCACGCCAATGCACCGTACTGAAAACAATAAATACAAATATTATTTATAAGCATGTATGATGAAAGCCGAAAAAGAATCCGGAAATGGCCTCCACTCATATTCATGTGGTTAGAAAGGAGCTTTCCATATAAGCTCATTTGATGACACAGTAAACCTCTATCTATAAGTTGAGGTCAAATTGTTTGGAAGACCGATGATGTTCGGGGTGGTCACCTCCTGAACTGCTTCCCTCGTGCTTCGGATTGTTCGTGTTGTAAGGTCCTTTAGCAATCACCCTGCAACAATTAATTAATGATGATTTACTAATTAAATTAATTAACACCGTATTGAGCAACCAAATAGTAAACAAATGAATAGATGTTAACATCCTCCTACCATCCTTACCTTTCTTTCCTCTTCTCAAGGAATTTTAGAAGCGAAGCTCTCCTTGGGTATCTCATATCTGTTTGGCAAATTAAATTAAATAATGTAATCCACAGATGAATTAGTGTATGAATTTGTACTAGCTTGATATCTATCTGAGTGCAATTACTCCTCTATTCCATTTGAGTTGAGTTGTTGTTCATAAGAGAAGGAGACAATAATTACGACTACATACATACCAGAATCAAAAGCTTGAGCTTGGGGTCCCGAGCGAGGAAGGTGCTGGGCAATGTTGGAATTTCGAGTAGCAAGGCGAAGGCGAAGGGGAAGGGGTGGAGTGGTGGGTCCCGGGGGGTTTGTTTGGTTGCCAAAATGATCGGAGCCCAACTCGGTGGCCAACTCCATGACCTCCGTGGCCTTGTCAGGCGGAAAGGCATCAAACACCAACACTTTTGCGCCACAGAATAGCGTCAGTTGCGGTAGGGGAGTTTCACTTTCACTTTCACTTTCACTTTCACTTTCAGGGAAAGATGACCTACACAACACAACACTTAGTCAGTCGCACAAACGACAACAACAACAACAACAACATCAACAGAACCGAACCGAACAGAACAGAACAGAACAGGTTCACCATCAAATGACAACAAATAAGGGTCCGTTGGGGTTGGGGACGGGTGAGCTCAGGTGAATGAATGAAATAAATAAAAGTGAATTCATTAGTCGTCTCGTCATGACTCATCTCTATTCTCGTTGCAAATTTTTGGTGAAAGCAAAGCATAGCATGGTTATCTCAGCAATTTCACGGCTGAGCCTGAAACATTCACCAGACAGACACAATTGCAGAAGAAAATAATGAAATGAAAATTCAAGATCGTCACGTCATGCACCTGAGGCCAGACTGCTTAATGCAGGGGTTTTCCACAAACTGGGGAATTAAATCCATAGCAAAAGTGTATTGTCTCGAAGCATCATCCGAATTTTGCAGGTTGAGGTTGGTTAACAAATCCGTGGTAGCTGCTGAAAATTTCCGGAGCCCAACAAACAAGTATCCCATCCCATCAGATCAGAGAGATTTGTTTCATTAATCAATTAAATAAGCAAGAAACAATTACATGGTTTTCCAGGACCAGTAAATCAGAAAACACACAGGCACAGCCCCACCAATCGAGATTCACATTTGTGACTCAACAAAAAGATCCCATCCAACTCTTGGCGTGGTTGGCACTTCAATGCGAGAAACAAAAGCAAGCAAAGACAAAATTGTACCTGTGGCTGTGGTGTCCTCCTCCGTCGTTTTGGTGGCAGTGAATGGAAGGGATGCAGAAGTGCGTTTGTGTTTCAAGAACTGGCTCAAGAGGTTACAAGTCTGCGTGAAATTGGACTCGTCCACCCCTTTTGCCGGGCCTCCGCCCATCAGGGAAACTTGACATTTTTTATGGTATGATATGATATGAGAATTTCAACAAGGAATATATAGGATCTGTTTGATATGCTTGGAGTTGGAACCAACCAACCAACGCTTTTCAGATTACGAGTGGAGTGGAGTGGATGTGATTCTTGCGGAATAGCTGGTTGGAAATGGAAGTTGACGGGGAGAAGAGAGGAAATGAGATAAGATGGGAGAATATTATGGGATGGGAGCCAGGAACAGGTAGAGGTAGAGGTAGAGGTAGTTTCCCCGAGCAGCATGTTCTTTGAATCTAATTGATTTGGTCTCAGCAACATGCGGTCCTTATGTTTGAATAATATTTTTCTAGAAAAATGTTTCTTTTATTTGATTGCCTAAGTTAAGGCACGTGCTTTTTGTGGGAGAAAAACATGTTGAAACTTCACGGCTTCGACTTAAATTGTGAGTCGAGTCAGTGCCGGTTAGCGGACAGAAAGTCCACAACAAAGCCAAAGACAAAGAAAGAAAGAAGCTAAGAAAAATGGTATGAGTTGGGGGCAGTCACGTCCCCATCCGATTTAAGAGTAGATGAGATGCGAGTTCATCCAATATCTCACAAAAGAGAAAGAAAGAGATAATGCAATGCTCGGTACCTTCACTTCGCTGAATAATGGAAGGGGTCATCAATGCAGCCCTGCATTTATGTCATTCACCTGTTACGGCCTGCCCTCCCCCACCCCGCCCAGAAATTCTTACCTTCTTCTAGAGCAAGTTACTCTATTTTCTTCAGCATTTAATATGTCACTTTTTCATTCAAAATGTCATGTGATAAAAACAAATAATAATAATAATAATAATAATAATAATAATAATAATTTACAAAACTAAAAATATCAAATAAAAAATAAAATAAGATTTTTTTGTTACTCTGAAAACGGATATTTTCTTTCCATATGGGATCTGTTTATTATATATATTAGAATATAAAAATTGGGAGAATTTTATAAAAATATAGGGTTTAAATAAAATTGAAAATTTTGATTCCTATTTAACAGAATTTTTTTATCAAAATGAAATTGAAAATTTGAATTTCAGTTTAATAAAAAAAATCTAAACAAATCAAAATTTCTGATTTCATAAAAAAATAATAAAATATTTTTAAAACAAAAAATAGAATTTCCAATTTCATTAAAATATTTTAAAATAAAAAATAGAATTTTTTATTTTATAAAAGCCATATTTCTATAAATACAGTCCAAATTCTATATTAATATACATGTTAAAGTTAAATCCCATATAGAAAATAAAATCCCTATGAAAATATCCAAGAATTACTTCGGGTCTTTTTTTTTAATATAGATTTTGAAAATATTATATATCTGAATATGAGATTTGGAGATGAATTACAAGAATATAGGAATTAAGAAAAAATTGCCACTAGTGATTTTTGGTCTATATATTCCCAGCCATGTGACTCCGTACAATATTTAAAAAAAAACAAAAATTGCTATTGGCAATTTTTTATTTTTCAGCAAATTTTTGGAAAAACCAAAAAACGTCACTGGCGGATTTTCTAATCCCATATTGAAATAAATTGTATCAAAATACTATATCTCAGTATATACCCCACTAAGAAACCATATAGAAAATAAAAAACCAATTACTCCGCTCTTTTTAATTTTTTTATGCATTTGCCCTACCTTTGGCAAAGAAGTTTGTTTTCTTTCTTACAAAGAGCCCAGCGAGGGTTAATTTGCCTCTCTCTTAAGAAAGCTTCTTTCAAAACTTGGCGTCATAAAATCTTCAACATGAAAAAAAAAAAAAAAAAAAGAGATTTTCAGTCCATTAAATTTTTTCTTCTAGGATGCGTTACTTGAGTTAATAGTTAATTAAATGTAAATGGAATTAACTCTGCGCTATATCTAATATTTGATAGTTGGTTTCAATTTATACATAAAATGAGAATTTTTTTAGTGATTTGTATGGTTTTTGTTCTTAAAAATTCTTAACATTATTTTTTCCCGGAAAGTTATATTGCAAATTTTGCTTAATTAGAAAGTTTAGAAAGTTGCCGCGATTTGCCATCAGGGCCACTGTTGATTGCCACCAGCCACTGCCAATTACTATCATTGGTTGCCACTAACTATCATTAATGGCCACATCATGTATCACGGTTTGCCACCATCTGCCACTACCACATGCCCTGTCTATCCGCCAATGTCTACCATTATCTGCTACCATCGTCCACCCTATTTGCCACCGTCTATCATTGCTAGCCACCACAGTTTTCCACTGCCAAACTCATCCACCGCTATCTGCCGCTGCCGACCGCCAACACGCATCGATGGCCACAATGTCTACCACCGTCTGCTATCACCACCCACCCCATTTGCCCCCGCCTGCCATCGCTAGCCACCAACATTTTCCACTATCCGCTAGATTGATTTTTTAATAATGTAAAAGAGATATAGAAGAAAAAGAAGAAGAAAAACACATATGTTAAAATTAATTTTTAAGTTATCGAACCAAACAATATTCAATAAAAAATTGATTTATTTTTATATTGATTAATATAACTGATTTTATTTTGTACCATGTTAACTTAATTTTTGAGGTAGCCAAATATCCCCTAAGAGTAATATTTTTAATAAAAAAAATTGAAGGATAAAATAATAAATTTGTGGTTCCTAAATTTTAGAGGGTGAATTCTCTCTTTTCTAATATTTCTAATTCTAAGAGAAATAGCTCTTATCTACTTCTTAAAAAAAAATAATTATTTTTACTTCTATTTTTTTTTTCATTTGAAAGTACAAATAAAAAAAAACTAAAAATTTTAAAAGTACTTTTTAAGAAAAAATTGGTTAAAAAATATATAGTTTTTTAACAAAATCACAAACAAACGTGTCCAATGTCTATGAAGATATCTGATTAAAAACCAGAAAAAAAAAGAGACATAACCCATTACAATTTTATTAAATATATTACTTGTAAATAAAACTTTTTTTTCTTACTTTTCAATTATGTAAGAGATTTTCATATATATTATTATCCAATCACATATTTTTATTTATAAAATTTTTAAAATAATAAATAATTAAATCAAATATTTTTATTAATATGATAATATATAATTAAATATCTATTTAAAATTTTTTTACTTTAAGAATATATCAAAATTAAATTCATTATATAATCCCAAATAAAAAAATGTCTAGAGGCAGAGCATGCAACTAATGCTGAAAAATTCTTAAACACTTCATGGCATAAATATTTTTTTATAATCTACATGAATATTAACCATATACTAATTAAAAATAAAAATATATATAATAATAAAAAAATTAAATTTGTGATTATAAAATATATATGAAATATGAATTTTTTTGTCCATGAAAAATGATAAAACTTCTCACTGATGCTAATAATGCGTGCGTAACGCGTAGGGAGGGGTTTGTGGGGTTCACACGTGGTAGGATCAATTGAAGTGGGTGAAGCACCTTTCGTCGAGACTCGCGACTCCTTCAGCATATTTATGCTACTATATAAAGAGATTGAAATATTTTATTTTTTTTTATCATATTTTATTTTTTATTATTTTTCTTTAACTTCTCTTAATTTTTTTTAATTTCTCTCAACTCTTTTAATTTTTAAATATTTTAAAAATAATAAAATTATTTCAATTTAATTTTTTAAAATAAATAAAATAAAATTTTAAATTAATAATAAAAAAAATGGATTGATAGGCACTAAACCCACTAGTGATAAATAATTCCCTCTTTTTATTCCCGTGGCAATTCCGTCATTTTGCATCTTCCACGAGCTTCGTACTCCACATGTCGTAACCACAGAGAAGGGAAGCCCATGGCAGGTACTCCTCTTCCATAATGCTTTTCTATCCCTCAAATAAAATGAGCAATAATGCTATACAACAAAAATAATATACTCAAAACTCTTCACAGAAATTATCATAATTAAATAAAGAATTTAATTTAAATATATTGATAATATAAAATAATTTTATACTGTCAGTTAATAAAAATAGTAAAAGATACTAACTCATACAAATAATCATTCATTATAATAAAGGATCCACTATAATTTCTCATTTTCCCCTATTTCTATTGATTAACAGTGTAAAACTATTTTACATTATTAATGTATACCAATTAAACTCTTAAATAAATTATAATGATAACATCCATTTATTTATCTAAAAGTTACAACTCATATCACATTATTTTCACATTTAGTTTCTAATATAAGATATAATCAAATATTAAATATAAATACTTCTTTTAATTAAAATTTTAATTATAGTTCATAATATAATACGAGATTAACCCCTTCCACTAAATATAATTCTTGTTGGTAGACTCACTCCTTTACGTCCATACATATTATGTTATCAAGTATATTGATTAATGGTTAAATATATATTTAATAATTTTAATGGTTTAACACATATTTATGCATATGATTATTATTATTTTTTTGATGGGGTTGATTAATCCTTATTTATTACTCAAACAAATAATTTTAATTTATCCTCCATGTCCATTTTTATCATATTAATTTAAACACTTCAGTAAGTGAAAAATAGATGTTAAAGATAACAGTTAAAGTCAGCGGATTGATTTACTTGATCAGCTTTTTACTCATGTATCACTATAATTTTTATTCAATTCTTAAGGTTTTTTGTGGATAATTTATAATTTTTTTAATAAATATTTGATGAGTCCAAAGAAATAACATGATAAAAAAAGTTATAATTAGGATTGAAGAAAAGGTTGATGGACAATGAAAATATGACTACAACAATAGATAACATATATATCACTATACAATCAATTAATACATGGTATAGCATAAAAAAAATGTTGAAATTTTTGTCATTTTTTTTATAATGATATGATATGTTACAATTTTTGGATAGATAAGTAGATTATATTATTGATAGAACTACAAATTGATAAATTCTTCTTCCTTTTAAGTTAAGAAGAGAAAACTGCACTTGGTATAGGCCAAAAAAGATACCCCTTTTCTGCCACTTTTCATCTTGTGAAGAGAAGAACCCCCTTTTTACCTGGATTCTGACTCATTCTTTTCGATGCTCCTGCTCACTCTTTTCCCTGGGGGTGTTTAAAACCGAATCAACCCGATCAAATAACCGAAACTGAACCAAAAAGACCAATAACCAAAAAAAATTGAAACAAAAAAAAAATTGATTGGTTCGGTTCGGTTTTCGGTTCTAAATTTCAGAACCGAACTGAACCAAACCAAATCGAACCGAAGTACCATTACACATAGTCACATATGCCCTTTTAACACTATGAAAAACCCAAAATGCCCATATCCCTAAATCCCTATCTGTTGCAGTGCTGCACTCCCAAATCCCAATCTCCCATTTCCTTTTCCTTCCTCTCACACTCACACACTCTCTATCTCCAGCCCTAGTCGCAGCCGTCGCCCGCAACACCTTCATCCTTCGGTTCTTCACCCATCCACACCCACCATGTAGCCCACATCTTCTTCCTAGTTCCCACCGCCGTCCACCCGAACACATCGCCACCATCGCGCTGCGCCATCTAGCCACACGTCGTCGCCTGCACCACCTTTGGTTCTTCACCCACCCACCGTGCAGCCCATATCTTCTTCCCAGTTCCCATCGTTGTCCACTCTAACACACTGCCAACGCACGATGCCGCCATCGCTGGTTCCCACGGCGTCATAGCCTCACAAGTATCTCTCTGTTTCTCTCTTTAAAGAATACTTTCACTCATTGGATTTGTTACCGTTGATTTGATGATGAAGTTTTCATATTTTCATTGATTATTTCTTATTTTTTGCTGTTCTTATGTTTTGCACTTTACTCATATTTTTAAGGGATTATTTGATTTATTTCGGATTTTCTAATTCATTTGATGTTCTGCCTCTTTGATGGTTTCTATTTTGTTTGTAGATATTTGATGGCTTCTAATGAGTTTTTAATGTTTCTGTTTGTAAATGTTTCTATTTCTGTTTTCCATGCCTCTTTGATGTTTTGCTATTCTAATTCTTTGTAAATATTTGATTGATGGCTTCTAATGGGTTTTTAATTTTTATGGCTTCTAAATGTTTTTGTTTCTGTTTTCCATGCCTCTCTCTGATGTTCAGAAATTGCACCAACCACACAACCTAATGAAGAGGATTCTGGTGGTGAGTCAGATTAGTTCTAATTTAGCCATTCAGGTATGAATTGCATAATTAATTTCAAACTTTGAAAAAATGCTACTACCATGATGTTATTGTTAATTGACTTCATAGCTTTTGATTTTAGGTATATGTGGATACCTTCATGTTCCTTGAATATTGGAAATTCTTGTGCTGGTTGAATGTTTTAGAATGTTGCTATGGCTGGAATTTTAAATTCATTTGGCTGGAATTGTAGTTTTTATGTCTTAGACTTGGAATGTATAGTTTGGGATTTGGTTGTTGTGGTGTATTTTCATTTTGGAGTTTGGATTAGTTTGTTACTAAATTTGGACAATTATATTGAGTTTCATTGTAATTTGGATTTGGATTCTGTTCTTGTATCTCTGGATTCTGCTCTTGTCTCAGCTTCTTAGTTTGCATTACCAATATGGCTATGGTTTGCAGTATGTTGAATTTGATTGAGAAATTTTGATTTGGAGCAAGTTGACTTTGATTAAGAAATTTTAATTTGCATAATTTCATATTTTGGATGTGCTTAATTACAATTAAGAAATTTAGTATGTACTGCAAATTTTTTAATTATTGCAGAATTTCCATCTTGTTGCAATAACAATTTAGCATATGAGGCAGAAATTTAGTTTATGATGCTAAATTTTGTATATGATGAAAAAAATTAATATATATTACATAATGTAGTGCAGATTCATATTTAGGTTGATTTTAAAATTATTGCAGAAGTTCCATCCTATTAACAGCAATACCATAGGTAAAAATGTAGTATATGATGTTAGTCATGTTACTGTACAAAACCAAAAACCAAACCAAACCAAACTATTAAATTTCGATTCGGTTTGGTTCGGTTGGCTGGCCTAAGTAAAAACCGATTGGATGGTGATGTGTAGGAACCGATTGGTTTGGCTCGGTTGAGATTTCCCCTAAAATCGAACCAAATCGGACCGCGAACACCACTACTTTTCCCTACTTGACGCTAGGGCTCGGAGAGCCCCTTCATTAGCCAAAGAAGTTCTGCTTCTTTCCCTTCTATTGTAGGCTCCATTTCTTTGGTTGCAAAATCAAGATCGTATAAATCTTGGCACTTTGATATAAAATGTTCTTCATCTTGGCTCTATTTTTTTTATCATCTCTAACATCTTGGCTATTTGGGATTCAATGTGTTCTTGGAATGCCTGGTGCTATTCCTTCATCTCACGAAGTTCATTCTCCATTCGCGCTAAACTCGAGCCTTTTGCCATGAGTGATATTGAAGGGCTCAAATATGAAAGCGCCAATTGATAGAACTTAAGATTGACAAATTATCTTTCTTTCGTGTCAAGGAGAGAAAACTCCACAATGAATCGATATTCACCCAAATGATTATAATTCACTTATAGTTAAATTTATTTATACAATATGCTCGTAACTAACTAGTCACACTAACTAACTATCTCCCTCCTTATTATTAGGGAAGGAGACTAATCTCTTTTAACTATAGTTAGATTTATCCTTTTAATTGGAATTCTTTCCATAAAACAAGCAACCACACTAACTAAGACTTTGTATCAATTACTTTATTTTTAAAAAGTTTAAAACTAATTTAATGTTTTAACGACATATGACACTTGTGATAGTAAAACTTTTTATTTATAGATTATAAATAAAAATAATAAACTAAAGGATGGATAAATAAATATAAAAATAACCAGTAATCAGGAACAATCACGTTAAAAATAACCATAATAATATCATCAAATGCGAGTCTTTGAAGCATTCATTGCAAAAAAAAAAAAAAAACGGTTAAAAAGTATATTTGCATTCGAAAAACGACAAGTAGTTGACGTTTACTTTCTTCGGTTGTAACGCTGGTTGTGCCGATTAGTCAATAGCTCCATGTCCTTAACGAGCCCGTTTGTTTGCGCTATTTCAAGGAAAGTGCTGTTTATTATGCTTCTAAAAAAAAATAAAAAAAAATAATCAATATTTTTTGGTTTTTTTAAGCAGGTACAGAATTATTTCCCCCAAAAATAAAAATAGTAGAAGAGATAAAAAAGTTATTTTTAAATTTTAAACTCATTACTTTTTCATATTTTTACCATTCTATCCTTAATTTTTTCTTTAAAATATCACACTTTATCTATTAATATTATAATTTTATAAAAAAAAATACTTTTATTTTATCACATTTAAATAGTTTAACAACTTTTAATTCTTATAAAAAGTATTTCTATAATTATATCTAAATATAAAATAATTTTTTACTTCTACTTCTAATTTACTCTATTTTTAAAAAAATATTTCTCCCAAAATCTTAATCAAATAGGTCCAATTTCTTTCTAAAGTATAATCATTACTAATAATATATAAAAGTACTAGTAAACAGAATAATGAGGTTATTTATCATAAAATAAGAAATATTTAGTTGCTAATAGCTTATAAGAATAAAAAATTTATAAAATATTTTAATTATGAATTGAATTTTGATATATTATTATTATAAATTATTTTATATAAATATCTAATTATATAATATTCTGTTATTAAAAATATTTGATTTTTATACTAATTAACTCAAAAGTCAAACATAAGATTCTGTACAATTGGTCGAAAATATTAAATATTTTATAGTGATAATATATTGAATTTAATGTCTTTACTATATTTAAAAAGAAGATATTAATTTTAATATATTATTAACATAAAGTGTTGACAGTGCAATTATATATATATAATTTTTGAGATAATTATTGTGAGAATCAAATATTTTTAATAATATAATAATATATAATTAGATATTTGTTAAAAAAAATCACATAAATAATGTATCAAAATCAAATTCTAAGAATAATTACATTTAACTTTTTCAATCACATATTAAGAATTTAAAATTTATAGTTTAATATTTTTAAGAATTTAATTTAAATATATTAACAGTATAAAATAGTTTTATACTGTCAATTAATAGAAATAATAAAAAGTACCAACTCATATAAATAACTACCCATTATAATGAGAGATCTACCATAATTTTTTATTTTTTTCTATTTCTATTGATTAATAATATAAAATTATTTTATACTATCAATATATATTAATTAAACTCTATTTTTAATTCAAGTTTTAGAACTGATAATGCATCAATTGAATTTGAGTGCGAGGTTGTTTTATTTCTTATGTTTCTCTTTTTGATACTTTTTTTTTTCTTTTTCAATTCTTTTTGGTCTTGGTCCGGCTCTTTTTGTCGGAAATAGATTCTTAATGTAAAAATTTTATATAATCTTATCATATATTAATTTTTATTATTAATTAAAATAATAAAATTAAATATAAAATTTATTAAAATATTTAATTAATAATAAAAATTAACATATAATAATATCATAAGAGATTTTCACCTCAGAGATGATATATTGCTTTTTGACGCTTTTCCAAGCATATCGTACTCGTCCTCTTGGGCGGAAATGTGGCAACGCGGCTGGACACCAAATTGAACATGCAGAGCAAAGTTACACGACGATAACCCAACAATAACGTCTGCTAGCAAGTTGCAACAGGACTTGAATTTATACCAACTTTGAATTGTCATAACGAAAGTTGTTCAGTCATACCCATATCATCTTATAAAGATGCAATATAATATATGAATATAATTTAAAGGTGTATATATATACTAAATATTTATAATATATTATAATAATTTTTTAATTTTAATCAAATTTTAAAATTATAATTAAATATATTTTAAAAATAATTAAAATTTATTTACTTAATCCTAAAATATTCCTAAAAATATATGTTTAATTTTAAAATTATATAGATAAAATTTTATTTAATTTTTAGATTACATAGATAAATTTAAAAATTACTATAATATATTATAATTATTTTAAAAATAATTAAAATTTATCTATGTTGATTCTAAAATTTATCTATACCGATATATTATCAAATCTTACCAATTAAATTGACAAGTTATATGATGCAACTTGGAAGTGTGTTGCACTTAAGAACTCGCCTATAACATTGCCAATTAATCAAAATTTTTACATATAATATTAGCTATTGGATAAAATAAATTGATAGGAATTGGTTACAAATATGGCACTAGTATAGTTAAAAGTATAGTTTTTTTTTTTTAAAATTAGAAATTTCTAAGTGGTTGAACTGATAGTTTAATAATTATCTCCTGTATATCTTATTTAAGTTTGAAATATCTCATATTTGACTTTCATCCCTTCCCTAAAAAATATTCCTTAAGAATAATTTTTAATTTCACTATCTTCAATAATAATAATATTTTTTTCTTAATATTTAATAAGAAATAAATATATTTAATATTTTATAAACGTAAAAAACATTCGATATTTTTTTAATTTAATAATTTAAAAAAATTTATTAAAAACATGTTTTAGAAAAATTTAATATTTCTCTTCTAACGTTTGTCATAAATCAGAATGTGAACAGTTAAGGCACAGGCAGTAGTAGGTACTTGCCCTAATTAAAGTCTTCCGAACCAAATTTAATAGCGGGACTTGACGACCATGGTCAAATGAAAATTTGTCACACTGACTGGACTCCTGTATGCACACTTTTCTTCCCATTCTAGGTCAGGTCTAGGATTATTCTTGACCACACAGCTGCAAAACAACACTTTTTTTTTTTTTTTTATGGGTTTTGCTGCGTTCCTTCTTCTCTTTTTTTCCTTTTTTCTTTCCCTCTTTTTCTTCTTTTTAATTAGTAAAAATTAGTAACGTCCATCATATTATAATTAAATAAAAATATCCCTTTCTTTAATTATTAAGAGTTTACTTATAGAGATATTATTATAAATTTTTATTTGTTTTAATAAAAGTAAATTTAAAATATTTTTCTCTCTCATCTTTTTTTTAATAATTAATTTTTATGTGAATCAAATTATAAATAAAAAAAATTTTAAATTAACTTTTATTAAGATATAAGTAATAAATTATAATAATATTTCTAAAAATAAATTATTTAATAAATAAAGAAGATAATATTTTTATCTAATCATAATATAATAGAAATTGCTAATTTTCACCAAAGAGGGTGAGGCAATTAGCAAAATCCTTTCTTATTTGGTATAAGTGTCGAAGTATTTATACATAAGTACAAAGTCATCAGTTAAAAAGTGTAGAAGTATTTATACATAACCACGGCCACGTTTAGGAAGCCATTTGTATTACATTTCTCCTAATATTACTGCCTGGCACTAGAATTAGAAAGAATTCTTCTTAGAAAAAGCATCTCACAATAAGTCTCCTGTAAATATGGAATGGTACGTGTTTCCAAGTGGGTGAATCGTGATGTTGGTGCATCAAAGCAAAAGCTCGTAGGGTTTTTTGTGGGAATTTCTTTGACTGACGATTAATACTATGAAACAAATGAGATCTATATTTAGCTATACCAATGTTTGGTTAATATAAGTAATTTGGTACTTATTCTCTTTAAATAGAGTCTTGAATAATTTATAGATGAAAAAAAAAATACGTAAAGAGCTTTAATTTCATAATAAATCAATACAACTCGAGTCAAATTAGTTGTTCTCTAGTAAATTTCAGATGCTATTGGTTTACCAAAAAATAATTAGCTAGACTAGAACAAGTAGTTTGCTGTTGGCTCCCAAACTACTAGCCTTATGCTGCCTTGCCATGCATTAGCATTAGCAATGGTAATTAGAAGGGATAGTCCCTGTCCCTCGCAAAATAAACATTTTTTTTTTTTATGGTTGGGAATAAACATTGCTCTAAATTTATAAGCATGTTTAGTGCAGAACAACATATCAATCTAATAGTGCTGAATAGGGTGAACCATCAATTTGACCCCTAAAAGATGAAAATACTAATAATTTGGCTCTCGAAAGATGCTAAATTAACTTGTGGTCCCCGAAAGATCAATGCTGTTTGACAAATTCATCTAAAAGTCACCTGGGGTCAGTTTTCATTAACGGAAAAGCATACTTGACACGTTATCTTCCACCCTGATAACATTGTCTTCCTACATGGAATCAAATTCATCAATGTGGTTATAAAACAAAGGTTGGTGTAAACTTTCCTAATTCAAGAAGCCCTAAAATATAAGAATCCCAATTCAAGAAACCTTAAAACCTAAGAATCACAATTCCCAATTCCTAATCCTGTGAAGAAGAATTGAATTGATGGGTGGTGATAGCATGGCAAGAGTTAGTTGAATGTCAAGGAATGGGCTATTACTTGAAGGAAGCTTGAGTGGGAATGGACTTGACTTGGTGCTATTGAAGTCCAACACTATTGATAACCCAGGAAGGTGGTTCCTTCATTGCCCTTTGTATAAGGTATGGTATGTCATTGCTATTGTGTTTTCTCTCAAATTTTTATTTGTAAAGGAAACCTTTTTGACAAACCAAATGGTGTTGCAAAAACCTCTAAGCTGAGGTGTAAATATTTTTAATGGGTTGATGAGATTGAAATCGACTATGAAAACAATGACAATGGCATTGTAGAGGAAGAAAAGTATAATGAAAGCTCTGCTGGAAATTATGCATGTGAAGGGGTTCAGAAATGAAATTGGACATCAAGAGGGTAGTGAGAGTGAAGCTAACATGAAGACGTTGATGAGGCTATGTTCAGAAATGAAAGGGGACATCAAGAGCCTGAAAATGTTGCTGATTGTGGTTTGCTTAGGTGTAAGAGTGTGTGTGTTGCTTAACTTGTATACTTTGTATAAGTAGCTATTCCTTATGTAAGAAATGTGCTATTGTAATGCCTTTTACGTTAGCATGAAATTGAACAATGGAATGTAATGTTACAATCACTTCTTGATCAATAAGAAGTGAAGTGTATGTTGATTTATCTATCTTTGGCTTATCCTTTACCTGAATAAAATTGAGTCATTGGTTTAAAATTGTAAACTGGATCTATTCAATGAAAAAAATGAAAGAGAGTTCCTATATTCAGCATTCACAATTGGAAACTCTATTGACCATCCACAAAATGGAATATATAACAACATATTAAAAAGGAAAAAGGAAATTAAGATAAACTAAAAGGAGACAATTTGCTCAAAGGAATCATACACATTTGCCGTAAATTTGCAATAAATTCAGATCCAACAATACATAACCTTACATGGTTGAACAAAAAGAAACAGTAAACACATCATAAGTCTCCAACATAAAAACAGAACATTACATTTTCTAATTCATATAATACCATAGATACCCCAAAAAAAGAAAACATCCACCCTAACATCAAATGTAACCTTATCTGCTCTAAACAAAAAATAGAACATGATCCACTCCAACTTCAATTACAACACTTAGGTTCTTCATGGCATTTTTTCCTTAGATCCTGGTGTGTTACACTTGGTCCACTTGCATTTGTTCTTCTCAAACCAAGTGTAGGCATAAAACTCATAAATCTTGAAGTGGTTGTAGGGCTTGCTGCTTCCATTGTCTGTAAATTGACTATGGGTGTGCCATGAGGGTGCTGCACTACAGAGGAAGGCTTGAAAGTGGTCTTTGCTGGTGGAGGCCTTACTAATGGTGAAACTCTTACAGCTACAGCTATAACATTACTTAGAGATGGGGTTGGAGTCCACTTTCTTTACCTTATGCTAATCAGACATGAAATTCTAGCCATGAATCTTGTAATCTCCTAAATCTTCATGCAAAAGTTCAAGAAAGAACTTCCAATTATCCTTTGTCTTTGAACTCACAATGGCATATGCTATGGGAAACAAATGTTGTTGCCATCTTGTCCAATAGTAGTCAATAATTGCCCTCCATAATAACCCTTCAAAAATGTTCCATCTAAGCATATGAAAGGTCTGCATCCAGACTTGAACCCCCTCTTACATGCATCCAAACAAATATACACCCTCTTAAATTGTGGTGATGAGTTAGGCTATGGGATTGTATCCATTTTTGCAGTTGAACTTGGATTGGTTCTTAGCAACTCTCCCAGGTAATCCCACAGTCTTGCATATTGCTCCTTCTCTGCTCCCTCAATATTCTCCTTAGCCTTTTTTATAGCTCTATATATCATCCTCTCATTCACATGAATCTGAAACTATGTTTTGAAATAATCTTCTGCCTCATTTGCTATTAGTGAAGGTTGGCTTCTAATATTCTCTTCCAACTCTTCAATCACCCATTTCTTATTTGTTGATTTGTTCTTGAACCCTCTGCTATAGCTATGCTCATTAACAAAGGTTTTAATTTGGTAGCTTCTTGGGAAGTTCCTTTGGGCACAATATATCTCCTATGGACAATTTTCATTATAGCATATTACCCTTGCCCTGTGCTTCTCATTTCTAATCCACATAACATCTCTACCAAGATGGATATTATATTTCCTCATTGATTTCTTAAATTAGTCCATGGTTTCAAAATCCATACCTTTCTCTAACTTAATTTGGCCGAAAGGTGCATTAGGGTTATGTTGAGGGAAAATAAGGCTATCTTCCTCCTCTCCATTAGTGTTAGCTGGGGTGTGCAATTCTTCAGAGACATGTTGGTGAACTCCAAACTCTGAATCTGATGTTGCAGGATCATTAGTTGGCACTACAATCTTGGGGGCTTCATCTTTAACACTCCTTTGCACAAATCCCCTTCCACTTGATGGTGGCCTATGGTGTCTCTTCCTTCTAACCTTTGTTACACCCTCTTGCTCAACCTTATTTACTATTTGGCCTTCTTCAATTTCATCTGCTGTAGGTTGATTTTCTATTTAGGCTTTTTCAGTTTCATGTGTTGCAGGTTGATTTTCTACTAGGGGTACCTTTTCTTCATTTTGTTGTCTTGTAGTTTCTTTTTCTGGTGGAGATTGTTGTCCTTCTTCACTCTGATCTTGCACATGTCTCCTTCCACTTGGCGGTGGCCTATAGTGTTTCTTTCTAATCCTTCTTTTGCCATTGATTTTGTTGTTCATTTTCTGCTAAAAGCATTGTAGATTTGAGTGTTGTTGCAGATTGTAGATGGAGTTAGGCTGCTGGTGCTAGTTCTATTGGTGTGGGTTGGAATTGGGCTGCTAGTGCTGCTTCTACTGTATTTGCTAGTTGGGATTGAGTTGATGGTGTTGATATTGGTTGGGTATGGGCTAAAAGTGTTGCTTTTGCTGCATTTGTTGGTTCTAGTGCATTGTTGCTTGGGATTGGGTTGGTGGTGTTAGTGCTAGTTGGGTTAGGTGTGTGGTTCATGTTGGGGTTCTAGTGTTGGCTTAGTTTGGTTTTGGGCTATTTATGGCTGGGGTTGAGGTTCATTTTGTTGTTGGAATTGGATATCAGGTTCAGCTTGGGGCAATTTAGGTTGATGTTGGGGTTAGGGGTGAGTTTGTGTCTCAACTTGAGGTTCTTAGGGGCTTTTGGGCTCAGGTTTAGGTTGAGGACCTTGGGCTTCTACTTTCTTTTGAGTCTATTTTAGTTGTTTATTTTGACCTCTGGATTTCTTTGGTGTTTGTTCTTTCTTTCTTGGAGTTACTTTCTTGTTGGCACAACACTTTACTCTACCTCCAGAACTTTTGAGGGGTCACACTTCTGAGGTTGTGTGTGGTGATTAGTTACATGTTAAGGTGTTGTGGGGTAAGGTTGTGTGGGGGGAGGGGGGACAACACTCTAGTGCTTCAGGTGTATCTACAACCTCAAAATTATCAACCACAAGATGCTCAAAATACAGACCCTATTGCCATTTTTTATGGCAACTTCACACATTTTAACCACATCCATGTCCCTCCTTAGTAATCTTAACCCTCTATCCAACTCCATTCAGCCATTCTAGGTTTCATCTCTTTCCTTAATTCTTCTTAATTTCGCTTTAATTCATCCATGATCCTTACCTCGAAGAAAGTCCTGCAATAATGTTATGGAAATAGTTTCCTTGTTTTTAGTTTTTTTAAATGACAACAAAATATGAATGCATAATTGTGAATATGATAGAACCATAAGTATGTACACATGTAAAAACACAATTCAAAGTCGTAATGGGTACTGATGAGTCTCATTCATGTAACAGGAGAATAAAAGAAAATTCGAACAAGGGGCTTTCATGTGCTTATACGGAAACCAAAAGTTTCTCAAAGCAACACTACTTGCCCTTCTATCTGGCCTATAAGGTATGGAGCTCGGGTTTAGAGCCTATGAGTGAAGGTATAATAAAAAGGAACAAATTGCAGAATACGCAGAAATAATGCAAATGAATAAAATAAATACAGAAGACGCAGAAAAGCAAAAGAAAAACAAAGGACCAATAAAATCAAATAGCAAACAGAAAATGAATAACATTGGGCTTAAACTGTCCCCAATGGAGTCGCCAAACTATCTCAATGTCCCTGTCCTGCACAGCAAGGCGCGGAGGTGACCGAGAAAAAATAAATTTTCCTTTTGATTATTAATGGACGGGATGATAAGAGAACTGTGTGTTGAGACTTGGAGTCGCCACCAATCAATTTCTTTCATTAAAAATGAAATGGTAGATTGGATGCCAAAAGGAAGAAAAGGTTTGCAATACCAGAGTTCAAGTTTGGAGGTTAATTATGAGTAGGGAAGATATTAGCATCTTACAACATCCATTTCAAGAATGATTGCCTATTACTCTAATGTTATTTGAATATTTGATTACATTGGTCCTTTTATATTAAAAAATTCATTTTTTTGCTCTTTTAAATGTTCCATTTTGTCAACATATTATCAAGGATAATAAATGATTAAGACAAGGAATGGGTGGTTAAACAGTTGTTTTTTGTGGAACAAAATTTAGGCACATAACATATTGCATAAAAATGGTGAATTGAGAATATAAACTTTTGAGAACGATTTTTTTTTCAAAATTGTTTTTTGAAGAAAAAGTAAAATTTAGAAACTAATTTAGATGGTAGAAATTATTTTTTATTTTAATTTTCTTTTGAGAGAAAAAGAAAATTCTAACTCACCAAAATTAATATTGTGGCTATATGAATTTGTTCACTATTATTATTTTTTAATAAATATGAGATTTTTAGTTTTTTTTTTTATGTTAAAGTCAAATTCTTTCAGCACTCTTGGCAAAGCCTGATATAAAGTCTAAAGAATTTCAAAAAAAGTTTATTTGATCAGCACTCCAATCCTCTCCTGGTCTTTTTATCATTGACCAGTTTTAAATTATTTTGCTGAGATAAAATCCTAAACGAAATAATAAATTGAAAGATATTATCATTCAATAAGTATATATAAAAAAATTAATTATATTGTCAAGATTATATAGATCAGTTTATGAAAATATTTTATTTTTATTTTGTTGTTGAAGTCATATCTTGCTAATGCTCTTGATAAGACCTGATATATAACCTCAAAAATTTCAGAAAGAGTTTCTTTAATCAGTGCTTGAATCCTCTCCTAATTTTTTCATTGTTGGCCTATTTCAATTTATTTTATTAATATAAAATCCTAAATGAAATGATGAAATTGAAGAAAATTATTTTGAAATATTTCTATAATGGTATCGAGACTATACAAATCAATTTTATTTTGAGCATAAAAATGTTAAAATATGTTATTTTAATTTAGTTGTTAAAATCAATTTTCGCCGAGGTTCCTAGTAAAACTTGAATTTAAAGAAGAGTTATCTTGATTGGCACTCTAATTCTCTCCTAATTTTTTTGTTGATCAATTATTTTAATAATATAAATTGGAATCAAAAATAAATAAATAAAATAAAATTATTCATGAAATATTAGAAAAAAATATTCATGAATTAAAATGGATAATCATCGAAATAGAGCATACGATATAATTGTAACATGATTTTATTGGGAAAATTTATAACCCTATTAACACGCTGGGTAAAATTACGAAAATTCTCATATCTCGGAGAAGCAAAACATTGCCCAAACATTACTACTATTGCAGTTAGTATCCATCACCAAAATAGAATAAAATTTATCTTACGAAAATCATTATTAAAAAAAGGAAAGGAATAAATATAAATAAATAAATAAAAGAAAGAAACCAAACGCACAAGAGAGGACGTAAGGACATGCTTTATTTTTTACTTTTATCCAATTAAAAGAAATGACCATTTTAATTGAAATGACAAAGGAATGTTGGACCTCAAAGAAGCCTCGACCCATGAGTTAAACATGCAGGTTAAATTTCAATTGAAAGAATGAAGCAATACAGGAAAAGGAGTGAGACTGATATGATCCTAATAGTAATTAGTTAGTTGAGTATTAGTTAAGGGCATAAATAAGGGACTACTACTATTGTAACTAAGTGAAATTGAATCAATTTGATGAACATTAGTTCATTTGGAGTTTTATCTCTTTAACTCGAAGGAAAGAGATCTAGATTCTATCAACGGTGCTTTGATTGAGTGGCTGTGCAATGGAGGAAACAATTGCAGAGACAACTCAAATGGCTAAAGAGATCAACAAATCAATGACAGAGACAACGCAAACAGCAAAAGAGATCAACAACACATTCGATCGAATTCAAGCTTCTGCAGATCAATGCATAGAATATCTGAAGCAAATATTACTAAATCAAGGAATGGATCTTCGACAAATCAAAAGCATCATCAACCGCCACAGATCAACAACAGCAAAAGATCAAGGAGCAATCGTAGCTCAAAAATTCGGATCACCAACAATCAATCAGAAATCAAATTCAATGACTACAGATCAGCGATATGAATCAACAGCAACAAATCAAGATTCCAACTCATGGACAACAACAAAAAATCAGAAATCAAATCTCCTTGATTCTGTTAAGCTAGAAATGGAGGAGATGATCGGCGAATCCACCCTAAAGAGAACCGAACCAGCAGAGGATGGGGGAGATGAGATCCTCGGTGGTGGAGCGAGGTCGGAACCAGATCCGTGTGTGGTAACCAGCAGCAAAAGAGATCCGCGAGCGATAGAAGGCGAAGATTCGAGCGAAGGCGGTGGCGATCGGAGCAAAACAACCATCGACGGTTGCTCCTCCGAGAAGGTGCAGGTGGAAGCCGTAACAGCCGAAGCGGGAAAGGAAGATGCGATCTCGATCTGTGAAGGGAGCTCAAGCTACGCTGTGGAAGAAAGCGATCCATATGGTAGCGAAGAAGGCATTGCTCCGGTGGCGGTGGTCAGCGAGACACCATCAATGGTGAACAACTGCGAGATGTAAGTGAGTAGCCCGACGTTGTTGGCTGAGACAGAGGCAGGGGCACTGGCAGCGGCTAGCGACGCGAATCTGGCGAAGACGATCCTAGAGGGCTGCGAAGCCACTGGCGGAGCAACTTTGGCCGCAAAGTAAACGGCCATGGCAGTGCTGCTTCGGGTTATCTCAAGCTGGTACAGGAGCTGTGCGAAGGAGAAGGAGGCAATGAGGGTAGCTTCTCCCACTGTTGGCAGCGGCTTGCGGAAAGAGAAGGAGAGGGCTAGGGCAAGGTGTGTTCTGCCAATGGGCCGAGCCCAAGACACTAAAGGGGAAAAATTGAGTTTCTGGACAAGCTTAGCTTTTACGGAACTAAATGGGGCAAAGGAGTTTTAGTAACACAACAGCTGGACTCAATTTTGGGCTTGAGTGATAGGCCTTATTACTGAATAAAAGAGAATTCAAGTTCAAGCTTCAAACAATGGGATCCTGGTGGCATATTTTTTCAACATGTATTAATAAGAAAATTAGTTAGTCCCTTAGAATTTTCTTTTCCTTATCTTATCAAGGTGATTATTGTTTTGTTTTGGCAACCTTGAGGGCAAGGTTGGTTTGAAGGGGGAAATAGTTGATACGATCCTAATAGTAATTAATTAGTTGGGTATTAGTTAAAGGTATAAATAGGGGACTACTACTATTGTAACTAAGAAGTGAATTGAATCAATTTGGTGAACATTAGTTCATTTGGAGTTTTCTCTCTTTAACTCGAAGGAGAGAGATCTAGATTCTATCAGAGACCATAGTGGGGAAGAAGTTTCTCACACATTTTGGTGAAAAGGGTTCATGTAAGCATAAAGAGGAGCAGAGAGTGAACAGAGGCTGGTTATGAAAGTGTCGGCGGTTGTCACGGGCATGGCGAAGGCACTGAGTGGTGAGGTCGTCGTGGTGGAGGTGACAATGGTTCATGGTGGGGGAGGAGTTACAACGTTGGTGGATGGAGTAGCGACGCCGTGGAGCGGCGGAAGCGCGGCGGAGCAGCGGTGACGTGACGGAGGTGGGCGACTACTGGCGATGTGACATTCTCCGGTGGACAATGGACCTCTGATGGTGGGCCAGGTTCTTTGCTCTCTTTCTCTCTCTCTCTGTTTTTTTTTTCTTTGGCTAAAAAATGAGATCTTGGTGATATGGTTTTGATTTTGCAAAGGGAATTGATGATTCTAATTTCGCTTAAGATGGAGGGTGTTTGATCTGTAGTGAAAGAAGGGTTGCTATTCTATTTTGATTTTTATTTTTTTGGTATGGTGGTGAGGCTATTTTTTTGTGGGTATTTGATTAAGCACGATTGGTGGGGCTGAAGTTGGGTGTTTATGGACTCATGTCTTTAGATTATGGTAGAAGGAAATTTTTCTTTAACTTTCTGGCTTGATTCCTTGTTTCTTGTCCTTGGGTTATGCTCTTAATAGCAATCTTCATTTTTATTTTTATACTTTTTTTTTTCATTTTTATTCTTTGAATAGTTTGCAAATGAACCGACTAATATGGTGTGTTGTGTGTGAAGATGAGAATGTGTTATATGTGTGACAGTGTGATTGTTTGATGCATTTGAACAAATTACACAAGGAATACTCAATCAGAATAAAATAGAGATATATAATCAATTTATTGCACAAGGGAGAAGCATAAAACAGAGACATTCACATTGCCACATCAAAGGTTACCATATAATTTGATAAAGAAATATAATAGAAGGATTAACTTGCTATGCACAAGGAAGAAGCAAGATGGCAGTAGAGTAGAGAAACAAAATTAATAATTAGAATGAAGAAGTATGAGGATTGGATTAAAGTCTCACTTCTTTCTTGCTTTGATGATTTTGTTTTAGCCAAGAATTTCCCTCACCCCCTATTTGGTTTTCTTCTTCTATGCTCCCTCTCTGGCTGCTAAGTATATTTCCCTCATGTATTCTATATGTGTGTGTTTTTTCTCTTTCTCTGTATCTTAGTTTGCGAAGAAACACCCTCCTTTTATAGCCAGTGGAATCGAGCAACTTAGATGCAAGTTGCACAGCAACTTGCATTACAAGATAAGGTTTTTTTTTGTTTTTTTTAAATTTTTTCAAGAATTGGGGTGGCAGACTTCTTCTAAATTAGGTTGAGTTTTTTTTTTTTTTTTTGCATTTTCATTTTTTTTGTCATGATATAAGAAGAGATTTGACAAAAACATCTTGTCTTTTGTTATTATTTTCAAATTTTGGGTTTGAAATAAGGAAACAAATGCAATAGTGAAAATGGAATCGCAGCAAACAAGACAATCTGCACAAAATTGTAATGTATGAAATATCGATTATTATAAATGCTAAATTATTTGGGACCAACCTACTTAAACATAGATAAATTTGGATATCAACAAGGATTTTTGGGTTTATATGTCACAAAATTTTCTTCCACATTCGAGATTTAGGATTTCTAATTAAGGGTGTAGGGTTTTTAAATTAGAAATTTAGATTATGATAATTGGGGTTTTATTTCTTTGGGCCACGTTGATAAATTTGATTCCGTGTAGGAAGGTAATATTGTCAGGCTGGAAAATAACATAACATGGAGGCTCTTCCATTAATGCAAACGGACTCCAGATGACTTTTGGATGAATTTGTCAAACATAATTGATCTTTGGAGGACCACGGGTTAATATAGTATCTTTTGAGGGGCCAAATTGCCAATGTCTTCATCTTTTAGGGGTCAAATTAGTGGTTCACCATAGAATAAATGTTTCTTTTTTTTTTTTGGTTAGCAATAAATGTTTCTCTAAATTTATAAGCATGTTGGTTGGAGAACAAAATATCAATCTAATAGTACTGAATATTGTTCATTCCCAATCATATATCACAAGGAGAGCAGAGCAGATTAAAAAGTGGCAGAGATGAGAGGATGTCTAGCATTGCCAGAGCATAGAATTGTTGCTTACTATGATTTAGTATAATTAACATGAGATGCTCTGCATCCGCAGAGACAACCATGAAAAAAAAAAAGAGGGAAACATTGTTAACAAAACGGAGGTACTGCTGATCCGCACCACCCGTTTCTTGGTGCAAGATCACCGATTAACTCCATTTTGGAAAAAATAAAAAATGGAAAAGAGAGAGAAAAAAAGAGCTCCACTTCACACCCCTCATCATCATTTGTATATCTTCGACTTCTTGCTTGAATCTGAGGCAAAAATAAATTGTAAGTTTGCAAATTTATCGTCTTATGAAGAATGATACACTACTGAATAGCTTACCCGAATATAAAAAAGAAGAGCTAGTAAAAATTGAGGCACATTTAGATCTCTAAAACAATATCTGCAGGAAGAAAAGAGATCATATTAGTCTGTGCCACTCATGTCTATAAGAATAAGACGGCATATGTGAACTTACATTCAGAATCAGTCTTGACCCATTTACAGCCATCATCAGCTCTCTCGTCTGCTTCATCCTCATTCTTCCTCGGTATCTTCCTGTCCTTTAGACACTTCTTCATGGACGATGCCCGGGAAGAATTTTGGGAGTATATTTTCTTGTGAAGAATTGTCCTTAAAAGCTGAGTACATATATATTTCAATGTGAAAAGATTTAATTAGAGCCGCATAATCATTAATTCCATTTAGTTAGACAATCAATTAAGTATATATACATAATTAGACTAAGGCAAATGGGAAGGCTGTATTGTATAGCCCTGAACAGATGGATACCTTCTCCATTCTTGACACTTGGAGTGTGTCTCTAAGGCTAGGCGCTGGAGCAAATCCACTTCTACAAACGAAAATCTTCTTCAGCAGGAAGGAAACTGATCTCTTCTCAATTGCTTTGTTGCTGCCCTCCGCACAAATCTCTTTGCATTTACCAAGTATCACACCAAGTGTCTTCTCAATATCCTCTTCCTTATCTTCTGAATCACTGCAGAGTGCATTACTGATTCTCCTATCAACCTCCAAGCTTGATGGGCAATTAAGAAATCTGTCCAGAGGAAGCTCAGGAATTTCTTCTTCGACATTGGGTTTTCGTTTCAAGAGTTTAGTTAACTCTTTCTGTAGTTTCCCAATTTCTTCAGGAGTGAAATCTGCTATTTCCTCAGATGAGGATGGATCCTCTCTTTTGTTATGCTTCTCTGAGTTTTCTTTGATTTCATTGATATTCCCAAATGTTCCAATTGCTAGTAAACCATCAGGCCAATCGCTGAACTCCTCGCGAGGCTCTTGCTTTGCATGATCTGCATGTGCACAGAAAGGAGAACATTTTTTTCAAGATCCACAACAAACGGATGCTACAGTTATACAATTTGAGGGGAAAAAAGAAATATAAATATCCTTCGGTGTGGGGAACTTGGATCATGAATGCGCTAGTAATGAAATCGACATCATATATGTTTTCTGTGCACATCTCTATTATAGGACATAAAACTAGCAACAAGCCAACTTTTTGGGCGAAAGTCCATTAATATCATTTCAAAATATAATTATTTTACACCATTAATATACTGATCTATAATTTAACTGTTAGGTAAATTTATACTTTCCCTCTTTCAAAATTTTGCCATTTAGAATTATTGTACAAATATTTGAAAAGTTAATTATAAGAAAATATAGTTTCGCTAAATTATCCTTTATTACAATACTTAAAATATTATCAATTTATTAATGCACAGAAATACATTTTTAGTGTAATATTGGCATTTAGTTTTTTAGGTTGAGCATCAAGTCTCAGTATAGATAACTCTTTTTCAAAGTAGAGTTTCTCTTGATAACATAAATTTATCACAAAATATATCTTTTTTTTTTTCAATTTTAAAAACACAAGAGTCAAACTCAAATTTTAAAGCAGTTTAGGTTTACAATAAACAAAAAAGAAAATGTTTTGGTATATGTGTTTAGCAGCAAGTGCCACTTATAAGTTATAGTATACCGCATTGTCGTCTAGACAGTAGACATTAGTGTTCCTTGTGTCTAGCTCCTTTGAGTCATTTTGTATACTGAAATACTTAAAGATAAAAACTAATTATATACTATCAGTCAAATTATGATTACTCTATTCAATTCCTACACTCTGGGAAAGTTGTTACACTAATCGAAGAAGAAAAATCTTGGTATATGAAAAAATGACCATATATAGTAATTTACATCCTTAACATTCGACTGTGATCTTTCCTAAGTTTCATGGTGATTTCATCTTTGGATTGTTAGGATTTAGGACCTGAGATTATAAGGTTAAGTTTTTAAAAGAAGAAGACAACATATACAGAGTGTGTAATTCAAATTCAAATAAAAAATATTATTTGTATTCAATTTTAAACTTATTTTAAGAAGATATTGAAATATTTATTAATTATTAGTTAAAAAAATAAAATCCACTTCCAATCAATAATTAAAAAATATCTTAATATATCCTCTTAAAATAAATCCCAAAATTAAGTACAAATAACACTTCACAATACAAATAATTAAGATCTCATTCCTGGATCCCTTTCTTATTAGATCTGATAGCATCTGCAGCCACCGGTTTGGTCTCTTTATATTGAACGCCAAATTACAGAAGTTCGAAAAATCTCACGAAAAGAAGCCCCAAAAAAAAAAAAAAAAGAGTGAACAAAATTGCAAAATATACATCCCGACTATACACCGAAAAGTTTAAACCTCTAAAATGACTTTATTCTGCCATGTATCAGAATCGACCCGTTTGATACAAGAAAAATATATAATACATGAAAACATACGTCCCCCTTTCTTCTCTCTCCCTCCCTCTCTCTCTCTCTCTGTGCGTGTCAGGCGATGAATATTCTGTCACCGCACTGGTCATGCTAGAAACATTATGCATTAATACAGAAAATTTAATATGAATCAAGACTTACAAGTAGTTGTATTTGTGTTTGGTATTTTGTTATCTTGTTTTCCACCTAACTTATTTTGCATCCAGCTGAGGAACTGCAAGTGACGAAAACATTCTGCTAGTCATATATATTATAGGAACGCATAATAACATGAACGGGCACGTATATATGCATGAGACAATAACAATCTTTCTACTGTGTGTGTGTGTGTGTGTGAGAGAGAGAGAGAGAGAGAGAGAGAGGAGCTATAGGCATGCGGCGAGGAGAGTTGCCTACCTTCATTGTGAGAGGAGTATGGCTAGAGCAAGCTGGGAATGAATGGGCTTAGGTTCCTAATGTGAAACTAGCTAGCTAGCTAGCGACCAGCAGCAAGCTAGAGATAAACATATAAGGTGAGAAGAAACAGGTGGTGATGGATGGTGGTTGGAACGTGGAATAGAGTGACGGTGAGAGGAAGAGCGAGGTACGAGAAGCGTAATGGAGGCACTTTTCATCCACGTTCAGTTCTTTGTAGGCAGATCTTAAAAGCTAATGACTATGAGGAGTGAGCTTTGGGATTGGAAAACTAAGATGACAATTTGATGAATTTCATGGCCAAATTGACCCCAGCCAGCTGATTTTTCTTTTGGTTCAAGTCCCCAAACACGGCCTAATTTACCGGCTCTCTACTTACCCTTTCTCCCTTCCCAATCTCTGTCTCTGTATCTGACCAATCTTCCTCATTCCTTTCCCTTATGTTCCTTTATTTTACACCCTTTCCCCACCTATATTAATCTATATAGAGCGCACACAGACATTCTCTTCTATATTCTTATTTCTTGTTACGAAATTCACTTGAGCTTTCTCCCTTTACCAACAACACGCGGGTGAGAATATTTTTCGGGGTATGATTCTAAGTAGGAGTAGTGTGTCACCCTTTTAACCAGCAGATCACAAGAACGCTAATTTTGATAAGATTGGGGTGCTAAAGGCGGAACTGATCTCTATATACTAACCCTAATAAATGGTAGAGTCATGGCGGATACTTCATTAAGAGAACATCTAAATGATTAAGCACGAAATATTTCAACTTGGAGGTTTATATGCAAATTTAATTGAAAACGAGCAGATTAGGAGTCATCAAATTTCAATTAAAAAATAATGGTTATAGAACCATCTTCCTACTGTATAAACTCACTTCGTCTAAGTTCTACAAGGAAATATTTTTGTGTGAGCACAAGTTTACATTCACATAAAAGGAGTGTAAGTCAGTAACAACCACCGTTAGTGGGCTCCCAGTAACCACCGTCAGTGGTGCTCACATAAGAATTATTCAGTCTACAAGACTAGCATGGTACTATAATACTCAATTTTCTTACGACGAAGCTACAAACGCGCGCATAGTGTCTGTCGGTTTGGTTGCATATCACAAATTAGATTAGTGCAGAAGCTGCATGGTTTACATTAAATATTCGTACTAGAATATCTGACATTATTTGCTAAGTTGGATATGCAAATGATGGCATGTGGTCTTTTGGAACTTGGAAGGTGAGTCGCGTTTGAAGAGATCGCTAGCTCGAGGTGTGAGGAACCCACTTATAGAGCAATAATCAACTGAGTATTGTAATTGGTGGGGGAAAAAGAAAAGTGTGAAAAGACTATTACTATTGTAGTTGTGTTTATGAAATAATTGTGAAAATATTCGGCAGACAAATTATCTTATCTAATGTGAACGAGGTATGGGCAGGCGGGAAAAAACAGAGCAGAAAATAAGGATGAAAGTGCAGGAGGGAATGGGGTCAATGATCATTATGTGCGACATTTGAAACAAGGAGGAGCACCCACACCCTCATGGGAATGTCGCTCACTTACCGGACCGATTCCTGGATTTCACCTGCTCCAATTATAAATTAGTGCCTTAGTACATGGAGTCCATAACTTGAATTACGAGAGCTTGGCTGTAATGTACAGGATTGAGGATTCCAAACATACATACGACCAGCCACCAAATTAAGTGCTAGCTAGCTAACTACCTACCTTGATGGCTTGGCTTCATAAAATTCATTTTTCGCCAACTATATATCCATGCATGTTGAGGCTAGAAATGTTATTTGTACATGAAAATTAGGCATATCATGGACATAGAAAAGAAAAGGAGAAATTCAAAAGTGGGAGGTGTTGAAAGAGAAGATGGCGAACCCCATACTCTTATATTTTTGTTTTCTCTCCTGATTTATCTATAATATTAAAAATATCTAATTTTTATGTATAAATAACACCTCTGATGATGAGGTAGACTCACTCAGTCATGTCAGCGTTCCCTTCTTGCTATATGCAATTGCTAGCAGTTAATCTCTCAGCTAAGCGCATAAGCACAAGGCTTTCTCTTTGGGTTACAATATTAAAATGGAAAACTTACTTGGCGGAGTAAGAAATAAGGTGAGGGCAAAGAAGAACAAAGATGCAATTGGACTGAAAAGGATCAAATTAAAGAAGAGTGAAGACACATAACATTCATGGCAAAGCTACAAATACAGCTACTAGCATAAACCAAGCAGCTTGCTGTGGGCAAAGCATTTTCGTAGTTGTTATGGGTATTAACCTAATTAAATCTCAACAAAGGAATTTTTCCATCGTCAGGAGAAGCATGAAGGCAGGTTTACATGGTTGATTAGAAGATATGCACTCATCCCTACAAGTTGCTTATAAAATCTTTATAATCTCTTCAGGCACCTCATGGCAATTTGAGACTTACAAACGTTCAACAAGCATTATTCATACCATTCTTTTTTTCTATATGTATTCTCTGTTTGAGCGAATTTTGATCGAGATACAGTCAGACATTAAATGTGAACAATTTTCTTAACTGAAATTCACACTATAATTCTTTATTTTATGGGAGATTAACTCTTTCCACTAGACTTAATCCTCATTAGTAGCATTATTCATACTATCTCTGTTATGATTACTAACCAACAACAACCATGGACGAACTCCCCAATTGCGAAAGTATGATGAAGAGTTAAGAAAATGATGCTTGACGGCATCCTCCTCACAACATGCACATGGAGTGGACCTTCCTTATACTTGCACAGTTGTTTTATTTTGACTAGTGGATTCACTATCAAACCACATTTTTTTTATTTTAAATATAAACTTAAAAATGTACTTTTATTTATTAAACTTAAAGTTATCTGAATTAATTCAAATAAATAAGTAATTATTGAATTAATTAATTTTTGTTACACAATTGTTTTTCTAATTTCTTAATTATAAGTTTAAAAATTAAAAATCATCTTCAACTCTACATAATAACTTTTTGGAAGTTATGAAGAGATGGTTTGGTAACTAACAATCAACATGGATTGGATAATAGACAATTTTAACTACCATTTTAATATATAAAGAATGAAACATAAGAATAAAAAGGGAGAGTAAAACTTGGACATTAAAGGTGTGTTTTGTAGGAGAGTAAAAATGAGGAGTAAATTTTTATGAATTGAATTTATGTATAAAATTATTATTCTTACCTAGAATATCAATTGAGACTGGTCGTCCTCATTTAGGGTGGAACACCCTTGCAGTGAGCTGGCCTTGCTCTCCTTGCTAGATACCATGCCAGTGAGGGATCTGCAGAAGACACTCCGATGCTCAAGTCAGTGAATGTATAAGAAATATGCAAGTGTAAAAATAGTGTGTCATACCTAGGGCTATTAAGTTGCTTATATAGATGTAAATAGTCAATTGGAATTAATGATGGGATCAATCAATATTAACGATAGAATCAAGTGAATTAAGTGTAGGTCTGAACAATTAATGGAGAAGATTCTTCCTCTTTTTGTTATGTTGTCTAGATTGGACCTCTAAAGATAGAGATCGAACTACATGGTGCTAGACCGAGTTGTAAGTCATTAGGGCAACCTTGTTGACATTGGATTGAGGTACAGATCCCATATGTCTATTCCAGTACAATTATACATAAATTCAATCTATAAAAGTTTTTCTCTCATTTTACTCCCTAATTCTATGTAAACTTTTGTGCCACTAACATTTCTAAAACTCTATTCATTATAGAGTAACAAATTGAAATTAAAATAAGTTGTTCAGAATATAAAAGTCCTCGAGATGCACGAAGGGACAAGTGCTTAAAAGAATCAATTTTACCAAGATACAATTTTTTATTAGGCAAACCATGTGGGATATGGAATCAACTAGGTTCATAGGATTTGGGAATCATACTAAGTAAGTAACCTCGAAGAAAACTTGCTAATTCTGGAAACTTGGGCACTTAGCCCTATAAAATGTAAGGGGTTGTGTGCACGCCAAAAACTAGAAAAACTAGGGCTGTAGTCGTGGGCTTGTAAGTTGTATCGTCCATGCATGAGTTATGATCATTACAGTCTCAATAGTTAACTAAATCATAATCTATTACTATTAATGAAAAGGATTTATGGGGGTAACTGTTTTTTTGTGTCCAACTCTTTTTTTTCCCTAAATACCCTCAATATTTTCTGTTGGCTATTTGCTTATGTTTTGATAACTTTCATGTTCTGATATGATTTTTAAATTTTAAAAATTTCAATTTTAAAAGTAAAAACAGAATTATGTAATAAAAATGATTTATTAATAATAAAAAAATTTATACTAAAATTAAAAAATGTGGATTGATAAGCTTGTAAATGCCTGTCAATCCACTAGTAATAATCTATTATCCATCCCCAATAATAAAAGAGATTGTGGGGGGTTTGGTATCCAACTTTTTTTCCACATTTAACCCTTAAAATTATTATTCAACAGCTGTTAATGAGGTTAAAAATGTAACTTTACGAAGTTTACAACCCATTATGTGTGTAGTTTTTTTTACTTTTTTTACTAAGGTGGATCACTTTGTAGATAGGGCAGTTTTCTTTTTTTTTTCTTTTTTTTTTTCGACGCACAAATAGGGCAATTTTTTATTGTACAGTTTTTGTTTCATTTTCTTGAATAGTTCTAGCATTTTTTTCTTCATCTCATGCTCCATCGTTGACAGTGGATTACACGCCTCGGTCCTTGCCGACTTTCATTTGAGTTTTATGATGGAGGTTAATGAAGCCTTAAAGATATCTTACGTATGGGGGTGCTATCAATGCCGTCATGGTCTCCGCTCAGGGCGGTTTTCTCATGCTCAAGCCTCATTTACCAACCCATCCAGCGGGAATGTCTTTTAGCATTTAATTTAACTTCAAAAAGAAATCATAAAGAAACTAACACCAATCATTATGCGATTGCTTCTACACAATTATTTTGCAGAAGTTGGTGTTTGTTTGGTTGAAGGCACAGAGGATACATGGATCTTCATGTCATGAAGAGGAAGCAACTGCAGTCTTTGTGCAATAAAGATGGCATCCCTGCAAATTTAAAGAACAATGGCATAGCAGATAGGCTCTCCTTTATTCTCAAGGTCGAGGTTGTTAACTTACTATCCATTTTCTTCATGAAAATTTTTTGTTCCTCCATTTTAATTGTTGGGTTTATCAAGAGATTAAATAAAATTGTATGTTCGTAAAGTGGACAATTTTTTCTTTCGTATGCATGCTAGGGACTGTTTTATTTATCTAGGATCAAGATTAAATCTTCTCATGTTACTTGCCAACAAGATTTTCAAACATATTTCACCCCTTTCCTTTTGTTTGGCGAGGACGGTAGCAGGTTAATAGAATGCTTATACAAGTTCATAGGACAACATGGATATTAAAGAAAGAGGCTTTTTATTTTTTATATGAGAATTTTGTGATAAAAATATAATAATATGAAATTATTTGCAGATTTACGGATTTGTGGAAAAATCATGCACATTTCGCCTTAGAACAAGTAGGATTTAGTGTTTATTAATTTTTTAATCAAATTCTACTTTTTCCCGGGCGAAATGTGGAAGGAAGGAGAATCTCTTGTCACGTTGCAGGTCTTTCACCCCCTGCGCGGCAAAATGTGAAGGAGAGCACTAGCTTGATGTGTCCTGCACATGAAGAATCGACCAAATGGAGCGAGTGTAGTATCTATAGCATAATTGTGTTTATGCAGCGTACATATACAATAGTTTAATATTAATGCTCTCGATAATAAATATTTTGCTTTATACCTATATTATGATACATTTCCTAACAACGTTTGCTTCATGATTTTTATTTTCTCTGATTTTTTTTCAATGTGACTTCAATTAATTTATATAATTATAATTTATTTTTTATATTTTTTATTTACACTTGTACTAAAATTTTAAAAAAGGAAAAAATATTTTATCCCCTAATTTATAAGTCATATGCACTTTATCTATATATTTTTTAAAAAGTATAAATTGATCCTTAAACCTTTTTTGAACATGTACTTTAATCTTTTTATTAAATTTTTATCTATTATTATGTTAACCAAAAATAAATGCACCATACTCCTCTGACTTTGAGTCATGTATACTATAGTCCCTAATTAAAAAATAATGTGCAAACTGATACGTTCATATATTTTTGTCAAAAATATATGAAAAAAATTAATAAAAGGGTCAATTTGCGTGATTAGAAAATATTAGAAGTCGATTTACATATTTTCAAAATTCTGAAGTAAAGTACACACAGTTATAGCTTGGGGGAGAGGAAATTACTTTTTTCCCATTCAAAAATTTTGAAATAAGTTTCAAATGCTTTTATTTATTCTTGTTTTCCAGATCAAAGTATTTTTACAAACATTTCTATTAGCCTGGTTGCTTAACGATAGCATGTTTTAATTATTGTCTTTTTGAATGATTAAGTAAAATATATATTTTGTTTCATTCAATAACCACCATATTTGCTATAAATAAATCCAGACAATATTTTTCCTTTTTCTTTTTATGTAGCAGTATTTTTAGAGTTTTATCCTTAACCCCAAAAATGCAACTCTCTTACACACTCATTAAACCTTATTAGTGATTTAACTAATGGTTTTAAGAAGATGTATTGCATGACTTATTGGATATGAACTAGGAGCAGTATTGTAGTTATGTTGTTTAACTGGATAAAAATTGGTACTAGTTTGAGCAAGATGATAGTGCAACAAAAATTATTGATCAAGATAATATAAATATTACAAATATAATACAAATATTATATTGATCAAAATAAAATTTAATTCAACTCAAGAAAAACTATTAGTTAGAATGACACAAACTTATAAAACAAAACTAAGTAGTAAATAAATTGTAAATAAATTATATTAAATGTCTTTTTAATCTTATATAAACTGTAATAGAGACTTATTTTAAAGCCTGTATGAAAGGTTGCCACCATTTTCTATGACCTAACTCATCAAGTTATAAACCCTTTAAGATTTAAATAAGATGAAATATTTTATGAATGTTCCTAGCTAGGGTATTAATGCTATTAATAAATAAAACCAAAATACTATATTAGTAATGTTGAATAATCACTAAAATATGGACAATGTTAGCTTCAAATAAAGAAATCAACCACAAACCACCACCCTGACTGTAATAAAAGCACATGAAAATTAATAATACAAATGATATAAAAGGAAAAAATAAAAAAAATCATACAAATATTAGATTAACAAATTAATGCGAAATCTTTATTTTTTAGTCATTTCATAATGTTTAAGAAATGGATGCAAATGATCACAACATGCAGCACGGGATGGTTCTTCCGTTCACACCTGCACAGGCAATGAAATTGGTGCAAATCTCGTCAGGCGGTCACATGGTCAGCAACTCTTCGTTTTGTTTGAAAAATGAAATTCCTAAATGTCGGGATCTCAAATTTCACCGTCTTATGAGTAGAATTACACATTTCTACATGGCTCAAGGCGAAATATCTAACAAGTTTTTTGTCAAATTTCGCCTCAGTAGAAGTAGAAATTTGTGTAATCTATTCCTCTTTCTTTCAAGGTGAAATCTCCAACACCATTCCCATATCACCGTAATAAAATTTAAAACACAATATTATGGTTATATTAATACATCAATCCCATATTTAAACAATGGAGCCAAAGAAAGAGGCTGAGTCTCCTATATTATGCTCTATGGTTAAACTATTTTCCCTCCTTTTTTTTTTTTGCTTTCTCCCTTTTGTTTAGGCATCAAACTAAAATAATATTAACTCTTACTACAACTACTTCAAAAATCATATATATGATGATATTGTAAATATTATTAAGTGGATATTCTTCCAACAATTACAGTAATAAATTACAAAATAGGGAAAAATGACAACTGAAGATAGTCTATATAATATAGAGATTAATTTATATACAATAACAATGTGTCAACTAATAGAATTGCAAAAAATAATAATAATAATAATAACAAATCATGATAAGTATTTTATTACTTTTTACAGTTTTAGTGGTCGACATTGTAAAATTTGTATATATTATCAGTGTATAGAAATTAATTCCTATAATATATACACACAATTTAGCTATGATCTTTTATTTGAGTTTAATTAGGATGCATTGATAGTGTAAAATTTTTTTACATTATCATCCAATCAAAATCTTCCATTTGCATGACCATTCAAGTAGTGGGTGTTTATATCAAAGATTTTTGCTGATATGGCAATATATGATTGGATGTCTGTGTAAAAAAATTTTACACTGACAATGTATTCAAATTAAATCCCTTTTATATATCAAAATAATTTTTTATCAATATAAAAAAAATAAAAAATGCGGGTTGAGAGGCACTGCCCTATCATGATGCTGGTAATAATTATATATAACTGATTTTGGTATCCAACTTTTTATGCCATTTTTACCCTTATGAATAATGTCATTTTTACTCTTGTGAATAGTTTGTTTAGGAACAGTTTTTGGGTTGTAAAAGTAACTCCGCCTTCACGTGCAATTTTTCATTCAGGTCAGTTTCCTGCTTCGAGCCTTTCACTTATTGCAGTTAATTACCACTCTTTCTTTGTTCCTATTTCTGAAACTGCTTCCATGTCTCTCAATTTTTCTCTTTCGAACACACCAGCCCCAGAAAGACATAATTAAGTTTAAACCTATTGCTAAATCATCTTCTTCACCATTGCCTCTTTAGCCATCCTCTTATTGCATAAAGACTACCTATTTATCTTCATAACGAGAAAAAAAAAAAGCCATATTTATTTATACATGGCAGAAAGTGATTAATGATGATATGGTGCGTGATTGTTGGAATGATGGTGCGTGGCTTCTGGATTGTCACCACAAGGGTCATGTACAAGGGGGAGGAATGTATGAATTTAGTTTGATCCTTTATGTGTGTGATGTGTAAATTGTTACAAATACAAAGTCCATTACTCTACTTCTGTGCTTTGTGAGTTTTCTTTTTAATTTTCCTTTTTTTTATTTATCTATTTTTGCTCTGTTATTGTTATTGTTTTTGCTATTAATTTTGTACGTTATGTGAATGTGATATTTAAATAATCTGAATTTTGATTTTTTTTGTAAATAAATATATAAAGGGTTTAATTTATATGCACTAACATGTAATTTAATCATATACTGTCACATAAGTAAACATGCATGACCTTCACCCCCACTACTTCAAAAGCTATGCAAATGGGAGAATGTGATTGAATGACAATATAAAATAATTTTACACTATCAGGGCATTTAAATTAAATTTATATATAAAACATATTTAATTATATTAATATCCAAAAAAAAAATGTGGCTTGACTTGACAAAGGTTCTTAAGGGGGTAGAAGGCTCTCAGTAAAGATTTTTTTTTTTTTCCCATTCTTAGAGTTTGAATCCAAGACCTCTAGTTAACGGACCAAGACACTTACCATGCTGACCAACTCCACATTGGTAAAAAAGATCTACAATTCTTATTTTGTAGCTTATGACCTAAACCAAATTAATCCTATTTTCATTAAATTAATTAATTTAATTTAGATTAATTAACACTTTCATAATTTAAACTAAGGATTTAATTTGTATGCATTATTAGTGTAAAAAAGTTTTATATATATATCTAATCATGTATTGTTATATTAGCAAAAGTATTTAAACCAACCATCAACTATCTTAAAAGTCTTATAAATACAAATATTTGATTGGATGATAATATAAAATATTTTAACACTGTCAGTGCATAACAATTAAACTTTTAAACTAAACTAATCTAATTTAATTAAATTTAGTTTATTTAAGTCTTTTTTTTGTTACTCCAAATTCAAACTAAAGCAGAGCCAAACATTAGGTTTTTTACTGATTTAAAATAAAAAAATTATTATTTTCGGATATATGTCATTTCAATTTTTTTTACGAAAATGTCCTTTTTTTTATAATAGTGAATTCGATTGAGGTTGCATCGAATTCATCACTGTTTGATTTTTCTCAAATGTACAAAAATCGATTTAGGGTGAATAGAATTCAATACTATTCACTTGAATAGTATTAAATTCGATTTAACCTCCATCGAATTCAAGGTAATTGCAACTTTTAGGTGAGATTTATGGTAAATTCTAAATTTTGAGGTGCATGGTGGACCTAATGTAGTTAAATAACAAAAAAAAAATATGATTAATTATCATATAAATATAGTTAATTGCCACACAAGATATGACAAAACATCATATCCATGATGGACTAGGGTTCATCCTAAAATATGACAATTATTAAACCTTATACTCTATTAAAACTGTAAAGAAATCGATGAGGATGATGTCTGGATCAATTGTTAATGACTTAAAGAGCCACAATATTTAATATTTAAAATATCTATACTTATTATTCCTATGTATGTGACTGTGAGTGTATATATATTCTCTCTTTATATCTAAAAAAAAAATACTTATATTGCACTAATGAATTGAATTCATCACTATTTATACAAAAGAAAAAAAATATAAACCTATATTATTTCTTAATTAATTATCATTATAATAAATTAACCAAACTTAATGATAATTAATTAAAAAATATCACATGTTTATATTTTTTTTTCTTTGAGTAAATAGTAATTAATTCGATTCACTAGTGCAATATAAGTATAAAAATAAATTGCCTTTAGATATAACAAGAGAATATATATATACCCATAGTTGTATACATAGGACAATAAGTATAAATTTTTTAAATATTAAATATTGTGACTCTTAAGCTTCTAAAGACCGATTCGGATATTATCCTCATCTGTTTCTTTACAGTTTTAATAGAGAGTGAAGTCTAATAGTTGTCATATTTTAGGATGAACCCTAATCCATCATGGATCCGACATCTTGCTATATTTTGTGTGGCAATTAACTATATTTGTATGATAATTAATAATTTTTTTTGTTATTTAATCACGTTAAGTCCACCATACACCTCAAAGTTTAGAATCCACCATAAATCCCACCTAAAAGTTTGCAAACTCCTTGAATTCGATCCAGCCTAGATCGAATTCGATACTATTCACTTGAATAATGTTGAATTCTATTCACCCTAGATTGATTTCTATTTATTCGAAAAAAAATTGAATAATGATGAATTCGATCCAGCCTCAATCAAATTCACTAGTATCCCAAAAAAAAGGACATTTTCGTAAAAAAAGTTGAAATGACGTATATCCAAAAAAAATAATTTTGTTTATTTTAAATCAATAAAAAACCCGCCAAACACTTCCAACCATATTATTAACTAAGGAAAGAAAGCAAACCAAAATAGCCAGGCATCCATTGTGTTCAATAGCCACATTCTAAAGGCTAAGATATTCTTATATTTTTATCATATTATTTAAAAAAATAATATTTGTACTCATTTTCTCTGCCCGACTTACTATCCAAAAAGTCAAGAAGAAAGTGCATTGGTTCAAGGGTGTATGACACACTGTCCAAAGTTGGACCCCACGACTTTTTGTGAGTATGTGCCAAGCAATGAGTCAAAAAAGGTGAGTTTATATATCTTTACTCTATTCTTCATATATACAACCTCATTGGCTCGTCAAGAATTTTTTTTGTTTTCTTAAAACATTCCCTCAGCCGATAGGTAAGAGATCCCAATCTCCTAGGATACGGTCAGGTGCTTAAGCGAAAATCCCTCCTAATAGTGTATTTTTTTTTATATATATACATAAATCTCGAAATTGAATCTAAAAGCATATGCTTAAAGAACCTGAGCCTTTTGTGCTTGGACCGACACCTTGTTGGTATTGGTCGGTCAAGTTTGAATTGCTCTAAAATGAAGCTATATTTTTCTTTTTGTACTTCAACGTTAATGAGGTTTGAGCATATAACCTCGTACATACTATCCAACACTCTTGGTTGTTTTGGATGCGATGGTGCTGTGAACTGCTACAAAGAAACTTGATTGACAAAAGGAAAATATATGACAAGTCGGGAATGAATCTTCTCAATTAAAAATCTTACATGATCTTATCATGTGTTAATTTTCATTATTAATTAAGGTCATATGAGATTTTCCATTGAGATGAACCATTCCCATGACAAGTAGGGTTTTGGTTTGGGTAGTCTAAATTTGGGATTTTTTTTAATTTCTTATATATATATATAGGGAGCGTATCACATGAGATGAGTGGTTTATTATGAGAGTAAGAGAAGCAAATCTGGGCCGTATAACTATACATGGATGGTTAAGATTTAAAATTGTTTAAAGGTCATATGACCACTTAAAAAAGTCATGTGATTTTATGTTTTAATCTTGACCATTCACATAAGATCCTATGATCAAGATTTTTCTTTCATGTGATACACTCCTTATATATATATATAGGGTTTAATTTATATGCACTGATAGTGTAAAATATTTTTACATTGTTATCTAATCATATGCTGTCACGTATGCAAACATGCATGATCCTAAACCCCACTATTTCAAAAGTCATACAAATGGAAGTAGTTGATTGGATGACAGTGTAAACAAATTTTATATAGACATCAAATCATATGTTACCATTTTAGTAAAAGTGTTTGATTCAACTACTTATTATCTTAAAAGTCCTATAAATACAAGTATTTAATTGGATAAAAATATAAAAAAAAATTTACACTATCAATTTATAAAACTTATATATATATATATTAGTATTTTCACACACATACAGTCCCGCATGGAAGAGAGACTAGTCCTTGAATTTGCTTAAGGGGATTTTTAGTTTTTTACCCTTGATCCCCTCCTTGCGGCCTTACGAGGGAAGAGTATCCAAACATGAGACTTTGAATGGATGCAATTTACTCAGGATCCCCGCTAGTTGGGAGATTTTACCATCCCTAATTACGAGGCCCACATAATTTGCTAAGCACCATATTTTTGAGTTTAACTGTTGTATTTGGTGGTTATATATGTTGCTTGAATTATGAATTAGAGCTTTCGGTAAATTGATGGACATTCAAAGTTGTGCAACACACATATTTTGGTATCAGAGAAGGCTTTGGTACCTTATACTTTGCAAGGTGTATTATACACCTTGAATTCAAAACCATCTATTTTGTATTGTCCAATCTAGTGGTGCTACACAATATTATCACTCTCATATTTCCTTCTTCAATCTCCTCTCCTCCATCACCAACACCACTGCCACCGCCAACAACAACAACCAATCCAGAACGACAACCACCACCACCACCACCACTACTCCACCACCATTCTTTTCCTTTTCCGCAAACGAGTCCTATTCCTCCACAGAACCCTCGCCCCTTGCCTCCTTCTTTGGCGGCTGTGATGGCGCCACCTCCTCTACCACACGCGCCGTCGAATTCTTGTTCTTTCGCTGCTACCCACACTTCAGCTTCCTCGTGCTCCCATTGTCCACGGTGCAAATCAAAATGCTTTGGAATGCGAAGGCATTGGGCTCCGACTGCTTGAACTCAAGCTAGACGAGGATGAGGCCGTCATCGTCCAGCGACAGAGGCGATGCGAAGAGACTCGACGCCGAAAAGGTGCTAGAGCATGGAGATGATTTGGGAGTTTTCTCCGTCACTGCCACCATCGTCAACGGTGTGAGTGGCCCATGACATGGCTGGCAGTGAAGAAGGAAAATGCGGTGGTGCGGATAGGGCACAAGGTCCAGTCAATTTGGCATCGGCGGTGGTGCATGAGATCAGAAGGCCGAAGAAGCAGTGGTGGGGATGGGGCATGAGATTAGGTAGGATGGGAAAGAGAAAAGGAAAAATTTATGATGGATTACATGCATTTAGTTATACTGATACACCCTTTCTTTTAGCCATTAGATGATAAATTATACCATATATCTTGTAAAGTAGAAGGTACCAAAATCTTCTCCTTTGGTTTCTTAAAAATATCGAATATTATAGTACGATGTACACGAAACGTGAAACGGCCGTCAGTGTCAAGAACGTGAATTGCATGGCGTATACCGTGTGTATGTACGAGTCTATGACGAAAAATTCTAACATACTTCATGAAGGCTCACAGAATTTTATATGATCCACTTATTATACTATATCCAGAAATTTTATGGTGAAAATAAAATGGCGGAGGAATATGTATAGTAGAATGACTCGTCTACGACTATGTACTAAGTACGTTTTTTCATTTTAATTTTAATGATAAGAATAATTTGAAAGTCAAAGTTTATTCAGGATCAGGTCAAAAGCCACGTGTCTGTTAAACCCACAACGAAAAGAGAAACAGCTTCTGTTGTGTTTTGTTGTGTCTGGGTTGATGCTTTCAACCAGAATCATCGACTGCTGCGACCGCAAAGGAACAGAAAATAAAAACAAACGGACAAACAATGGTTACTTAAAGAATATGATGATGATGATTCATCGATGATCCGCTTCTCTAATATCTGATGCCTTCCAAACCATCCTAGTTTTGTTTTCATCATTTTCGTTTTTTAATTTCCGCCAAAATAACGTTCTTCAGGTCAGCTTCCATCGTGTCTCTCGGATTTTTAGGGTTTTGCTTTTCCGCATTTCTTTATGTTCTTCAGGTAGCCTGCGATTATTTGATCTTAATTTTCCTTTTTTTTGGTTTTGAAACTCATCAATCGAATTTAACCCCCGCTACGAGGATTGATTTTATTTTCCTTTGAATAATCTAGACAAGCTCAAAATTACACATGCCGAGTTTTTAATTATTTGTTTATTTATCATGATTCGAGCACCCCTTGAGTTTGAAATTCAATTTTCATGTTCATTTTCATTTTCCTGGGTTCGGTTTGTTTCGTCAATCGTCATTGATGGCATGGAAGATAGAGCATTTCAAGTTGGATGATATTGGCACATTTCATTTCCCTGTTATTAGTCGCTTTCTGATTATTTAATCAATTGTTGTTGTTATTATTATTATTATTATTTTCTCACCTAGGAACGATTTGTTGGTATAGGGATCTTAAATTCATGGCAACTGCAACCATGGCTACTGCAGCCGGTGCAGCTGCCATTTTATACTACACACTAAGTCGGAAACTTCGGTCGAGCAGAGCCCACGAGAATGACGAAGAAAATGGCACTGACGCATCCATTAACGTGCCATCGGGTATTGACCGTGTTTCCCATAGATTAATCCAAGCCCCTGCTACATGGTTGGAGACTATATCAACATTATCTGAAACTCTGAGGTTCACCTATTCTGAGACTCTTGGAAAATGGCCCATTGGCGATCTGGCATTTGGTATCAGCTTTCTTCTGAAGAGGCAGGTAAGGGGGCATTTGCTTCTTTTTTGGTGCCCTGTTTTCAATCAACTGAAAAAGACATATGAAAGTGTGCCGTGTTTTGTTTTACTCGCCTTCTCAGCATCACACCTTTGGGCTGATCAAGTATATAATTTGCAAGATTTAAGCTTCTTAACTTTATGCATTCTCCTATTCAAATGGTTACATTAGAATTAGATTATTCTTGTAATTTCATTATGTTATTATATACTTGGTGTGTCTACTTTAATTATATACTTGATCATTTTTTAAAGATGAGCTCAATCGAATAACATACTTGGAAATCATAATATGAATTAACGTGTTAGCCTGGATGTTGCATTTCATCATCTCGCCTTACATAATTATAAAAGATGTTTCTCTGTAACCGTGGTTTTGCATTCATATAAGTTTTCGTATTAAGCTCTAGTTTGAGGATAGGAAATTTGGGTCCTTGTATACTTGTATATCTTTTCAGTTATAAACTTAAGCATTGAAACTAAGGGTGCATTTGTTTTAACTCTTTTTTGATAAAAAGTGATTTTTCAACTATTGAAGTTTTTTTTTTTATTTTTTATAGAAATTATTCATTTCAACTTTTATTTAAAAGATCAAAACAACTTATTTTCAGTTTTTTAAATATAAGATAAGATGAATAGTTTCTATAAAATTAATTTTTTTAACTAAAAAAATCTTTTTTTTTTGGTGTGAAAATGAGCTAAACCAAACACATCCTAAGTTACAAGACAATTTATCTTCACAGAACAAATATATGTTTTTATTTTATTTTATTTTATTTATTTAATTTTACTCTATATTAGTGAATTTTACATGTTAAGTTTCCGGGTTATACTTTGCAGGGAAACTATCATGTTGACAGTGTGTTTGGTGGTAAGGACAGTTTACAGCTGAAAGGATCTGAGATTATTACTGAACTTAAGTATCTCTTAAACTTGTTGACACTGTGTTGGCATTTTTCGAAGAAGCCTTTTCCTTTGTTTCTAGAAGATACTGGCTATACTGAAGAGAATGTTCTTGTTCAGGAACCTAAAGCAGGAGTAAGTGTTGTATGAGATCTCAGGAAATAACAGATAGTAAATAAATGTCTGTACTCTGCACTGATTGTGTAACGGACATTGTTACTTGCATATTTTTTCTTTTGTGGAAGGGTGGTAGGCATAAGTGACAGAGCATGTTGTTCTAGGCTGAGAAAAATGGGATCAAAGGGTGCTAAAATGTTAATTAGGGCTATGAGGGGTTTTCTTCTTCTTCTTCTTCTTCTTCTTCTTTACTTTTTTGGACTGCAGGGGAAGTGGGTGAGTTTTTCCATGATGAAAGGAGCCCATGGTTGAGACAATCAGTAGCTGTTATTCATTTGATGATAACAATATGTATTTGTCTAAACTTTTCTGTTCGTTTTTCTTGCAGATTCTAAAACCTGCTTTTACGATAATATCTGATCACAAGATGAGATGCATTCTTTTATTGATTCGTGGTACACATAGTATCAAGGATACACTAACAGCTGCTACAGGAGCTGTGGTACCATTTCATCACACCATAGTTCATGAGGGGGGTGTTAGTGATTTAGTTTTAGGTTATGCACATTGTGGAATGGTTGCAGCTGCTCGGTGGATTGCAAAGCTTGCAACTCCTTGCCTCGTTGAAGCACTTGAAAAATTCCCGGGCTATAAAGTTAAGGTAAAGATATTTATTTTATATTATCCCCCATTAACTAATGTTGTGGGCTTCGCCTTACTTGTTGACAGCTTGACATCATTTCCACAAAGCTAGAATTCTTTTGAGTTAATAAACTTTTTAACATACACTTTTCTGTTACCACAGTATCATTGTTTTTAAATTCATTTGTTATATTTATTTGTTATCTATTGATAAAATATGCATACTCCATATTTGGTGCTTATGATGCTACTATTTACCGTATATTTGTTTTCCTGATGGCTTTTTTCCCCCTCATTTGCATTAGTCATATGAGAGAGTTGATTATTCTGTGTTTGATGGAAAAATGTTGTTTTCTTAGTTCTTGAAACCATTTGAGTTTGTAAATATGTTGTTCGGCTATATATATATACAAGAAGAGAAGAATATTACAAAGAGAATGGAGGATAAGAGATCCTCATTACAAGAAACAACAACTAAGGAAAGAAGACATCAAAAGAGTAAAGCATTCCAATCTCTGAGCATATTTGAGAGATATCCCTCCAAAAAGATCATGCACTTTGCACCAAGTAAAAGCCCAACACCAAATCCTAATCCACAAGACATGCTTGTCCGAATATTTGCCATTAAAGATGCGGGAGTTACGTTCCAGCCAAATGCACCAGACAATGACATAGACTGTATACTGTGACAAAGATTTGGCTTCTTTCCTCCTCCCAAAGCCAGTAAAGCTAGCCAACATGAATTGATCCAGAGTTTTAGGACACACCCAACACTCATCAAATATACCAAATAAAGCATTCCATAAGAAGTCAGCCATAAAACAATGCAAAATGAGATGTGGAGTTGATTCTGAACTTGCACCACACATAACACATATATCAGGAGAGATAGCTTTCAGTGGTCTTCGAACTTGCAACATGTTGTTGGTGTTAATTCTATTAAGCATAGTTGTTCAAATAGAGGATTTAACCTTCAAAGGAGCAAATGGTTTTGAGGCGAAAAGAAGTATTGTTCAGAGAATGGGTTATGAATTGAAAGTAAGATTTATAAGAAAAAAACTCTTGTGGGACCAAGACTTTTTATCTGGACAAGGAGATCAATTGATAGAATCGACCTGAAATGATTATTGAATCTGAAGACTCTATTGTTTAAATTTTTGAAAAAGTAGAAGTCCCAACAGTAAATGGAATCCTACACATTATAAAAACTCTGGATTGGGAGACTGTGAAGAGAGGATAAGCGATATAGGTGAGGAAAGGCTAGACAAAAAAGAGGAGTCTCTTATCCAATGGTCCACCCAAAAGTTAACACGAGAGCCATTGTGCCTACCTTCAAGGAAAGGAAGGTCTTAAAGGTAGAATAACTTTGGGCAATGAATTTCCATGGGCTAGAATGAGTAGCTTGAGAAGCTATATTAGCGTCCCACCTGATCATGTCAAGGCCATACTTACTTTCAATAACTTGATGCCATACGAAATGCTGCTCGAGGAAAATGCCATAGCCATTTAGCTGCCAAGCAATATTTTAGACACCAAATTTCCGAGATCCAAACCCCCTTTCTTTTTAGGATGGCAATACACCTCTCAACTCACCAACTGATCATGACTTGCACCTGTAGCACTTGACCAGAGAGAGTAATAATCTTTTCAATTGTATTAGTCAACCCCACTGGTATACGAAACAAGGACAAGAAGCGGAGAGGTTTGCTAGAGAGACAAGCTTGAATAAGGGTGATCCAACCTCCTAAAGAAAAGTAAGCCTTTTTCCAAGTATCAAGGCGCTTAGAGATCTTCTACACAGTAGGATCCAACAAGGAGATGGATCTAAGATTACCATCCAAAGGAACACCCAAATAAACAGAGGGCAGCCCCAAAAATTTACAACCCGCCAGAGAAGCCATAGAAGAGAGGGCTTGAGAAACCACATTAATATCAGCTAAACCACTTTTGGACGAATTAATCTTCAACCCAAAAGATAACTCAAACTGTTTGGCTATTTTAACTTTATCTTTTTCTGGCTTTTGTCAATTTATATGGGTTTTGAGCTTCAAGTGGTATAGTATGATGTTTCTATGGTTTTCTGGGATTGCTTTCTAAAGGTCTTTTATGTAGATAGTAGGTCACTCATTGGGTGGAGGCACAGCAGCACTTCTGACATATATATTAAGAGAGCGAAAGGAGCTGTTTGTGACTACATGTGTTACATTTGCTCCAGGTTTGTCTCTGTTATATATTTTGATGCAGAAGATATACTCTTGGCCTAAATATGATTCTCCATATTTTCAAATTTAAAGGATGTTTTGGTAGTATGCTGATCATATTGGGACGAATGTTGATTTACACAGTGAGTCTCTTTTCCTTAATTGCTGCAGCTTGAAATTGACAGCTTGTTACTCATGCAGCTGCTTGTATGACATGGGAGTTGGCAGAATCAGGCAATGCTTTTATTACTTCTGTCATAAATGGAGCTGATTTGGTGCCTACATTCTCAGCTGCTTCTGTGGATGACCTGCGTGCTGAGGTTGGAATCCTTTTTTTCCCTTCCCCTTAATAATATGGTGCAGTCTTGAGATCGGGAAATGTTTGTATAATCTTGATTAATTGGACAATATGTGATGATATTTTGAGATGTGGCAATGCTTTCTATCATCAGGGAGCCATAATCCATGGGCAAGGATTTTCATTAAGCTTATACTATTAGTAGCTAATGAAACAAAGACAAAACTATTTGGTTGAAATCCTAAGACCATCCCCCCCTTGGGGTTGGCAAGCGCTAGTATGCACATTATGATTTGTTCAGGGGATCATGTTTATGAATTTCAAAGCATTATGCACATGACCTATTGTAGAAGGGTGTTTCTTGAATTTTGGCCAAATTATTCGATTGGTAGGAGAGAAGTAGGATGTGATAGTTCAAGCAAGAGATGTGCTGGGAGGAGGGTAATTAACCCTATATCATACAGGACTGTAGGGTGCTGGAAAATTTATTAGAGTAATTAGTCTGTAGATTTGTTAGGCTCATTTATGATAGTGAACTGTTTTGAGTATTCTTAAAACTCTCTAAGGAAGGAGTTGTAGCATATTTTAGAAAGTGTTCTTAATGTTGTAACTTTATCATGGAATCTGAGTTTTTCACGTTAAGTCACAATGCTCCTAATTCAGTTTGCTTTGCTTCTTGGGACTTGAAGAAACAATCAGCTTAGCCATTCTGCATCGTACATGTTTTTATTTTTTTTCCCCCTAATTTTCAGGTGACAGCATCAGCATGGATAAATGACTTGAGGAATCAAATTGAGCAAACTAGAATACTCAGTACTGTCTATCGTTCTGCTTCAGCATTGGGTTCTCGCCTCCCATCCATTGCCTCTGCTAGAGCAAAAGTTGCTGGGGCTGGAGCTATTTTGCGACCAGTTTCTAATGGTACCCAGGTACTTTTTCCTTCTATGATATATCATGCAGCCAGGTATCATACAATTTATTGTTTCCAAAAGCTGGGTGTGAAAAAGGATCCATTTTTGGGAGCTTAAAAAATTTTGGTCTCTTTTTCCCTTGTTTTTCTTTTGTGTCAAGCGAAATTTGGTGGTGTTGCCATCCACTTGTCATAAGAGTAAGAACTATTATTTATGAAGAATTCGTTGTAAGCATAACTTGGAAGAATTAAGTTCTGATCATGAAAGTTCACTTCTAAAGTTGGGGATTGATCTGTTCAGTGCAGTTATGCATAGAAGCGTTACTGCTTGTCATCATCATCATTTGAAAATTATATTCATTTTCATGGTTTGAATTTTGAACAACCTTAGGTTGTGATGAAGAGGGCCCAAAGTATGGCTCATGCAGCATGGACACGTCGTACCCTTAACCGGTCCTCTTGGTCATGCATGGGAACCCGTCGGCATTCCATGAGTGCTCATTCAAACTCCAAGGATTCTCCTGATTCTTCTGCCTCTGCCAATGCAGAAAGTTCTGATCCACTTCTTTCTTCTCCAAAGAAGAGGATGACAACTGCTGCAGTTCAGAACATAGACTTGCCTGTATCTTCTTCTATAGCAGAATGGTCTTCTGAAATTGAATGCTCATGTGCGGGTGAAATGAGTGAAGATGCTGCGGGGGATGTTGGTCTCAGTGATAGTGAGGACATGATGGACCATTATAGACATGAGCATCATATTAGTGAAGCCGAGTTGTGGCAACAACTGGAGCATGAATTGTACGACAAATCTGAAGGTGTGGAGGCTGATGTGGTAAAGGAGATTCGGGAAGAAGCAGCAACCATAGCGGAGGTGACTGATGAGCAAATCCAGAGCTCTGCACCAGAAATGAAAGAAGTTCACAGATTTTTCCCCCCGGGAAAGATAATGCATATTGTTACAATCCACTCTAAGGTTGCCAAGAATGAAAATGATGGTAGCCCAGCCTCAACAAGTTCAGACAATAGCCAGCCAGATGAGACTAAGGTTGGGATTTTCCTAACTTCAAGGTCTCTATATAGTAAGCTGAGACTTTCACAGACCATGATAAGTGATCACTTCATGCCAGTTTATAGAAGGCAGATTGAAAGGATAATTAAAGAACTTGAGGAGGAAGAATCTGATCAGGATCATAGAGCACGTGAAGTAGTGTTATAGACAAAGGCATCATAAGCTATGCATATATTTTTGGTGCAACCATCAAAGTTAGATTTATATGTTTGTACCGCCCCGCAAGGCATTGGGGTTTTTATCCCATTGATCTCCGAGCTAAGTCCCATAGGATTGGAGCAGCAGTTTTTGTGCTTTGCTGCGGTAAGGAACCACGGCGGTGAGTGGTGACAGCCGTATAATGTACTGATGTACACACTGTTAACCAAATGGAACCAACTCATCACGGGCTGCATTTGAATTGATGTTGGTCGGGGTAAAGTAATTGTTAATGTTCCCCGAATCCAACTTGTTATGTAAATAATAAGTGGTAAACTGACCAGAAAAAAGAAAGGTTTGTAGAAAAACAAAGAAAGAAAGGTTAAATTGAATCGTTGTTGGCAATGCTATATGTGAATCGAATGCTTGATGTACTCCACACGATGAATGTTGGCTCAAGCTGACAGTGCTTTTGGTTTCTCATCTTTCATCAAAATCATTGTATGATTTCACGGGGATAGGTCGTCCGAGATTGAACTTTAAGTTGCGATCCCAGCACATTTATTTGCGACAAAAACTCCATTTCTGTTCCTGAGGATTTTTGTGAGCTTAACATTTTAAAGTCCAATTATGGTCCCTAAAAATTCAAAATAGGGGACATGTTCATTCTTTTGTGAAGTCGACGTCAAAGCACTTAACGGAAGTTCATATGTGGCATGTTAAGTTGTTGAGCTGGCTCTGTTATCTCCGTATGAACTTTTGAGTTTCCCTTTGATACGAGATAATGTGGTCAATTTGATTTCCAAGTTCCAAGTTTCAAGTTCAACATGTCACTTTCCGTCACTTCTTTCTTGTCCCCTAAGTTTCTGAATTTCAAGTTCAATGAGAGAGAGTTTGAGTGAGTTTAACGATGTCATTTTGATGAGAGAGGAGCTTTTAAAAGGGAATTAAAGTGCCATATATGCTTCTTCGTTAAGTGTGGTAATGACGAGTTCATGGAGGGATTAATGTGTCTCTTTTTTTGAATGGTAAGGGATTGTTATTAGACTTTTAAATCTTAAGGGATTATTTTGTCCTCCACTAGTTTCATCAGAAATAAAAATAGGGTTTTGCTTTTTATTTGCTGATCGATTGTCTAATTGTTTGTTTTAAATTATTTGTTTATTTTGTATATTAAAAAGTTATTGATATATTTTTTTAGTAAATTACACTTTCCTCCCTTGAAATATGATCTTATTACACTGCCCTCCCTTACATAATGAAAATGTACTACACTTTAATCTTTTAATCCATTTTTATATTTATATTAAATTGTTATTGTCATATATTTATTCCTTTAATTTTTTTTTATCAAAATGCCTTTATTAACAATTATATATATTAAAATCTCTTTTACAAATACAAAATAAAAGATATGTGACTAATGATAACATAAAAACATTAATATATATTACTTTGGTAAATTTTTTTAATTATTATTATATTAAAAGAATAAATTATCAACAATAACAATAATTTATGATAATTGTTTAAAAAAGTAAAAATTACGTACTTTGTCAATTTTTTGGAATATTTTTAGATAATAAATTGTAATAATTAATGTTAATATATAGATGTTAACAAAATATATTCTTTATTAATTTATTGAAAGGAAAGTATAATTTCAATTTCATAACTTTAAAATCACTAAATAAAATTAATATTCTTAATAAATAGAGTGTCATCAATATTAATATTTCAATTTACAAGAATTTTAAAAAATTAAAATATTTTTCATAATATTAAATATTCAATAATTAAAAAATAATAAATATTTTAGAGAAAATATTTTTGCTAATTAATAAAATACTTTATATAATGGGTAGTTAGTAAATTTACATGAATGTATTGATTAATAAAATATTTTGGACTGAAGTGCATGTTTAGAATAGAGAAATGATAGTTTAACATAGCCCATCTCGTACTCCGAGTCGATATACCACACATCCACCATTGGATGGGTGTGTGGCCTCCACTTAGACTAGGTCTCACATCCATCCAATGGTAGATAGATGGTATATCGGCCTGGAGTATAAAGTGGGCTATGTACAAATAACACATCTTGAATAGAAAATAAAGAGAAGGGCTCTGTAATAAGACAATCTCTTGGGGGGAGGGGAGTGTAATTTATTCATATTTTTTTTAATTTTATCCTTACATTAATTATGGCTATTAATGGTAAATGAAAAATATAGACAAAGATATAATTTCAATATAATGAGTGCATTTGTTTGTGCTTCTGGTAACCAAAAAAACAAAAATCTTTTTAAAAAAAGTTTTAAAAAAAAAATTACTTAATGAATTTTTAATATTATTTGTTTATGTTTCTAAAAAAAGTAAAAATAGAATTTTCAACTTTTCTTTTTAGAAGTTGTTTCTCTTAGAAACAAAAAAGTAGAAGAGAGAAAATTTTGTTTCTTGAATTTAGGAATTATTATCTTCTCACTCTATTATCATTTTATCCAATAAATTTTTAAAAAATACCTTTCTTTTCATTCTCATTCTCAGTCTCTTTTGCCATGTTCTTAATTGTAATTTATTAAGAAAAAAAATTCTTCTATATTTATCACATTAAAATTGTTTAACTTCTAATTTTAATAAAAAAATACTTATGCTATTGCATCCAAATGCAAAACAATTTTTTGTTTTTAACTTTACTTATGCTTTTAAAAAAGTATTTCTCCTAAAATCTTAACCACATGAATCAAATGATAGTTTTGTAAAATTACTTTATTTCTTGATTTATTACTTTCTTAATATGTGTACAAATCTTACAATGATAGATATTGTGAAACGGAGGATTTTTTTTTTCTTTTTGTCAAATGTATGTGGTTCAACATAAGAAACTGGAATGAGGTTCACTTATGGTCTCCTAGGATGTGTTTGATGTATAGTTTTGGCTTAAATATATTTTTTATCCCTGAAAAATAATGAATTCCAATTTTGATTTTTGTAAAATTTTTAGTTTAGTTTCAATTCAATTTTTCTTTTAAAAAGAAAGTTTAGTTTTGGTACCTGTCATTAGGTGCCTTCCATCAAGTGGTGATGTGGCTAATAGAACTTTATGTCACACTTTGGCTAATAATTTTGGTTTAAATATATTTTTAATCTCTGAAAATATAATAAATTCTAGTTTTGATTTATGTAAAATTTTTAATTTAGTTTCAATTCATTTTTTTTTTTTTTAAAAAGGAAGTTTAGTTTTGGTAACTGTCCTTAGATGCCTTCCATCAAGTGATAATGTGGCTAATAGAACTCTATGTCACACTTCCTCCCCCCACAACCCCTGCACGCGCAAGGGTTTTCTAGGTCATCTATCCTACTTTCACCTTCGTCCTTTCTCCCTCCCTTCTTTCCCACCACCACCACTATCACCTATTCTCTTTCTCTCGATCCCTTTTTCCACCATCACCGACTCTCACATCCAAAACTGCAATCTCACCAGCAATAGTAGAACCAACACATTAATGAATAAATATCATTTTATGTAGAAAAAACGATTCCTTTCCGAAAAATCCCAATCTCATGACATCGCCTCCCTTTCCTTGCAACTGATAACAGTCGTTCACTTTAGCTAAATCTCTCACACCCTTTTTTAATCAAAACCCGAAATCTATCTCACCTTATAAACAGATTCCTTTAAAAGAATCAGTCGACATCATTTGTATCTTACGCAACAGAAAATACTATTGCATACAAAATCCTCTAACCAGCAAAACTAAGGAGGCTAGTATCTTGCTGGCCACCGCACAAGGTGCTGATGGTGGCGGCTTTCTTCGTGACTCTATTTCTTGGGTCGAGGAACAAAGGATCGTAGGTTCGTTAATCACTCATGTTTCTTGTGCAAGCACTGATGCAAATTTGAGTTGTATTAATTGTTGTTAGAAACTCCTCCTAATTATATTGAATCTGGTTATGCATGATCTTTCTATACCAATCACAGGCAATCCCACACAAATGACATGAAACAACTTTGATTTTTTGTTATTCTAGCACTTCATAAAAATGAAAGAACTGCCTGGCCTGGAGGACCCATTCACCATCGAAACTTGGTATCTCCTTCCTAACATTTTGGCGACTTAGTTTGGAATTCTGATTCTGTTGCATCATCTGGACCAGGTCTGAAAGGTATCATCCAGGCTCTTCATTGATGCATTCATATTAGAAACTTGCCTTTGAATCTCGGACCTTGAGTTCTCTCTCCCGTTGGAGGATGCTCTTAATAAAAGCACCATTGATAACATTCCTATTAGAGGTAGGGAAAAATTCTACAATTTTTTATTCAATTCCCACTTATAAATTACAACTAATATTATTGTCTTATTTATACACTATTAACATGAGAATATTCTCCAACTAATTAATTATTTCCTAACTAACTAACTAATTGCATTGTGTCAATTTGACTCATTCATTTGGTCCCCCAAATTGACCACTCACCATTTATAGATTTCTTTTGTGTTATGTTAATTGAGTTAGGGGAAAAAATTCCCTCTTTGAAGCAAGTGATACTTTCCTCTTGCATGGAGGAAGAATGGATTTATTTTATATCACATGAGAGCTCTTGATTTTTCTTGAAAAAATGAGAGATAAAAAGAGAGAAAAAAAAATCAAAGATTGAGATGATGTTATGGAGAAAGAGTAATTTTACTTTATAGAGGATATAAGAATTTTTCCTTTGATACAAGGACTAAGTTTTATAACAATTCATAAAAAAATTTAATTAGTGGAATATTGATAAAAAAATAATAATTAACAAGATAAATTGTGAATCATGGAATTCTTGTCCTTTCATCAGTAATTAACATTCATATATTAATCTCTAAAATATATTTTACAATTTAAAAGAATGGGTCAAAGTTATATAATCCTTTTGACTTTTTCAGAAGTCTACCAGAAATCTACGTACGGGCTCATGCTAAGCACGGCAGCAGTAGTGCATACGTGGAATTATTCGGAACTGTTTATCTCCCTTTGCTTGTAGATTGACAATCGAAACTGGTGGGTTGTCTCATGAATCAGTAATTACAAGATTCATAGTGAAGTTGATAGGTGGCTAAATAAAAATATGATATGTGGGTGTTTACATGATAAGTTCCATCAGATATTTAATAGTAATACTGATACATAACTCTGTTCTTTTAGCAGCTTTTTCTGTAAAAAACTACTATTGTTAAACAGTATGACAGAATACATGAATTTTTAACTTTTATGCATCAACGACTTAACTATATGTGCCCTTTTGTTATTGCCTGAATTAACCACTCTCATATTTAAAAAAAGAAAAAAAGAAAAATATTTACAAAATAAATTATTAAATAAATATGAAGTTAGTGAGAGTTGCTACAATTAATATAATTATTATAAATATTTTAAACTTTTGTTAAGTATAATTAACTTTTATAAATGTATAATACTTTTTTTCAGAAAAAAATGTAGTTTTTTCAGAAATATGGGCAATGATTAAATCAATCTGGTAAGTATATATTTATGAGCAACGAAAAAATATGTATATTTATGAGTGGAGACATAGCCGATGAGAATTTACGAGGAGAGAAACTTTACAATGGAATGAATTATATGTTTACAAAATAAATATATTTATTGAAGATATAAAAGATCAATAAAATTATTGAGATTATTACATGTAATATTGGATTTTCAATATTAGGTAAATATTTTATATTTGTTAGTATATATATATATATATATATAAAATTTGTGAAATATAATTTATTAAATAATATTATGTCATATACTTAAAAAATGGATAAAATATTGCTAAAAGTTAATTAAAGCATGTAAAACAATTGTCTACCAAAAATATAAAGCATGTAAAAGAATTGTAAGTGATTCATTGATATTGTTTTCTTGGTATGTCAATGTTACTCTACTTAAAAGAGTGACCAGATGGAAAAGAGAATAGAAAGAGGAAAAAATTAAGGAGAAAGTGAGGAAAGAGAGATAAGGTAAACTTATAAAGATTTAGAGCTAGCAAATGAACTTATTTTTCAAAATAAAATCATGGCTACCTTTTATTATTATAAAGTTGCTCAATTTTATATGTTTATTATTTCTCAGTTAAAGTTGTTAGTTAATTCATTTGTTACTTTTTCTAAAATAATGATTATTTTCATATGGTGAATTTTGAATTTCTTTATACTACTTAAAAATTTTCATATGCTGATATTCTCTTATATTTTATTATTTTGAGCTATTTTACTTAAACAATTTATGTGGCCTTATTGTTTATATTTTAAAATATTATTGAGTCATCAATATTTATCATACACTCTATATTATTCAAGTTTATTATTTATTTTATATTATTTGAATTCTTACATGATACCAAAGTTATTTTATTATTTGAGTTCTATTTATTTAAGTTATGCATTATTATATATTTTGTGTGTATTTGTACATAACTGAAAAAAAGTAATTTAAAGAAAAGATATTTAAGATTTATAGCTAACTGTTAAGAAGATAAAGGAATAGATGTAAGATCCTTTTATATTATCAACCTTGGTTAGTATACGTAATAGTCTAGTTTTGTCGTCACGATGTTATAAGTAGCACGAGAAGAAAAAAAATCCCCTAGGAAAAAGCCTTCAATTATGTGTGAAACAAACTGACAAAAGAAAATGGAAATTAAAAGCAAACAAATTACAATCTAAATAAGGCTTACTTATTTATGCTACATTTTGATGCATGACTTATTCTCTTCAATATTTAGTGCTCATAATATTATTAAATATTATTTTCTCTATAAGTAATTTGATGTGATTGTAATATAGTACCTATATAGTTTTCTATGCTATAATATGGTTAGAACCAACCATGATTTTCAAATATTTTTAAAATTATTTATTTTTTATTGAAAATTTTTAATTATCACTTATTTAATGGCAATTTCATATTAGTTGATAATGTCTAGACGAAGGTATACTCCTCCAACTATGAACTAGTGTTCCAATAATTTGTAGTTTTTTCTATTATCGTGTCAAGTCGTTAGCTATATTATGAACAAATGTTATATCCTGCACAATTTAATGAGCTGATTTTTTTTCTACCACAAATTGTTTCGATCTGTTTAGCACATGCTCAAATTAATCAGTTGATTCTTTTTTATTTTCTAACTTTGTCATGCTCCTCTAGTTACTGCACTTTGAAATTAAATATCATTTGAGAGTTAATCTTAATCCCATCGGTTTATATGCTTCCTAATATTTTAGTTGAGTGTGACAGATAGTTTATATGCTTCATGGATCAATATATAAGGAAATTTCTTCTTTCAAATAAAGCAATTTGTCATCTTGTAAGAAAAAAATTGTCAAGGATATGCCTTATTTTGTATGCTTTGTTGTATGTTTTGCAGTAGACATTTGTGAATGTTAATTACACTTAATAATTTTTTAAAATTATTTATAATAATTATATTAATTATAGCAATTCTCACTTAATTCATATTTCTTTGATACGTTATTTTGTGTTTTATTTGATGGAATAAATATTAATTTATTCTTTTTTTTAGACAAATATTAATTTACACCAAAATTGTTTTTCTCTTTTTTTGAATATGAGAGCAATTAATTCAGGCAATAATAAAAGAGCACGTATAGTCATATTGTTGGTGTATAAAAGTTAAAAAATCCATGCATTCTATCACTTTTGCAGAAAATGCTGTTGAACATAAGCTTTTTGCAGAAAAAGCTGCTGAAAGAACAGAGGCATTTACCAATATTACTATTAAATATTCAATACAACTCATCATGTCAAGATCCATATGTCGTGTTCTCATTTAGCCACTTAATAACTTCACCATGAATCTTGTAATTATCCATTCACCAGAGAACACACCATCGAAACTAGCAAACGAACGAGCAACAAAGAATCTTGAACCACTAACAACGTTCATGTATGCAAATCCACTATAATCTTTTCCTATATAGGGCGAGTTAGAGTAGAAATTGTTAATCTTCATTGGTATTCAATCATATGTTAAAAAAAATGTGATTTTTGTGATATAATAATTGTAAAAATTAAATAATTTTGTTAATGATTAGATGATTATATAAAAAAATTTCATATTAATAATACATCAAAATTTAAATTCTAAAACTAATTTGATCAAACATACCCACACATAATTTTGTGAAAAACTTTTGAAATTATATCTTAGGGCATGCATTATAACTGCAAAATTGTAGCCTTAGATGGCAAGGAGTGCTATATATGAGAGGAGAAATTAATTATAAGAGTTAGAGTAGAGATTATTAATCTTCACACCTATATAAAGGTTAAAAAAATTCATATTTTGTTTTGGGGAGTGGCTATAGCCACTCCTTTAAGTTAATTGTCACTCTCACTTTATTAATTTTTATTTAATTTTATTAAAATACTCTTCTTCTATTATAATCAAAAGAATAGTTAATATTAATTATTTATTAGTCATCATAATATAATCAAGAGTTATTATTGTCAATATTATTTATTTTTATAAAACTTAATAAATAAAAATAAATCACAACAAAGATGTGCTAATAAACTATATACCTTATTTTGTAACATCTAGTGTTTATATATTAAAAAAATATTAAATAAAATATGATACAGCCATTTATTACTATTGACCATTAAATTTTACTGCAGTTTTTTTTTTTTTTTGGTTATTCAAGCTCTCAAAAATTAAGGTAATTTGATAGATGAAATTAATTACTTATCTATATTAGGAGTTTAAAAATATTACAATTTTTCTTTTATCAATACTCACAAAGTACAAAGGCTAAATTATTTATTTTATGTTAAATAAATTATACTTACACACTTTTAAATAAAAGATTAATTATAATGCACTAATAATGTAAAAAAATTTTATACTGTTATTCAATTAGATGCTTCTATTTGTAAAATTTTTAAGGTAGTGGGTGATTAAGTCAAATATTTTTACTAATATAGTAATACATAATTGGATATTTGTATAAAAAATTTTCACACTGAAAATGTATATAAATTAAATCCTTTAAATAAATTTTAAAAAATAAAAACTGCATATTGACAAGCATAAATGTCTTCCAATACAGTACCAGTGATAATACATACAATTAAAGATATAATTAATTTAGTGTATCAAATTATTAATGTGAATTATTAATTAATTTAACTTTTTTTTTCCCTTCACATTATCTTTTATCCTGTCCTCAATACTTCTGCATTCAAAACATTGATGGGCATAAAAGGGACAACAGACAAAATATTTGCCAAAGGTCGGGACGTATAGACATTAGGCAGGAGGGACTATATCATGCTTAAAACTAAGAGATTAATTTTAATAGCATATCAATATAAAGAATCTTATATTTTTATTTAATTATATGTTATTAAATATGTGACTTTTGACTTGTCAAAAAAAAAAAGTGACTTTTGAGATAATAATTATAAAAATTAAATATTTTTGTTAATATAAAAATTTATTATTAGGATCATATAAAAAATATTATATTTACAATATATCAAAATTAAATTTTAAAATTAATTTGATCAAATGCGACCCACACACTTGTGTAAAACTTTTGAAAGTATAGCTTAGGGCATGCATTATATTCTACAAAATTATAGCCTTAGTTGGCAGGCAATGCCATACTTCAACACAACCATACTTCAGTGTCTAACAAATCAAGTTCGAGTCAGGTCAACTTCATTATAAACATATGGAGATAGAACTGTTCTAGCACTCTTTTTTTTTTCCCCTCGTTTACAAAACTTAAATTTATCTTACTTAAAAAATATTAGTGTCAAACTATTTAAATTAATTAAGTATTAATATTTACATTGCGAATTTGATATATAGGGTATTTAATCAGCGGCTAGTGCTAAAATATATGTTGAGTAACTAAGTATGTATGGGATATATAGTAAACGCAGGGCAAGAATTGAGCTTCTTTTGAACTACACTTTGTTCTAAAGTATATCCATAATTGTTGATGAGAGAAACTAATAATTTAAAATTTTCAGATGAGGGATGGCCTGTACGTGCTTGAAAATTCCTATTCATCTGCTGTAAATTCTGTCATTGATATACCTGTCAATGTCTGGCACCTTAGACTAGGTCATGTATCACTTGAAAAATTGTCTTTGTTAGACAAATTATTTCCTTACATTTCCATTCCAAAATGTACTGGCAATTGTGAGATTTGTCCTATTGCAAAACGGTGGCTTCTCTGGTACCATCCTCTAATCATGTATTTTGTACATTTTTTGAGTGTAACCAATAGAAAGCTAACAAGTGGTGTGATGCATGGTGCACCTTTTGTTTAATGGATTCATTTTAGACATAGCCTTAAAAGAGAAAAAAATGAAGAACGCGTTGCTGCAGCACTCCACCCAACTTTGTCACTAGCAACAGCAGTACCACCGCATCACAAAGACCTTCCTCTCGGCAACCGCCTCGGTCGCCACTCGGTGGCCTACGACCTTCTCTCAGGCGAGCTCCGCCGAGTCCTCTCTCACTTCTCTGCCCACCTCACTATCATAATCGACGAGTTCGATGGCCTCTTCACCTACGAAGCCGCCGAGATCTACCTCGGCTCCAAAATCTCCCTCGCAACGCTCGAGTTGGTCCTGATCTATCACCACCTAGAAGCTTCCATAATGGTGGTTGTTGTAGCTTCCATCGCAGCTGGATGCTGCTTTGCCAGCAGCACTGCTTACTCGCGGAGATCTGATGGCGGCAGTGCTAGGCAGAGGTAGAGACAGTGGCTTGTTCCAAGATGGTGATTACGTTGGTTGAAGATGGTGGTTGTGTGTGGGCCGCGAATCTGGTTCGACGAGGGCGTGTGGGTTGCGGATCTGGTTCGCAATGGGTGTCGATGACTAGAAGGGAAGGCTGAGCACGCGACGGCGAGAGTGCTGTCTGACGGTGACATTCTTCGTTTTTTTATTTTATTTTCAGGCTATGTCTAAAGTGTACCCACCAAACAAAAAGTGCACCATGCACCACACCACTTGTTAGCTTTCTACTGGTTACACTCAAAAAATGCACAAAATATATGATTAGAGGATGGTACTAGAGAAGCCAACATTGCAAAACAAAGAAAACTCCCTTTTTCCATTAGTCATATCAAATTTGCTGCTGCATTTGACTTGTTGCATGTTGATATATGGGGCCCTAACTCTATAGTATCCACGCAGGGCCATAGATATTATCTTACTATAGTGGATGATTACACTAGACACACCTGGCTCTGAGACCATGAAGGAATTTTGAACCATGAGGGAAGAACGTTCACAATAGAGAGAGAGAGAGTTCGTGGAACCGGAGAGAATGAAAAATGGTGACTAAATTATTATTAGGAAAAAGATGATTTACAAATGTCAACATCAAATTATATACAAGTGGTAAAAGTGCTGTGCAATCTAACTAACTCAGTAACAGAAAATAACTAACTACCAACTCATAAATAAATGTCCAGTAATGAGATACATATACTTGGATTTAAGTATTAATTACAATTATTTAGCATGTCTATTATTTATGACAAATTTTGCAAAAAAAACTTATAATCAACAAAAATGTAATGAAAAAACTTACGTTTATACATTATAAACATAAGTAATACTTTAATTTTAATGCATATATAAAAATATATTAAAAGGTTTTAAATTAATAAAAAATTTAATAAATATCATTTATTATTTATAAAATAAGAACTTCAAATCCAACCGTATGTTTCGTAGAAAAATTCATTAATAAAAAGTTAACAAATAATGTAATAATTGTTTAAAACACTTGATCCTGACTCTCTCTCTCTCTCTCTCTCTCTCTCATACACACACAATTTTTTTTTGTAATTTTTTTTTCATAAATTGATAGTGTCTTAAATTTAATCTATATTTATCTTTTTTTTTTCTCTCTCTTAACTCCATTGAAATCTCTCTTGATTGGTTGAAAAAGAGCCTTATTGGTAATTATACAAAGGAAAATGCTTTTTATCACGAACAATAGTTCATACAACGACACACGAATGTGTAAATTAACCTGTATTTTATATATAATTGAGACCATATATGGTAATATTGACCCACATTAAGTATTTGCTTTGTTTTATTTCCACCCGCATCAATTCATGCATTTCATGCCACTAAGCTTTCGTACTCTATAGCAAAGCTGTTGTACAAAAATTATTTCGTACTAGTACTAAATAAAACTCCTGATACTACTACTAATTATGCTTAGTACTGTAGTGGGTGAAAAATGTAAATAAGATTTTAATTCTGATATAAAAATAATTTATAAAATGTAATTTATTTTTATTATTGAAATAACTTATTATTTTTAAAATATGTGTAAATCTAAACTAAGTTAAGTTTTCAATTTTTTTTTTTGGTCGTCCCAATTTTTATTATTGAAATTCAAGAAACCAGTCGTGGCCGGTGGCTGTGTTTTTGGATTAGTTTGACTTTTAGGCTTGAGGCTTAGAAAGTAGAAACTTGAGAGTTGAAACGGTCCTTTACTGCCTTGCTTGGTCAACGTTTGTTATTTCGTTATTTATTACACATTACATATTGCTGCCCATTTCCTCCTCTACTTTCTTTCTTCCATAATACCATATCATATGTTAATTAGATTAAATTTAATTAATTGGGCCATTATACAACCTAGTAAAAAAATAAACACGTCAATTAAAATAAATAAATAAATAAAACCTAGTAAAAAATAAAGGTAATTTGACACTTAAAATATATATGCACACGCATGTGCGCCGTCGCACGCGCGCACACACATAATAAATAGAGAAAGAAATTAACTTATTTATAAATTACAATTTCACGCGAGAAATTCCCTGGTTTACTTTCGTTTTTCTATATGTGACTTTGATTTATCGGCTTCATTGGAGTCGGAAGTCTCCACCTACCGACGCTTTTTTTATCTAAGGTTGTGAAAGAAACCATCTTCCGGCGGTTTTCAATTCCCTTACTCATATGACTCTTGCGCTCAGATTTCGAAGGGATTGATTAATAGTCACCTCCCTGGCTACATAAAAATGAACAGTCAAAAGTTTATGAAAAAAATGTATGTGATATAGAACATGGTTTCCGACTTTTGTTTACATTCCACAACAATTCTATGGTCTGAATAAACAAACGCCGGTAACATTCATCTCTTGTTCCTTCTTCCCAAAGGTTGTGCTCTTATTGCATAATCTTGCATGTTGATTTTCCACGTATGATGTCAAATTCAGACCATACTCACTTTGACATTTTCAATGCACGTCGCATAACTTCTCAGTCTTTAATTAGGACTATTGACCTTAATTAGCATGGTAACACTATCAATTTTATATCTTTCATATACTTTTCCAATTTGAGTTCCGCTAAGACGCAAGGTTTCTGGCGAGTGCTATAATATTTATTGTTTATCTTTCAAAAAAAATCAAGGCAAATTAATTTGTTAGGAGTATAATTCAAGTGAAATTGATTAATAAAAGCGGAGTAATCTACTACTATAATATTTCAAAAGCATTACAAGGAAACTTTTGCCAGATATCAAACAAAGAATAAAATCTTCTACAACACACTATTAAAAACTTACTATATAAAGAAAATTATTTTTAATAAAAAGTAATTAACCCACTACCATAGAAGCTCTAATAGGAAACTATTACATTACCACCCACTATCTCAATATCTTACACTATTAACTCCTTTCTCAAATAATTTTATCAACCAATCCTCCATTAACCCATTTTAAATACTCTACTATCTAATTTGTTTTATATGATTTATTACCAGCTACAAAAATTTGGGATTAATTTATTTTAAATTATTATTAAATAATATTCTTTTATTTGAAATATTTATGTGAAATTTGTTCTTTAAAATTATTTTATTACGAGGCTAAAGAAATTTGAGGGGAAAGCAAGTTCAGACCTCACTTAAAATTAAAATCCATTTCTTGATTTTAATAAATCATTGTTATGATGCTAATTAAAGGGGTAGAAAGAAAAGTGAAATAATTTTTCTCTTTAGTTATTTTATCCTTACTAAAATTTTATAGATAAATTATTATAAAATATATAATACTTTCAACAATAAATTTTATAGAGAACAAATTTATACTTTCAAATATTGTGATATTAAATCATGTGATGGAAGGTGGGAAATTATATGGATTTTATCTTTTAATTCTTGATGTTCATTTAACTTTTGTAAGAATATATCTATTCAATTGGGACTTAACAAATTGTTAATTAAGGGTTGAATAAAGAGATAGAAAGAATAATGGAATGATTTTTTTTAATAAGGGGGGATAGAGAATATGAATTTATTTTTTTCAATTGTTCAATTATCACTTTAAAATTAAAGAAAAAAAACTTATTAAACAAATTATGCTATGAATAATGAGATGATATATAGAATGAATTTATACACTTTTTTTTTAATATAGCTTATTCTTTCAACAATAATTTCATATTTATACTTTTTTATTTCTAAACTTATTTCATCTTAAACTAATTGTACAGATAAAAATGTTTTATTTAATATTCTATAAATTTATATATTTTATTATAATATATATAAAATTATTTGTATTATTATACATATGTATAAAAATTTTATATAAAATATATTTAAATTATGGTTAGGTTAAAAAATTCAATATATATATATATATATATATATATATATATATATATATATATATATATATATATATATATATATATTACGAAACTAAGATTATATTGAATCCTTATATGAGAATTATTAAATATATATCATGAATATACTTCAGTTTAATTTTTAATCAAAGACAAAAAGGGGTTTGAAAAGCATCAATTTTTATTTTATTTATTTAATTCCCCTTAAATATTAAAAGCATATATTCTAAATTAAATTTTAAATTTCTTAATTTGTATATATTCTCTTCATTTTAATTTGATAAATCATGCTTAATATAAAATAATAAAATAACATAACAAATTTCTTTTTAAAATTATCATAATATGGCTCTCATTATATAAATATTAAAAAATTTAGAAATTTATTAAAAAAACTAAAACTACTTTTATCTAATACTATTAAAAATTCATACATATTAATTTATTTATTTTTTTATAACCAGTGCACTGCACGGGTCGAAAAACACTAATTTTGGTATATTCCAACCTCATGTGGCTTTCCATAAAAACTGCCGATACTATAATTTGGAAAATCATAGTCTTAAAAGTGAATTTGGCCGCGGTTAACTGCTCAAAATGATCTAATTGTTATCCATGCAATTTCTTATTCCATTGAGATATGAAGGAGAGAAGGCGGCCAAGAAGAAGGAACACGTTTAAAGGAAGTTTCATATACATAGTACGTGGAGGAGCGGAAACACTTTGTGTGTGTTTGGATTAGCGTTTGCAAACAAGTTGGCTTTGACTTATCTTTATAAAATTGATTTTGATCAAAAGTGAGTTAGTGTCAACGTAATTTATATTTGAAAACTTTTATATTAAAAGTAATTATGATATAATGAATATTATTTGAATAATATGAATTAAAATCACTTTTGAATGTATAATTACTAAAATGGACATAAGTTTTATATTACACTTCTAATATCTTTTTATTTTATTTTTTATTTTTAGTATATTTAAAAAGAGTATATTAATATTATTATAAAAATTATATAAATATTATTTTAAGATATTTCATAAATATTATTATGATATTATAAATAAAATTATACTAACAATATTATTATAAATAAATCAAACTAATTTTAAAAAAACTATTATAAATAAATTGATGAAGAAACTTTTATGCACGATTAAAGTTTATTTAAGTATTATAAAATAAAATTGTTTTTAAATATATAATTTTAATAACATAAAAATTATTAAATCTCATTTATTAAATTATGAGTTTAATTTGTATGTATCAATAGTGTAAAAGAACTTTACATTATCAACCAATAGAAATACAAGAAAATATCAAATTATACTAGGTAACCATATATTATGATGAGGGATTCATCATGATTTAGCACTTTTTTACATTCCTATTGATAAATTTTATATTGTCAATAAATATAAATTAATCTCTTAAATAATATCTAAATAATAATATAATATTAATCTAAAAGATTTTTTTGTCAATACACACCCCTAATGAGTTTTCACTCAATGCAAAAGCAACAAAAAGTTGCAATTTAATAAATTGAGTTTGAGTCCATAATCAATTTTGTTAATAAGTACTCAAACATGTATGGCACAATGCTCCAAAAGTGGGTTTGATGGCTTTGAATGCCAATTCAAGCACACTTGCCAGGCTGCCAAGTGAGAAATTCTACTATCTACTTTGGAGCACAAAATTCTTCCTTTTCATTGTTTTTTCACCACAAAATTTATGTAAATAGTCCAATAAATGGATCTTATATAAAATTTTGTGAGGCCATAATTCATTGTGGAGGAAGAAGCACTCTTCCTCCATAGTGGATACTAGAATTTTTCGTTGCCAAGTACTGGTGGTCCACAACCCTATACTAGTTCCAGTCTTACAAATACAAATGCAATCGGTCAGCGCAGACAAATTACATTTAATAATTTTATAATTTTTTAGCAAAATGTGAGGTTAATTTGGGCTTTTTTTCCCCAAAAGCAATGTAAATCCTAGGCGTATGAATTTAGATCTAAAAATAATATTGTTATTAATTAATTCAAATGATCATTTGTGATTACATTTTTTTTTCCACAAATCACAGGAAATTTAATAAGATTCCTTCACGCCTTATAATCGCGAAAACTTGTAGCTTTTTCATCATAAAATGGAACCTCTAAATCATTCAACTTAGTTTACTTTATTTTGCAATACATGATTATATTCCATATTCTCCAATTCCCCCATCCCTCGTCTTTGCCATATACTTGGTGGAGTTCCGTAGAATTTAAGCCAAATCTAGATTTATGTATGTACTGATATTCATATCATTGCTCGTATATATCTTGAATTTGTGATGTGATTGCACATGAAACATCCATGCAAACAATAGTATTTTTTTTTCAATTCAAAAATATTTAGGTCCTGAAAAAGACTAGTCTTAATCAGGTCAAAGTTTTTTTTTTGTGAATTCATTGAGCGCTTCCAAAGGTATCTATAAATATTGATAAAAAAAAGAGAATACTTAAAAATCACTTATTAACAAAAAAAATATAGATATCAAATTTAAGTTATGATTATGCATAACAAAAAATTTACTAAGTGAACTAATCTTGTCGGCAATGTAATAGTATTGTTTATTTGTATATCCGTACTCTTATTCTTCTTTTGACGTACTCCCTCCGTTTCAATAAATATGTCAGTTTGATTAAAGTGGTACATTTAAAAATCAATGTTTCAATAAGCCAAACCATTTTCTCTTCTTTTTTGCATCTAGAAAGAATGCTTTAAGTGGTATTTCAATACAATCATGGTACCGAAGATGGTGCGCCTTCAAAGGTGGAGCCGATTAGCCGCTTTCCTTGTTGTCATGTGCTTGGTATCCAGGCATGGGACCTTCCGCCTAATTCTTTTCTTGCTTTGGACGAAAGTTGTCATCACTGATGGTCTTTCTTGAGGAATGGTTCTTCGAAGCAATTCATCAATCCTCCTAAAAGCTTGGGCTTGTCCAGTCTCTTTGGGATGAACTGGGCCAATCAGAATAACGTCCTTTGAGAGTTCGAGATGTAGGAGTGAGTCTTCGACTTTCGGTTATGAGGATCTAATTTGTTGATGCCGTTGAGTACATTGACTTTGAACAAAGAAAGGCCGAGTGGTCTGGCTCCAGGTGTGCCCCCGGGATAGTCTCCCCTTGGAAGGGCTTACACATAAAGGGGATAGCTGCACTTCATCATAGAAGAGGAGCAAAAGAATAGCATAAGGTGAACTAGAATGGAATTGAAAGACTACTTTTTTATGATCTGATGAGTTTATTTTTGAGTCTCATAAGGTAGTTTACTTGCTTACTTGTTAGAGTAAGGAACAAAGTCAAGTAACTCTACCAATATTAGATCTTTACTCAACCGACTAAGCATACTCTTTCCGATTCGATCTAGGTGGCCTAGAATAGAATATATATTCGTTAGTATGAGTAGCTTTGCAAAGCCAAAGCAATCAATCATCTTAAACAGCATTTCCGCTTCTTAGTCCATTGAAGGTATAAAAGGAATAGAGCGAAAGGAAACCTATCCTAAGACTCTATCCGAACGAACTTGTTCTACCATTTCCAAAGATTAGAAGGTACTAGTCTCTCTGACAAGGACAAGTTGTAGTGGTGGAACAGAAAAAAGGAAGCTGCATACGAGCAGCTTTCTATCATATGTCATTCTATTTGAGAGCCGGGGGACGCTGTAGATGAGGTCTAACTGTCCATAACTAAGGACCTTTAGGTTTATCTGTTTCATCAAAGAGAGAACCTAATGCAGGCCATGCAATACAGAGTGAAAAGCGTGCAATATAGCATTGAGGAGGATATATCAATATGCCACCATCTTTCTCAATGTGCACTCATGAATGCTCGATATAGGAAGCACTTGTCTTTAGCTTTCCAGATAGACGCGTTAACTTAGTTAGTTCAATGGGGTTGATTGGGAGCTCGATAGCTAAGGAAGTAGGTCAAAGCAGGCTAGAGAAAGCGAAGGTTACGATCCTATTGACCTTTCCTAAATTTATTATTTCAGTGGATGCAGACTGTCTTTGAATTTATGCTTATTTTAAGTATTTTATGTTATTAGAATTTCTTTATTTAATTTAATTTTTTATTTCTTAACATTCTAATGAATATCCATGGATATCCGTGAATACCTGTAAATCCGCGAAAAAGTTAAAAGTGGGTACCCATATGGATATGGGGCAGGGGACGAGGGCGGATATTTATTCACCCCCGTCCCCCGCCCTGCCTCATTGACATCCTATAGATGACTTCACAAATGTAAAACTTGTTCATTTAAATGAATAATAAAAATTAGTATAACATGAGTTACATAATTGTATACATATTTGATATTAAAAAGAAGGCTTAAATATGTTTTTAGTCCCTCTAAATATTTGATTTTTTGGATTTGGTCCCTCAAAATTTTTTCACTTGATTTTGGTCCCTTATTTTTTAGACGTTATCAATATTAATCTCTACCGTCAACTGAGTGCTATTAAGTGCTGATGTGGCAACATGAGATTTTGACATATGTTAATACTGATTAGATCTCACATTGCCACATCAGCACTTAACAGCACTCAGTTGACGGTAGGAACTAATATTGGTAATGTATGAAAAATAAGGGACCAAAACCAAGTGAAAAATGTTTTAGGGACCAAATCCAGAAAATCAAATATTTAGAGGGACTAAAAATATATTTAAGTCTAAAAAGAATATCTATCTTAAGGAATTCTTATAAAAAAGACAAAAAAAAGTAATATATAGTGAGACTCGAAAAGGGAGTTGATTCTATGTGGATCACGGACACAAGAATGTGAATGGACCAATATATCATACCAGGGTTGTTCAAAGAACAGATTAGGTTAGATTGGATCAAACCTAAATCTAATTATGCAATATAATGATCAGGTTAACTCAAATCTTAGATAATATATAAAAATATAGATATTCTATATAATAAAATTATAAAATTTTAAAAATAAAATATAAAATTTAAAAGATATTTTATAATATATTTTTAAAATAAATTATATCAATATAAAAATAACATCAAATTATGCAAAATATATTAATTGAAGTCAATCTACCGAATCAAATTTTAGAACTCGAATCCAACCTAATAAGCTCCGGAAGGAGACGAATTATTGGGCCAGTCGGGTTGGATCTTGGACACGCCAGTGTAATCTATGAGAAATTCGTAGACTAATCTACATGGATGCACTGACAATTTACATATAAACAAAGGGGAAAGGGTGTCATACATACAACAACGCACTTTCCTTATAGTTTCCCGCAGGGACGGCGTATAAAACTCGTTTTGACTCGGGAGCCCAATTATTTTGAAGTCTGCAAACAAAATAATAACAAATAAGAAAAATTCAAAGGCAAAAGCACGGAGTGATTCACAAATCGTAAGTATTATTTTTCTGAAAAAACCGTGTGGTATGGTCATGGATGCTGACATTCACGGTAATGGTTGGTGTCTTCTTAGCATAAAGGCAATCTGAGACAGCTCATTCTATTCCAACATCTCTCTCTCTCTCTCTCACACACGCACACAACCATTATCATCCATCTATATATCTACCATTTCTCACCTTACCTCACCTACCTATCTCTCCCCCGTAATATTAAAGAAGCAGAGCCCGCAGAAGACAAGAGAAGATGGCCCTTGCAAAGGAAATTATGGGATCTTCATTGATAGAGATAGAGCGGTCCTCACTCGTTTCCTCCTCAAATTCAAAAGTGTTTCAGCTGAAACAGGGCCAGTTCTTGGTGAACCCTGTGTTGGAAAAAAAAACCACAAGAATTGTGCGGTTGGGGAAGGCCGCAAGGTTTCCTGTGGCAGCTATCAGCCAGGATTTGGTCAAGGCCTCTGTGCATGCAGAGAAACCAGTGCAATTCAAGGTTAGAGCTGTAGTGACGGTAAGGAACAAGATCAAAGAGGATTTTAAAGAGGCCATTGTCAAGCACTTTGATGCCATCGCAGATAGGATTGGAAGAAATGTTTTGCTGGAGCTTATCAGCACTCAGATTGATCCAAGTAATTAGCACTTAAATTTCTCTGCTTCTGCTTCTCCTTCTCCTTCTGCTTCTGCCTGTCTCCGGAATCCGGATAGATTCTTGTCAATTATTCTCAAACAATATTTTCTGTGATCGATGTGACCCGTTATTTTTCTCTTGCCGGGTATTACAAACTACAGCAATTTCTTCAACTTGACCAATTTTCTCACATTCCAAAAAGGAAAAAACAAAATCCCCTTTTTTTTTTTTGTTGCTCTTCTTCTTCTTCGGGGTGGCGTTAAAGATCTTTCAATCATATTTATTCTTCCTTTTATAAGTCGAATTCGAACGTGGATCAATGAATTCTGCTTAATGGGTTTGGTTCTTATTCTACTATTCTGTTACTGTAGAAACGAGAGCTCCAAAGAAGAGCAAGGAAGCAGTGCTGAAGGACTGGTCGAAGAAATCCAATGTTAAAGCGGAAAGAGTTACTTACACAGCCGAATTCATTGTCAACTCGAATTTCGGGGTTCCGGGAGCTATTACGGTGATGAACAAACACCAAAGAGAGTTCTTCTTGGAAAGTATAACCGTCGAAGGGTTTGCCAGTGGAGCAGTTCATTTCCCCTGCAACTCATGGGTACAGCCCACAAAGGATCATCCTGGAAAGAGGATATTCTTTTCCAACAAGGTACTCTTTGTTTTGGTAATGAGTAATGAATAACAAGTTAGTCTTCGCTGAACTCTCTCGTTTTTCTTCCTTCATTTATTTATTTATTTTTATATGTCATATTCAAATATTAAGATGCCACCAATAATTTTAGTTTCCTATTTTGTTGTCCTTTTTTTTTTCAGCTTGGAAAGGTCAAAGAAATTTTAATTTTTAACTAGACTAGAAGTTCTTGTATCTCTTGAATGCCAACTAGTTGAACATGCCGGCCATTTTATTTAATTAAAACTTTTCAATTTCCAATTACTATGTAATTAACAATGCTCTACCCACATACTTATATTTACGTTATATGACTTATATCACACTGTTATGTTTTACATTATTTGATTATGATAGAATTCACCTTATTTATTTATATATTTTCAAATTTTAATTTTACCGCATATAAAAAATGAGAGACACATATCTAAATGCCTCTCGCATTTTTCTTATATACTTGGCTGCTTTATATTTATTTTGCATCGTAGAAAAAGTCTGCATCAATAATCACGAGGCACAATTTCTAATTAGACTCGTAAACTGGCAACCATAGAATCAACCTATGATATGAGCTTTGAAAATTCTTATTGACTATAATTCTTGGGTTAAAGGGCGCTTGAATAGTTAAATTTACGTATCAACCACCAACAGCATAGACAGCGCCCAATTTAACACACCCACTTATAAAAAAATTAGTACTAATATTTTATGAGTATTGCTAATGAGTGATTGACTTTTTTACAAAGCTCAAAAGGTTAAAAAAAAAAGCTTTAACTTGAAATAACTTTTTAGGTTTTTAATGTCATAAATTATCTATTTTTTATTATTTAAAACAGTTTTTTATTTTTTAAATTAATTATCACGTATTGCTATAATTTTTTTTATTTTGCTTATTCATGAAAAAAGGGGAAGTTCTGAAATTTGTTTATATATTCTGTTATTGATTTTCGCAGCCATATTTACCTGGAGATACACCTGCGGGGCTTAGAGTATTGAGGGAGAAGGAGCTGAAAAATCTTAAAGGGGATAGCAAAGGAGTTAGAAGATTATCTGACAGAATATATGATTTCGATAAATATAATGATCTGGGAAATCCAGATAGAGGAGTTGACCTCACCAGACCAACTCTTGGTGGATCCCAAGAACGTCCATACCCAAGACGCTGTCGTACTGGCCGCCCCCCCGCTGATACGGGTAATAACTAATTAAGGGAATCATGCCACAGTTTTGTATAAATAAAAAATTGACAATTCACTTTATATAAATTGACAATTCACTAATTAAGAGATATTGATTGTGCTGGTAGAAGTAGAATTTATTATTTTTTTTTTCTTTCTAAATTCTGCCTACTAATTATATATAGTACAACCATTTTAATAACTTGTTGAGCATTTTAGGTGCGTGTGATACGTAGGATTTTCTAAACAAACTTTTGCTTGCATTGCATGTTGCAGATATGCATGCAGAGAGTCGCGTGGAGAAGCCACTGCCTATGTACGTACCAAGAGACGAACAATTCGAGGAGTCTAAGCAGAACACATTCTTTATCAAGAGGCTCAAGGCAGTGCTCCATAACTTGATCCCGGGCCTTAAGGCAAGTCTTTCTGCTAGTAACCATGATTTCAACGAATTCTCAGACGTGGACGGCCTTTACAGTGAAGGCCTGCTCATTAAGTCCGGGTTGCAACACGAAGTTTTAAAGAAAATCCCACTGCCAGAATTGGTCAGTAAGATACAAGAATCCAGCCAGGGACTTCTTAAGTATGACACTCCCAAGATTATTTCCAGTAAGTATCGCCTTCTTTGTCTTTTCCCTCTTTATTAGAATCTTGGCTACTTAGTGGAGCAAACTAATTTCCTTGATGAACCTCACTTCACTAGCTCTTTGTATAGTAGGATTTCAATTTTACATCTCAATGCTATATAAGCTGCAGGCGTATCTTTGTTTTGTGAGTATAGAGAATCGAGATATGCCTAAATATGGTATATATTTTCTGTAATTGAGGGTTTTTTTTTTTTTTAATTTGTTTGTCCAAGTGGAGTATAGAAGAATTAATGTAACCTTAATGTCATTGTTCTGATATTTTGACCTAGAAAGTTATAAAGCATAGCATATAGCTAGCTCGGTAGAAGGACCCCCTTGTAACTGTTTGCTAGGGGAAAGCAAGATTGGGTGCTAAATGTTTATTTTCTATTAAGTTTCACGTACGAGAGTTTATTATAACTAGCCAGAGTGTCGTATTTGCTTTTGTGGCTATTTAAACCAATGGCATATCATATGTTTAACGTGCAGAGGACAAGTTTGCCTGGCTGCGAGATGACGAATTTGCCCGGCAAGCAATAGCAGGAGTCAATCCTGTTAATATTGAACGGCTTAAAGTTTTCCCACCCGTAAGCAAGCTTGACCCGGAGTTATATGGCTCCCAGGAGTCCGCTCTTAAGGAAGAGCACATTTTAGGCCAACTTGATGGCATGACGGTGAAACAGGTACGGATACCCATAAAAATCTTTAAGAAAGAAGAGCTCTATTTGCTACCAAAAGTTTTCAGACAAAATCCGACAAATAGTACGTGGCAAGTAATGGAACGAGGGTAAAAAGGAAATCATGGGCTAAAAAATAGGGGCACATTCTGCAACTATCTCCAAAAGAGGCAGTATCATATAACATTTTTAAAAGTTGTAACTTATGATAAAAAAAAATGTTATATTTTGATATATAAGAATTATAATATTAAAAATATTTATTATAACGTAAATTAAAATGCATATAATAAAATAAAAATTTGATAAAAAAGTGTGATGAGAATCAATTATGTTGTAATATAGTAACTTACAGATATTATCATTGGAATTTTTCTATCATAAATTTTGACTTTTTTTATTATAAACAATAACTTTTAACAAGTGTTATATCATACTATATTTTTTGAGGGAGTAGGGAAGTGGAAGCCCAAAAATAAAATAATAAACGGTGGGACTTAAAAAAAATGTTCAATTTGTGTAGAAATACAATTTTTTTTTTCGTACTAACAATTATTTTCCGTAAGAGACAAAGAGCTATGCTTGATATGAAAAATTTTCACACGAAGTCTAACGCACAATACGTGGCTGATAATGGAATGAGGGTAAAAAAGAAATCATAGGTTAAAAAATAGAGTTGTGTTATTTATATCATTTTTTTGTGAGATATTGTATTGACACTCACTTATCTATTATTAGATGAGATATAAATCCTCATTAAAGTGGGGTTTACACCCATCTAATAATAGATGAATGAGGTGTCAATACAATATCCCACAAAAGAATAGTTTAAGTAATATTTTTGTAAAAAATAATAAAAAATGGTGCTACTTGGTATGAAGAGCAAGAGCACGAAGTCATATGCAAAGCCAATAAAATTTGTTGGTTTAATGGAATTCGCAGGAGAGTGTGAATGAGAAATCGTGGGTAAAACAAGATTTATACTGTTCATGTTAAAAGTACAAAAATATTTTCGTACCAAATATTATTTTTGAAATAATAAATGGTGGAACTTTTAAGGAAAAATCGTTCAATTTGTACACAAGAAGTACAAAAGTTTTTTGGTACTAATTATCATTTTCCTTAAGAAAAGAGGAGCTCTATTTGGCACGAAAAATTTTCATGCGAAATCCGATGAATAGTACGTTGCAAGTAATGGAACGAGGGTAAAATGGAAATTATGAGTTAAAAAATTATTAACAGTTGGACTTCTAAAGAAAACCGTTCAATTGGAGCCAAACTAAATCCCATCTCTCCAACTTTAGCCACTAGATGTCTAGATCTAAATTTATTTCTTTGAATTTTGCAGGCAATAGAGGAAAATAAATTGTTTATGATAGATTACCATGATGTCTACTTTCCATTCCTTGATGGGATCAACGCCCTTGATGGTAGAAAATCCTATGCTACACGTACCATTTTTTTCTTGACACCCCTAGGAACTCTGAAGCCTATCGCTATAGAACTTAGCCTGCCCCCCGCCGCACCAAGTTCCCGATCAAAACGAGTACTTACCCCTCCTGTGGATGCAACTACCAATTGGATGTGGCAGTTTGCCAAAGCTCACGTTTGCGCTAATGATGCTGGCGTGCACCAACTTGTTAACCATTGGTAAGCAAAGCCAAAGCCCCATTCTTCTTTCATCAATTGAACTTATTGCAAATTCTATTTTGGTTGTTAAATTAGTTACCTGGTATTTTATATTTTATTTGGTAAATTATATATAGGTTACGCACACATGCCTGCATGGAGCCTTTTATATTGGCTGCTCATAGGCAATTAAGTGCAATGCATCCTATTTTTAAGCTGTTGGATCCACACCTGAGGTACACATTGGAGATCAATGCTTTAGCTCGCCAAATCCTGATCCATGCAGATGGAATCATTGAGTCTTGCTTTACTCCTGGCCGCTACTGCATGGAGATCAGTTCTGCTGCTTACAAAAACTTCTGGCGCTTTGACATGGACGGCCTCCCTGCGGATCTCGTACGCAGGTAAATATCTCAGGTTCTTAATTAATTAGTAACCATATATTACCGACCAAATTGGACTGGACTCGACTGGATTATATATAGTTGAAAAGCGACCCAAATTCTTTATTAACTCTCGGTGTGTGTGTGTGTATATATATATATGCGCCATCGAATTGCAAATGAATCTAACAAATATAATTAAAGATATATATGCCTTAATTTAATATTGACATAATATTATATAATAATGTATATATGTAGGGGAATAGCAGTGCCTGACCCAGCACAACCAAATGGTCTGAAGCTCTTAATAGAAGACTACCCCTATGCAACGGATGGGCTTCTGATCTGGTCTGCAATCGAGAACTGGGTCCGCACGTATGTGAACCATTACTACCAGCATCCAGGCCTGGTTTGCAATGACAAAGAGCTCCAAGCCTGGTACTCTGAGTCAATCAATGTGGGCCATGCTGATCTCAGGCATGAAAGCTGGTGGCCCCCATTGAACAATAGCGAGGATCTTGTCTCCATCCTCACCACCTTGATTTGGACAGCATCCGCACAACATGCAGCTCTTAATTTTGGGCAGTACCCTTATGGTGGTTATGTGCCAAATCGTCCTCCGTTAATGCGAAGACTAATCCCGGAAGAGAGTGACGAAGAATATGCCAGTTTCATAGCAGACCCGCAAAAGTACTTCCTAAATGCGTTGCCTAGCTTGTTGCAGGCAACAAAATATATGGCTATTGTTGACACACTCTCCACTCACTCACCTGACGAGGAGTACTTGGGAGAGCGGCAACAGCCATCCATTTGGTCAGGTGATGCAGAGATCATTGAGGCATTCTACGCCTTCTCGGCAGAGATCAGACGGATAGAGAAGGAGATTGAGAGAAGGAACTGTGATCCAATACTTAGGAACCGCTGTGGTGCAGGAGTGTTACCTTATGAGTTACTTGCCCCTAGCTCCCAACCTGGCGTTACATGCAGAGGTGTTCCTAATAGTGTGTCCACGTGAAAACCAGAAAAATTCAGTCACATATTATTGAGAGAACAAATCTCATGCGATCATGTAATTAGCACGTAATCGTCTATTTGCTGATTCTTTAGGAGATCATGTATATATTTAGGATGTCAAAATTAGGATATATTAGGGGCAGTCAGTTAGGAGGATTTCTTGCAGAAATTATAGGAGTTTGTTGCCCTTGTACTATGTATATATTGTACGCATCTGTTATTGAAATACTCAGAAAAATATAGCAGCTTTACTTTAATTTGGCATCAGAGCCAGGTCAACCTCCGCTGCGCTGCATGAGACATCATGGCTGTAAGCGGCGAAAAGGGAAGCAACGATACTTCTGATTCTGAAAAGAAGAACACTAACGCTTCTGGTCACGAACAGAAGAAGGCACTGATGATCGATCCAACCTCTCCTTATTATCTTACCTTAGGAGACAATCTGGGTATCATTGTTACATCGGTGCAACTCAAAGGAGATAACTATGATGAATGGTCAAAGGCAGTGCATAACACCTTCCGACCCAAGAAGAAACTTGCATTTCTCGACGGGAAAATTTTGAAGCCGGCAAACGATTCATCCGAGCTCGAAGACTGGTTGGCGATGAATGCGATGCTGGTGGGATGGATATTCAATACCATTGATCCATCCTTGAGATCCAGTCTCTCTTATTTGGAGAATGTAAAAGATCTATGGGACGATTTGAAGGAACGGTTCTCTATTGGCAATGATGTGAGGATTCACCGACTGAAAACTGACATTGCCAATTGCAAGCAATCTGGGCAGAACGTGGCAGCCTACTATGGGAAGTTAAAAACAATGTGGGAAGTGCTGGCCAGTTACATGAAGAACCCGACATGTAGTTGTGCTGGGTGTACGTGCGGTGCGGCGCAAGAATTAGCACAAGAGCGGAAGAAGGAGAAGGTCCATCAATTCTTAATGGGTCTTGACGATGCCATATTCGGAACGGTGCATTCAAACATCCTAAGTATGTCACCGTTGCCCAATATAAATCGAGTACATGCAATGGTCATGACTGAAGAAACACACAAGTCTTTGGCATGTATGCGGGATGAATGAACTGATGCCGTTAGCTTTGCAATCCAAACCACACCTCATGCAAAATCTGGGCAGAATCGCGGAGGTGACCGAGGGACATGCACCAATTGTGGAAAGCATGGTCATGAAGCCAATGATTGTTTTCAAATAATTGGATATCCAGATTGGTGGAACTCTGGCAAAAATGGAAGAGGTGCAGGACGTGGAAATCGTGGCACACGCAGCAACGGCATAAGCCGAGGTAGAGAGACAAAAGCTGCCAATGCCGCACAGGTGCAACAAGCTCATAGTGCAGTAGGCATGCAGACAGGGGGAGTCATAAATGAGCGTGGGTCTTTCCTCGGGCTGAGCAACGATCAATGGTCAGCACTGATGAACATTCTTAATAGCCACAAACCCACGTCATCCACCGAGAAACTCACTGGTAAGCAAGTGAAAAATTCTTGGTTGCTAGATACGGGGGCTTCAAATCATATGACAAGTGATATAAACTTGTTGACAAAATTAATTGATGTCTCACCTTGTCCTATTGGGTTGCCTGATGGAAGAAATACCATAGCGGATAAGGAAGGAACAGTAAATTTTGGAAAAGGCCTAGCCTTGAACAATGTGTTATATGTGCTTAACTTAGCTTGCAATCTTATTTCTGTCTCCCAATTGATACATGACTCAAACTGTGCAGTCACTTTTTCTAACAAATTATGTGTGATACAGGACCGCACTTTAACGATAGTGATTAGTGTGGATGAACAAAGGAATGGGGTCTATCATTTTCACGTAGTGACCTTTGTGCAGACATGCAAACAAGTGGGGTTGATTCTTTTACCACGTGGCATAGGCGTATAGGTCATCCTTCAAGTCAAATAGTTAGTTTACTTCCTTGTATTCATGTTGCTGAGAAAGATAAACATGAGCAAGTTTGTGATATTTGTTTAAGAGCTAAACAAACAAGAGATATTTTTATTCCTAGCCAGAATAAAGCCAATGAGCCTTTTGATTTAATACACTATGATGTGTGGGGGCCTTATCGTGTTCGCTCTTGTAGTGGTGCTTCTTATTTTTTGACTATTGTAGATGGTTTCTCTCTTGCCGTGTGGATATATTTATTGGTGGAAAAGAGTGAAGTTGGGAACACTCTTAAAAATTTTTGCACTATGGTGGTTACCCAATTTAACAGAAAAGTTAAGATTGTGAGAAGTGATAATGGTACTGAATTCAGAGTCTTGAAAGGCTATTTTGTTGAACAGGGAATGATTCATTAAACATCCATGGTTGACACTTCGCAACAGAATGGGCGTGTTGAAAGAAAACATAGGCATAGTTTAAATGTTGCTCGAGCTCTTCATTTTCAGGCAAATCTACCCATTGAATTTTGGGGTGATGTGTCCTTACTGTAGGGTACTTGATCAATCATACCCCATCCAATATACATAAAAGTAAAAGCCCCTATGAAATCCTGTTTGGTCAAACTTTCACTTATTCTCATATTCACACTTTTGGGTGTCTATGCTACGCACACAACTGACCTCGACAAAAGGACAAGTTTGGTGATTGAAGTCGAAAATGTGTTTTTGTGGGCTATCCTTATGGAAAAAAAGGGTGGCGTCTCTACAATTTAGATAGCGAAGAGTATTTTGAATCCCGTGATGTTGTGTTTTATGAAAATGAGTTTCCTTTCCTGACTAATCTTTCTAATGTGCAAAATGTCTCTAATCCTTCCAAACAAACCTTGTGGAATGATGGCCCTCCTCTCATTGATGAATCTAACATGGGTATGCTTGAAGCAAGGGGGAGCAGAAACATTGAAGAAAATGTTGGGAATGCGCAGGATATGATTACAACCCCAAGATAGTCAGGTGAGGATTCTGTGTCAACACCCCACTTGAATGAACAACTTGGACGTGGTCACAGGGAACGACACCCATCGAGCAAACTCAACGATTATATATGCCACACTGTGAGCTACACCAGTGGCCCCACTCCCGCGTCACACCCACCGTCACAATCCTCAGATACGTGATATCCTATTGCACACTATGTGACTTGCAATAATTTTTCTATGAGCCATAGACAATTTCTTGCAGTAGTCACTTCTAGGTATGAGCCATCTCGATTCTCTGAGGCTGTTCGAGATCCCTTGTGGCGTAATGCTATGAAGTAAGAAATAAATGCACTAGAAAGAAATGGCACCTGGACGTTGGCAACACTACCACCTAGAAAGAAGGCTATTGGATGCAAGTGGGTGTGCAAGATTAAATACGAATCAGATGGCACTATTGAGCGTCACAAGGCACGGCTAGTTGTTCGAGGAGATAATCAGAAAGAAGGCATTGACTATAATGAGACTTTTGCACCGGTTGCAAAGATAGTCACGGTTCGGACTTTATTGGCTGTGGCAGCTGCTCGATCATGGATATTGCATCAGATGGATGTTCATAATGCCTTTTTGCATGGTGATTTGGATGAGGAAGTTTATATGCAACTACCTCCTAGCTATTCTAGTGGAGATTTTAAGAAAGTGTGCAAACTCTGAAGGTCACTTTATGGGTTATGACAGGCACCGCGAAACTGGTTTGCTAAACTTGTTGCTGCATTGAAGGAATATGGGTTCCAACAGTCTCGTGCAAATTACTCATTGTTCACATATCATCGTGGAGATGTGATCTTGAGTGTTCTTGTGTATGTTGATGATCTCATCATTGTAGGAAACGATAGAGGTGTGATTGAGCATTTCAAACAGTATCTTAGCACATGTTTCTACATGAAAGATCTTGGGAATTTGAAATATTTTTTAGGCCTTGAGGTAGCTAGAGGACCTCAAGGGATTTTTTTTATGTCAGCGAAAGTATGCTTTGGACATCATATCAGAAACAGGATTATTAGGGGCCAAACCGGCTAGCTTTCCTCTTGAACAGAATCATGGGTTGGCCCTTGCTAATGGCACTATTTTAGAGGATCCAGAGCGATATCGCAGGCTAGTTGGGAGGCTCATCTATTTGACTATTTCTCGGCCTGAACATAGCTACTCTATTCATATCTTAGCTCAGTTCATGCAATGTCCTCGATAGGAGCATTGGGAGGCTGCAACACCGATAATTCATTATTTGAAGGGCAACCCAGGCCAAGCGATCTTTCTTCGATCTGATAGTGATTTGAAGCTATATGCCTATTGTGATTCAGACTGGGCAAGTTGCCCTCTTACTCGGCGCTCCTTAACAGGGTATTTTGTGTTTTTAGGAAAATCTCGTATATCCTGGAAAACCAAAAAGCAAGCTACTATCTCTCGTTCATTAGCAGAAGCTGAGTATAGATCTATGGCCACCACAACTTGTGAGTTAAAATGGCTTAAAGCTCTCTTGCTTGATTTATTGGTGCCTCATCCCCAGCCCATGCGACTCTTCTGTGACAGTCAAGCAACCATTCATATCACAGCTAACCCGGTGTTTCATGAATGCACTAAGCATATTGAGGTAGACTGTCACTACATTCGTGATGAGATCCAAGATGGTAATATTGTTAGAATGCATGTCCGGACTTACAATCAACTTGCAGATATCTTGACCAAAGTTCTCGGCAAGCAACAATTTGATTTTCTGCTGAGCAAGTTGGGCATTTAGGATCCTCATGCGCCAACTTGAGGGGGAGTATTTAGAGAACAAATCTCACGTGATCATGTAATTAGCACGTAATCGTCTATTTGCTGATTCTTTAGGAGATCATGTATATATTTAGGATATCAAAATCAGGATATATTAAGGGCAGTCAGTTAGGAGGATTTCTTGCAGAAATTATAGGAGTTTGTTGCCCTTGTACTCTGTATATATTGTACGCATCTGCTATTGAAATACTCAGAAAAATACAGCAGCTTTACTTTAATTCATATATCTCTCAGACCTCCAGTTCTGAGAGTGAGAGGCATTGTATATGGTTGAATTGTCAGCGTACTAGTTATTACTATATATTTATGGTCATCAGCGGAACACATGCATGACAATTAATGCTTAGGGTTCTATAGGCTGTATATCAAATAGCTTACGATTTTGGAGGATGTGTAACTATTCTTCACGCCGTTCACATATGCTTCGATAAGCAGATTTTGTATTACCAAGCACTTTTCTTTTATTTATTTATTTGTTTTCTTGGTTTCAGTATAAGATTCGTGAAAACAAATTCGCACTGAATAGCAGCATTGCTGATGTAAATTCTATTCATAACCAAAGGTATGTAAGATTTTTTGGTCAAAATAATAAGTGATTATAACCAAGGCATTAATTCAAAGAAAAACTTGGATTAAATAAATGTTGGAATATCACTAATTCTGAACCTGGACGTATTTAATATTGATTCAGCTTGCAAGAGATGTGTGACCTCTTCTCACTACTAGAATTTATTGGAATAGCGACCGATTTAACGACCGAAAATTTTTTGTCACTATTTTTCATATTTAGTGACCGATTTAGCGTCCGGTTAAAAGATTCATATAGATGGGTCGTAGCGTGAAAAATCGGTCACTAATTATTTTAGTGACCGATTTAGCGACTGGTATACATGAGTCAAAATGAGCTTCAAAATTGGTCACTAAATCAGTCACTAATATTGAAATTAGAGACCGATTTAGTGAACGATTTCGTAAACATGTAGTTGTTTCTCCTCTAATAAAATCAGCCACTAATTTTAATTTTAGTAACCGATTTCCAAAACACATCATCTTTGCTCCTCTAATAAAATCAGTCACTAAAATGGTCACAAAAATTGAAATTAGTGACCGATTTTCTATACATATAATTTTTCCTTCGATAATAAAATCGGTCACTAATTGCAATTTTAGTGACCGATTTACTAAACACATAAGTTTACCTTCCCAATTTTAATCGGTCACTAAAAAATTGAAATTAGTGACCGATTTAGTGACCGATTAAAGTTGGGAAGGTAAACTTATGTGTTTAGTAAATTGGTTACTAAATTGGTCACTAAAATTGAAATTAGTGACCGATTTCCTATACATATAATTTTTCCTTCGATAATAAAATCGGTCATTAATTTCAATTTTAGTGACCGATTTACTAAACACATAAGTTTACCTTCCCAACTTTAATCGGTCACTAATTTTAATTTTAGTGACTGATTTAGTGACGGAAAAATCAGTCACTATTTTTTTAATTTACCCCCAAAAAAGGCCCTAAGTTTCATTCTGATGCTGCTGCCTCACATTCACTCTCACCTCCTCTTCTTCTTCCCTCACCTACCCCCTCCGTCCAGCCAAGGGACCATCGCCGCCGTTGCCGCTTTGAAGCTCGTCGCCATCGTCGCATTGCAGCTGTTGTCCGTTGGAGTTCGCGGCTTCTTTTGCTACTATTTGGGGGGCATTTTGCTGCTGTTTAGGCTACTGTTTGGGTGGCGTCTTTTGCTACTGTTTGGGTTGCTGTTTGGGCGGCATTTTGCTGCCATTTGAGGTTGGATCTGCTGCAATTTTTGCGCTATAATTTTGCTGCTATTTGGGTGCATTTTCTTTGTCTTTGTTAGTAACATTGGGGCTGGTTTGGGTGGCTGATTCGGGGGTGTTTAGGGGCTATTTTGGGTCTATTTTGAGGCTGATTTGGGGTTGCTTTTTAGTTGTTATTTGTGGCTGATTTCTTGGGTTAGTTTGGGTGATTTAGTGTAGGTGAGAGAGGTTAAAATGGAAGAGGATGTTAATGCCATTACTAGGAAAAGAGATGCAGTTTTTTGGGTTTATTATTTGAGATTTAGGGACCTAAAAGTGTTGTTTTTAAGATTAATTAAGTCATTTGATTTAGATTTTATTGAAGTGTTGTTATTTTTCTTGTGTTTAGATTAGAAATTAGTGGTATCTTTTGTTGTTTTTCTTCTATTGAAGTGTTTTGGTTGTTATTTGTATTTTGTGTTCTAATTTGATATTGCAAGTTTTGTTTTAGATATATGAGATGATGATGTGGGCGTGTGGTTGGAGTTTTGTTTCCTCTATGTTGGAATATTTTAGATATGATGTTAGAGATTTTTATTAATTAGAGATATTAATTATGAGGATAGTTAAAAGGTATTAAATATTATGTTGAATTAGAGATTGTTGTTAAGTAGACAGATTAGTGATAAGATATTAATGATAAGATATTAGAGATAAGGTGTTAGAGATTATTAGTGATATGAAATGGTTTGATTATTATTTGTATTATGTGTTTTAATTTGTTTATGTCTTTTTGTGTGGATATTGGACATTGCAAGTGTTGCTTTAGCTATATGAGATGATGGTGTGGGCTTGTGATTGCATATAAATTTTACCAAGTTAAATGAGAAATGTTGGTTTTTCTTTCTTCTAAGTTGGAGTATTTTAGGTATGAGGATAGATATTTATTAATTAGAGAGTTTAATTATTAGGATAATTATAAGGCATTAGAGATTATATTGAGATTAGAGATTGTTATTAAGTACAGAGATTAAATATAAGATTAGTGATAAGGTATTAGAGATTAGTGATATGAAGTGGTGAGATTGTTATTTGTATTGTGTATTTTAATTTATTTATGTCTTTGTGTAGATAATGGATATTGCAAGTGTTGTCACTATAGTTATTCTTGGTTTAATTTTTTCCTCTTGTGATTTTAATGACTTAAGAAATTGATAGAAATGGTTTAGTGGAAGACCTTTAGCTATTATGTCACTATATTTGCTCTTGGTTTAATTTTTTTCTCTTGTGATTTTAGTGACTAGCTTGAGGAAGTGATAGAAGTGGCTTAGTTGAGGACCTTTAGCTACTGTCAGAAGCTTCTCATATAAGTTTATTTCTTTTAATTCTTGACATACTATGTAACTATAGTTGTTCTTGGTACTGATTTGTTATGTTTTTTTATTTGTAGTGGTAATCTTACTTATTTTGGGGAGAGTGCAATGTTTATTAGTTATTTGGTATTGATTGCTCTCAAAGATACTTTAGTTTAATTTATTGACCATATATTCTCATTAAGATTATGACCATTATTTGTTTGTCAATTGATGCTATGCTTTGATTCTTGGCTTTTGTGTTAGTGTATAATAATTTGAGCAAAACCTTAGATTCCCGTTTGAGATTCAATATTATGAGCATGTATACCTATATGTATCGCTCATTATATTGAATCTTGAATTGTCTAAATCGGACAGTTAGGGAATAAGCTATTTCTTCATTTGGTTAATATTTGTTACATAAATATCATATTTTATACTTGTTGAAATTTCAATTGCTACAATTCCTTTTGTTCTCTAAGTGCATATGAAATTGTGGTTAATGTTACCGCACTTAAGTCATGCACTTGGAGACCAATGGGAAGTGTTGCTGAAATTTCGTCAAATATAAGATATGATATTTAAGGAACAAATGTTAATTAGATGAAGGAATAGTTTCTTCCTGAATGGGATAGGGTCAAACCATGAAAGAATAGCTTGTTTTTGAACAATATTATGTTGTAATTATTTGTTCTATGAACTTTTTTTGTAATGATGTGCAATTGATTATGATATGTTGTTTAATAATGGTACAGAATATGGACATACGTCAATGTCGTAGTTGGATGTATAATAGACTTATGCTGGGTCGAAGGGGTTATACTAATGAATTTCTAGATAGGGTAGAAGAGTTTATTTCTTTTGCATACCAATTGGCGTATTTGGCAAATGGAAAAATTAGATGTCCTTGTTCTAAGTGTAAAAATATGAACTACATTCTTCCTAAAGAAGTTAAAGTTCATCTTTATAGAAAAGGATTTGTGCTTGATTATTGGTATTGGACAAGCCATGGAGAAGATAACCCAACTTCACGTGGGAAACTTTATACTCAATGTAGTACTTCAATGACAAAAATTGGTAACAATGAACACCTAAATAGGTTTGAGACTATGGTTTATGATGCTGTTGGTTCAGAGTTTGGAATGCAATATAATCAATAGGTTGAGGAGTCTCCAAATCCAGATGCTACAAAATTTTATGATTTATTGCATGCAACACAAAAAGCCCTTGTGACCAGGTTGTGTTGATCATACTGAACTGTCTTTTGCTGTAAGATTAATGACAATCAAGCCAGAAGGAAACCTTTCTCGATGGGCAATTAATCAAATGCTCTAGCTTATGAGAGAGACATTTCCTCCGGATAATCTAATCCCCCAAGATTATTACAAAACTAAAAAAATAGTTTCCAAACTTGGGCTTACTGCAATAAAGATTGATTGTTGTGTTAATGGTTGCATGTTGTTCTACACTGACGAGTGCAAATCATTAAAAGAATGTAGCTTTTGTGGTGCACCAAGGTATAATGTGAAAAAAGTTGGTAGCGGAAAATACAAAGAAATACCGATAAAAAGAATGCACTACTTACCACTCATTCCTAGGTTGAAACGGCTATATGCTTCGATGAGTTTCGCTCCACATATGAGATGGCACTATGAACATAGACGAGAATCAGGAGTACTGTGTCATCCATCAGATGGAGAAACTTGGAAACAATTTGATCTTAGTTATCCTGATTTTGCTGTTGAACCACGAAATGTTAGATTAGGGTTAAGTGCTGAAGGTTTTACACCATATAGCCAGTCAACAGCACCTTATTCTTGTTGGCCAGTGATTGTCACTCCTTATAATCTTCCACCAGAATTATGCATGACCACTCCTTATATGTTCTTGACCTCAATAATTCCTGGCCTCATAATCCAAAAGCTAAAACAGATGTGAATTTGCAACCATTAATTCATGAGTTGAAGTTATTGTGGAATGAAGGCGTTCTTACATATGACATTTCAAAAAAATAGAATTTTATGATGAGAGCTATGTTAATGTGGACTATCAATGACTTTCCTGCAATGTTGTCAGGTTGGAGCACTGTGGGTAAATTGGCATGCCCATATTGTATGAATCAATCAAAGGCTTTTACTCTGAAATATGGTAGTAAATGCTCTTGGTTTGATTCGCATCGTCAATTTTTGCCTTTGGATCATCTATATCGAAGAAATAAGGATGCATTTTTAAAAAATCAAGTTGAGAAATCTCAGCCTCCACTTAGATTATCTGGAAAGGAAATTTGGGAGAATATTTGTGATTTGCCAAAAATTACTGAGGTTATATCATGTGCATGTCCCAATTTTAGAGTTACTCACAATTGGATAAAACAAAGCATATTTTGGGAGTTGCCGTATTGGAAAACCAATTTAATAAGACATAATCTTGATATGATGCATATTGAGAAGAATGTATTCGATAATGTCTTTAATACGGTGATGGACATTAAAGATAAGACTAAAGATAATGTCAAGGCAAGAATGGATTTGAAAGAATACTGTCGGAGGAAGGAATTAGAATTGCAGCAATTACCCAATGGAAGGTATGTGAAGCCTAAAGCAAAATTCACTTTGTCCATCGAGCGAAAAAAGGCTGTATGTAAATGGGTTAGTGAGCTCAAAATGTTTGATGGATAGGCATCTAATTTGCATAGATGCGTGAATTTAAGGGAAGGAAAGCTTTATGGGATAAAAGGTCATGATTGTCATGTATTTATGGAGTGTTTGCTTCCAATTGCTTTTGCTGCTCTTCCGGATCACGTATTTATTGAGTAAGTTTATTAACGATCCATCTTAGTTTGTTGTGTTTTGACATTTATTAGCATATTTATGAAATTACTATTAATTTTAGATATTTTGTGCAACACTTGTAAGCAATCAATCCATACATCAATCACACTGATGTTGATGGTTTAATAACATCTGAATTTCCGGTTTGGTTTTGGTGTTATGTAAGTTTGCTAATCCTTTCTATTCTATAAGTTCGTTATGCATGTACATTATTTATTATACTTAATTATCATGAGTCTATTGTTGTTGTTAGGTCTGCGATAAAAAAAATTCGGTATCAGATCAATTTTTACACCAGTTAGCATGGGGTCCTAAGAGAAAAGTTCATACTTGGCCTGTTTACTTTGTAAACGATTTTAAGTTCCATACAGAAGAATGGAGTATTGGTAAGAAAACTATCAATTCTGGAGTTTGTGTTAAGGGTGATGATGATGGAAATGAAGAGAATTATTATTATGGGATCCTTAAAGAAATTGTGGAAATGGAATACCTTGGTGGCCCATTGAAGCAATTAGTGTTATTTAATTGTGAATGGTTTGATACTACCCTTAATCGTGGAGTAAAAATTCACAAACAATATAGTATTGTGGAGGTATGTCATACAAGACGGTATTCAAAATATGATCTTTTCATATTTGCAAAAAATGCGATTCAAGTTTACTATGTCCCATATCCACAAAATATAAAAGAAAAAAATAATTGGTGGGTTGTCATCAAAACCAAACCAAGAGGCACAGTTGATGATCGATATACTTTAGAGCTTGCGTATCAAGATGAAACAACTCTTGTGGATTTTGTGGCAAATGATGACCCACTTGAACTTTTGAGAGATGACGAAGATGCATATGACGAGGTTGAAGTGAATGTAGCTCATTATCAACTCAATGATGAAGATGACATTGAAGAGAATATAGCTGATGATGAAGAAGAGGAATTTGATTTTGATAATGATTTTGAAAATGATAATGAAGACGTTCAATTGGATAGATTGCTTGATGATGATGATGATGATGATGATCTAAATATTGATAATGATGATGATTAGTCTACTTTTTATTTTATGTCAAAGGTAAATTAAGTGTTTGATTTTCTTATGCATATGTTAGTTTTTATTATTTCGCATACATACAATTAATGTTACATTTATTTGCAGATGTCTGACAAAGATAAAGGAAAAGGAAAGATGTCAGCTTCTAAAAATAAGCCAAAAAAATTGAAACCGACACGACTTGCTGATAGTTCTCAAGAAACACCATCTCAAGCTGCCTCATCTCCAACTTTTCCACCCAATGCATCTACTTCTCAATCAACTCCACCACAATCAGTGCCAGGAGCACATTCCCCTAACACTCAAACTCAAGGAGATGCTCCACATGGATTGATTTCCTCTCATGATTCCACAAACATTCAAAGAAGCGATGGGAAGAAAGTTTTACATTTTGACAGAGCTGGGTATATGAAAAGTTTTTAATGAATTTAAATATATTTGACATATTTTAATTGATAATATTTGCTTGTAGATTTTTGCCTTCACATATTGTGGCTGGTGGGATTACTGAGGTTATCAAAAGACACTATTTACAGCCATGGTCATCTTGGAAGAAAATACCACCTCGCACTAGAGGGTTTTTGTTTGATGAATTTGCGGTGAGTCTCAAAATTTTATTGTTCATTAAGTTTATGCATACAAGTTTATAATGTTTCTTTTGGTCATTGTAGAGAAAGTTTGATTTTGAGCCACCAAATTATGCTTGGGCCCAGAAAAATTTTGAAATGCGAGCTACAGTTTTACTCAAGAATCTACTTCTGAAAGCCCGTACCAAACAAGTGAGACCAAGATGGCTAGGAGAAACAGTATGGGACAAACTTTGTGAGCATTGGTCAAGTGAAACCTTCAAGAAAAAAAGTTCATAGGCAAAATTAAATCGATCATCTGATTGTGGGGGATTTGGAGGTTCTCTTCACACCGGTGGCTCAATTACCACTTCCCAGCATAGAGCTAATTTGGTTAATTTTTCAAATAACTTATTATTTTTTTCTTAAAGTAATTTTATTAAGATATTACTTTCATATGAACTCAGTATATTTTTATTTATATTATTGTTGCATTTATAGACAAGATTGCATAGGAGAACTCCTACGCTATCAGAGTTGTTTCGCCATACACATAGACATAAGGATCAAACGTGGGTGGATAAGAGATCGGAACATATAGATGTAAGTAACCACTAATTTGTTTTATAGTTATTGTATGTATATCTATTATGTTAGATTATAATATATACCTATATTTCGTGCTTAATTATAGTGTGTGCTCTAATAATATATCATAAGTATGCTTAAATTTATTAATGTGTATATTCACATCATATTGGTATTGGCAGGCTGAATTTACATGTGTCATAGATGAGGTATCCCAAAAAGCATCTGAGGAAGGATCTTATGAACCCAATGAGATAGATGTGTGGCGTGACACTGCTGGAATAAAAAAGGGAAGGATTATGGTCTTGGCTTGGAGTCTACCGTGGTTGATAGAAGACCATATTATCGCGGCACAAGCTCTTAATCAACCAACTGGATGCGAAGAATAGAGCATGAAGAAATGATGAAGAAGATGCAAGAAGAAAAGAGTGAACTTATGGCTAGGTTGGAGAGAACTGAGACTCAAGTTCAATTCAATAATAAATTGCTGCAAGAAATGATGAAGCGGATGAATTTTCAGATTCCTGATTTTCAACCACCAATTGAAGACACTGCTGATGGGGAGGAGGATGGTGATAAGCAAGACAATGATGATGATGAAGAGAACTAGAGTTGGAGTAAGAGTATGCCTAGTCATTGACACTAGAGTTGGAGCAGTTATTAAGACTTATGTTGGACTAATTATTGAGACTTGTGTAGGACTTATGTTGGAGTAGTTATTAAGCCTTATGTTGGAGTAGTTAAAAGCCGATTATATGGCTTTTAGTTTGTAATTTAATGAATACTATTTATTTGTATGGTGTTTAATACTTGTTTAGTATAAGGAGTTTATTTGGATGGACTGATATATAAAATTTATGTATCTTTGGTGGATAAATTGTTTGGATTTTAGGTGCTTAAAATGGGGAAGTCAAAAAATGCAAAATCATAAGTTTTGGCATAACTAGGCATTAACGACCGATTCTTAATTTAGCGACCGAAAATGAGACCGCCTTTGCATCCGAAACTAGTCATAACATCAGTGACAGCTTTAGTGACCGATATAAAGACCGATTTAGTGACCGATAATTCACTCACTAACTACAAACCTATTTTGTGACCAAACAAATTAGAGACTGATTTAGCGACCAATTTTAGCAACCGATTTAACGACCGAAATATCAGTCGCAAAAATAGTGACCAAATCGGTCACCGTCTACATTTTAGAGACTGATTTAGCGATCGAAAATCCGGTCTCTATTTAGTGACTAATAAAGCGGTCACTAAATATTCCATCAGAATTGGTCCCCGTGGTCTTAAAGCGGTCGCTAAATCAATCTCTATTTTTAGAAACCGATTTTTCGGTCGCTAAAATATTTAGCTACCACTATTTTAGCGACCTAAAAATTAGTTGCTAAATCGGTTGCTACCTTGTTTAGCGACCGAAAATCGGTCGCTATTTACTAATTTTCTTGTAGTGTCAAATTGGTCGCTATTTACTGATTTTCTTGTAGTGCTCTGTTGATATAGATCTTGTGGAGCACAAGGATAAACAGTCTTTTTCTGGTAATAAAAACCACCTTTGATACGTGAAACGGTGAAAGCTAAATCCATATCAATGGCACATCCAGTATAGGCAGTGACCTCTTGCAACTTTTGAGGCTCGATTAAAGTGTACTCTCCAATTTTGAAACTCAGGATCTAGAATTTGAGATTATTTTTTTTTAAACATAACTTAGACACCCAAATCAACATGTGGCAATTGATGTATAAATAAATGTGAATTTCAGTTATTAGACACACATTTAATTAAAATTCCCACTTATTTAAACAGTAATTATCATATGTAGATTTTGATATCTAAATCACTATTTTTAAATAATGGAACTGAGAATTTAAGACAAATAAAATAAAACTGAAATCAGAATAACAAATGCAGTTGAATAAAACTAGGAAATGGAGGAACCTTATATTTTCTCATCATAATAAAAATGTATAGAATAATAATATATCCTCCTAAAACATTCTTCTAACAATCCTTCTAATTACTGAATATGAAAAATAATAATTTTTTTTTATGTTTTGAAGAAAATAAATATATTTGAAAAAAATTTAATATTTTCTATATTTAGTAATTAGGAGAATATTTTAGAAAGATATATCATTACTCAAAAGTATAAGAGTATCTTTTATTTGTAAGTTCTCTCGGTTATTGACTATCTAAGAGTATAATGTATGATAACTTTGAAAGTATACCTTAACATTGAACTGGTACTAGTCTTTCTAAACCTAAATTTTAGTCCATTAAAAAAAATATTCTCTGATTATAATTAATGCCACTCGCAGTTTTCTCCGTGTGAAAAAGGAAAACCATGTGATATTTCATAGTCGAAAATTACTTTGCAGTGTTATTTAACAAGGTCCCTATTCTACATAGGCCTGGGCACGCTATTGCAAAATATGATTCTATCCAATATCCATTGACAAGATGTCCAGTATTTACCAATTTTTTTAAAAAAATTATTTCTTACAAGATAACGTAAACTAAGTGATCAGTTGTGTTTTGTTGGCTAATTAAACAAATAATAATGTTACAGGGTCTTGGATCAGTGGCAGGTTACTTTCTTCAGCTACACCAAACTATTGAAACTAATACTTCAATAAAAGATCAGCAAGGTTTACTGTTGGAACTAATCTAATTTTTTTATATGTACTGATAAGTTATTATTTTATTGAAATTTAATCGTTAAGATATCAAATAAATATTATAAGAAAACTATAAGAGAAATTTGTTAGATATCTCTCTAAAATAATCCTTAACGACTAGGATAAAGTGTAAAAATAGTTGATGGTCATGTAAGTTCTTGTGAATTAAAAACACTTTAGAGGAACCTTTTTAGGCATAAGAAGAGATATGATGGAGAGATAGAAAAGTTGATAAAGTTAAATTTAGTACAATCGACAAATTATCGAACTACATTATGCTCAATATTTTGTTTTGGCATTAGCGTAGCCAAGATGGCGATCTTGGGCGGAAGCATTTCAAGTGTTCCATGCAACATTATAAATTATAATGTATCATACTTTTACAACCATTCAGATATTAATTAAAATAATACAATAATTTAGATTTATTCAGATGCAATTTACACACTAATTATAAGGATTCACTATAGTTATCTCTTTTCTTCTTCTTCCTTCTCTTTCATCGGTTATTGTTGCAACTAACTTGCCCCCCTTGGCCATCCCACAACCCTCTGGCGCTACCCTGTCGCCATGCCGCCACCACCAACTACTTCTTTATCGACGAGCTCCTCACTTACCCAACTCAAAGGCTTTACTGGGTAGATATATCTCAAGATAATGCAAAAAGCAAGAATTTTTATATAAAATGTATGAACCCCCAAAAATTGCTAAGCTCTAACCAAGCTTAAAAAATCAGTACAAGTATAGAACTTGATGTGAATCTGGACGTGGTGGGCTAGGGCCTCTACACGGTGGATTTAGGAGGAGAAGGCGTGGGTGCAGGTGGGAACGATTCCCACATGCGGAGGAAGAGAGCGATGTGAGTGCCATGATGGGATGTATTGATAGACTTTAAGAAAAAAGTTCTATGGTGCATTAATGAGAGAAAAAAATAATGGAACATGAGAGTTCCATGGAACACTTGAAATGCTTCCCAATAGACGATATCCTTTTGTATAGTAAGGATTGTATAAAAACACTCGACGGTAAAGAAAATAAACGAGAGCAGATTGTTAGCATAATTAAACTTCACTGGAAAAATTGTGAAAAAAGTACTATTATGTGTCATCTCTCACAAAACCTGTTAAATTTGAAGAAAGAATTATATAAATTAAAGATGGATGAAAGTACCAACATCAAGGATTATCTTAATAATCTTGGTCAATTGATTAGACAGTTAACTAGTATTAATGTTGATATTGAAGGATGGGAACCATTTACGATGGTTCAGGCAAAAAGTTGGATCACTGATGATCCAAACTTTTATAGCTATTCAAATGTTAAAAAAATAATGCAATGATTTGGATTTTATGAGACAAATCCTATGTAATAAGATTACTGTTAGACTATCGATAGACTGCCAATTATCAAAAAAATTATTTCAGAAATAAAAACTATTACGTTGTGAAATGACGCTAGTAGGCATCATGTAGATTGAGTCGTGAAAATATCATACAGCTAAGTTGTACAGTTGCACACTCCATGCTCCGGCATATGGCGCAATAACATACTGCTGTTGTATATACTAGTGGATTGATAGGCACTAATAACATACTGCAGATTGAGTCACGAAAATATCATGCAGCTAAGGTGTACAGTTGCACGCTCCATGCTCCGGGTATGGCGCAATAACATGCTGCTATTGTATATACTAATGGATTGATGGGCACTAATAACATACTACTATTATATATACTAGTGGATTGATAGGCACTAAAGTGTCTATCAATCCACTTTTTTATTATTAATTTAAACTTTTATTTTTATTTACTTTTTCAAAATTAAATTGAAGTGAATATTTTTAATTTAAATTTTATTATTTTTAAAATATTCAAAAATTAGAGAAGTTGAGAGAAATTAAGAAAAATTAAAAGAAGTTAAGAGAAGTTAAGCAATAATAATGGAAAATAAAATGTAACCAAAAGGGAAGTTGAAATGCCCCAATCCTTTTATATAGTAGTATAGATGTAGATATATTTTTAAGTGAATAGAAATTATTAATTAACATATACTATTAATAATTAATAATTAAATAAGAAATAGTAATTGTTATTAGGATATTTTGAACTATTAATGACCAAAGTAATCAATTAACGATTAATTTTAATATAATAATAGCAATAGTATAACTATAATGATCGCTAACAGTAACGATAATAGTAATAGTAATAGTAATTACTATCGTTGTAGTAATAGATAAATAACAATAATAATAATAATAATACGATTAGTGTATAGTTGATTATGACTAATTAGCATTTTTCAAACATCTTTGAAAATAAAAGTTAGAACAAAATATGATATAGCATACATGCAATTGAAGGCTAAAAAACTTCGATATTATAATATTATTTATAATTATTATACTTTTTATTATATATAATTAAGTTTATATTGAATATTACTTATTACTAAATTTTATTTATTATTAATTTATATATTTGAAGAATCATTCATTGCTTATGTAAGAAATTATTATTCAAGAAATAAATTTTATGAAACAAAATTTGTATAAATATATTTATTTTAAAAGAAAATTTAATTTAATTTAAGAGAATATATTTGGTAGATTTTAAAGTGAGAGTTAAATAATAGGTGAAGACTACAGTGCACCTCATTTTATAAGGTGCACTACACACTTTGTAATTTAAAGGCTGAGATGTGCCGATGTATTCATGTTTTGCATACTTATGATATACTCTAAAACTCACATTGAACTCAAAATTCGAAAACTTTAAATTGAAACTTGAAAACTTTAACTCGAAACTTGAAAACTTTAACTTTGAACTCAGAAAATAATATATCCTATCTATGATATACCATAAATTCTCTCTGTCCCAAGTTCTAAGTTCAACCGAGTTCCAAGTTCAAGGTTACGAGTTCCAGGTTAAAGTTTACGAGTTCCGAGTTCATATATAATTTTATGATATACCATAGATGAGATACACTATCATATCTTAACCGTTGAATAAAAAGGTATGCTATGCACTTTATGAAATCTAGTGCGTTGGAGCTGTTTCCTAAATAGTAGCGGAAAAAAATTGAATCATTGGTCTGCCTTTCCTTTGAATCATTGATCTTATTTTTCCTTTTAGAGTTAACTTGTGCTCTCTATATGGAATTTGAAAGATTAATATAACTTTAAATTTTAATAAAAATCCAATTTTGTCATTTTGTTTAATGATAGGAAAAGTGAAATTATTTTATTCATTGTGAACCATTTTAGATTTTAAGACTATGTCCATTGTACTCACTATAAAAAATCCAATTTTATCTTTTTCTTTAATATTGAGATCTATTATAGTTATTTTAAATTTTAAGAGTAATTTTACTAAATACTACTAATATAGCTTCCACTCGTTGAGAACAACTTTTAGATTATGTTACCAAATAATGTTACTATGATTTTTTAAGAGCAACTTTTAAATAGTCTAAAGAACTTAACAGCTCTAAAAAAGCCACAATATTACCAAATTAAGTCTTGTACTATCATCCAATCATATATTTCTATTTATAAGATTTTTACAAAAGTAGGTAGTTTAGTTAAATACTTTTGTTTATATGTCAATATACAATTAGATATCTGTATAAAAAAATTTTATACTGACAATATATCAAAATTAAATTATTATTAATATTATTATAATTATAATTATCATAAATAAATGATAAATAATACTATAATTACAACTATCATTATTAATATTATATCTTCATTCATTTCGTAATTAACTGCATAAAAGGATAAATGTACAATAATTTTAATTTTTTTTTTATTTAATAACATCATAGTAACTTCCAATATATATATATATATATATAAGAAACACCATAGTAACTAATACCACCGTATGTGAAATAGCCATAGAAATGTACATGTCACGATTGTGAAATAATATTTAGATGGTGGGTTATTGTGTCTTTCCATACTGTCAAAAAAATTAACCGATTACTCACCAGGGATAATCTTGATACACCGGTGTACCATGGACCATAGTAAACGTTTAAGGATGAAGATAAAGTATTATTATTATTATCTCACAAATTCTCATGAAACTTATAATACTTTTGGTTGGGAAAGAGAAACTCAAGAAAAATCGTGACAGTAGCAATCTTGGAGTGTGAAATATCTATGAAGCTAACGATTCAAACTGCAGCTACAATTTGTGTTACTTAATGTAAGGAGTAACGAGTAATTCAATGGCAATTATTATGGCAAAGGAAGAGCAAGTTCATACCCAAGAGATTACACTAATGTAGAATGTTACTATTATCATGAGAAAGGTTACACTCAATACAATTGCAAGAAGATAATATATGATATATGTTAACATATAAAATCATTCATATTCCTTTATCAAACATTATATCATAAACTATTTCTCCCAGAAACTTAAGTTGTTTGGTAGAAAAATATAAATAATTTTATATGTTAACAATATAAACGAATCGAAGAGCTAGAGAAAGGAAAAAGTAGCATACCTTAATCATCTTTAATTTGTGCATACGAAAGAGTTGTGAAGCTTTCTAATGGCGATTGATTCAATATTCTTGAAAAGGAGAGTCCAAGTTAAATTGCATGATGGTAGTGCCAACACTAATACGTATTTAATTTTTAATTAGTAACATTTATTAAAATTTGAACATTTAAAAAAATGCCAAAAATGTTAAAAAGTGTTGTTAAAATTAGTTAGTAACAAGTGTTGTATATAAGTTATGTTACTAAAGAGGTTTAACAATACATTTTTTATAATTTAGTAACATTTTTCAAAACTTTCAATTATATTGTAGTGCAAAACACTTCATTATGTGATTTAATTTTCCAAGGTAGATTGGATTTTTCGGGTTTTCGCTATTCTGTGATAGATGGAGCCTTGGGAGCTATTAGTCTCTTTTGTGATTATGAACAGGAGACAACTAGTAACAAAGGCGGATGTACGTGGACGTGTTCAAGGTGCCCGTCATCAACATTTGTAAACAATTATTTGTGATGTAAAAACAATATAGACCAAGAGGAGATTGTTAGGATTAGTGGTTTTTTTTTTTTTTTTTTGATAATCTAAAGTTTATATTAAAGGAAAAATTCGCCTTTGTCCAAGGTTAAAGCATACATTTATATTCAATAAGTGCTTATAAAAGTACCTATAGATAATCCACTAATCAAAAAAAAAAAATCTAAAATTCGAAATCAAACTATGGCAATGCATGCACATAAAGTCAACTAGGAGAGCCAGCAATTTGACAACCTCAATTATTATTTTTTTCTCTTATAAATATTGATCATTTTCTATTTTAGTTCGATTAAAACTTGTTAAATATGTTTATCATTATTCATCAGATATTGGATAGAGACTAGAAATGAGAAATTGATTAAAAAAAAAACCCCTCAAGGAAGTTATAAAAGTACTAAAATAGACGTGTAAAGAATGAAATATAAAAATAACAATTTTATTGCAAGTAACAAATATTAGAAGGTAAAGTTAAAACCTACAATGGAGCCAATTGTCAGGAAAAATAATAAACCAAAATAATCCGTAACCAACAATTCGCTGGCACAAGGATCAAGGAATGTGCTGCTAGAGTTACCTCTTGCTGGCAGAAGTAGTATATTAACTCCATTAGATGAATTGGAATTTTTTATCGTTGGATGTAATTCAATAATGCCTATAGGCATATCAAATGTTGGGAGATACAAATAATGAAATTAAACCTCCTATATAGATATCACGGTTTTCAGCTTCTCCAGTAAAAGGTGCAGAAGTGAGAAGTGACGTGAAATATTTAAGAAATTGTACACATTGCACATTTAGCAGCCGCATACAATATCTAAATGTTGTAAATCTTAACCTCAACGTGCAAAGACAAATGAATAAACTGAAGCGCGGTATAAAAAAAATAAATAAAAATAAAAACTAAGAAAACGAAATCGAGATTACCCGCCGCGGGGTGTTTGAGAGAAGGAAGACATGGTCGTGACTCAAATACGAAATTTTTGATCTCACAGTGACAATCTTCAAACCAATGGATGGAAAAATTTTATAAGAGAATGCCCAGAAATTTACAAGTGGTGGACAAAAGAATAAAGAGAGACCTGAAACACGTCCCTGACTGGTCGCAGAAGAACTCTTCGAAAGTAGGGCCAGGAGAATATCCGTAGCTCATCCACAAAAGCTATATACACAACCCTGCAGTAATGTATTCACCGCCACTCCATGACCGCACTATTGTAGGGTGATAAAACAAATAAGAGAGAGAGAGAGAGAGCTCAAACTTGATATCATCACAAACAGTCATAACTAATTACCTTTTGACAGAAATCATTAACCCAATGTGGAGACGGCAAAAAGTAAAGCCGTACAGGAGTGGACTTGGTAATTTAATTTCTCCAACATAAGTATGCTATCTGAAAACAAGGCTTCCATTCTGCTGCAGTCTCAAATTTTCTATGAGTGACTGATAGAAAGATTTTAGTGCCTTGATATCACCACCCTGCAGAAAATATCAGGATGCAGAGCAAACATTAGGGCTCATTCAATGCGTGATTCACCTAGAAAACAATATGCACTAGGATTCCCTCAGCATGACATTTCTATAGTAACAGGTTTATACGGACAAAGGACAGCACAATATAGGACAAAAAGCACCAATAAAGTGTATTTAATATTACAGCTCCATTAAGTCTGATTACCTGCAACTTTTGACGATATTGCTCTGCCAGATCTGGCGGGCAATGTGCACTAGAAAATCCCTTCGATACAAAATGAAAGAGAAAATCATCCCCAAATTTGTCATACATGACCTTCTGAGCCAACACGATTTCTCCAAATAAAACAAACTGCATGGTAAAGAGAGAATAAACAGGAAGAAGAAAATGAGCGCTAAAAATTGGCATAAACCGTCAAAGCAGAGCACTGAAAAAATGGAATACAACTAAACTTTCTCAGCGAACTTGCATAACTTAAGCAACCATTAAAGCTTTCTTCCAAAGTAACAAACATCAAAAGCCAGATAAAACACTTAAAACACATTATGAAAAACTGCTCTAAGGTGAAAAGACACAATCAGTATTCACCACGGACCCCAAAATGTTAATCCATAAGAAAGTAGCTCTGCATACTGGCAGATAATGCACAAATAAGTGGCCTGCTATACCTAAGCTAGATCTGCACATGACACATCTAGTGAAGGACAATCATTTGGCTATGTATCTGCAACAAGTTATTTACTATTAATTCTACTGACTACCGATGTCCAAACGAGAAGCTTATGGATTTCCAAATGGATTTGTCAAAGAAGGAGAAGATCTAGATAATTGGGAGAACAAGTTAAAGCACATTCACGTTGATGGGATTTTACTGCATAGAAAGACAAATTTTGTGTTGACGGGGATCTCCGTGGGACCTGCGAGGAGTTGGAGATCGGGGATGAGGGTATAAAACACCCCATGACAAGGATCAGGGATGGGCATAGGGAGAGAATAGAGTGGCAGGTTTGGGGAGTGGGGAAAGAATAGAATGGCAGTTATGATGTGGTCTTCAATTTTCACCTCTAAGCCAGAATTAGTGTGCCTCTTGCTAAATTTACATTTCATACATTTTGTTTTACTTCTACTTAAACAAAAGTCATGTGCTTCCAAAACCTGTCTCCATAGCTCTAACTTTCCATTTGTTTCAGCTCGACTCCAACTAAAATTATATCATACGCAAAAAACCATGTATATTAGCACCAATTCATGGATATGTTCATCAAATGATGTAAATTTTATTACAAACAAATGATAAGCAAATAGTTTTCTTCACAGCCCAAAGAAGAAGACAAAACTCTACCTTTTGCCACAAATTATAAGCAGTGCAGCAGCAAGGAGCAGAATGAGGGAGAACTCTTATCATATACATGATGATAATGGACAGTAGCATCCTAATACTTGAAAAAGAGGCTAAAAGAATGTATTAAACATTAGTAAATGAGTCTTACAGTATTTGCATCATGGAACTCAAAAGATCTGTCCAGCACACTGTACAAACAGCAGTTTGTTGCAAATGTTTCGACCACAAAACTTCGAAAACCGGGAACCTGTAACCCATTAACCATTTAGAATAACCAAAAAAAGAAAATTTAAAAATCAGGATAAGAACATCCAAGTGGAACCTACCTGTTCTTCACAAGGCTGGGCACACCAATCTTTAATTAATCTTGTAAAAATCTGTACACATGCCTAAATTGGAAAAGGAGAAAAAAAAAATGAAAAAGAAAGAAAGAAAGAAAGAAAGATTCAGATTTATGATCATGTCAAAACTGAGAAGCCAAAAGTACTAATCTAGGAAAAATAATGAACCATAGTTAAACAAACAGTAAACATTACGCATACCTTTCTTACAAGAATATCCTTATGATTACAAGAAGAGAACAAGAGCAACTGCATCACTGGCTCCAGGTATGCTTTACTTTTGGGGGACAGAAATACAGAGGACAGATCATGGGTAGTAATCACATGCAGAAATGTATACAATGTTCGCTGAAGTTCCTGCAATTCACGAATTTCCTAAAAAATGGAAAATTATAATCTTATCATGCATATAAATTTAAGAGAGTTTAGAGCCTATGAAAAAAGTCAAATAGAAATGCAAAAGATGCATTTCTATGATGAATTTCACATTCATAGCCTAAATGCCACAATATAGCTATGAATAGAGTACCAGAATAAATAAGCAGTGTTAAAAGCATATACACTGTAATCTAAGAAAGTTATAAATTTGACAATAAAATTAGCACAGAGCACAAATATTAATACATAGAACAAGCACAAACTTTCTCACCAACTTTGAAATATTTGGTGAAGAATAAACAAATCATAAAAAGCAATCATACAACAAGGGTAATTTAATGCAAGTAAATCAAAAGGAAAGGAAAAACATACTACTCTCAGCTATCTATTATGAAACAGCATCAACATTTTCATACCTCAGTAACAGCATCAGGACCTGAAGGTAATATGTCTCTTGGAATAACACTGAATATCCGGTCAGAGACAGCAGGAAATATTTCCTCCAAAATTTCAGCGACCAAAGTATTGAACTTGCAGATAAGTTGATTGAGTAGCAAAAGAAAACCAGCCATCTCCTTTGGCTGCAATAACACGTGATCAAGACATTACACAGTTTTCTCCTCTTATTGTACACAAAAAAAGTGGAGGCAAGCAAAATCAACTACATAGAGTAAACAACCAAATTCAGGTGTGAAATATGTATGCCACATTGCCACTTCAAACTAGGGTTACTGTCAACCAATCACTCAACCTTCTAGAGCATTAAACATGTTCTACATACACATTAATATGACTGATACAAAACTATGTAAAGTTTTTTTTTTTTTGGATGAAACAAGAATTCTATTAAGATGAAAAAATGAAGAATAAAAAGATATAGGAGGACAAGTGATCCTCTTTAAAAGAAAAATAGCTAACAAAAGAGAAAAACATCAATAAAGCAATGCTTTCCAACCTCAAAACATATATGAGAGAGAAACCCCTCTAAAAAGATCATGAGCTTTACACCAAATAAAAGTCAAACACTAATCTTATCCCAAAGGACTTGATTGTCCAAAATTTTGTCATGAAAAATACGAAAATTATGCTCCAATTAAATACACCAAATAGAGGCATAGACTACACACTGCCACAAGGATTTGGCTTTCTTCCTTTTCCCAAAGCCAGCTAAATTAGTCAACAGGATCAGGTCCAAAGTTCTAACTTCTAAGACATACCCAACACTCACCAAAGATATCAAACAAATTCCATAACGATTCAACCACATGACAGTGCAAATATAGAAGTGGAACAGATTCAGAACTCGCACCACAGACAACACACACATCAGGGTGATAAGACTGGATCAGAATATGCAAGAAAGTGCTATGAAAATACAATGATTAGGGATATTCGAGAGATTCCTTGCTCTCCTAAACTCTCAACTTCTAACTTGTCAATTGACACCTTCTACCTCTAATACTTTCTTTCATACTCTTTTAACTAACTCTGATCCATAACTAACTTAGGCCCATTAATTAGAGGCCCAACGTCCTATCAATACTCCCGTTCTAGAGATACACCTTGTTCTCAAGGTGGGAAGTACATGGACTTATTACTAGACATTTACAAATAACTCCCACTAGGGTCCCATTCTCTAATTGGGCTGACATCAAATTGGTCTAGGCACATTAACCTCAAAATAAGTTTCTACATGTACTATGTTGTAATGGGCTTGACCCATAAGATGTAAACAGTTTCTTTCATTGATTAGGATATTCAAGAGATCCCTTGCTCTCCTTGACTCTTAATTTCTAACTTGTCAATTGACATCTTCTACTTCTGTAATACTTTCTTTTATACTCTTCTAACTAACTAATTCTAATCCCTAACTAACTAAGGCCCATTAATTAGAGGCACAACATCCTATCACAGGGTAAAGAGCCCCATGTCACCTTCAAACTTGCAACATATCATCGGTTTTAATTCTGTTGAGCACTGCTGTCCAAATAAAGGATCTAACCTTGGAGGGAGTTTTAGACTTCCAAATAAGTTTATCAAGGTGGAAGGAGGTTCTATTCAAGGAGTGAGCTAGGAATTAAATGTATGATTTACATGAAAACATTCCAAAAGGATCTAGGGAGCAAACCATTTTATCTTGGCAGGAAGACAAATGGGCAGAATGAAGAAAACCCAAAAGGATTACTAATTCTGAGGACTCCATATCATTTAGATTTCGAAAAAAAAAAAAACTTTGTCAAGAAAATTATTGCATTCAATGCTTGCTCCATTCTTAAAGGGGCCCATACCCTTCCTTGTCAATAACCATTTACCAAGTGCCTAAAAGAAATTTGCTTAGTTTGAAGAATTTTTCAAAAAAAAAAATAACAAAGCAGCAAACAGGTGACAGCGCTATAATACTGCCAGAAAGAACTATCATACAGGCATATCCATATACATATCAGGATCATAAATTTAAAAAAAAAAAAAAAAAAGCTCCAACAACAAGTTATGAAGAAAACAAGTGAGAGAGGAGCATGATTCACAATGTCATCACATTCCTATTCCTCTTACCACTAACATAACATAAGCATTTCCAAAATCAATCTTCAGTGAATGAACATCAATAGCAACATAAAGAAATGCATTTAGACCTAGAAATTGCAAAACTATCAAGTGAAATGAAATAAGAGATAATATGTACCTCAATTTCTGCAAGCAACTGCTCCAATGCCTTCAGAAGATAAGGAAAGACAGATGCCCCTAGTGTGTCCACCATGCGGTGTATAAAAGATGTGACCTACATACCATGCAGGGATATTAGGTGACAACTACCAATCTTTTAACCCCGCCCCCCGGGGGGTAGGGGTGGGAATCCAATCTATAAATCTGATTCTTACCTTGCTTCGCAGATGTTGTACTTTTGGAAATATAACAAGAACTTGGAGAAGTAAATCCAATGTCTACACAAAAGAAAGAATGACAAGATATAGCAAAATAAAGGATAGAGAAATAACAACACAAAAGTTTAATACAAAAATCAAGATAGGCTGGACACAAAATATTATCATCGACAGAAATGATGTAGCGAAGTGGATTCTAAGCATGGAAAAAACAAAAACTAATTCCTTTGTTTTAATATATCTATCAGTTTGAACAAAGTGATACATTTGAAAAGTACAAATTTTCATCAAAAACAAAAATATCTTCCATAGCTCTTCAAATTCAAAGGTGACAAAATATACATCTGATAAACCATACACACCTCTAAGGAACACAAATCAGAACAATTTGAGAAGTACTAACCTGCTTAAACATGAGACCGATTGCAGGGCGACTAGCAGTTACAAGACGCTCGCTGAAGCCCTAGATCATGTAAAAAGTGATAAGAATGAGGGGGGGGGGACTGTGACATATCTGCCCAGAATGCTACCCTTTAAACTTCAAAATTTAGATACATTCATATAAAATGTAAATCTACCTATCATTTCTAAAGAATTTCATGTTTTGAGGCATTTAGAAAAGAATACATGGAAAAGCAGAAGCAGCCCAAATTAGAAATATAACCTTGCTGAGAGAATTGATTGCCATGATAATGTGCTGGATTACAGCAACTTTGGCATTAGTCTCCTCATAAGTCAATAACTTTGCATTTATAAGCAATGCCTCAACCTGTGTTAAATGAGCACGGGAAAACAAATGCATCAAATAGCAAGTGTAATAATCTCTAAGTAGAAATGTTTTGGGGTAAACAAAGGGAAGGGGGCAAACTGGCAAACTATTTCTCAGATATCAGGTATCTCACAATTATAAAGTCAAGAATAACCTGCTGACAAAGAGGGCTGAGCAAAGAAGACAGATAATCGGCTTGCTTTTCAGGCGGGACATCTTCCATTCCAATCAATAATCCAATTGCCTGTCACACATGTCAATTAACATATTAGAAGATAAACAGCAACCTTCAATTTCACAGAAATATCCTTATCTTACAATTTAAGGAATTGAGAATACCTCAAAAATGTGGCTTCCATCTTCTGACCCTGATAACACTTCTGTTGTACAATTCATAATTGTAAATTGAGCAACTATATCTTTCAGGCTCTGAGGATTCACCATAACATTCAAAAGAATTAGAGAGAAGGTGGAAGCAACAAATCACACAATTCATCCATGCACATCAAAGGCAAATAATACATGTATGAAGTCAGGAACAGTTCCTATATAATTTTGTGTACAAACTATAAGATTTTTAGTACAGTTAAAATACAGGAAAACAAGAGATGAATTATATAATTGCTACCTGCAAAATTGTCTCTATGAAAGGTACCAACTTCACCTTCAGCAATTTAACAACCCTCATAAACAAATAACTTGCCCTACGGCTTATACTGATGTTTGGATGATGAATGCCTCTTTCATCAAGAAAGGCAGCAAGAACTAGAGGAATGTGTTGAGTATTATCCTGAATGAACTTAACATATCTTGTCACTGTCTCCAAATAAACAAGAGCAACTAGCCTATTAGAGTGACAAGGAAACTTTGTTGATAGAAGCATGAGAACCAGATCACTAAAAAATCCACTCCCAGTTCTCATGGCTTCATCACTTATGGATTCTCCAAGTGCATATAAAAGTGAAAGTGCACCTTCCACTTCCTCCACATTGCTATCTGAAGTAATTGAAACAGCACTTGCTAATGAATTTCTGATAAACAACTGAGTTACATTAGGTGCAACACGGCCCACAGTGCGAAGCAGAACAAATAAATCCTTTCTGAACTCTACCACCCTATCCTCCTCCTCTTTCCCAATTTTGTCCATCACATCAAGATTAGTGCGGTATACTGGGTTATAACGGATAAGCACAAGGATAACTTCCAATATCATACCCACATGAAGGAGCTGTTTCTCCCTCAAAGGATCAAAGTTCTTCAAAGTGGCAACATAATTTGAAAGAAACTGGACAATATTGAATGTAGCATCTACCTCAAAGTTCTTCATTACATAGAAAACAGAGGGTAAAACTTCATTTAAAAGATCCATAGAGATTTCCCTAGCGTCCTCAGAATTTATACGTTTAAAGCAATCCAAGGCCTCCACAGCATATCCAGTAAGCAATGCGGCTATATCAGACACCAGCTCCGCATCACCATCCTCTGCCACCAACCTCAATACACGAGCAATTTGAAGGCTCTGCAACAATGACAGTTTTGAATGGGGCTCCATCCGCTTAGAAACTACCGCTAACAAGCATCTAACTGCAGCACCACGAAGCTGATCAGAGAGGGTACCACCCAAGATCAAATCAAATAACAAAGGGATGAAAGCATCATTCACGATCAACCCGATGTCAATCCAGGAAATATACCTCCTCATGGAATCTAACACACTAGTACATAGCTCTTGATCGGAATTCCTATACATAGAAACAATGTCATACCAAGCTCTCACTATCTGGGACACACACTGCTGTCTCATTGCATCTTTAACCCGCCCCGCAACCGTCAACTCCTCAGGGGTTCGCGGGTAGTCCAAACTAATTAATTCATCATCCAGACCGTTCAAAACTCTACAGAACATGTCTATCACCAAGTTCCCTTTGCTCAAATGCGGAAAAAAATCGACAAAGACAGACGACCAAATCAAGGGGTACTCGAAGTAAATCAAAGTGATCAGAACCTGTGCAAGCTTATTCCTTAGGAAAGGAGGACCTTCCAAAACCCTTCTTAGGTTCTTGTCATCGACCCCTTCAAGGCACACTATTGAAAACACGGAGCTCCTGATCATGTGCTTCTCTTCCGCTGTCAATGACGAGTAACGTGTCCGAATGACCTCGTGTAAGGTCTGTAGGCACCAAAACTGGACTTGAACTAGAGCAGAAAAGCATAATTTTTCTATGCACAATCTACAAATTAACGGCTTCTCCTTAATATTATTACAATAATTATTAGCCTGTTTCTTCAGCTCACCATCAACGGCCCCGGATTCGTCAAACATAATAAGAATAGCTTTTTCCAGATCATCCATAATATTCTAAAGAATGGGGTTCAGCCCTGAAAAATCAAAATTTTCTCCTTCAAGTTGCAAGCTCCGCCAGAAAAGGTTCCGAGGAACTGGAGAGTTCTTGGTTTTGGGCAAAGACGACTTACCTTTCAGGATCAATGCAAGGCAAGCGGGTTAGGGTTTTGATGTCATGTGTCAGTGTTGATGAGGTTTATTGGTACGCCTTGAATGAGGGGGTTTTAGTGTGTGCTGTGTTGATGAGTTTTTTCCTTTCTTTTTTTTTTTGTTTTTTTTCACAAGTTTAGGTGGGCGGATTTGGCATCGGCCATTTCATTAAAGCTAGGGCATAACTCCAAAGCTCATTATGAACTTGTAGAAGACTTCCGAGATCACCTATAAACAGAGTTTTCACACGGATAATGAGAATCAAACTTACGTGCTTATAATATTTGATTTTGCTCCTTACAAACTCGCTAACCTTCATCACCAGGACATGATGAGTGTGATTTAAAAAGAAAAGATTTATGGGGTGTTATTTTTATGTATAAAATTTATATTTTAAAAGAATAGCACATTTGAGAATTTTATTAATCAATTAAAATATCTCATTACCCTTATTTATTTTTTTTATTTCTCAAAGTATTTCTCATTTAAACATAAGTCTCTCTCAATGATATTTTTTCTATGCATATTAATCTCAAAATTATATTTAGATTCCACATTTAAGGGACCTAAGCCCCTTCCATTCGGATTAATACGTTTTTGGTCATTACCCATATTTCACGATTCATTTAAATTTAAAGGTTTTTAATATATTATCTTATCCTATGAAAATGATATCAATAGTCTATATTAATAAAAAATTACTTTTTTATATGTTTGGTTAAAATTGTTTTAGTGAAAATCAAATCACTAAAAAAATCACAAAAAATATATATTTTTAAAAGCTAAATTTTCATTTTCTAGAAAAGATATTTGGAGAAGTTCATTTAAAAATTCATAGGTGGTATCTCACCATTCAAAAAAGGGGGACATTTAGTCCCTTTGTACAAAATTTTTTAATGATATAGATTTATATAAAGAGATGATATAATATGTCATCCTTTTTGAATAATGAGGAACTAATTTATTCCTCAAAATTTTCATCAAGGATTAAAATGGATATATAATAGGGGTGTTTACGGTTCAGCTTCGATTGATTTTGAGTAAAAAATCAATCTAATCCAAACGATATAATTCATTGTGGTTTGGATTGGATCAATTTGATTTAAACTTTTAATCAAATCCAATGCGATCCCATTTTCATCGGTTTGAATTGGATCGATTTGATTGGTTTTTTAGAAATAAAATTTAAATTTTAAAATATTATAAAATAAAAGTAACATAAATCAATAAAATGAATAAATAAAAATAACTCGTTTAATATTTATAAAATATTATTTAATCGAGAATGATACATAAATAAAAAAATTATGTAGTAAATTTAAATTATTATTATTATTTAAAGTATAAATTTAATAACAAAAAAATTATATTAGATAATATTATGCGGTTTAGATTAGATTATATCGGTTTTAAAAAATAAATCCAAAATTTGATCCAATCAATGCAGTTTGTAAAAAATAAGATCTAATTCAATCCAAACTTTTGCGATTTTGATTAGTTTTCGATTTATATTAGATTGGTTTAGTAGTTTTTATTAAGTTGGATTTGATTTAAACACCCCTAATATGTAATGTAAGAGAACACGAGAATTTGAGATCAGCTATTTTTATAAAAAAAATTAAGCAACTTTTTAAAATAATGAAGAAAAACATTTTAAGATAAAAATATTAAGAGGAAATTTTTTTTAAAAATGATTAATTATTTAGAAAAAAATCAAGAGGAAAAAGTTTTGAAGAAAAAGTATTGTTAAGAGGAAAATATTATTTGAGTCTATAAAATATGTAGTATTTTTAAAAAAATTTATATTATTAATTAATTATGTTTTGTATAACTTTCATGATAATTATAAAAAAAAAAGTCAAACATTTTTAAATAATATGATTGTACAATTAAATATTTGTATTAATCCGAACTAATCCAATGGTGTAACATCCCAAAGAATAGTGCATCTGATTTGTGCTATTAATTAATTTATTCTATTGCATTAGAAAAATACACTTAATTAGGGTTGAAACGTAGAAGTTAGGATTTAGAATATTTAGTTTTGCAATATAGAAAATTTTACAAAAAAACTATTAGCAATGTCATACTAATTTAGGGAAAATCATATTTATTTCGGTATGTTGTAATGTAAGAATCGAGTCAATAAAAACTTACACTGTGGAATCACTTGAATACTAATTAAAACACTAATTGGGTGGCCAAGATTGAGCCAAAACACCCTAGGGCTAGCCCAAGATCAGCCATCAGAGTGGAAAAGCTTCACAAGAATTCATACAACGCAAAATCCACTAATAGACACTTATGAGTTATTCTCACCTTTTATGACTATTCCACAAACATTTTTCCATTTTTCTGCTTCAATTTTCAGCCTCCATCAATACTAGATCTCTTCCTCTCGTTTTCTTTATCATCTCCATCTCTTGATCCTTATTTCTTCACCCCCACTTCCATACCTTCACCAAAACTTGCTTCCTTTCAACTTCAACTCAAGTTGAGGTAGAATTCTTGAGTTTTTGTCAGTATTGGAATTATATGGTTGAGTTAGGGTTTCTATGCTTCTCTTTAATATGATGATATATGATGATTATATGACTTGTTATAGTTGATTGAACATGGAAGCTCTTGGTTTGGGTTGGAAATTTTGTGAGAAACTCAAAGGGAAGCTTAAACAAAATGGCTGAGAATTAAATCTTGGGATGTGTCCATGGGAACTTTTCGGGTCTCCATGGGGCGGGGGATGAATTGGAATTTTATATACTTATTCTTCCTCATATCTAGGTCACTAACCCTCTTTTGTGCATATTTGAATTGACTTGGATCATTTCCTATTAATTGGACTCTGGTTGGACTTTGATCTAATTTTCCTGCACTAACCTTAATCTGACACTATTTTGGTTTTCGGGCCATAACATGAGTTATATACCTCATTTTGGCATGATTCTTAGTTTGTAGGAAAGCTGAGAGCTAGGCCTACAACTCTTATGCAGAGGTCAGAGGCTAGTTCGGGAGTTTTTAAGCTAGATTTGAGCCTTCAAGTGAACTAAAGAGATGTAGTCGCGGATCCTAAGCAGAGTGTAATAATTGGGCTATATCTTGGGATACAAGAATCCAATTGAGGCAAAATTGGTGCCATTGGAAAGTTGACTTCTAGGCCTACAACTCTTCTTCAGATCACTAGTGCAAATAATGGCATGTTCTAGGCCAAACATGCAGTTGAAGTTCACTGATGGATCCAGTGAAGCTGAATTAGTGTTTTTAGCATAAGTTTCCTTCCACAAGTCCAATTAATGTAAATAAGGTGTCTACTTGCAGCTTTAGAAGAGAGGATTAATGTAATTAGTCAATTGGTGTGTTAATCATAGGTATATATAGGAGGGAACCCAAATTGAGAGAGGATTTTTGACTCATTTTTATTTTGATTAGAATTTGAAAATAGAACTCCTTCTTCCTTCTTTCTTTCTCTCTCTTTCTCTCTCTCTCTTTCATTTTCTCTATTGATAGAGGAGTAGATCCTCTTCTGATTGAAGACATCAAGTGAAGCAATTAAACTCTTGAGGATTGGTGCATCATTCGGATGCAAGACATTAATTCGGTTTCATCTCTCCTTCTCTCATTCTTAATTTCGTGCATGAATTGAAGTTCTTCATTCTTGCATGCTAATTAGGAATGTGATCATGTCCATATGATTCGATTGATGTATATGACTTGATTGCTGAAGGAATATGAATTATGTTTCAGATCTAAACATATGATTAGTTGCATTGGTGCTTGAAACTAATTTAATTCAATTTGGTTCCAGAAGTTTTTGAATCGAATTGATTGTGTAATTGGTTGGATTCATGGAAGTTGCCATGTGAATGCTAGATTTAGATTGAGGTTTCAATTAGGTCTAGGTCTAATCACCGAATTGGTGTGTTACATATAGTTAGAATCCAATGATGGAGTGTTAATTGCATTTATCTTATGTCTTGGATTAGATCTTTTAATTCAATTTTATCACTCATCAATTATGTTTTATTTTGGTTTCTACATATTGCATTTCAAGTGTTCGATTAAACAATCCCTTTGCATTTTCTGATCATTGAGTGTAATCATCTTTGGGAAACGATCCGAGTTACATCCTATACTATAGTTGTATTTGGTTTAATTTGATTGACTTGCGACGCTCGAGTCAGAGGAGGATTCATTAGCTAAACGGGGACATCCCCCCATCCTAGTGGGAACCAAACCCGTCCCCGTCCTTGTTGCAAGCAATCCCTATGGCTACCCGCTTTAACGGGTTTTTTTTCCATCCATAGGAGAGTAACGAATAAAATAAAAGCATGTGAATAGTACTTTATAGTGAGATCTACTAATCACTATTCACACCAACAAAATATATCAAGAAAATTGCATACCAAATATTAACGTAAAAAACCCTTTGAAATAATGGGGGAAAAATTGCGGGACAAGCTCCGAAAAATATCCACTATATTTAAAGATAATTATAATATAGTGTTTTCTAGTGAGACTTTTTTCTACTATAATTTGTAGTATTATAGAGCACTAGAGAATATACCCAAAATCCCCAATGTATATCACTGATGCTCACTTTGGGAATTTTACACACTCTCTAAATATTACTCTCACTGTAAGAAGCTTTCACTCAGTAGAAGCCAAAGAAATTTGCTTTTGCTTGATGCTCATTCATGGTGGGTTTTGGCTTCTATTTATAGAGCCTTCACACACAATTGCATTTAATGCAATTTCACCACCCAACCAACAATTACTTGCCTGTATGACTTTTGTACATGAAAAGCAAAATTTTCTACCTTTCATGGTTGACATTGGTAATGTAAAAACTGCAAGCCATTATTATTAACGCGGTGCATTGCAAAAGCAAGTCACCATCTGACAATTCTCCACCTTAACTTGCATTTTGCAATAGTCTTTAACCTCTACAAATATTGATCAAGTCCAAGCAATGTTTGAACTTATCAATCGGCAATGGTTTAGTCATCATTCTGCTCGGTTCTTAGTCATGGCAATCTTTTAAACTACAACAGTGTCATTACTGGCATTTTCTCTAACAAAATGAAGTCTAACATCAATGTGCTTAGTCCTTTCATGATGGATTGGGTTTCTAGCTAAATGAATTGCACTTTGACTATCATAATGTAAGGTCGGTATACATTGATTCAACCCAAAACTATCCAAAAGACTTTGCACCCACATGCTTTCTTTAACAGCTTTAGTCAATGCTATATACTCAGCTTTAGTAGTTGACAAAGCCACTGTAGATTGCAATGTCGCATTCCAGTTAATAGTACATCAAAAGATTGTAAAGATATAGCCTATCAATGACCTCTTTTTATCTAAATCTCCTACATAATTAGAATTTATATAGCCCACAACTCCTTTGTTTTTTTGACCTTCAAACACTAAACAAACATCGATGGAACCTCTGAAGTATCGCATAAACCATTTCACAACTTCCTAGTGTACCTTTCCAGGTTTGCTCATAAATCTGCTCACTACGCTTACTGCATGTGAAAGATCCGATCTAGTGCACACCATGGCATACATTAGACTACCAACTGCACTACAGTAAGGTATACGAGACATATGCTCCACTTCCTCCTCAGTTCTCAGACATTCCTTCGAAGATAACTTGAAATGTGTAGCTAATAGAGTGCCACCTGGTTTGGACTAATCCATATTGAAGCATTGTAACACTTTCACCATATAGGTTTGCTGTGTTAAGCACAATCTGCCACGATGCCTCTCCCTATGAATCTCTATTCCGAGAATCTTCCTTGCCGCACCTAAGTCTTTCATCTCAAATTCTTTTCCCAATTGAGTTTTCAACATACTAATTTCAACTTTGTTTTGAGCTGTAATTAGCATATCATCAACATACAACAACAAATAATTCCGCGAACTATCTCAAAGCTCCTTAGAGTAGATGCAATTATCATATTGATTTTTGCTGTATCCAGTACCAATCATAAATGCATCAAACCTTTTGTACTATTGCCTTGGAGATTGCTTCAAGCCGTACAACAACTTTTTTGACAAGCAAACATGATCTTTTTTATCAAGAACTACGAACCCCTCCAGTTGACTCATGTAGATCTGCTCTTCTATCTCACCATGTAAGAATGTCATCGCCACATTAAGTCGTTCAAGTTCCAAGTCAAACATACTTACAATAGCTAATAGGATTCGAATAGATCTATGCTTCACCACAAGAGAGAATACTTCATGGTAGTCAACACCCTCCTTCTAAGTATAACCCTTTACTACCAGTCTTGCCTTAAACCTAGGAGGTTTAATGTTAGGGATTCCTTCTTTCTTTTTGAAGACCCATTTGCAACCAACCACTTTTTTCTCCTCTGGAAGTTGTACCATTTTCCATGTCTAATTTTTTTGAATAGATTTAATCTCCTCATTCATTGTCCCTTGCTACTGTTTTGATTCTTTGCTGTCTACTGCATCATGGTAAGTACACAGTTCATCTTCAATTGCACCATCCACCATAGCCAAAGCAAAGGCTATAGAATCTACATCTAAGAGTCAACTGCACAAGCAATGGAATTCAAATATCTTTGTGGTTTCGAATTTGTCGCCTTTCTCTACCAGTAGCAATACTATATGGCTTTGCCTTTTCACCGGCATCTTTATCATCAGGTTCATTCTACTTCAGGTTGAGCAGTCCTTGAAGTACTCGGCTGATTTTTCTTATCTTCTTCTTGTTCTATCTTCCCATAATCAATCTCCAAGTCCACATGCTTCGTAGTACCATAATCTGTTTCTACCTGATCTACTTTAGATTCCTGCTTTTGATTTACCATTGCAGCCTCGTCAAAAGTGACATCTTTGTTGGCAATGATTTTGGGTGAACTTGCCTTTTTTATACACCATAGTCTATAGCCATTCACCCCTTGTGCATACCCTAGAAATAAACATCTACTTGCCCTTGCCTCAAGTTTTCCATCACTTACATGGACATACGTAGGGCAACCAAATATTTTCCAATCAAAATAGTTTACAAGTTGACCAGACCATACCTCTTGTGGAATCTTCAAATTAATTGCAGTTGATGGAGATCTATTTATAAGGTATGCATCTGTATTAATGACCTTAGCCTAAAATGATTTGGGAAGTGCAGCATTAATTCACATGCATTGTGCATGCTCCAAAAGTGTTCTATTCATTCGTTCTGCAACTGCATTTTGCTGCGGTGTTCTAGGTATAGTATGGTGCCCCACTATACCAGCATTCTTGCAAAACTCTGCAAATTCTTTATTACAAAATTCTTTGCCATTATCAGTTCTCAGTCTCTTGATTGACCGCCTGGTTTGCTTCTCGACCATGGCCTTCCATTGCTTGAATTTGTTGAACACCTCATCTTTTTGCTTCAAGAAATAAACCCAAACTTTTATGGAATAATCATCTATCAGAGTAAGAAAATAACGAGCTCCACCTAAGGAGTTAATAGGGGCTAGAACCCAAACATCTGAGTGGATATACTCCAATACCCCCTTGCTAATGTGTTTAGCAATATCGAACTTTACTCATTTATGCTTTCCAAAGACACAATTTTCACAGAAGCCGAGTTTACAACTCCTTAAGCCTTTTAGCAGGCCTCTGTTAGCAAGTATGGTCGTCACTTTCTCACTCATATGACCAAGTCGCATGTGCCACAATCGTGTAGCATCATTATCGCTTTCTTCAGAGGATATAACAGCAGCAGTTCCATTTACTGTGCTTCCCAACAATAGATATATCCTGCCTTGCAGCTTTCCTTTCATCACCACTATCGAGCCTTTGATCACCTTCAAGAAACCACCATCTCTAGAGAACTTGTACCCTCAATTGTCTTGGGCACTTAACGAGATTAGGCTCCTACCTAGTTCTGGTATATGCCACCTTTCAGTACCATTATCCAATCTAACTCGCATCTCTCCTTCACCTATAATCGAAATTATTCTGTTGTCTCCCAATCTAACTTTTCCTTCCCATTTTTGATAGGAAGCGAAAAAGCCTTTATTAGGTGTCATGTGAAAAGATGCGCCAAAGTCCAAAATCCACTCATTTCCCGAGTCACTAGTGGATACTGTTAAAGTAGAACCAATATCACTATCATCAAAACTTGCAACTATTCTGTTGGCAGGATTTCCTAATTTCTCTTTTCTCTTTGGGCAATTTCTTTTGATATGCCCTATTTGGTGACAATGATAACATGTCATAGATTTATGCTTTTTAGAATTTGAACTTCTCTTACTCTTGCTTCTTGATCCTCTTTCTTGACTACGTTCTCTCGTTGTAACATCCGGTTTCCGAGTTCCGACTTCGCCCTCAGGACTGATCAATTTCAATTCCCGACTTCATCTTCGAATTCTACACATAATGGGATAAATTCCAAATTTTGAGTTCGTCTTACGTAAATACATGATTTTCGACTTCATTTGGCAGCAATTTCCATGACTTTCGATCTTAAACTTCAAAGCCGAACAGCATGAACGTCATACCCGATTTCCAATTTCATCTTTGAATTTCAGACGGAGTGTTATTTCCGATTTCCGATTTCGCCTTGCTCAATATCCGACTTCATGTTTCAAGGACAAATATACCTGGTTTCCGATCTCATCAACCACACTGTATATAAATCCCGACTTCCGGGTTTAAGTACTTGGGTTTGGCAATGTGATTCGAATGCCCGAGTTCTGACCTCATACCTCATGCTTCACGATAGTGTGCGTGGTTCCCGACCTCAGAAGTAATGGTTTAACACAATGGTACGTGAGTTGAACTCAGTGGACATGAGTTCAAATCTTTGAGTTGATTTCAGTTATACACGGGTTCCGATCTCCGATTTTATATCCAGCATTGACATTCCCGAGTTCAGAGATTATATGATTTTCAGCTGCATTACTTCCGACCTCTGACTTCGATTCCAAGTATCAAAATAAATAAGATTTCCTCAAGTCATAAGCAATATGGTACGATTGCCGACATCAGGCTTCAGCTGCAAGCAATTTAGAAGGTCACGAGTTCCGACTTAAAGTATTATGGGACGAGTTCCGATTTCAAGAGGAACGAAAGTGTATCCCAGTTTTTGGACGAGGTGGAGAGCAAATTGGCCACAAAAGTGAGAGACATGGCCGAACTTCAACCACAAAATTCCAACCAATCAACACCACAACTTTCATGTATTTAAATCAGACTCTTCTCTCCATTTATGATCTGATTTACGTTCCCCCTTCCTTGCTCCAGCCTTCTTCTTTTTCCCTTCCTCTCTCAATCCAACTGCATCAAATTTCTAAGCTTGGTCAAGGTTCCATCAATCCAAACTCAAATTCAGCAAAATCATACTCCAAAGAGGTAGGATTCAATTTCTAATCTTAATTTCTCTAAACTAAGGATGCATGAAAGATTACTTTTTATGATTATTTAATAATATATTGGATGTGTATGATAGGATTAATAGGAAATCTTGAGTTAAAATTATGGTTAGAAGAGAAAATTAGAAGGAGAGAAGCATCAGGATGCTGTCTTGATGAGGAATCCCACGGCAGTCCGTACGACGGAGTGTACGGCGCCGCCTACAACCAGTTAAATCCGATGAAACCATTTTTAGATGAAAGTAGACATTCAGGGCTTTCCATAGACATATAATATAAGGCCATTGGATTAGTATTGAGAGAGATATGAATTTTTGAAGTTTGACCTAGGAATTAGGGTTTTCATTCGGGCATGGTGACTTATGGAGGGTATAACTCACCTTATACAACTCCAAATTGAGTGAAACCAATTTTGTTAGAAAACTTACACATAGGGGAACATCCCAGTATAAAATTCCGAGTTTGTTATGGCACCAATTGATCCCAGTGGTTCGAGGAAGTTCCTATATGTCCAAACCAGGCCAAAACAGAGTAGTTCAGGAAGGTCGACTTTCAGGACTTATAACTCGAAGTGTACTTAAGCAAATGGAGTGAAACTTGTGGCAAATGAAAGGTTGTCCTGTTAGCTTCAATATGAGATTAATTTCGTATGATTTGAGCTTAGTTTCGATTTTTAGTGAATTTATATTTCCAAGAGTGTAATTCGGGCTAGTGACTGAACTAGCTGAGGCAAAAGTTAAATATCTTGGGTTATATAAATCAAAATGATATGGGACTAAAGAAGTTAGAAAGTAGACATATAGAGCTATGACATATCTAAATTTCAGATTTAAATGATTTGAATAGAAATAAAGGTGGATCATATGAAATTCGGGTAGAACTGAATAAATGGGCAAAAGTGACCCAATTAATGATTTCACAGGTATTAGTAAAACATATAAAGTATGAGTTGAGAATTGCCAGTTTGACCTTGATATATATGCGTTAAGTTGATTATGTTGCTATGATTGAATTGTCTGTAAGAACTGGCACTATTCATGGGGAAACGGATCTGATCCGTTATGCTGCCGAATTTACGGTAGGAGTCTAGGAGACTATGGGTGTCTAGATTACAAAGAATTTATGATATGAATAGCCACACAATTATGAGTATGTATGTGAAAATTCTATATGTGAGAATGACATAAGTATGATACGAGTTATATGAGAATAAATTATGAAGCATATATGCAAAAACGACATAAGTACGACATGAGTACATCCCGCATGTTTATGCTGGATTATGCATGAAAATGAAAGAATGTAAATATATTGAATGTAAGTCCCTTCATTTGGAGGCAGTTATTTGATGTCCCTCCTTGTGAAGACAGCTAGATAAGATAAGATGTGGGTCCCTTCACTCGGAGGCAGTTATTTGAAATCCCTCCCTGTGAAGGCAGTTAAATGATAAAGACATGGGTCCCTTCACCTGGAGGCAGTTGCACATGGGTCCCTCCTCGTGAAGGCAGCTAAAGACTTGGGTCCCTCTATGTTGGAGGCAGTTGCACATTGGGTCCCTCCAACCTAGAGGCAGTGGGTCCCCTTGCGGGTGAGTCGGTGTGACGACGGTCATGGGTGAAGCTGACGAGCTCACTCCAAGACCAGGCTACCCAAGGGCAGTAAAAGCACCCTAGGGACGGCGATACGTAACGCCTAGGTGTGCCAAGTAAAAGACTAAAGACCAAAGGCTAAAGATTAAAGTATATGCAGACACCCGACTCACATGAGGCATGGTTTCGACCCAGCTAGTGTGAGCATGGTGGCCAGAACTTACATGAGGCATGGCATGACCCAGCTAGTGTAAGTACCAAGTGAAGATTCCATATTCCTAAGGAACGTGATACGCTCTGATGGGGTATGACATGGCGATCATACTCTGGAATATGGCACGTAAAGATTTTATGATGAAAAGAAAGATGAAGAAAGAAAAGCAAGTTCTATGTATATGCATGAGTCTAAATACAAGTTAAGTTATGTGTAGATGTTATGTTCTCAGCATATTGATGTTGTGTAGGCGTCTTAATATGATGTAGTTCCAGTAAAGTATATATCGAAGTTATGCCTCTAGTACATTGATGCTATCATACCTATTTGTATTTCAGTTATTAGTCCCAATATAATTCATGACTGGATTTTATGGATTCTCTCAGATGCCAAGTGCATGATAAAAATGAACTTTGCTTCGGATAAAATATTTTTCGAACTGTAAAGTTAAACATCAAAATAGCATGTTCACCTTTTTCATAATAAACTGAAGTAAACTGGAGATGACAACGATGTCATTATGTATGATGATCAGAGAATCCTATTGAGAATTTAAAATTCTCACTCCTATTTTCCGTGTTGTCTTCAGAAAGTTTAAGAGGTATCAGAGTGGCGCAGCGGAAGTTGCTGTCAGATAAGGTCCGTTCAGGTAACCATAACAACTCCAGGGTGTGGTACTATGACTTAAGCATAGTACTATACTTAGGAGAGTGTTACACTCATCACGAACAGCTTGTCTGCAGGATTATTAGCACTGGGTCTAGATACTAACTTCTGATGCTCTTTTATTATCAAAGCATCTTTGAAGCCTTTGACTGTGATATCGGATCTACCATATAATATGGTATCATAGAAATTATCACAGGACGGAGGCAGTGAAGTCAACAAGATCATAGCTTGATCAATATATTCTGCTTTTATTCCAATCACACCAACATCAGAGAGCATCTGGTTGAAGTCATCTATGTGATCTCGAATTGATTTTTCTCCTGAATATTTGAAAGTGTATAGTCATTTCCTCTGATAAAGTTTGTTTGACAATGCCTTTATGGAATATTTTTCTTCCAAAGCTTTCCATATTGAATCAGTAGTCTTCTATTCCATAACCTCGCGCAGCACATTGTCTACTAAGCTCAGTTGTATTGTACTCCGTACTTTGACCATTATCTCCTCCTCCCTTTTAACAAATAATGATTCCAGCAATTTGTCCTTGTCCTCCAATGCCATTGCTAGACCTTGTTGATCTAGCAATGCTTGCAGCTTCAGCTTCCATAAACTGAAGTCGTTGGACCCGTCAAACTTCTCTATTCAAATTTTGGCACCGACATCTTGGATCCGAAACTAAGCAACTCTGATCCCATTTGTTAGAGATATCAGAGTATAGTACAACCCAAGTATATTAAACACTTTATGGATGTGAGTGGAAGCGCGCCTAAATTTATATAGAGAGTAATGAATAAAATAAAGCATGTGAATAGTATTTTATAGTGAGACCCACTCGTCACTATTCACACCAACAAAATATATCAAGAAAACTGTACACCAAATTTTAACATGAAAAACCCTCTAAAATAATGAGGGAAAAACTACATGATAAACTCCAAAAAATATCTATTATATTTAAAAATAATTATAATCTAATGTTTCCCAATGAGACTCTCTTCTACTACAATTTATAGTATTATAGAGCACTAGAGAATATACCCAACATTTCCAATGTATATCACTTACTACACTCTTTGAATCTTGCACACTCTCTGAATATTACTCCCACTATAAGAAGCTCTCACTCACCAGAAGCCAAACGAATTTGCTTCTGCTTGATGCTCATTCACGGTGAGTTTTGGCCTCTAAATATAGAGCCTTCCCTCACAATTGCATTTAATGCAATTTCACCACCCAACTAACAATTACTTGCCCGTATGACTTTTGCACATGAAAAGCAAAATTTTCTACCTTTCATTGTTGACATTGGCAATGTAAAAACTGCAAGCCATTATTATTGACGTTGCATTGCAAAAGCAAGCCACTGTCTGACTTGTTTTTCTAATCGTCTGTCTTCGTTTTCGATACATGCAGGAACGGGAATTTTCGAAACGTTGGTTCCTAGATGTCCTGAAACATTCCAAGAGCAAACGCCTCATGGAGACCTGCACCAGAAGATCCATGCTATGAGGGAGGCTGATGTTATAGTTGTTCCAACTGGTTCTGCTCAATGGATTTATAACAACGGAGAAACTGATATGGTTATATTTTCAGTCATAGACTCTGTGAATGAAGATAACCAGCTTGACCTGAAAGGCAGAGTAAGCTTTTACCAATATATATACACACACAAACACACACGTACACTATATGCATTAAATTCTCATGAGTTTCTTTGAGATTGATGGTTGTTTTTGTGTAATTAATTTCTAAATATTGCAGAAGTTCTTCCTTGCTGGGAAACCACAAGAAAAGCAGACACAGGCAGGTGAGGGAAGCAACGTGTTCAGTGGGTTGGCATTGGAGCCTCTGGCCGAGTCTTTGGACATTGATACAGAGTGAGCAAGAAAAATGCAAGGTGTGGATCACCCTAGAGGTTCAATCATCATTGTCGAAGAAGGGCTTGACACTTTAAGCCTAGTACAAGAAGAACTAGAGCGAAGAAGAGAGGCCGGGTGGGATAGGCAATGGCCTGGAAGAAACTGTGTGTACTCTTGAGACTTGTTCATCAGCTAGCTGAGTCTACAGATGCTGAAAAATACAACCCACATGATGGAAACTTGACTGCTCTCAACACCCCTCACCTTCCCGTCCTTCAATACGTCCAACTTGGTGTTGATCGAGGTATCCTCTATCAGGTAACACTCACCAGTCACTACCAGGAATACAAAATATAATTAGTGTACCAATAAAAGTAATTTACTCCTCTAAGTTATAGCCACATTCACATTCACATGCATGTAGGCTATTTAATTGTAAAATACATTTACATTGTTAATTAATGGATACAGAATGTTGTGATGGCGCCACATTACACTTTGAACTGTCACGCTATGATTTATAAGAGAAAGGGTAGCTGCTGGATTTAGGTAGTGGCAGACAATGGCAGGAGGGTGTTCAACGGGGAGCTGTCATTCATCCGGGCAATGCCAGCGGCTGTGCTAATGCACTCATGTCGGTTGAGCAAAGAGGAAGCTAAGAATTTGAAGAAGAGAGGGGAGCTAACACTGTTCAGCCCAAAGATATTGATTAAAAGACTTAATTAGTCATATTCATGGCTTGTCTTCTAGTAAGTAGTGGGCATATACGTACCTGCCCGCATGTATGGAATAAATAAATTACTCCTCCTACTGCTTGCCAGTTTTGTGTCTACTGTCTGGTCTATTTGTTTGTCAATGTGCGTAGACGTAGATGCTGGAACTAATGAAAGATCGAATCGTTCTTTTTAATTATGGGATTTAGTTTTCTTTTATCACTTGTTGACTTGCTAGCACTAAAACAGCTAAAACTACTATTACATTATGCTTGCGTATACTAAAGCGTACAAATGACTATGCTAGAAGCTTATGAAATACTATGATAGACGTGTGAATGGGGTGTGATTCAAGACTAAAACTTCTTTTTATTCCAATAAAATCTTGTGATTGTCTCAAAATTGAAAAACGGTTGTACAGTCTAAATTAATAAACAAAAAGGGGATTAGATTAACTACATTTTACTTGGTAGATCTAACCTGTTATGACATCAACCTATATTGCAAATGTAAACATGGCTCACTATTCTTGCGATATAAACACGATTCAAGCCAAGGAATCAGAACGTGGCAGTACCGATGGAGCACTTAAAACATCCAACAGGAAGATCTGGAAGGACAGCATCCACTAGATATGTATCAGTCTAATCTTCTAAGTTCAAGCTTAAAACCTGGGGAAATGGTCCGTGAACATGCCTTACTTCGCGTTCTTGACAGAGGTACAAGAAATTGCAATTGTAGAGTGCTCTTAATTTTCCTTTAGATAAACTAAAGCTCTGGGCCTTGTAGACACAAAGGCAAGGCAATATGAAGGAGTTATACACAGGCTCATCAAACAAATTGTATCTAAGCTCGTAATTAACTTCTTGAATCGCGGCAATTTAAATTAAAACTGAATTCAATTGATTAGCCAGATCTAATTCTCTTTCTGTTGACTTTTCTATCAGATTTCGTAGTCCCACTGGAGTCCCATTCAGATGAAGCTTCCCGGGAAAAGAATTGGAAAGATTAGCATAGAGATCAACCATCCTTTTGATGTTGTTAGTGAGCTCTCTGATCAAACTCACATTTCGGCTCAGGTTATCAGGCATTTTAGACTCATGGTTTTGATTTATCTCGTTGATTAGCAACCTATTCTGATCCAAAATGTCTTGGGCTTGCAATAAGCTTTTCCGAAATAGCCGTACAAGTCTGCTATCCCGTTGGGTTGTAATTGTGTTGCTCATATCTCCAAATATATCGCCTTCCATTCCAATTGGCAATTACAGGTATGCTTCAATTGGCAAATAACCCCGAGAAACAAAAAGAATAAATAGTTAGAACTTAAAATCCTAACCAAACATGAAACAGAAGAAGAAGAAAAAGAAAAATGAAGTAAAAGTAAGAGACTTGTTACAAATGATCATCATCAAATTTAAAGAAGCTATAAAGAGGCAACTGGGTTACTCAGTCTGTCTAACTGATGGCAGACTAAAAAGCAATTCAAAAAGTTGAGTCAGTTAAATGAAACAGGACGTTTGGTTCTTTCCTCAATTACCCATGCAACCAAGCAAAGGGAGCAAGAAGGCTTGTATAAGATTCACAATAAAGACCAATTGAAAGACACCATCAGGCAGAAATATTTCTTTCAGTGAATTAAAGCGAGACCCATTACCGCAAGAAAGAACCTTTTCTCCTATAAAATCAAGATATTAAGAGGGCAAGTTATACATATCCACCTCCCAGAGTAGTGGGAATCCCAAAAGCTAGTTGATGGTCAATGCCAGAGAAAAGAAAATATTCATTTCCACTAACAACGACAATAAAGTAAGGCAAACCCATATTATCGAGGTAAAAAAAAAGGGGAAAGAAAGAAAGTAGTTTTTTTTTTTGGCTGGATTCAGAAAACTGTGGGGCTTAAATTGTGAAATCTTAATTGACGAGAATTGAGTTGAAAAGATGCAAATGAATGACGAGATAGAAAAAGGCAGCAAGAATTTTCCTACGTTGTTACCTTGATGCAATATGGAACATCCCACCTGTAAGCCGTTGACGTCAATGGAGAATAAAGAATCCGAATTTTCTTGGCTGAGGGTGAGATAGGAAGCCTTGAAGCCGTGGAAGATGTAAAACTCCATGATCGAATGATCAAGAACACAGGAGAGAGCGAGGAACAGAGGTATGAAACTCACCAAAAAGGAGAGAAACTCAGAGAGAGAACTTCTCATTCAATTGAGAATATGAAAAATGATACAATGGGTTAGTTGTAACAGTTCTGCCAACTAACTTATATTGACAGTGAAGTAAAATAACTAATTTTCATAACAGAAAACTAACAGGCATTAACTAATTAAGTTATGATGGTTTTATTGTTGAGGCACATCGATGGAGTATGGTGGCACCCCCTACAAGCTGGCCGATATTTTTAACGCAAAAGTAGATTGAAACTCACAAGGGTGGTTGTGTCTTCAACAGCCCTCCGTTTGAACATTAGCTCGTTGCCGGAAAAGTGCCTCGCAGAGGAACCAGACGGCGGCTCGCGCGATGCTCCTCCGGGGCTCCTCCAATCCAAGCAAAAGTGGGTTTGCGATGTGCTGCTGCTATAGTCGATGCAATTTGGACAAAGAAGGGACTCAATATAGCCACGGGGGACAAGCTTGCAAATAAAAATGTTAAGTGTCCCAGTTTGCAATATTAACTTATCATATTTTTCAATTTAAAACAAGGGTGTACGTTACTCCCAAAGTTGGAAGGGAGTAACGTAACACGCACCTGATTGTTTGCACACAACGTTTCAATATTTAGGGTTGCATGAACCATTATGTCTCATGACATTGAACCCTTTTACTAAAAGGTTGCAATGCTTGGATCACATGACCGATTCTTTAGTTTCGTAACTTTTCATTCCACTGCAACTTGTAGTGATGCAATTCTTCAAATAACCATTGTAACCTTTTATAAATAGTTACAACTAATCATGTCAATTGTCAGTTACTTTAACGGTCAATCACATTCATACAACTTTGAACTTTAAAATATTCAATATTCCCCCACTATTTTATAAGTGTTCATAAGTTGTACAATTGATGCATATAAAGGCATCATTAAGATTAAACCTTTATTAGAGTAAATCTTCAAGGTTCTAATGAAGTGATGTGTGTCTAGTTGATTAAACCCATACTCCTTATATTAGTACCGAAAATTACACACATCATTCGTACCCTTTTCAAGTTCTAAAATTTTCTTACTTAGCACTTTTATGGCTATGTACTTATCCTAGTTTCATGAATATTTACAAGAATAAAACCTCTGAAATTCTCGACTGAAGCAGCATCACTCCTATATTCACATAGGTGGAATCCTTTTGATAATAATATTATCAATCCATTAAGAGTTTTTAACTTACCCTCCTAATTATATATATAGCACTAAATCCTATATCTTAGTGCTCCAGTTGTTAAATAACTTGTTATTACCCATTAAACCTTGAAACTAGTGTTTTACTAGAATAAGGTTGGGTTCCCATCATTTAACAACTATAGGTTTTAATCCCATTTTAGCAGTAGTCTCCTTCACTTTATCCCTTGACAAACCTTTAGTCAATGGGTCTGTTAAATTCCCTTTAGATTTTACATATATGATGGTGATTATACCATCTCCTATTAATTGCCTCACAAACTCATATCTCAAGTTTATGTGTCTAGATTTTCCATTATAAACCTTGTTATATGCTCGAGACATGGTTGATTCACTATCACGGAAGATCGAAATGGCAGTCATTGGCTGTGGCCACAGCTCTATGTCATATAATAAATTCCTAAGCCATTCCGCTTCTTTACCTGCGGCTGATAAAGCTATAAACTCAACCTCCATAATAGAATGTGAAATACATGTTTGTTTCTTTGAGGCCCAACTTATTGCTCCACCACCTATTATGAAAATCCATCCTGAAGTGGATTTATTATCACTTAGATTTGTAATCCAACTAGCATCAGAATAACCTTCTAGTACTGCGGGATAATCATTATAATGTAATCCCAAGTTCATGGTTTTCTTAAGATAACCAAGAACCCTTGCTATAAGTTTCCAATGTTGATTGCTAGGTTTTCCTATAAACCTTGACAATTTGCACACAACAAATACTATATCAGGCCTAGTACAATGCATTGCGTACATTAGACTTCCTATAGCACTTGCATATTCTAATTGTGCTATAGGTCTCCCCATGTTTTCTTCTAATTTGAAATTAGGATCATAGGGTGTATTGGACTCCTTAATTTTAAGATGCACAAACTTTTCCAATACCTTTTTAATATAATGAGATTGACTTAAAGTAAAGCCAATTTCATGCTTATGCACCTTTATGCCCAATATTGTATATACTTCATTCACATCCTTCATCTTGAATTTAGAAGTTAGATACTCCTTTGTTTGACGAATCCCTTCTAAATTCGTCCCAATGATCAGCATATCATCAACATACAGACAAATTATTAGTCCATAGTCCTTAGTAAATTTGGAGTATATACATCTATCTGCACTATTATGTGAGAAGCCATTTGATAATACCACAGAATCAAACTTCTCATGCCATTATTTAGGTACCTATTTTAAGCCATATAAAGACTTAACTAGTTTACAAACTTTCTTTTCATTTCCGGGTAGCACATAGCCTTCCGATTGTTCTATATAAACTTTTTCATTAAGATCTCCATTGAGAAAAGTCGTTTTAACATCCATTTGATGTATGTGAAGCTTATAAATGGATGCTAATGCTATAAAAGTCCTAATAGAAGTCATTCTTGCCACAGGTGCATAGGTATCAAAATAGTCTGAACCTTCCTTTTATCTAAACCCTTTAGCTACCAACCTTGCCTTAAAGGTTTGTAATGAACCATCTGTATTATATTTTCTTCTATATACCCACTTGCATCCTATAGGCTTTGATCCTGGAGGCAAATCAACTAAGACCCAAGCATTATTAGATAATATTAAGTCCATTTTATCATCAGCTGCTTCTTTTCAAAAAGCAAAGTCTCTAGAGACCATAGCCTCTTTGAATGTCTGAGGATCACCCCCTATGTTTAACACAATAGGGATCTTATTTATTATAGAATCCCTAGTTCCTTCAACCAAAAAAGTTATAGCCTGAGAAGAAATAAAATCTGGACCCATATCCTTACTTTTCCTCATTCTTTGACTCCTTCTTGGTTCAAGCATTTCATTCTCACTTAAAGGTTTATTACTTTGATCTACAATAGTTTCTTGAGAAACTTTTATATCCTTTTGGGGATATTCCAAATTGGGGGTTGAATCAAAGACTAGCAGAGACTAAATTCTTCCTTAGATTTGGAACATGAAGTACATTCACTAAGGTTAACTTCTTCACAGATGTAAAGTTCAATTCTACTGTTCCTTGACCGCATACTTTAGCCGAGTTGTCATTTCCCATCAACATCTCAAATTTTCACTCCTTCATATGTCTTGAATTGATCACAATCATTGCAAACATGAACAGTAGCACCAGAGTCTAACCACCACTCAAGTGATCTTCCTTATGTTGCCATGTTGAGTTCTGTGATCATACTAATATGCATGTATTGAACTCTCTCGGTGACCATAGCAACCAAGTCTTTTTCTTTCACTAAGTTGGCCTTGGAACTTAACACTTCTTTTGGGTTATTACCTTTTTTCAAAAGTCGACAATCCTTGATATAATGCCCTTTCTTGTGGCAGTGAAAACATGATCTTTGTCTCTTTTTATCTTGCTTATTATCCATAGAGGATTTCTTTCTTTTGCCTTTGTTAGCCTTCATTTCACCAACATGATTCACCTTTGAATTTTGAGAAAGATATACAGCATCACATTTTCGAGTTTCCTCTTCTATATGTAGATGCCTTAGTAATTTCTCAACGGTGAAGTCTTCACCAAAATGTAGGAGTTTCTTCCTATAATCATTCCAAGTTGAAGGCAATTTTGAAATAATTGCTCCAACTTGTAATGTTTCAGGAATAACCATTTGTAGATCACGAAGCCTATTAACCAGAATTTGTAACTCATGAACTTGATCCATGATAGGCATATCATCAACCATACTAAATTCAAAATACTTTAACATAATAAACTTATCCGTACCTTGTTACTCATTAGTGTATTTCTCTTCCATATATTTCCAAAGATTTCCAAATCTTCAACGGCGATTGAATTGACATGTAAAGATCATAAAGTCTGTCTGACAAAGTATTTAGAATGTGACCTCGGTATTCAAAAGTATCCTCATCACGCTTTTTCTTTAATTGTGCAACTCTTTCCTTTTCCTCCTTGGAAGTATCTTCAGCGGCATTAAGAATTGGAGAAGTGTTCGGATCAAGCTCATAAGCAAGATTGAGCACCGAGAGGAGAAACTAGGGGTGTGCAGTGCACGGTCGACCACAACCCAAAGACCCGACCGACCGAATGTAAAAAGTCGGTTGAATCGGTAATCTGTCTATTCGGGTAAAATCCGATTGACCCGTTCAATATTCGGTTTAAAAATTAAACCCGTTACCCGACCCGACCCGACCCGAACCCTTCTTTTTTTTTTTTTTTTTTATAAATAATGATTCATTTACTTATATATTAATTTATAAAATTATAATTATAAATATTGACTTTTAGATTATGTTAATATATTAGTGTATAATTAAATTTATTGATGATTGATATTGTATAATGTATAATATATAATATATTCATGATTATGATTATGGAATTATCAATTATGTATGTAATTTTTTTAAAAATATATTTGATTATATTTAAATTTTAAAAATACAATTTAAAGGTTTCAAAATGTCACAAAATTGAGTATTTTAATATATCTTTCATCAAAAAAAAAAAAATGCTATCTACTCTTATACCCGACCCGATCCAACCCGAAAATGTTCGGGTTGGGTTGGTTCGGGTTAGGGGAAAAAAAAATTAAAACCCGACCCGACCCGACCCGACCCGATTATATTTAATTGGTTTGGGTATTTTTTTTCCCTGAACCCGATCCAACCCGACCCGTGCACACCCCTAGGAGAAACATCATCTTGTCCTTCCAACAATTAAAATTTGTTTTATCAAACCGATCTAGTTTGACAAACTCTTGATTCATGACCTTGAACGTAGTATTCTAATCTTGAGTCATCTTCAAGAGAATATCTCTCTAAAATTGTTAAAAAAATATGTGTAGAAGATGATCAAGGACTTTTATAAAGTTGTGGTTTCAATGCATGAATCACTTCGCTTTCTTTAAAGAAATATTCGCCCCCACACGTAATTGCTATTGGGTTGATGACGATACTCCCCCAGGATACAATGAAACCTATGAATTTCTTAGTTAGCAATCACCAAGAAATTCCCTCAATTTTTAGAACTTTGAATAATACCAAAACTTGAGAACAGAGATACAATTTGGCAGTGTAGTCTTTTGTTCTGCTACGCACGGCTATAAATAGATGGCCAAAACATTGTGTGAAGAATTATGCCTCATGGTATTAAACCACGATTGTTTGCACACAACGTTTCAATATTCAGAGTTGCATGAACCATTATGTCTCATGACATTGAACCCTTTTACTAAAAGGTTGCAACGCTTGGATCACATAACCGATACTTTAGTTTCGTAACTTTTCATTCCACTGCAACTTGTAGTGATGCAGTTCTTCAAATAACCATTGTAACCTTTTATAAATAGTTGCAACCAATCATGTCAATTGTCAGTTACTTTAAAGGTCAATCACATTCATACAACTTTGAATTTTAAATTATTCAATAGCAAATTGAATGAACAAATTAAGAAATGAAACTCGCAAGAAAAGTGTTCTTGACGGAGAGAGATCGATTAGAAGAAGAAACAATGTAGATCGACAGTGGAAGCGGAGAAGAGGACCGAATACTCAAAATGATACCGTGTAAAACTCCATGATCGAATGATCAAGAACACAGGAAAGAGCGACGAATAGAGGTATGAAACTCGCCAAGAAGGAGCGAAACTCAGAGAGAGAACTTCTCATTCAGTCAAGAGTATGAAAAATGATCAATAGGTTAGTTGTAACAGTTCTACCGACAAACTTATATAGGCAGCAGTGAAGTAAAATAACTAACTGTCATAATAGAAAACTAAGAAGCATTAACTAATTAAGTTATGACGGTTTTATTGTTGAGGCACATCGATGGAGTATGGCAACAGAAGAGACACGAAATTTGATGGACACTTCTCTCTTTCGTCAAATGCTAGTTTACTTCAGCTACAGGCTGTAATGTAACGTAAACAGCTCGTCTCTGTTTGCGTTCATTTGAATTTTATAATTAAATAATTATATAAAAGTTATTATTTGACAATAATTTTATTTTTTTAAATATTTACTTAAGATTATAATTATTTGCGACAAGAAGATGATAGTAATATATTATATAGCGTAACATCTTATATAATACTATATCAAATACTATACAATATTAAAATATTAACAAGCCTTATATAATCAAATTTTATCTTATCATATTCTATCCTATCTGGTATATCAAATAAGGGCGTGTTCTATGGTGCATTTTATTGATCAAGGAGTGTGGTGCACCTTGTAATCTAATGGTCAGATTGTGAGGTGTATCGATGCACTAATCACTTATGATACATTGTAGTAATCTCTAATTTTAAAAAAATTTAAAAATATAATTAAAAATATTTTAAAAATTAATTATTATATATTAATAGTGTAAATTTATACTAATAGTATAAAATAATTTTACGCTTAATATAATCAGAAAAATTCTATTTGTGTAATTTTACTCGTAATTTTACTCTGTCAGTATAATTTTACACTGATAGTATAAAATTATTTTATATTATTAATATAATTTTACATTATCAGTATAAAAAAATTAATTTCTAAAAGTCAAAAAAATTTTATCAATATAATTTTATTCTGTCAGTATAATTTTAGGATATTTTATACTGTCAATGTACTTTTTCACTGATAATATAAAATTATTTTATACTGTTAGTGTAATTTTATACTATTAATATATGAAAATTAATTTCTAAAATATATTTAATCATATTTTTTAATTTTTTTAAAATTAATATATTACTACAGTGTATCATAAGTGATTGGTATATCGATATACTTCACAAATCTAATCCATTGGGAGCATGCTATACTACAAGATGATAATAAGACCTTCGACTGCAAAGAGCATTGCAGTCTACGCCTCAAACAAGCCCTACAAGTGTTAGTGGTCTGGTTTAGTTTGATTTTGAGAGGAAAAAGAAAAAAAAACACTCAACCAATTTAAATAATAAATTTTAGAGTTAGCCAAAATAAAACAATACACTCCCCTCTTTTTCTCTAAAAATAAAAAAGCGCTATACTTTAATCCATTGTTAATTTTTTTTTATTACATTTCTATTATTTTATTTATTTTTAGCAAAATACCCTTTATTAATAGTTATATATATTGAAATAATTTTTTATAAAGTAAAAAAAATATGTGACTGATAATAATATAACAACATTGATACATATATATACAATTTTTATTTTTTTATTTATCATTATTATTATTATTATTATTATGTTAAGACAACAAATTATTAACAATAATAATAATTTATAATTACTATTTTTTAAAAAGGAAGAATTGCATAATTTTTAATTTTTTAATATTTTAAGCTATAATATGTGATAATTAATGTTAAAATATAAATATTAATAAAATATTTTTGTATTAATTTATTAAATTGAAAAATTGACAATGTTATATTAAATTTTCTATTTTTTAATATTAGCACATTAATTCTTAAGAATTTACTAAGATGAAATAAATTTAATGATGTTAAATAATGAATAATTAAAAATAATAATAATAAATTATAAAATATATTATCACTAATTACTAGAATAATTTGTATAATGGATAGTTTAGAAAATTTACATATATATTTTAATTAATAAAATATTTTAGAGTAAAGCATATGTTTTAAAAATGGATGGAATAGTTGTATAATATATAAGAGTATCTTTTAGGAAAAGGGTGTATTTACTTTAAATTTTATTTCAGTTTAATTTGGTTCGATTTGATTGTATTTATGAACCAAACCAAATCGATTTAAACCAGTTTTGATTGGTTAGTTGATTCAATTTTTTATAAAACTTTTTTATAAAATATAAAAGCATAACTTCTAAGTTGATTAAACGAAATTAATCATTAATACTTTTATAAAATTATACAAATATAAAATCTAAGTTGGTTATCAGAAGTTGGACTAGTGTCTAGTGTGAGCAAGTTAAGTAAATAATAAAAGATTTGTATAACTTGTGTAAAATTCATATTTAGACTTGAAGTTGTTTAGTTAATTGAAATATTAAAAGATAAATTATAAGTCTAAATTGTTGAGTTTAGATGTTATATATATATATGTGTGTGTGTGTGTGTGTGTGTGTGTGTGTATGTATAATATATCACTGATTTGCTTTGGTTTGAATTAGTTTTAGAAAGTAAAACCAAAAAGTGAACAGAACTGATCAATTTTTATAAGAGTAAATAATTTTTTCAATCTTAATATTTTAAAGTTGACATCAATTTAGTCTTAAAATAAATTTTAACATTGATTTAGTCCTAATATTTTGAATTTTGTCATTAATTTAGTCATATACTGATGATTTAATGGAAGATTTGATTTTATTAAAAATCTATTATAACTAAGTAATGCCAAAATTTAAAGTTTTAGAACTAAATTGATTGAAAAAAAATTTTAAGACCAAATTGATTCAACTTCAAAGTGTTAGGATTGAATTAATGTTAAAAAATTTTTCAGGACAAACTAATGTTAACTTTAAAATGTTAAGACTAAAATAATTATTTACTAAACCAATTTAAAATAATTTATTTGATTTTGATTGGCTTTAGATTTTAATTTGGTTTGAATTAATTTTGAACACTCTTGCACCTTTCCTTTTAGGAAAAAATTATTATGGCACCTAATTCATTAAAGATCATATCGATCCAACTATCAAACTAGAATTGATTTGGTGGGACTTTTTTTTTCTGTGCTTCAAAGTTCGGATTAATTTTCTCACCATGCAAAACTATTTGTTGCAATTGTATGATAGTTAAAGTGGAAATTTTATGCTATAGTCATTGTTAATTGAATTAGTTGGCTAATTTATGTTAGTTAGTTGATTGTGTTAGTCTGCTAACTAGTGCTAGTAAATTATTGATTTGCATTGACAAATAGATTTTCTTTCTTGAAAGGTTTTTTTTAATATAATCTTAGTATTTTTTAGGAGTTAAAAAAATATAATCTTTGTTAAATTTGATCTAATTGACTCTTTAAATTATTTGATACATTAGTTTGATATTAAATAGAGAAAAATGCACTTTACTTCTTAAACTTCAAGTCATATATATTTTACTTTTGAACTTTTGAAAAGGTACAAATGGATCCCCAAATATTTTAAAACAGTGGGAATCAGCTCTTAAAGAACTAAACTCCCCTCATCTTGAGAAAAAAAGGAGGAGAGAGAGAGTGGAATGAGATGAGGCTAATTTAGTTATTTAAAGGTTAATTTGTACTATTTTATAATGTTAGGGGATCGATTTACATCTTTTGAAAGTTTGGGAGTAAAGTACACATAGCCTATAATTTAAAGGGATAAAATATTTCTCTATTAAATATTTCAATTTACATGTATTAATTATTTGTCTATAATTTTGTGCAAATTATGCTTTCATTTTTCAAGGATTTAATTAAACACAAAGAGTCGCATGAATAAACACAAATGTCGATGATTTTTAACACAGGCAATGTGTAAGTGAAATAATTCAATTGACTTTATCAGATAGAGTGAATACTTTTTCACAACAGGTGGGAGTGGCTACGGTACGGTACCTATCCGAGTATCAATACCGAACATGAATTGGGAGTTGCTTTCAGAACTGCATGAAGTGCAGTTAAGAATTTGATGTTGTCATTCTTAAACCAAACTTGCTTTCAATATTTAACAAGAAAAATTATTTTGGTGAAAATAACTTAAACAAAGGAAATAATGTTATTTCCAGCAAAAATGCTATCCAAATCATAGCAGAATGGTGCATGCAATGACAGCCAAGCAAATTAACTAGGAGGAGTATATTGACTAACAAGTCGTTCTTCCCATATTTTAATGCTATGATATAGTCAAAGATTAAAGCATCTACAACGGAGGAGTCTATGTTACACGGATGCCACCTGAACATGCTCCTTCTGGAATGCAGGCAAGGCAGCTCAACCAACAAAGAATCAAAAACAAATGTAACGATAAAGGATTATTTTAAAAAAAAAAGGTATATGCACTAATAATTTGTTGCCCATTATCAACATTTGTGAACAATAATATGTGATGTAAAAACAATATAGATAGATCAAGGTGGAGACCATTAGGGTTAACCTAAATTCTTTTTTATTCCATAATATAGAATTTATGTTAAAGGGAAGACTCATCATAATTTAGGGTTAAAGTATGTTTTTCAGATTCATTGAATACATATAAAGATACTTACAGATAATTCACCAATAGGAGAATCTAAAAATCGAAACCAAAATATGGCAATACAGAAGGCTGATTAAGTGCGCCAACCTCTATTGATAGCCTAAATTCTTTTTTTTTCTTGTAAATATTGATAATTTTCTATTTTAGTAGGATTATTTTTTTAAAATATATTTATCATTATTCATCAAATATTGGATAGATACTAGAAAAATGTGAGAAATTGATTAAAAATCCCTCAAGGAAGTTGTAAAATACTGAAATAGACTTGTAAATAATGAAATATTAAAAAAAAAATTTATTGCAAGTAAGGAATCTTACGGAGGTAAAGTAAAAGCTACAAATACAATGGAGCCGATTGTCATAAAAAAATAATAAACCAAACTAATCCGTAACCATTGCTTCTTAGGATTTTATAGGTTATCACCGTTACTACAAATATAAATAAAAGCAGTAATTGCTCCTATAATTGTAGGATGTTATTCTAGCGAGTTTAGATCTGTTTTTATAAAATTAATTTTGAATTAAATTGATTTATGTTTAATAATTTGATATGAGAAGTGATTTATATTTTGATAGTATTGATTGAGGATAAAGCTTCATTTATATTTCTCACATTTTGCAACGATTTCAATTTAGATCGAGAAGTTTTTTTTTTTACTCTATTTATATTCTTAACATTTTCAAAATATTTCAATTTTGTCCTTTTAATAGACGATATCTAAATTATAAATTAAAAGAAATTGGTATTAAGGTCAAATTTTGATGTTAGTGATATTCAAATACCACCAATAAAAATGATTTGCATTCAATTCTCCAAGGAAAAGCTGCGAGTATGAATTTTAATAAGAGAAAGATTAACTGAGCACTCAAGAAATTTAAATTAAAAATGAAAATTTTCATATCCTACAAAAATATGGAAGGGAAATGATGGTAAACAATATCATCCTATTTACATAAATAATAAACATATCATCATTAACATTATAAACCAATCTTCATATTAGTTTTTTCCATTTATGATTTGAATGTCGAAATTGTAAAATTAAGATGTTTTAAAAATGTTAGCGATGTAGATAGAACAAAAAAACTTTTGAGATTAAGTTGAAATTACTGTAAAATATGAGGGATATAGATAAGGTTTTACCCTATTGATTAAAATCACTTTTAAATGTATAATTTACAAATAGCATGTTTGGATGCCCATTTAGGAGGCCAAAATCAATTCTAATCCTTTTTTGTTTATGTTTGGTTTCTCATCTCAAAATCAATTATAGTTTCAAAATTGATTTTAGGTATAATTGAAAATTTTTCACTTTCAATTCCATCAAAATTGATTTTGGGTATTTCTTTATAAATTATACATCTAAAAATGATTTTTGATCAATACTATCAAAATATAAATCACTTCTCAGATCAAATTATCAAATAAAATCAATTTATCTCAAAATTAATTCTAAGCAAATTAATTCTAACAAAATCAATTATATATCTAAAATCAATTTTATAAAAGTACAACCAAACACATTAAAAGAAATGCCCAAAATCAATTATAGTGCAATTGAAAAGTAAAAAATTTTAACTTCTATCCAAAATCAATTTTGAAGCAAGAATTAATTTTGATGGAGGTATTTAGTGGGAAACCAAACAAGTTGAAAAATGTCAAAAATCAATTCTAGTGTCCCATAATTGATTTTGGCATGCCTAAATAATTTTCCAAACATGCACTTAGTGTGTTTAGATTCACAATAAAAGACTTGAAATTGGGGTTTGGAGAAAGCCCAAAATTGATTTTGCTCTTTTTTTATTATGTTTGGTTTTGCTTTTTGTCGCCTTCTCATAATTGATTCCATTACAAAACCAAGGTTTTGTCTAAAGTAAACAATTCTTGTTTTCCCATTGGACACAGTTTCAATGACATTAATTTGGTTTAAATCACCTTTTATATATTACCAAACATGTTCAAAATCATTTTTAATTAGAAATCAATTCTAATAAAATTAATTTCATTAGTAATCAATTCTACAAAACACGTTCAAAATCACTTTTAATTAAAATCAATTCGAATAAAATTAATTTCATTAATAATCAATTCTACAAACATAAAACTAAACACATATTATATATGTTAATAAAGCTTTTGAAGATTGTTTCTTCACAACTAGTTTTACTATGCTATAAGGGCACGCCATGCATAACATGTGGATTATCTTTGTTTTGCCCTTTGCCCTAACTACAAAAACATCCTTGGCTCTCAATTTTCATCTTCATTTTTCTTCTAGGTTTTAACACAATCAACAACGAATCATTAATAAATCTACATTCTAGAAATTATAATCATAATAAAATAATAAGAAGTTCTTAAAAATTATTTATAGTAAGCTTATAAAAAAATCCACAAATTAACCATGTGTTATTTTATATTTTACTAATAGCCCAAAAAAAAAATCTCCAACATGTGGATCAAACTCCCCTCGACTTGCCTCAACCCGCAATTTAGGTAGGATAGATTAGGTGGGTTGAAAATATTTGACGAGTTGAATATACCAATCTAACCCACTATTTTTGGTGGGTCGACTTAGTAGGTTGGACTTATTCTGCTATCTTTAATTGGTTCAAGTGGTTTGACACTTTTTTATTTAAAGCAAGGTTTTGAGAAAAAAATTAGTGCTAGGAGAGCTTTACATTTGTATTGAATTGACCTGGCTCAAGTCAAATTAGTTGATATTCAGTGGGTTTCAGATATTAGTGGTTTAGACAAAAAAATAGAAGGTTAAGAATTAGAAAGAGATCATCTTAGTTGTTTTTCAATTTCATAGAATTAGTTTATAGAATTATAATTTCAATTATGCATATATAGTAAAATGGGTCTAATCCATTGGCTTAACTTGCCTAATTTGCGAATTTTGATGAGTTGGGTTATAATTTTGAACCCACTAAAAATTCTTAACCTGCCTAATCCGCCCCCATAACCCATGCATTATGGCAAAGCAAGGTGGGTTAACCTGACTTGCTTAACTTTTTTTTTTCCTTAACCATTCTTAAGTTAAATTAGCAGGTTAGCTCGCTTAACCTACTATTTTTCCTCATTTTTAGGAAAGTTTGCTAACCCACTATAAAATGGGGTGGATTGGTAAATTCACCGTATTGGATTGACTTGTTTATTATCTCTAAAATTTCATACATTATTTCAAACATAAGAATTAAAATTGGTCTTTTATCTAGTGCGTACATTTTAGATATAGCTTTAAAAAGGAAAAAAAATGAAGAATTGTAGCTTTCCTCCATCGATTTCTCAGAAATTAACAAATCAATTGAAACAAAAAATTTAAAGATCATCAATAACATTTGCAAATAAACACTAAACACAATAATTGTGAATGAAAAGATAGATAGGGTTCATTTCCTAGTTTCACCGAAAAAGGGTAGAGGTAGAGAGGAGTGGTGCTCGCATGGCGATTGTGCAGTGGAAGGCGGATGCTTCCGGCTGATAATTGGTGGGCCAAAGTGGGGATTAAGTTTGTTAATGGTTTAAATAGTTTTAATTAGGCTGTTAATTTTGGTTTGTTTAAAATTTGAAAATGAAAACAAAAATATCATCAAAGAAGACAAATTGGAAATCTGAATCTTTGAAGAATAGATCCACTTGAGAGTTTATGATCGTGCTTTGTACGCTTCCCCTAGCTACCGCATGAACCTATAGCGATGAACAGTGGAGGAGGCAGCCAGGGACGGCAAGTTGCAATTGGAGTTGGCCCAAATCTCAAACGGGTGGGTCACGGATTGCAAGGGTTTCGAATGGAAGACACGCGAAGATCCGATGGCAATAGTGTGACACGGAGGCAGAAACTGTGGCTTATTCAAAGACGACGATTACGTTGGTCGAAGATGGTGGTTACATATGGACCATGGATCTAGCTTGAGGGGGTGTCAATAACTAGAAGTAGAGGCTGAGCGCGTGGCGGCAAAAGTGCTGTCTGACGGTGACATTGGTTGAAGATGGTGGTTGCATTGTGGAGCTGGCAATGAGCACCAACCGTAGTGAGTGACCGAGAATGATGGCATCGAAGAAGGACTCTGATTTTTGTTTTAAGGCTACGTCTAAAATGCATCCACTAGACAAAAGGTGCACCTACACCGCACCACTTGTCATCTTCCCATTAATTACACTTAAAAAAGGCACCAAATGCATGATAAAAGAAAGATACAAGAGAATCCACCTACTAATATTATTGGTGATAAAGGTTGAGGCCGGCTAAAGTCAAGCAAATGATGTATTTTTCTATGGAGCTAGCAAATGATGTATTGTTTGTTTGCAAAAACGTGAAATGCACTTTATTATTATTTATTTATTTTATGTGAATTTGGGCCATAAATAATAATGTTTAATTTTAATATGTTATTAATTATTAATATAAAATATTTGATATTTTTAATTAATTGGACACTAGATTTTGAGTTCGATTTATCTGTATTACCAATATAGAAGAGTTTTTTTTTTTTTTTGGTATTGTATTGTATTGTGGAGCTTTTATAGTGGCAACTAGGGAAAATAGAGAAGGGAATAGGTAAATAAGAATTGAACCCCTCACTCAAAGCTAATAATTCTCTAGTCATATAAATAAGAAGAGATGCTACTTGAATTACAATTTAATGATGTAAATAAGTTTTATATTGAAATCTAATTATATACTATTATATAGGTAAAAATAATTTTTTTTTGAGATAGTATGTGTGAGAGTTATAAAAATTAAATAATTTTTTAATGAATTAATAATAAATGAATAGATGATTATATGCATCAATTTATCAAAATAAAATCTAAAATAAATTATAAATAATAACGGGGAGTTCAGTTGAGGAGCATCCACCATAGTCCATATAAAAAAGTATGGATTTTAGTTTTGGTTTTTGGCATTGGGCGACTGGGCGTGCCACGGCCTAACCAGTAGCCACTTCCAGCGTTAACGTATGAAAAGGCTGTAATTCCGAATATGTCCCTGGATTCGGAGACGTCGGCTTCCGCCACGTCCGGCAGAGATTGGTTCTTCCCGTCGCCGTCGTTCTTCCGCTCCTCATCTTCGCAATACGGCCGTCGATTCTACTCAAACCCAAAGCCTTACTCTCCTCTGAGCTCCAATCGCCCCTCACCCTCAGGCATCCGCCATCGCCGCAGAGTCAAATTCACTCGCAATCCCACCCCCACTTCCACTCCCACTCCCACCCCCACTCCCACTCACGAGACACCCGACACAAAAAATGCTTCCAGGAACAACCTTGCTTTCCTTTCTCAATTGCGTTGCCAGTTTGCACTCGTGGTAGGTAGTTCTCTTCCCTTTCTTTCTCATTCTCTCATTGTTTTGTTTGTTTTAACTTTGACGTTGGCGTGGTGCGGGTGCAGACGTTGACTATTGCTTTTTTGTTGTTGCTGCTACTCAGAAATATACATCTACAAAGCCAAGTCAAAAAGTTGCAGGCAACTCCTGTTTCCTATAAATCTACCATATATGCTCTCTCTTTCCTGTTTAATCAGACTTTGTCTTTAAAAACGACTAGTTCTATTTTGCTTTTCATTCTTGTCAATATCTCTACCTTCAATTCAACCTTCGAGGTTCAAATTCACATGTTTGCATCATTTCCTTAAGGACTAAACCAATTATTTTTATTTTGTAGGGTGAGATTCTCAGCCTTAATCTCAGATTACATGCATTCCATAAGTTGGACTCCATAAACATTACTAGTTTCCTAGCACAGGAAGTTGATCCTTTTTCAAGTGAAAACTTCAGAAGAAACCTAGCTCTTTTTTTCTCGTTCACGCTTCTATTTATCCCTCTTTTTATTTTCAAGTACATAGACTATGTATCAAAATCAAGATTTTCTGACAATATATCAGAACAAGTTTCTCTAAACAAGCAAATAGCATATCGGGTTGATGTATTTTTATCAGTTCACCCATATGCTAAGCCACTCGTGCTGTTAGTTGCAACACTGTTGCTAATTTTTCTTGGAGGATTGGCCCTTTTTGGTGTAACTACTGAGGATTTAGCGCATTGTCTTTGGCTATCTTGGACCTATGTTGCTGATTCTGGCAATCATGCCAGCTCCCAAGGTACTGGTCCAAGGTTAGTTGCGGTTTCCATTAGCTTTGGTGGGATGCTTATATTTGCAATGATGCTTGGACTTGTCTCTGATGCAATTTCTGAGAAGTTTGACTCACTGAGGAAAGGAAAAAGCGAGGTGGTTGAGCAAAATCATACTTTGATTCTTGGCTGGAGTGATAAATTGGTAAGATTCTGGTGTTGGATTTCTTGTAACTATTCTTTTAAAATTTTCAATGTAGTAATGAATTATTTATTAAAAACAATTCAAACATATATCAATTTATTTATTTATTTTTGCCAGAGTGATCTTCCTGGCAATTTGGCTTTCTGAAATGCTCATGTATCTCAGCCATCATAACATGATTGGGTGTGCAGGGTTCATTACTAAATCAACTTGCCATAGCCAATGAGAGCCTGGGTGGAGGAACTGTTGTAGTGATGGCTGAGCGAGACAAGGAAGAAATGGAGCTTGACATTGCAAAAATGGAGTTTGATTTCAAAGGAACATCTGTCATATGCAGAAGTGGCAGCCCTCTGATTCTGGCTGATCTTAAAAAGGTGTAGCACCCTGCTTTATCTTTTTGTGTTGGGATTGTAATTTTCTGTATGTCTGGTTTGATATATGAATTATAATGTTAACCAATATATTAAAAGATTGTCAAGCAACCCATTACTGTACATATTGGTCCCTGTCTCCCCTGTTTCTGTTGAGGTCCCGAAGGAGTTATGTAAGGGAATACCTTTCTTTAAGAGAGGCTGTTTGGATTAGTTTTACATGTTTTAAATAATTAAACTTGTTTTATTGTTTTTGTAAAAGTACAGTGGAGCCATGAGCCACCAATGTAAGGAAAACAAGGGAAAGGAGTAGAGAAAAATTAACTGCACTGACCAAACCATGCTTTTTGGCCTTTCTTAGTCCTTTTTAAGTATTGATGTTCATCGGTTTGGTCGGTTGCTTTGATGGGCCAGACCAACTGAACTGATTAGGTCGATTCCCGTGTTTTCAAGTGGCCGAATCGATTAGAGTTGCTGGAACTGAACCAAAATTGAACTTGGTATAGGTCAGTCTAGCCAAATCAATTTTTACCAATTTAAGAACTTCCAGAGATTGCAATTTTGGAAGAATAATGAGTTAAGAGTTTAATTTCTATGCACAGCCTGTCCACAATTCTTCTCCCACTGAATGCCATTTTTAAACTGATGGACATTGCTTTGGTCAAGTCTGGTGCCTTTTCTGATTGCTACAACAAGCAATTTTTCAAATGCTGTTATTTTTCTTCATTTATTACGATATTATTATGACATAAATATCCACTTTCTGGTGGAAGATGTCACTAGTCTTGACACCATTGTCAAGAACTATCTCTCCTAAAAACTTAAGTTGTTCATTAGAGGTACATGAATAATTTTATATCTAACACGTTCCCTCACGCAAGAGCCCATTGGGCTATTGGGCTTGAAGCATGGACAATGCACAAACCCACCTTATCTTGTACTAAAATTTAACTTTTATTTAGAAGAATTAGGGGCAACGAGGATTAAATTTTAGATCACTTGGTCATAAAGACTCTATATCATGTCGAGATTCAAGAACCATCTCTTCTAAAAGTTTAAGAGGCACATGAATGGTTTTCATATCTAACAATCATAAACAGCTTTTAGGTCTGTTGATTTTTTTTCCTAACACCATGTGATATACAGGTGTCTGTTTCAAAGGCACGTGCAATAATTGTCCTTGCTGAAGATGGGAATGCTGATCAGGTCTGACTGAGTGATGATCTGCTACAGGTTTAATAAGGGTGGATAACCATTAACTTGCCTTTGGTTTGGTGCAGAGTGATGCCCGTGCTTTGAGAACAGTGTTAAGTCTAACTGGAGTCAAAGAAGGATTACGAGGGCACATAGTGGTTGAATTGAGTGATCTGGACAATGAGGTCCTTGTTAAACTTGTTGGTGGTGATCTTGTTGAAACTGTTGTAGCTCATGATGTCATTGGGCGCTTAATGATTCAATGTGCCCGGCAGCCTGGACTTGCACAGGTCATACTCTACTACTACCTTTTTATGATACAATTTTAGTTGCATAATTCATAATGTTAATCCAGTTCAAAAATCCTTGACTGTTGTTTTCAAGTTAATGATTTATCTGTAGCAAGGTAGAGACACAGAGTAAAAGTTTGCAGGTATAACGTATTATTTATATTATTTTTTGAGGCTTCTTCCCTATCTTTAGATTTTCTATGGGATAAGATTGTTTTTGTGACCTCCCTTTGGTATGGTCTCTTAAGTTTCTTTTACAGATTTGTAGAGGGATCGGAGAACCCTATTGTGTTGGCCTTGTTCATTTCCTCTTTGTTTTCCTTCTGTGCCTCTGTTTATGATGAGATAGTGACCTCTGCCTATTTTATAGTATTTTCTTCTCTCTAATAAAGTTTATCCTTCTAGTAAGATACATGCAAAATTGATGGGCTTGCTTTGGCAGATTTGGGAAGATATACTTGGATTTGAAAATTGTGAATTCTACATCAAAAGATGGCCACAGTTGGATGGCATGCAATTTGAGGATGTATTAATCAGCTTTCCTGCTGCAATTCCTTGTGGGATCAAAGTTGCAACATATGGGGGTAAAATTATTTTGAATCCAGATGACTCCTATATTCTACAAGAAGGTGATGAAGTTCTGGTTATTGCAGAGGATGATGATACCTATGCCCCAGCATCCTTGCCTATGGTGCTTTGTCCCTAATAAATTATTATTGTGCATTTTTTTCCTTCTATTTTTAGCTCTATGGTTTGTTCATGGTAAATACGTGGTCAAATGCTAATGAAAATTGAAGTTTATTTGAGGTAATTTGGTATGCAATAAATGCTGGTGAAATCTCTACTAATTTTTTTTCCATTGGATGATGTGTCTGCTGTGAACTTTAAGCATGGCAGAACTAATAATAGGAAAAAGAATGAATTTTTTTTGTTAAGGTCTAACAGTGAGTATTGTTGCACACTGCTCAAAGAGTAATAAAGCCCAAGAAGTCATGAATATTTTATTTAGTGGATGGATGAATGACATTAAATGATATGATTCCTTGTTGATATCAGGTTTGGAAGGGAAGCTTGCCCAGGGACTTTGTTTATCCAAAGTCTCCTGAAAGAATACTTTTTTGTGGTTGGAGGCGTGATATGGAGGACATGATCATGGTAATGCTATAAGAAATCTGCTGCTACAGTCCCTGTTCTTCTTTGCTTTGGTTACCATTGTGCATGAAATGGCAAAGTCATGTTAGCAAAGAATTTCCTGTTATTTCTGCAACACTAAATTTGACTTCATGCATGCTATTAATTCTCTGAGTTTCTGCATCATTCTTAATTCTTTGGATGCGGTTTCTCTGTAAGCTACTGGCTTGTAACATCTACGTGCAGCTTGTAACTTTTGAAATTTAAGCTTTACATTATCGTTAACAAACATCCTTGAGCTTCTTGAAAATCAAAGTAGAAGGTAGCAGGATATTCAAAGAATTGCTAAAAGTTTCACTTCGGTTCTATAGGATTGCTCCTGTAGAAGGAAAGCAAGACTTCCTTTATATGTGACTGATCTGTAATAATCTGAAAACTGATAGGCATATTACATCAATGGAAAAAATAAGATGATGGTATTTCTGGCCATATGAACTTATTTGAACCGTTGAACATACCAAACTTAACATACTTCTGCTGAAACTGCACTAAACTGTTGTTTCTAGAAGTTTGTTTGCTCTTAGTGGCCGATACTTTCTCCCTTTTCTTTTCTCTAACCCAACTTTTGTTGTATATTTGGGTGTATAAAGGTTTAATCTTCTTGCTATATTGTTAGTAAATTGTTAAGTTCACATTTGAGCCCATCAAAGAATGATGGATATAAAAGATGGCTGCATAGGCACATATCATGTAACAATCAACGATGATACCACCTTATGAGAATTGGACAGAACTAAGATTTTGAAACGAAGAAATTTCCAATATTGGACCTGCCATAAAATCATAGCATCCAATTAAGGCATATGGCATACCCTTTTTTTTTTTTTAAATGTTAGAATATTATGACTCTTATTATGTTAGTAATATTATTTGGGGGGGGGGGGGCTTGTACCATTTGTAATATACTAGATCTAGTTCAGTAGTATAAATAAAGTGTAAATAGGTGTTAATGGTTTGTACCTAATACACACTTCTTGTATAATAGGAGATATTATTCAGAGTTTTTTTTTTTTTTTTCCCCTCTAATTACTGTAATCTCAACATGGTATCAAATTAGTATCATCCTCTGTCACCTAACCTTGTAGTTTTTCCTTCTGCCTGTGACTTGCATCACTGTGAACTACTTCACAGCTATGCTGCGGCTTTGGGTGGTACTTTACCTTGGTTTTTTCCAATCTTGGGTTGAAGTTTATGGAGTAGAATTTGCATTTAGAGCCTGTGACTATCCAGCATCTAGTGTATTTGAGGTTGAAGCTTTGCAGTTCCCTGGATTTTGGTTTAGGAAACTTAGCAAACTTATCGCTTGATTGTGATGAATTGTAAACCATTTCTGTGAGAATACTTGTTACATGCAGACACAGAATTCAGTGTTGAAATGGGTCAGTCGTCTTGCAAGAATAGGTTTGTTGTGCAACTGCATACTTGTTAATGCCCTTGAAACTGGCATTGTTTGACATGATCCCAACTTTCAAGGGCGTGACATTTTTTTTTCCAAGAAAAAAAGGGAGATTGCCAGCTGCCTTCAATTTCTTGTCATCTATCATGCCATGTTTTATTCATTTAAATATTAATATTCTTATTATGCTAGGGGTCTTGTTATGTTAATAATCTTATTCGGCTAGGCTTGTACAAGTTTTACTACACTAGTACTTGATCCAGATTAATAGGTGTCACTGGTCTGTATCTAAGATTCTAATACACACATCTCTACAGTTTATTTGCTATGGGCTTTAATACTTTTTTGTTTTTGGGCCTGTCCAAATTCTTTCTGTTCCTCCAGGTTTTGGATGCATCTCTAGCACATGGTTCAGAGCTCTGGATGTTCAATGATGTTCCTGAAAAAGAGAGGGAAAAGAAGCTAACTGACGGTGGCCTTGACATAAATCGATTGGAAAATATATCTCTGGTTAATCGTGAGGGGAATGCTGTTATACGTCGTCACTTGGAAAGCCTTCCATTGGAATCATTTGATTCAGTAAGTGGCATTTATTAGTTTCCTCCAGAAGTGTTATTTCTACATGTTTTCCATTCTTCGCACATGATGTAAGATATGTAATTATAGTAGTGGCGAGTAGCTAGTGGGAAGTAGGGGTTAGACTATCATATGGGGTAGAATTGTGCCTATACAGTTATTGTATATGCAATTTAATTATGTTGGCAACTTATTTGATGTAGTTGCTGGCATTTGCAGATATTGATTTTGGCCGATGAATCAGTAGAAGATTCAGCAATTCAAGCTGACTCCAGATCTCTTGCCACACTACTTTTAATTCGTGACATACAAGTGAGTTTCTAGTATAACAGGTTTTGAGCTTTGATTAGATATACCTTGACAGAAAGCCTATCTACATAACAGCCATGATTCTGCTACTCAACAAGCATTCTCATCCTTTAGTTGTAGACATATAATGCACTGAACTGTTATTGTAAAGCAATAACATTTAAACATATGATATCAATAGAAGATATGATGAGGATATTTTGGCAGAATTCTGTTATTGGTTCTATATGGTTTGATCTTCTGGCTTTTATTGATTCTGCTTGAATGCTAATGCTGGCTGCAACGTTAGATAACAAACTCCCATGATGCAGCACCTTGTTTACATTGTCCAATTACATTACTTTTTGTACATTTATAATTGGATCATCTTGTATGGCTTCCTCCATTGAGTATTATCTGCGATTGTTGATGGACTTCTCTAGTTTTCTCTGTATTCTAAGTCCTATTGATTGATAAGTTTGCCCTATGGACTTGCATCATTTTCTTACTAAATTCAGAGGCTTTGGATTCATAAACAAGCTAAAACTTTGTGACAGTGTTCAGTTTTTGCTATTCTCTGGTGTCTTCGGCTGAAAAGGAATACTAGAATTTTCAATGGGATTTTTCATCTTTAGAACATTCGGGATAGCGTTACCTTCTTTGTGGTGCTCTTTGAATGGTCTTTTTAGAGGTGTTTCTTTGGCAGATATCCATAGTGATTGGCATGCCTTGTTACATGGCTCATCTTGTGGGACCTACATGTTTTCTTTTTGTTTCTTCTTGTGAGGATACCTTATCCCCTGTATATGTACCCTTTTCTTTCTCATTGATAAATTTCTTTTTATATTTAAAATAAAATGAGAGTTTCCTTCAAAGCTTTCTGAATAGTATATTCGATTTCTTTTGTGAAATATCCAATTATCTTGTCTTCCTGTGTTATATTGTTTCTGAAGCTTCTATGTTTTGATTTCAGGCTAAGCGTCTTCCTTATGTAGCTATGGCCAGTCAAGCTCATGGGGGAAGCTTCTCAAAACGCTCATGGATTGGGGAAATGAAGCAGGCTTCGGATAAAACAGTTATAATTAGTGAGATTTTGGACCCTAGGACCAAAAATTTGTTATCTATGTCAAAGATTAGTGATTACGTTTTATCAAATGAACTTGTCAGCATGGCTTTGGCCATGGTTGCGGAAGATCGGCAGATAAATGATGTATTGGAAGAGCTCTTTGCGGAGGAGGTACTATTCTTTTTGATAAAATTAAGGACAGTGTACGTTACATGTTTTGCACGCATCACACCTAACATCCGGAAAAGCCTGCATGTTTGCCTTTTGCTATGTTATGAAGTTCCTATCTTGTAGCAAGCTGATAAATTCGGATCCGTTGCTGTTACTTGATCCGGAGAAAAAAGAAGCAATTTTTTAAATCAATTGTAACTAAAATTTAGAAAAATTTATTTTCCCTTCGTTCTTTGATGATTTATGAAATTTCTTTTCTGGCTTTTTATCAGGGAAATGAGATGCATATAAGGCAAGCAGATCTCTACCTATGTGAAGGTGAGGAATTAAGTTTTTATGAAATAATGTTACGAGCTCGGCAGAGAAGAGAGATAGTGATAGGTTACCGTTTAGCGAATGCCGAAAGGGCTGTCATTAACCCCCCAGCGAAAACTGTCAGACGAAAGTGGTCATTGAAGGATGTCTTTGTGGTCATTACTGAAAAGGAATGAGCCATTTGTGGGCAAGGCAAACGCCAAACGGATATCCGTATTGTTGATCCTGGAATTCTGAAATCTTATCTGGTTTCCCATTCCAGTTTTTGGAAATGAGCGGAATTGCCATTGAAGCTATGGAAAGCTCGGTTATGTGAAAAAAAGATACATGCCAGTCGTGCATTTATACGGCTAACCGAAGGATTATGTACCCTATTTGCCTTTGGAATGATTGTCACTCACAAATCGGCAGGGTTATGTTAGCAATTTGAGCTTGATAGATGGTTAGCTTTCGATAAAACATAAGCGGCCTCTAAAACCTTACGGCACGCCTAATAGAATGAGATCTTATAGGATAAGGGTTGATAGTAAAAAATTTGATAGTATAAGACACAATTAGTTGAAGGCTGTAAAATATAAATCTTCACCTTGAATTCTGGGAAACAATGGGCAGCATTATCATAGTAGTGGTCTGTTTAGATAAACTTTTGAAAATATGATTTTTTTTTCTCTAAATTTATTTTAGTGGAGTTTTATTTTTTATAAAAGGTTTTTATTTATTTAGATAGATTATTGGAAAAGTATTTTTAATTATTAAAAGTATTTATAAATCTATTTCGATATAAAAGAACAAAAGAATAATTTTTTATAGCTAAATTATAAAAAAAGATATTTAAAAGAGAAAGGAGAACCAGGGGTTGATAAGGGATAAGAAAAGAATGATATGTATTGTAATTTTAAATAAAAGTATTGTTTTTTGGTGCTATAATATTCCTATAATAATTAGAGTTTAATTTTTATATATTGATAGTGTAAAATAATTTTATATTGTTAGCTAGTAGAAATATAAAAAATGTCAAATTATTATGGATTCTTTGTCATAGTTGATTGTTATTTAGCATGATTTAGCACTTTCTAGTATTTTGATTAAATAACAGTATAAAATTATTTTATACTATTAATATATAGAATTATTTCAATAATTGATTATAAGTATAATTCATTTTTTTATAATTGATTATTTGGAAATTAATTTTATATTTAGATATATTAAATTAAAAGTAATTTTAAAGTAATGTATTTTATTTGAAGTGTATGATAAATTACTAAAAAAAAATATGAAATGATTTGTTTATATTTTATAATATTTGATACAGTGTTATTATGGTAAAAGTATTATAATTCTAAAATAATAAGTTTTTGCATATAATAAAAGGTTTCAAAAATCTGCTCACTTGTAAGTAGAATTTACACTTAAAATTAAATTTTTTTTCCTTATAATCCATTCAAATTTTTTACTCAAAGATGTGAAATTATTTCAAAATAGGTTTTATTAAAAAAATTGTCTTTTTATATACTTAAATATACATGTAACGACGTAAAAAATTTTGTACGTATCTTTATAATCAAATCAACACTTTTTTTTTTAATTGAAGAATCAAAACAAAGTTTAGAGTTGATAAATTTATTACTTGATCATTGAATTTGTTATTGAACTCTTGTAATTACTTATCTACTATATATATATATATATATATATATATATATATATATATATATATATATATATATATATATATATATATATATATATATATATATATATATATATAGGGTTTATTATAATGTAATTTTTTTATTTTTTAATTGAAAAATAAGCTTTGGGTGGGGCCATGTGTCTAAATCAAGATCCATCTCTCTTCATGTGTAAATTTCCCTCATCTATGAAAAATTTCCCTTCTATCAAACTCACACTAAAAATAATAATTTCTCTCCCTTATACTCCTCTTATGCAAAATGATGTATATTTAAAAATTCTTTGGTATGAGATCAAATTTTTTCACATAACAATAACAATTAAACCTTTTTCTATTAGATAGAATCAGCTATATGAATTAAACAACAGCCTTGGATTATATAATAAATCATATTTATAAATAAAATCAATTATTAAAATTTAGATAAATTTAGGTCTCTTTTAATAGTTTTATCTATAATTTTTTAAAATTTTTCTTAAACCTTAGGCTATCATCTATTCAATCTACTTTTATTATTGATTCTTCTACATCTTTTTATCATATAATTAAATCATTTAAGATGAGATTTTATTATTTTTATTATAAATAATGGCATATTGGTATTTATTTTTTAACTTCAAAAAATTATTTCTTATTTTCTTTTTAAATTGTTTGGGTTCGAAAATTGAAAGTCTTGTTCTACTGTTCTGATGATGGCTGGATTGTAGTTCGTTCCTCACCGATACGCTTGCTGCCATTAAGAGATTGCTAATGCATTTGACAAGAAACTTGATGCCACGAGGGCCCTCCAAGATATCAAATGGTCCAATCCCTCGGCACATGAATCTTGAAAACGCAAATCAGTAATATATTTTTTTCTTCCCTGCCCTGACGACTCCTTTTCTTTTTTTTTTTTAATTCAAACCAGAGAATTTTTTTTATTTAACTAAACACAAATTCAAAAACCAATGAATTTCCAAGTTACATTAGATTAAATTATTTTGTTAATAACTAATTCAAAGTTGAGACTAACTTTTATGCAATGACTATTATCCAATTAAATTTGAGAAAAATGATAAATCATAATGGATAGTTACTATCGTAGATAATTACTTATTATAATTTAAAATTTTTCTCAAATTTATTAAATAATAATATAAGGTTATTTTATACTTCAATATATAGAAATTAAATTCATAAAAGTGATCTCTTTACTTCGTGTTCATCAACTATGATATATATATATATATATAAAAGAGTAAAATTGACTTCATCTTATAATCAATGATTATGCCATTTTGTAATTTTTTTTATGTGAATTATGAATTTATTTATAGACAAGCCTCAAAGGCTAGAATATCAGTAATACAACTTGGAGCCTCATTAGTCCAAACTCCAGTATCCCATTCCTTTGCCAGCCTAGCTAATCTATCAGCTACTATATTACAACACCTAAGAGTATATTGGGCCTTAAAATAGGTGAGACCCAATGCTAGTCTATAGGCTTCTTGTAGGATGAGTCCATTTTGAGAGAGGTCATTTGAGCTTGATCCAAAACTTTCTATCACTAACTAAGAATTCTTTTCCAGAATGAGTGCCCTAAGTCCCAAGTCAATCGCAAGCTTCAATCCTTCTCTAGCTACCACAGTTTTGGTTCTTAAAGCACCCTCCGATCCTTTGATCTTCATCGATTTGCTTGAGATAAACCTTTCCTGCTAGTAGCGGATCACTATTCCCACCCTGTACGTGTTGTCCTCTTCGATTGTGGCTCAATCCGTGTTAACCTTAAAGACCTCCAGCGATGGCACTTCCTACCTCTCCTGCAATGGCATGTCGGCATTCTAGTGGTGTGTCTCTTTGGCTTGCACTCTCTTGAAACTCCTTAGATTGGTTGCACTCTATAAGAATACTTGGAACGAGCTTAAGGTTAGCTTTTGTAACCATGCTTAATTCCTTTGGCTCCACACTCTTTCCCATATTGCAGCTACTAATTCTCTGTCTCTAATTGCCATTGTACTGAAATTATTTTGCAATTGCTTTAACCATGTTTGAAGATCTTTAGTATTGGAGTCCACCTGAACTTACACATCATAAATATCCACATCAGCAAGGAAATATGGACAATAATTCAATAAATGCCAAACATCTTTGGTGTTTTCTCCACAGAGGTAACACATATTCCCTACTTGAATATTTTTTAACAAGAGTCTGGATCTAGCAGGTAGAATATTTCTTGCTGCCCTCCATGTAAATAGATTTCCAGACCCTCTTATATCGTAGAGAAAGCTTGATTGTACTCTTGATTTTCTTGCCTCTGTTGTTCTATGTATGAATTCCAGTATATGTTGTAGCCACATTTCATAGAATATTTCCCCTTTGGGACGAAATTCCAAGCTATAGTATCTAGTAAATCTCCTTATACTAATGGGATTTGTTGAATAATATTTGCCTCATGTGGGTTGAAAACCAATCTATTACTTCTCTGGTCCATCTTGTGGGATTGTGGTGCAATGGCTTATTCGCCATATTGATCCTCATAGATGTTTCCTTTCTCATATGCATTTTGAATCCTAGTATATTAGGCACCCATGGGTTTGATATGTTTATTTTTTCCCCATTTCCAACTCTCCATATAAGGCCTTTTTCCAAAATAGTCCTTCCCTTCTCCATGTAAATGATGGGTTGGATCCTAGTTGATCTAAAATTTCCTCTTGGATAGTATTTGGCTTTTTGGACCATTGCCACCAAAGAATCTTCATCTTTGATAAGCGTCCACCTTTGTTTTGCTAGCATAGCAAGATTAAAGCTACATAAGTCTCTGAAGCCTAAACCTCTAGCTTTATATAAAAATGAAATAATAAAATACAATAAACAATTTTAATGTAGCTCATCCTAGTTCAAATTCAAGATCAAGCCCATCCTCTCCACTAATTATAATGAATTATGTTTCATACTCATAGGAAACTCAAATAGAAAGATAGGGTGTTGATACCTTTTGAAATTAATCGGATTTAAAATAGCAGCATGAACTTGGACAAGTACTTGATTATGCTGAAGAGTAAAAATTGGTAAGTTCCACAACTTGAGGACTTCCTTAGGACCATACTCCTCGTAGAACCAAGGCCTCTAAATTTTCATATTAAAATTCAGAAATTTTCTCTTAAAATATTTTTAGACAATTAGACCTAACAAATACTATATCAAATTGAAGAGTGAGCCAAAGGGATGTAAAGATCACCAATACTAAGGTTTTTAATTAAAATCATTATATTGGTTACTAAGAGATTATTAATTATGGCTTATGTGCAACCTAACTTTCGAAATTATAGTTAGTGCATAAATAAAGATTAGCAAATTCCATTTATTAGAAATAAAATTGTCTTAACAAACGTACGAGTTAATTCACCTAGTTGATCTTTTGATTAAGTTTGATTTTTAAATTTATTTGATGATGGGTTATCCATAATTACGTTTTTAAGTACTCGTTAAGTTTGGAGACATTTTTTGATGTTGAATTAAGATGAACTATATTAAAATTATTTATTGTATTTTAATATTTTATTTCTATATATTCTTTTCTTATTATTCTATATATAGGGAGGATCTAGTCTAGGTAAGTTATGAAAATAGGAGAGAAATTAGTGGGTTTAAGAAAGATTAAAAATTTAAATTTTTTGAAGGAAAATAGGAGGAATTTAGGAATTTTGAACTTTGTTGACACATTTTAAAAAATTTTAGGGATTTTTTCAAGATATTTTAAAATTTTAAGAATTAATTTAAATCAATTTAAAATTGATGTCATGTCACATGTCACTTAACATAATACACTAATAAAATAGTAATAATTGACTAACAATTAACTAGCTAGGAACTAAAATAACTGAAGAAATGCAATTTCGGAAATTAAAGAGTTAATTTCCAAGGGACTAAATTAGTAACAAATGGTAAAACATCAGCCCAGCCCAGGCCGGACAATGTCTGATGGGCCGGTGTGCAGTTGGGGCCAGCGTCCATCTTCGTCAAGCAAAAGTCATCCATTTGTCTGTGTGTACCAATATAAATAATCCACTGTAGAAGCCATTGATGATTTGAGAATTTGTTCTCCGTCGACACTGATTTAGCGGTGTATACGGATATATAGAGGATTGACGAATCTCCCTTCTCACTGATATTTTCCCTTACCTAGTACCTACAGTCAGACTCGGAAGTCTCCAAAGTCCAAACGCGAACCAACACCTGCTACTTCGTAACCCATCAAAAAGTAACTGAAAGAGTGGCCTAAGCAGAAGCAGCTGCTAGATCGTCGAACAAGAAACCAAAAAAGAAAAACAAGAAAAAGAAAAAGAAACGTTGAAAAATGGATCAAGAATCACTCGCAGAAACGCCAGATATCTCGCCGTCTTCGTCCACTGCTCAATCGCAGGCAGATCCATCTCTCTCGAGAAACGTTTCTTTTAGCCGGCTCAACGCACAGGCTCCAGAATTTGTGCCCACTCGAGCCCCTACTCGGCCCGATTTGCAACATCCTAGGCTCGTTGTACCACCTCCTCCTCCGCCGCCGCCCCCTTCAGGTATGGTGCATGTTTACCCACCGCCCCCAACTTCGCCGTTTCCCATACAGATTCAAGGTCACGTACCAGTAGCCAGTCAAGTCGTCCCGGTCCAGAATCACCACCATCATGTTGCTCATCAGCATCACCTTCCGGTTCACTATCGTTCTCATCATCACCCGCATCAGTATTATGTTAGCTCTGATTCCAGTGTGCAGCAAGTTCCGCAGTCTCACGCTGAGCCAGATCATGCTCCTTCTTCCAAAAGCAAGCTATCCGAGGAAGCTGGTCTGAAGATTTTGAATCAGGTATACTTCTGTGGCCAAATTAATATGCCACTTTCAATGCTTATCCTGTGATTCCGTGTTTCACACTTAGCATGGATGTTTCATAGTTTCAGTTGTTTCTATCTTAAGTTCTCCGAGTTATGTAAGTAGGTGGAAGTGTTCCTTGCTTCTATTATTCTATTGATAATCTGTAATCAACGTCGATATCAATTAAATATTTTGGTTACCCTTGTCATCTATGCATCTGGGTTTCGGATGTTAGACTTTGTTCCATTCTGATGATGTGGATCACCCGTCTTTCATTCCAATTTACAGTTTCTTGCAAAAGGCACTCTGCTGATCAAGTTAGGTAATGTTTGCATTTAGTAGTTTGAAGGGAAAAGGAGGAAGGGTTATTTTTCCCCCCCTAAATTTAGAGAATTATATACTGTTATGTCTATAAAAATCAGTAAGGGATTATTGGAAAGTTACATGAATTTAAATTGCTGTTGTGTTGCGATTATTGCTGTGGAAATTGTGGATGATTCAGCTGCAATTGTGGCCATGATGTGGTTGTTGAGACCTTTGAAACTGCTATACTGTGGCTGCAATTGCAGTTGTGCACCACAATTTAAAACCACTGAAAGCTACATGATGATCGATTATCCTCAATGAATATTTATCCCTCCCCTCCCTTCCCTTCCAAACTCCGCCATGCATTTATTCCCTGATCTGACTACCGAAAAAGTACTAACTCAGAATGGAGTAAACTGATCACCATGCCTGAGGCTAGAATTTTTAGGAGGGGCAGGTTCCTGATTTTACTTGTACACTGGCTCTTGTAGGCATTGGATGTGATAAAGGCTGAAATTTGACAACGGTTTGATCTTGATAAGTTTCTATATTTTATTATTATTATTATTATTATTATCATCTTTTTTTGGGCGCAGGGGAGAGAGGAGGGGGGGGGGGAGATAAAGTGGTCTTGATAAAGTTTAGTCTCTTATAAGTTTGCCAAGCAGCTCAGCAGCTTTATTGGGACTCTGAGACCTTTGTGGTATTAAATTAAATAAAATTAAAGTAGCTGATTAAACTTACATTTTTTTTTTTCTCTTCGGTCATTGCTGTCATTATTGTAGCTTAGCTGATTTTGGGGTACTTTATTGCCTGTAATGGTTGGTCCTCATTTTTGGATATTGATTGAATCTCCATTATAGAGTAGCATTTAATCTGCAAGAGGCTGGAATTTTTATATATTTTACACATAAAAGGTCTTCAGGAGTCCTAAATTTGCACTGCTATCAGTTTAAATATTTATTATCTGAAATATTTTGATACTTTCTGGAATTTCCCATAAAAAAAAAAGGGAGGAGAGAGGTGCGTTCTCTTTCAAAAATCGCTTCTAAAACAGTGCCCATATACAACTGCTTTAATTTCATGGCTGCTTCCACTGACGGTGGTAATGGTGATGGAACATAAAAGAGGGAATTGTAGATTTGTCAAGACACCCTTTGTTGCATTATGATACTTTTGAAAATGAATAACTCAAAGTGAACTGTCACAGTACTTTGCAGGTGTAGCAAAATATTATGTATCTTTGAGATGGATTTCAGGTGGAATTTGAGAACATTAATGCTTTTGCATGTTTGATGCCTCAAAAAGGAAATTTAGAATGGATAATAATCAAGAGAAGTTCATATTTTTGTTACATACTTCTATTTCTATATATCATAAATCTATAAGTTGTATCTTTTATCATCGGCTTTGATTTTCTTTACTCCATGTTGCAACTTGACTATTGTTTTGATTTTATGTAATAATTTGTAGGTGGAGTATTATTTCAGTGATTTAAACTTAGCTACTACTGATCATTTGATGAGGTTCATCAACAAAGATCCTGAAGGTTTTGGTAAGATATATATTCAGTTTCCTTCTTTGTTACGTGTACTCTTGTAGCTGAATCACCATGAACCAAAGCTTTTATTCTACTTCCTGTGACCTTCCCTCTTTCTTCCTTTTAAAAGAGGAATGGGATGATGGAATTTCTACTTGAAGATTATCATATTAATTGTATTGATTTTTGTTTCTGTAAGATGGTAACTGGTTTCAGTTTTGATATGACCTGCTATTTTTCTATAATTTCTAATGCTTTTCTAAAATAATGTAGTTCCTATATCTGTTGTTGCATCTTTCAAGAAGATTAAGGCCCTCATAACTAGTCACTCCCAACTTGCTACTATTTTGAGGAACTCATCAAAACTTGTAAGTTTGTTCGCTTTCTTACTTCATGAACTAATGTTAGTCTTGAACTTATCTTTTTCTCTTTGAATCTTTTTGTATTTTCATTCTTCTCGTTTCCAAATATACATCATTGCTGAATTGTCCAGGTAGTTAGTGAAGATGGAAAGAAAGTCAAACGCCAGTATCCCCTGACTGAGTCTGATATAGAAGAGCTACAAGTAATTTTTACTGCAATTCTGTGACTGACTGTAGGCTGTGTGGGCCAAGTTATTTATCAAGAAACAATTTCTTGAATGGGTTATATCCGATAATCTGCATGTCCTGTATTCTTTTCCTAATATTTTATTCATGATGTTACTGTGGTTAATGATGGTAGTTCTTAATTATACTTCTTTCCTCTCTCTCTCTCTCTCTCTCTCTCTCTAACATTTAGGATTATTTTTTGTTGTAGTCTCGCATTGTTGTAGCTGAAAACCTACCTGAGGATCATTGCCATCAGAATCTTATGAAGATTTTCTCTGCTGTTGGGAGGTACTATTGTAACTTGTAACTTCCACCGAATGATGCTTGTTATAGAATTTTTTTTTTCTTTACCTATAATCTATTTAAGTTAGGTATTTGCATTTAAATGTCAAAATTTAGTTATCCTGCGTTTTATTTGGCAGTGTGAAGACTATCCGTACTTGTCCCCCTCAAACCTCCAATAGTGGGGCTTCTTCAGCTTCAAGATTGGGAAAAGTTGATGGCATACCTTTATCTAACAAGGTATACTTAATTGCATGCATGAATATATTTACTATTGGTTCATTCATTGAGTTATGATCTTTTGTTCTTGTTTTCCATAAATTTTTTTGGTTTGCTGGTGAAAGTTTATCCAATATATACATTAATTTCAGTTCTGGTGAAATTGACCATTTAATTGAACTCCATAGTATGGTTTCGAAGTTAAGTTTTAAGTTATCATATGAGGTTTGGTCTAGTGGTAAGGGGGCTAGTCTATCGTAACGTGGTGAACCATGATTCGAATTTCAACTGGGAGAGTTGCTCACATTTAAGTGCACCATTGTACTCGAATAGAATTGCCTCTAGTGGAAGGATACCTATGAGAAACCCCCCCCCCAAAAAAAAAAAGCTTTAAGTTTTATATTCAAACATATATACATACATCTAAAAATATATAAATAAGCAAAATAATCTTAATATCACGACTAAAATGTAATTAAATTCCAACTGAAAAATACATAAAATAGCCACACAACTCAAAATAAGGTTGCAATTCATAGTATAAAAGATATAAAAAGTTTTTATATAAAGCTAAAGACATAACGAAAACACCCACAAAACGCAGTCAAAGGTTTGAGGGTGTGTTTGAGGATGCAATAGCAAGTGGACCAGCAGCCTCCCCATATCAAGCACAGCACTGTGAGGTGATGAATATGATGCAAGCACAAGATTCCTCATGCCCCATGCCCTGCGAGATGAAGGAACATGCGCTCACCAGCATATCAAGGAAGCCTTGAAAAGGAGAAGTTGGGTGAGGAACCAAGTGCTACTGATTGGTTTACTATGCAGCCAACAACCAACATTAAAGTAGGAGACCAACGCCACTGCGATGCTGTGACTCTCCCCTAAAGCTGATGCTGGGATAATACAACAAAATTGTGGTGTTGCTTTGTGGTACTATTGTATTGGTACCCACACCCCTGTACTATGGCGCAATGAGCAACCATGTGCATTATCCATTTTGTGAGGGCTGTTGTTTTCTTCCGGTGACCTTGCTGGAAGGATTTATCAATTGGTTGTGGTGCCTATTCTCTTGACCTTCGGAAGGTCTCTTGGTCACTTATGAGATCTGCTGTAGTTGAGTCTCTTCCAATTCATAATAGTGAGTCTTGATGACGTCTCTGTGTATTGCCTGGTCATTTTGGGCCTTGGCCCTAATGTGAGGCCCCAATGTGTTGTTGGAGACAATTTTTCTAGGTGCTTTAATAGAATTACACTATAAATTCCAAACAACTAAGTTACACCCCCTGCCTTAAAAAAGAGTCAATCCCTTCCATGATTCAAACCCACCTATGAAATACCTAGCTGCCCGCAAGGCCATGACTCATGCCACGAAACAGCCACTGACAAACCCACCTTGATGAAGTCCCATGCGACACCACCAAATTCAGGTAACTCATTCTCAAAGGAAGGGGAACACCAATGCAGAATTACAGCACTTTAGAACCTCATACTGAAGGTGGACAGGCATGGGAAACAATCGAAAATATTAGGATTCTTTAATTTGTAGGGGTGCACTTGGTTATTTGGTTGTTTTTTTCCCTGAAAAACTAGGTTGCTTTGCCATGTAAATGATAGCTTGTGGAAATTGCAAAACTTGTCCCATTTCAGCAATTTCAGGAGCTTGTAAGACAATCCTACACTGAGCTCACCAAACCTGGTTGGTGCATGTAATCTGGATCAAAGCTTGCAATCCTAGGAATAAAATCTCGAACTTGACGACCATGGCCCCAATATCCTATCTGTGTATTATGTCTATAGACAACCATTTAAATTTGAGTAAATAACCTTTTTAGTCCCAACATTTTCAATTTGGCATCAATTTGGTTCTAGCAAAATTTTTTATATTAATTTAGTCTTAACATTTTTAATTTTGACATCAATTTAGTCATTTCGTTAAATCTCCACCAACTGTTGTTACCATCAATCTTATTTGGCACAGTAGCCTTTGCTAACAGTAACAAAATATTCAACTCATCAATTTAACAAGAAAAACAAAAGAAAATGTTAAAAAATAAATGAAAAATAAAAATTGAACTATTTCTAATCCCTAACTTGCAAAGAAGCACAAACACGAGGAAAGAAGTACCCACTTGATCCCACGAAACCTTGGCAGAGAACTCCCACTCGATCCTTCTCACAGCCAAACGTGCAGTTCTCTTCCTGCTCCTGCTTCTGTGTCGTCGTCGTCGTCTTCTTCCTCCTGCAGCTTCATGCGCCTTCTGTGTTGTTGCTTCAAAGGTGAAGAAGAATATAGAGAATTTATCATAAGGTGTATTTGGGTTTTAATGGGTGTGCTTCTATTGGGGATTTCAAGCTGAAATTTCCTTTTTTTTTTTTTTTTCAAGTTGGTGATGACTTACTTTTTTCTTGGTGGATGTAAGTTTATGTTCTATTTGGTTCCCTTGAGCTTGGCTACACCACATCCATAATAATAAGATTTCAGGCCTGTTTTGCTGTTTTGTTGTTTGCAATGTAAATATTTGTTCTTAGTCCAATAATTTGTTTTTTGTTTCTCGATCTTATGATGTGAAGTATAGACATGCTGGCCTTTGTTTCATGCAATCATTTTGGGTGTGTTGATATGGGCTGATTTGTTTATCTTGTATATCATTCTATCATAATTTATTGTATTAAGATTAAATTAGATTAGATTAGGTAGTTGTCTAAAATTAGAGATAAGATTAGAGAGTTGAATCCTAAATTCATGGGATCCCTTCGCACAATGTGTAATTATATATATCATTGCTGAGAGTGACTTTCTCTTGAGCAATTCACTCAAACTCTCTCAAGTTGGTATTAGAGCCTAGAGAGAAACTGTGTGTCAAGAGGACCTACGGTCCGTTGGTGAAAATTTTCTGGCCAACCATGTCACCACTTTGGGTGGTCAATAGTATTGTCGTGTTGTCACTGGCAACATCTCTCCCGTATCAATTATCACACATCACTGTCTACCGCTATATGCTGCTACCACAAAATTTTGCTGGTGACTTTCTGATCGGCGACACCACCTTCGAAATCGCCATCCTTTGCTCGTTCCAGATCTGACATCATCTCGATCCGAAATTCCATGCCTCTCACGCGCCACTCCTCATCAGTCCAACTCGTCTGCTGCCGCTGCACGTGGCAGCACGTCCAACTGTCTTTCGGGCCGCCTTTTGTAGTGCCATGGTCGCCGGCATCCCTTGAACCCAGAGCTGGGTCCTTTGGTGATTTCGCATAGTATTTGTGTTACGGATCTCCATCACCCATTGGTTTGGTGTCTTGGATAATTGGTGTCTGTCACCCACAGTTTTTGGTTTCTCTGTTAGCTTTCTGCAGCTTTGTGCTTTCTGCAGGTATGTCTTCTACTGCTGATAGCTCCTCCACTGCCAAGGATCCTTCTAAATCAGTTAAAAAAAGTCTCATCTCCTTCGCCTTCTCGGGTACACCCAAAATAACATCTCAAAAATTGATTGGTAAGAACTATTTGAACTGGTATATTGCTGTTGATACCTGGTTTTTAGGTCAAGGACTCTCAAACCATTTAATGAAGAAGGCTGACAACATTGATGCTATCATAAGAAGAGAATGGCGAAGAGTCGATTATCAGTTGGTGTCCTTACTATGGTAGTCCATTGATTCCAAGTTGTTACTTGTTGGTCCATTATTGCTAAGTCATGTTATGATGTTTGGAGAAGGCTAAGAGTGTCTATGCGAATGATATACAAGGGTTGTATGACTTAATTCATTACTTGGCCACTCTTCAGGCGACGGATCATGATTCGCCCTCATCTCTCAATAAAGCACAAACCACCATTGAGCAAATCAAGAATGCCTTCTTATATGGTGATTTGGAAAATTGGAAGAAGAGTTTTACATGGAGCAACGACTTGGGTTTGTTGCTTAGGGGGAGTCTAGCCTAGTTTGTCGACTGCACAAGGCTATATATGGTCTTAAGCAGTCTCCTCAAGCATGGTTGGGGAGATTCAGCAAGGTCTTAAAACAGTTTGGTATGATCCATAGTGTGGCAGTTCATTCAGTATTTTATAAACATTCCCCCTCTGGTCTATGCATTTATTTGGTTGTCTATGTAGATAATATTGTCATTGCAAGTGATGATTGTGAAGGAATCAAGGGCCTAAAACAGCACCTGTTTCTCCATTTTGCGGTTGAGTACATGGGCCAGTAGCGCTATTTACTTGGGATTGAAGTGGCTCAATCAAGAACCGGAATTGCCATCACTCAAAGCTTTTGTAGACCAGTTGACACTCCTATGGACCTGAATGTTAAGCTTCTACCAAATCAAGGGGAGCTCTATTAGGACCCACCAAGTATTGGCGATTAGCTAGAAAACTTAATTATCTCACCATAACTAGACCCGACATCGCCTTTGCTGTGAGTGTTGTGAGTTAGTTTCTTAACTCTCCTCTTGATAGCCATTTGGGATGCTATGCTTCGAATTCTAAGGTATGTTAAGGGTTCTCCCGAAAAAGGATTGGTGTATGAAAACACAACCATAAAAACATTATTGCTTATTTAGATTTTGATTGGGCAGGATCTCGTAGTGATAAGAGATCAACATCAAGATGTTGTGTTCTTATTGGTGGTAATCTTATCTGATGGAAAAACAAAAAGCAAAATGTATTAGCTAGGTCCAGTGCAAAAGCAGAGTATCGAGCTATGGCTCTTGCGGTATGTAAACTTATTTGGGTGAAACAATTGATTCAGGAGTTGAAATTTTTTGAAATAGGGACCATGAGGCTCATTTGTGACAATCAAGCAACCTTGCACATTGCCTCTAGTCTTGTGTTTAATGAGTGAACCAAGCATATAGAAATTGATTGTCATTCAATTAAGGATAAGATGGTCACCTGAGAAGTCGTGACATCGTTTGTGAACTCTAGTGATCAATTGGCCATATCTTCACTAAGTCTCTTCGAGGTCCTAGGATGCCTTACATATGGAACAAGCTTGATGCATATGACGAATATGCACTGGCTTGAAGTGGAGTGTTGATATGGGCTGTTTTGTTTATCTTGTATATAATCCTATCATATCTGTTGTGTTAAGATTAAATTAGATTAGATTTGATAGTTACCTGAAATTAGAGATAAGATTAGATATTTGAATTCTAAATTCATGGGATCCGTTTGTACAACTTGTAATTATATATATCACTGTTTAGAGTAATTTGCTCTCAAGCAATTCACTCAAACTCTCTCAAGTGTGTGGTTGACAAATTTGACTTTGGACTTCTATTTATGCTAGTTGAGCAGACAAGTGATGAGAATCTTTCCCTATTTTTCCTTTTGGAGTATTAATGAAGAGAATGTAATTTATTGAATCTAACACAACTTTTTTGTTCCAGTTGCATGCATTTGTTGAATATGAATCTGTTGAGCTGGCTGAGAGAGCAGTAAGTACCAATGCCTTTGCTGATTTGGTACTTTGCAGGGAATTGTTACATTTTGCTTTAAGCTGAGATAACATTTTTGGCCATATTATGATAAGATTGAGAACCATTGGCAGGTTGCTGAGCTGAATGATGAGCGAAACTGGCGGAGTGGCCTTCGGGTTCGTCTAATGCTTAGACGCATGGTATACAATAAAAATTCCTTTGCCTCCATTTCAGCTGATTTTGAAGTTTAATTTGTTTTGGCTATTAAGATATAAAATCATTCATGTGCCTCTATCCAATAGCTTAAGTTTTTGGGAGAGATAGTTTATGACATGGTATTAAAGCTTCTATGACCAAAAAGACTAGAGTCGATCCTTGTTTGCCCCAGTTTCTAAATAATAGTTAAATTTCAGCATAAAGTAGGGTGGGCTTGTGCAAAATCCATGCTTCAAGCTCAAAGAGGCTCTTGCTTGAGGGGGGTGTTAAGATATAAAACCATTCATGTGTCTCTGCCCAACAATTTAAGCTTTTGGGAGAAATGGTTCATGAGATTGGCATTAACAATCATAGCTCTTATGGCCTTGTCTACAAATACATTGTCTAATACTGTTATTGAATGTTTTTTCTTTTTTCTTTTTTCTTTTTTTAAAAAAAAATCCCTCTCTAGCCTGGCATGATGATCTCATAAAAAGACTTTGAGGGTTATTCCGCAAGCTGTTAGGATCAACATGGTTTAGATGTATTGTCTATTTATTAACATTTTATTTCCAGTCAAAACCTGCTCAAGGACGGGGGAAGAAGGGGTTTGATGCTGAAGCTAACTGTGAGGAGGATTATACTTTTGTGCCTGAGCAGCAGGGAAATGAGAAACCATTAGAAGATGCTTCCTTTCCTGATACTCAGCTTCTTGAACATGTGGTAAGTGCCTGCTTATGTTGGTTGATGATTTTATGTGATATATGAAAATTTTGTTGCATAGCAGTGAATAATTACAATGATACCGTATCCATCTCATGTTAATTGATCTATTTGAATTCCATCAGTGCTCAGGTTTAACAAAATGATAATGCTTTTTTAACGTGGTCTTTGAGTAAAACAGTGTGCAAGTTTTAGCATTCGCTCCCTTTGTTTTCCTTTGTTAACTGCTAGAATAATAATAATAATAATAATAATAATACAAGTTCTATTGCGTTTCTTTCTAACAGTGTGCTTCAGAACCATTCTAAACAGATGTTCTACAACCCTTCCAAATATATTTTTCAACTCCAAAAAAAGAACAGAAAAAATGCTTTGGGTCATTTTGGCAGTTTGGCTGTTTGGCTTTGTTGATATGAACATAAGTTGTGAATGATGTTTATTCCATGATTCACTGCGAATGTTGCTGTACTTTTTAAGTTGTCATGTGGATATTTCTGGCTGATACTTGCTGAACAACATAGCACTGATATATGCTGTTGTGCCATTTGGACTTCTTTGTAAGTTTTGTATGCTTCTTAAAGTCTCCATGGCTTACATGATTAGTGATAGTGTAAGAGTCAAAATGGAAAGAAACTGATAGTTTAGGCAGTTTTTACTGTAACTTGGTGGAAAGAAATTCATGGTTTAGGCAGCGTTATGTAAATCTTTAATGCTGATCCCGTTCTTCACGATCTGATTCTCACATTTTATTGCTAAGTGCATGGGATTAAGTTGGTTTTTGATTATCTATCACCTTTCCTCAACAAGAAGAGGATTTTTGTTTTTGTTTTCTGGTAGGGCATGCTTTTTCTAAGCTTTACCTATTCCTTAGGCCATAATTCTTTTAATTTGGCAGGAAGAGCATGGTTATGATAGAGAGACTGGGCAGAGGAAAGGGCGTAGCCGAGGCAGGGGTAAGGGACGTGGCCGAGTTCATTGTCACCAAAATAGTCGTGTGAATCACTTGGGAACACCCCCTTCCAATAATTCAATTCTTACCGAGCAAGTCGCCGCCAAGCAACCTCCTGGGCCCCGGATGCCAGATGGTACAAGAGGATTTTCAATGGGTCGGGGGAAGCCGGTAGCTGTTAATATAGCATAATATTGTTTGATCAATACGTAAACAATCTTGTAATTGTACTTGTAGGGAGTTTATGTTCGTGCCGAGTGATTGTAGCAGTACCAGTACGATGGCTGTCTGCTGTGGCAATTCTCAACAGATTTTTTATTTTTTTTGGGGGTTAAAAATGTCTTGTTATTCCATTTGAGATGCGGTGGCTAGTAGTGGAAAAAGTAGAAAAGTGAAATGAAAGGGTAGAACAAAGTGGTCAGTCTGCACTTCACGTAAAATGTGTGAACAAGTAGAGATGGTGATATAAAAACTCGTAAAATCTCTAATCGTTGCATTTACGGCCATTTTACACCCTATTTTTCTGGTGAGATGTGAAGCGCCAAAAGGATCCCGGAGTATTGATCCGCGGTGAGTGTTAAAATATAGATTTTGCCTTACTCGGGGGACAACTGGATGTCCAGTGTCACATAGACGTTGAAAACACAACTGTGATATGCAGAGGTGTCAATTTTACCCGCCCTTGCGGGTACCTGCGGATAATACTTGTGTCAGGGTGGATATGAGGGGAGAATTTGTCCCCCGCGGGTAATGGGGATGGGGAATTTAGATACCCATTTATTAAATGGGGCGGAGATGGGGGCAGGAATTATGATCCCCGTATCTACGGGTATTCAATATAAAATTATCAAAGTATCCTTATGTATATATAATATATACACAAATCTTTTTATTTTAATTTTGTTTTGTCTTCTGACTCTTCTCCTTGTTTCTTTCGACCGCCCCTTGTCCCCACCTTTTGGCCATTCAACAATCACTCTTTTTCTCTTACACACTAACACATACTCTTCTCTTCAACTTCATAGCCACCGGTGAGTGCCCTCCCTCATTGAGCTCTGTCCTCCGCTGTCGATTACTTCTTCCGTCCCTCCCTCGTTGAGTTCCACCCTCCGCTATCCATTGCTTCGTCCCTCCCTCCCTTGTTGAGTCTGCCGTCCCAGATCGATGTTTTTCTGTTGTCCCCATGTCCTTTGTCGTCCCTCACTGAGCACCGTCCCAGATTTGCCATCCCAGATCTACTTATCTGCTGCCTCGACAGTCCGACAACGCTTTACCCTCTTCGGCTCGCTGCTCTTCCTTTGCTTATCCGCTGCATTGTCGACACTCTGTCTCTACCCGCCGCAGCCGCTCCTCCCTCCCTCTCTGCCCGCCACTCGTGGCAGGTCATTTCCTAATGCCCGCCTCTTGCATACTTGTTTAGTTTTTTATATTCATTTTTCTAAGATTTTATTGGTTTGTCTGGGATCTTTCTAGTCTATGGGGGAATTTCTCATCTTCTTTGCTTATGTGTGGTTATTTCATTTGTGGTGATTGAATTCTTCTTAAAACCAAACGAACTTAAGCATGAACACGCCTATTGCTTTCCTTGGACAAAACAATCTAAAAAGATGATTGATGAGAACTTTGGTCAAGTTTGCTGTGAACTGTGCATCTCTTGTTTTCTTATAGCTTGCATGATGAAAATTATTCAGAATATTGTCATTGTGTGTTAGAGAGGAGTGTAGAACAGAAGCTATCTATGAACAGAGAGAAAATATTTGAAATTGTGAGGAATTTGAAAAGGGTAACTGAATGAATGAATTGATTCTAATTGATGTATACAGGACTTAGTTAAGACCTTTTAACAAAAGAATTACTGCTGGACTCTAAACTCTAATTGAATTCTCAACTAACTAACCAACTCACTTTAGATAACTGTGGCAGCTGTGATTGTGATTATTGTTGATGTACTCTTATAAGATTGTAATTACATTGTGATAATGTCTTTAAATGTGCTTGTGATTTCTTTGCAGATTAGACTACATCATAATAATGTGAAATCATTTGGTTATGTTTTTCGAATCTTAACTATATTTATAGAAGAAAATTTCTTATAGTGTTTGTCAATAATGGCTAGATGGGATGCAAGTCATGCAACCCTATCTCTTCCAGTACAAAATCCTCCCACATTGGAGTTTTCTTTTGCTGACCTGGTGTGGTCGAAAGTGGAAGGCTAGCATGATAAATTAAATAGAGTTGCTCTAATCCCATTTGCTAGAGTTGATGATTTTGTGAGAGGTGAATCTAATAATAAAGAATGTCCAACAAGATTTCATGTCGAAGCAAGGTGTCGACGGCCTCCATTAATGCCTTGAAGCCAAAGGTTGATGGCATACTAGAGTATATTCTGTAAGTTGTAAATGTCTTCATTCAGTGTCCATATTGGTAATTATGCTAAATTCTGTAATTAATAAGACTTATTGCTGATTTGGTATGTTTCTGGTTTGTTCTCTATCATGGTCTACTATTTGTCTAATTTTGTTGTAATTTTCTCTTGTGGGACTAAGATTTAGACTTGGTAGCTACTATTTATGCTATTTGTAATTTTGGTGGTCATTTATGCTTGTTATTTAGACTAATATGTTGTTTTTCTATGCCATTATTAACTCCTTCCTATATGCCTGTGAAACCAATTGTGATCTTTAAGAGCTTAGAGTTTCTAAATATATTTTCTATATATTGATTAATGAACAAGCTACATGTTTTTTTTTTTAAGCATGTGAAATTCTAAACCTTTATTACAACAAGTGATGAATATTTGTTCGTAATTAGCACAAACGAAAAGATAAATTCTCAAGTTATGTAAGTGTATGGAGTCTGTAGATATCATGGTATCACGTATCCATGAGTCTCGAAGCTTGTGGGTATCAGTGCGGAGTGCAGGATAGGGGATAGAGGCGGGTAGTTATTGAGGCCACTTGTCACGCCCATGCGTTGACACTCCTAGTGATATGTATGTTAATTTTTACGTAAAATTGGCTATAGTTGTAAGCTTTTCTAAATCCAAAGTCTAGCTAGTAAAATTCTTTTTATAGCTAGTTTAATCTTTCTTTTGCTGCAGATTTCTTGTGTAATCTAAACCATTATGAACCAGACATTGTTATAATTTCCCAATTAGACGTTTTTTATTCGACGTGATTTCCCAATTAGACATTGTTATGATCTTTAATGAGATATTTTTATTCAAGTCGACTAAAGATTCATTCAGTATTATCATATGTATGTCGAAGTAACTTTTTTAAATGGTGATATGCAGCAACTTGAGCGTTTCCAAGCAAATAAAAATGAGCACTCAGTTGGCATGTCAAGGTTGCAGTGCACCGGGCCAACTGGCCAAGGACGGTGCATCACATACCGCTTCATATGATGGCTAATATACGAGAATGTATTGATACACCGAAATGTGATGCACCACAACAAAATTCTCACATGCTCTTTCTTCTCCCAACTTCGCCTATCTCTTCGCCATTGCAGGAACTTCAACTGGTGGCAAGGCTTCTTGTTTCCAGCCACAAAGAGCATCAAATGCATTAAAATGAATTTTGGGGCCACTGCTGAAGTGTTTCAGAATTAAAATGTTCTCCCCAAAAATCATTTTTGGCAGATGAGATGTCTGAAATTCTCATTCCCACCTGCAAGGTCCTGATTTGAATCATCCTTCCTCAGTTGATGGGTTGTTTGTGGCCTTTTTGCTCTTGGACTCAGTGTTTAGTGTTGTGTTTGTGTGCCTAACTGTGAAAGCTTCAAGTGTATTTTCATTTTAACTTTGTTGTATCTTTTGTTTTTGAGATTCTTGAGCTGGAACATGGTTTTGAATAATTGAATTTACTATTATTTTTCATATTAAAATATCGATGTTTACTCTGCCTTTAGGGGACTTGGTGTAGTTACGGGATCTACATTTAGATATTGTGCAATCATTTCTCCTTGCTGCAAATTGTCTTTTGGTTCTTTTCATTGCCATCAACTTTTGAAGCTCAAAATGGGCAAAGGACTGTTTGGATTGCTTGGTCAGTAGCTAAGGATGAGTGCAAGTGATAAGGGTCGGTGGCTAGTTGGTGGTGGGAGGAGGAGGCGCGTAAGGAAGACAGTGACTGTCGTCAGGGCGAAGGAGAGTGGAAGTGAGAGGAAGAAGGAGATATTAGTAGGCACTATCACTGTGTGGTAGGATAGATGTTCTATCAAGATAAATGGTTAGGATTAACAGATGTGTCGTGCTCCTGACTTTGTCCTGTGCACCATGGACAGAACCTAGTTAGCAAATTGGAAAAGTTTATCTAACACTTAAAATAGGCCTTTAGATTGCGGTATTTACAATTTGGCGCCATTTGCTGTGCTCCGCATCAAGTTTGGTACTTAATGCACCTTGAAAATATAAGCCACTCAATTAAAATGTATGATTCAGATTAAAAGACACCACATATACAATCATACATCCCCAATGCATACTAGAAGCTGCTCGCTCCACCTCCCTCTTTGTCCCTGTGAGCAACCATTGCTGGCAGCTTGTCTAGTGGTCTCTACGAGGAGTGTTGCAATGCTTCCCGGCCAACATTGGCAGCTTGTGGAAGTAATAAGCCAAATGTTCTACAGCTTTTGTAATGCAAGAATCCAATTTAGGCATGAAAAGCATAGTATCACAATGCCTTAAGTTAAAAATGGAAGGTGCTCCCATCGAACGCAATCTCCAGATGGAAGGTGCTCTTATTTCAAAGCCTCAATCCCCCATTGCATTCCTCAAATTAGCTGTGAAAAGGTGGGATTCTCATTCTCGAAGGTGGAGGCGGGCGGTGGTGTTGAGGCCGTGTAGTGGCTGTTTTTAGTGTGCTACTGCCTCCAGTCAAGACCGTCGCTACGTACGCGTTGCCGTCCCCTTTTTGATGCTGCTTCACGGATTGTGTTGCGTTGCCGTTCCCTCTTGCAAACCTTAAAATTCAAACTTTTTTCTCACAGCCACCAAGCCACCACTCTCTCGGATCTTATCTCATATCTCACAGCCACCACCCTTCGGCCAAGAACTCAGCCACCACCAGTGTCTCAAACCCACGAGCAATCGAGCACCAGCGTCTTTGGTAGTCCACGGATAATAGAACTAAGGCCACCACCACCTTTGGGAGTCACCGTTGCTGTGGAGAAGACAATCGAAGCCACCACTGCCACCAGGAGTCGTACTCGCCTCAGAGAAGACAGGATCGCGACCCCCATTGTCGCCGCCTCGCTGGAAGTTGTTGATGCCTCGGAGAAGATGACCGACAGTACCACCACTGCTGCTTAAGAAAACCAACTAGATATCGAACTGCTCTGTGTTTAAAGATTTAGTGGTCCAATCAGTTAAATAGTATAATAAAATATATATATTTAATTATATATATATATATAATAAATTAAAAAATAAAAAAGTATATTAAATAATTAATAAAAATATAATTAATATAAAATAATATTTATTATAGGATATTTATTAAATATTTCAAATAAAAAATTTATTTATTTTAATTTATACTTATATTTCTTTTGAAAAGTATTTTTAGATAATATAACAATTATTTTTAATTTTTTATTTTTAAATTTATTTAAGAGGATATAACAAATAAACATACCAAAAGAATCAAGGTTCTAAAAAAAATGAGTTTTTGTTATGGTTGAGCTTCTTTTTTTTTTTTTTTAAAGAAATGACAATATTTTGACCAAAATGTAAAAAAGAAAAAACAAATAAACAGGTTAACCTTGGGTTAGGTTAAATTCGGTTCACTTTGATTTTTCTTGGTTAAATGCGATTTGAGGACAATAGGTTTAATGGTGATGATCGGACCGGCCTGGAGTTCGATTCCTGGTCCGATCTGCCAGTCCGATGCAATTTTTTTAACACTATTTTCTATTGGAATTTTTTTTCGCTCATTCTCATTGGACTAACGTTGATGTTTTATTTTAGATTGAAGTGTGTTTCAAGCTCTTGCTCTTAGTGTGATAGAAGCTGCAAAGGAAATTGAATGCTCTTAGTATGATTAGAAGTTAAAACATGTAATTTTTTTTTAAAAGTTATTAGTTTTAGAGAATTATCAATTTCTAATTATTGTATCATTAATTTTCCTTTTTTTTTAATAAAAAGAACCTTTCCTTTTCAGCTGGCTGCAAATTGTTTCTATTCTATGGTTTATTTGGTAATTTGAAAGCTATGTTATGCTTATTTTGTGGTTTGTATCTCGATAAGTTTCCTATGATTGTGCTTATGCTTGTAAATTATGTTATGCTTATGCCTTCAGTTTAGTTGTGAGATTTTTAGTTGAAATGTTTTGTTTTGTTATTATTTTAGCTTGATAATTAGATATGGATATATCAAATGTGTGTTCTTCTGCTGAAGTAAATGTTATGAACTAGAAAAGTCACAATGTTTAGGAAGTTGGTAGTGGTAGTGGGCCTCTAGCCCCTACTGTTGAAGGTGCTACTGACGAATCTAAAACGACTAATAAGAGAACTAGGAGTCTTTCATCAAATATTTGGAATTATTTTGATAAAGTTGATGTGGGTACTGGTAGGAAAGAAAGAGCACAATATAAAGCTTGTGGAAAAGAATACGTTAATGGTGGTAATAAGTATGGAACTTCAACTTTGTTGCGCCATGTAAATAAATATAAGAAATTGCCTAGGTTTTCCGATAATGAGGTTGGAGAACTATTGCTTGATCAAGATGCAAAATTGAGATGTAGAAAAGTTGATAACAAAATTGTGCGTGACTTAGTTGTTATGACTATCATAGAGCATGATTTTCCATTTTCTTTTGTTGAATATAGAAAGGTAAGGGAATTGTTGAAATACCTGAATCTTGAAGCTAAGATTTATTCTAGGTGTATGGATATTATAGATGTGCTTAATATGTATGAGAGTGAAAAGAAAAAATTGAAGCAAGTGTTGTCTCGCATTCCAAGTAGAGTGTGTTTGACTTTTGATGTATGGACTTTTTGCACAATTGAGGGCTATATTATATTGACAGCCCATTTTGTTAATGAAAATTGGAAGCTTAATTCTAAACTTTTTACATATGCCTCCTCTACATACAAGACATGAATTATGTAAGGTTGTGTTAAATTTTTTGTAGAAGTGGGGTATTGAGCGAAAAGTTTTTTTTAGTAACTTTGGATAATGCCACTTCTAATAACAACATATAAGAAGTGTTGAAAGAGAGGATCCGTTCCTTATACAATGGTTTGTTATGTGATGGTGAGTTTTTTCACATCCAATGTTGTGCTCACATTCTAAATTTAATTGTTCAAGAAAGTTTGAAAGCTACTAGTGGTGATTTATATAAAATTAGAGAGAGTATCAAGTATGTTAAGGGATTGGAGGGAACAATAAATGCTTCAAAAGTCGTTATTAAAGAAATTGGTCGTATTAATACTTTTGTTGGCTTGCGTTTGGATGTATCTACTGGGTGGACTCCACTTTTTTTATGCTTGAAAGTGCACTTTCATATCACCATGCTTTTTGGGTTCTTGGCATGAATGATTCAAACTAAAGTATTGTCCTTCTAAGGGAGAAGGAAAAGAGTAGAAAAAATGTGTGAATTTTTGCATCATTTTTATGTGATCACTAATATGATTTCTGGATCATTTTATCTCACATCTAATTTATACTTCAAACAAGTATGGAGGATTGAATGTTTGTTGATTCAAAACATGGGCAACGAGGATGAAGTGATTAAGGATATGGCTTCTAGAATGAAAGTGAAGTTTGACAAATATTGGAGTGATCATAGTATTGTGCTTGCACTTAGACCCGTTCTTGAGCCCCGCATGAAGTTCTCATTTTTATAATTTTGTAATCGAAAGCTCGTTCTTGATCCAATAGCTTGTCAAGAAAAATTGAATGTTGTAAAAAGTAAATTGTCAACTCCTTTCAATGAGCATGTGAAAAGGTCTTCTAGAGAGTCAAGTAGTTCTTAAGTTCAAGATAGCCAACCTCAAGCTTATGAAGTAGCTACTAGAAGTGGTATTGGAGACCCATCACCTTGGATTGATGTGGATATAAGTTTATGTATCTCACTTACTTACTTTTTATATGTTTGATTTATTTGATTCTTTATTTGGATTTTTAATTCTTTATTTGTTATAATTTGAAAATGATATAGGAGTATATTGAATATGAGAATCAAAATGTTCCAAGTTGGAAAGTCACAATTGGATGTTTACTTAGATGGGAGTCTCAATCCCATCAAAATCTTAATATATTGCAATATTGGAAGGGCAATAAACATCGATTTTTAGATTTAGAATTGATGGCTTGTGATATTTTGAGCATTCCAATAATAACAATGTCATCCAAATCGGCATTTAGTATTGGTTCTCGTATTCTCAATAAATATAGAAGTTCTCTTTTTTCTGAAAATGCTCAAGCCTTGATATGTACTAGGAATTGGTTGCTTAGCTTTGATGTGCAAGGTAATAATAATATGTAATTAATTTATATTTTTTAATGTTAATTTTTGACTAAATATGGTTTTAATTTAATTTTTTTTTACTTTCTTTGTGTTGTGAGTTGTAGGCCAAGATAAAGATTCAACCTTGGTAGAGATAGAGACAAAGATTGAGGCAAAAGCACCCATGAATGTTCTAAATGTGGTCATTGATTATGAAAGACTTTGAAAGATTTGTGTGATTTTTTCTTTTGTGTATTTAACGCATTTGACTTTAGTAGTATTTAAGATTTGATGGAAGGACTTTGGAAGGACATTAAATTTAATTTTATTTGTGTATTTCAGGCATTGGAGACTTGGACTTTATAAGCATTTGCATGATGGATGAACTTTAGAAGTATTTGAATTTGATGTATTAGACTTTGATTTTTGGTGTTTTGGACTATTGTTGGTACTTATATATTAATTGGTATTTGATATATTTGATATTTGGGAATTGGTAGTTGTTGATTTATATTTTTTAGTATTTAGTATGTGCTTGAATTTGCCTTTGAATCTTTGATGATTGGTTGATTAATAATCATTTAATAATCACTTGATTTTTATAAAAATAAATAAATAATCGGTTGATATATTTAAGATACTTGAATATTTAGTCATTTAGTCATTTGTAATAATTGTTTAAAAAAAGTGTTAAAAATTTAATTTTAATATTCATGATTTTATGGGTGAAAAGTATTTAAATTTAAATGTTGTATTGTTTAATGTAAAAAGGAAAATGTTTACAAGAAAAAAAAATACAAAACAAGGGGTAAGCAACCCCAAAAAATTGAAAAGAAAAAACAAAGAGGTATGTAGTGCAGGCTGGCTTGCGAGCCCGTGGGCCTATACGGTGCGAACGTGAGTTAGTATTTTAGAATTTCATTTATTATACAGACCAACTCAATTTAGCACATTTAAAAGTAGTCCGTCGTGAACAAGACTAAGTGAGTCGGGCTAGCTGCTTACTCTTTTTTAACTATAACATTGCTTTCATAGTTAGATAGTCTAATCATGAGAATAACCATTGGATAATAGTAAAGAAAGTGATGAAGTACTTATAGAAAACAAAACAATAGATGCTTGTTTACAGGAACGTAAACAAATTGGTGATAATAAGAGTTGCATTGTGGGTAATGTGTTTTATTAAATGTTGTATTGTTTGGACAGTAAACAAATTGAAGATTTAACAATAGCATTGTGTTAATGGTTGATATTGTTTGAGTTGAGACAAAATGATTTTTTAATAACCATGCAATTTTCCTGGCTTTAAAAGCATGTTTGAAAAGAAACTGTAAGGTGCTGACAATGAAAATATTAGCTCAGTTATTGGATCACAGCATGCTATTTTCTCTTACTATACTCTATACTATGACTAGTGTAATGTTCTAGTAACTATTATGCTTATTAACTTGTAAATTAAAGATCTAAGTAATAATCAATTAGAGGAGATTCTAAAAGATGACAAGGTTAATAGTTGAAATGTAAGAAGTGGGCTAACGTGTCTCTGGTAACTTCCACTACTTCAACGAGATCCACAACTATGTTTTACCACGCTGCTTTTTCTTAATCTGTAAAAGAAAAGATAATTTAAAAAAGTAAGACACATAATAAGGATGTTACACAAAATATTCTTTGAAAAAAGGGATGTTACAACTAGTCAATAGAGACAACGATATTTGTAATGATGGATTGATTTATCAATAAAAGATATAATGGTTGTCGTGATTAAATATTGTTTGGCTTCAGTTAATGAAGTCATATTTAGATGGTGCATTGTGGATAATATGTTTTATTAAAAATAGCCACATTAACAAAATTAATTATTTGCTTAAGCATTGCAATTGTTTTCATAATAATTTTTTTTTAAAATAAAACTTTTCAATTGATTTTGCCTAAGCTGAAATGAAATATTAAATAATCATTTTGAAGTTGTAAAATTTATTTCTCTCCGTTTGGTTTCATATTTAAGAATAAAATTTAACTATTTAAAGTAAAGAGAGCGAGAGAGAATAAAGGTCTGCTTTGTTTTTGTTTTTAATTCTATTCAGTTTTAATTAAAAAATAGTTTAATTTATTTGTAATTATTTTTATTATTTATGTTACAAATTTCTAAAAATAAAAAATAAATTAAAAATAATATAGTATTTTTATAATTAAAACTAAAAACAGGAAATAAAAATAAAAACTAAATATACCCTAATCGTCCATAAACATTTTTTTCACCATTACCCGTTCTTAAATTTCTACTAGATATGAAATATTATTTTCTGTCTCTTATTCTCTGTATAGTAATCTCATTCCTTACCTTTACACAATATATTTTTTGATTAACCACAATATTAATTTTTTTTTGAAAAATATTAAGAATACTCATAAATTCACTGAAAAAATTATTTAATACATATGTTTTAATTGAAAAAATAATTTATATATACCGACAGTTAACCCTTAATATTTTAAAAAATTACTATATCATATCAGTTAATTATTTATTATAATAACTATCAACCATAAATAATAAGCTTTATGAAATTATATTCGAGTTTAATTAGAGTGTATTAATAATATAAATTTTTTTTTTATATTATTATTCAATCAAAATATTCTATTTGTATGATTATTTAAATAATGAATAATTATATTAAAATTTTTTATTAATATAATAATATATAATTAAATATTTATATAAAATTTTTTTATATTAATAATATATTCAAATTAAATTCATCATATTAATTGATGGTAAAAAATTATTTTATAGCCAATTAATCTTTTAAAAAATGAAAACAGAAATAAATGAGCCTAGCTTTAAATGTTGCCACGTGCTCTAAAGGATTTGCCGTCCTAGAAGCAGAAACTAGTTTACAGTGAATCATCCTGGCTGATGTTTATGCTCCTATAACGAGCACCGGATAAATCAAATTAATGTTTGCTTGTTGACGGCAGTAATTTTGCACTCAATATTGTGTTCGTTTCGTATTTAGAAGAAATTGCAGATGCATGTGGGTCTCAACTCTCAAGTGTTCCTGTGCTTTTCAGCTTCTGAGCAGTTGATACTTCATAGTCTTGAGGTTTGTGGAAATCGATCTCTCTCTGAGCTTTCAGATTCGCACTGGTTTCCGATCTATTTATATATCCAATTTCGCAAACCTCAACATAAAGGTATTGGGAATTAATTCTGATAACCAATTATATTTTATTGGTTTGCCTTTCCAGTATTTGGGTATTTTCGATTGCCAAGGTGTGGATATAGAATTAGTAGGTAGTCTTTGCTTTTTGGTATACTTGTTGTTCATGGTAGTTGGTACTTTCTGGACTGTTGATTACTTAATTACTTAATTCAACTAATTAATTCATTAAGTGGGATTAATATGTACAAAACCATATTATACGTTTGTGTGAGTCTAATTAGCGGATGCAAATTGATGGTCTTATCATATTCTTTTGTTGGTGCCTCAGAAATATTTTTCAAGTGACTATGGAGAAACAGAGCAGTTTTCGGGCATCTACAATGGAAAAACAGCAAAGCTTTCGCCGGGTGATGGAAAAACAGAAAAGTTTTCGCGGATTTATGGAAAAACAGAAAAGTTTTCGCATTGTGATGGAGAAGCAGCTCAGCTTCATGGGAAGCGAGAGGAAAAAGAGCAAGGAGTCACCTGGGAAACGGGGTGACTTACCAATTCATTTAGCAGCTCGGGCAGGGAACTTGAGTAGAGTGACAGAGATAATTGAAAACTGTGCCAGTTGTGAGTCGAAGGATTTGTTATCAAAGGAGAACCTGGAGGGGGAGACCCCTCTTTATGTCGCTGCAGAAAATGGGCATGCTTTGGTTGTTAGTGAGATACTGAAGTACCTGGACCTGCAAACCGCTTCAATTACGGCTAGAAATGGCTATGATCCTTTTCATGTTGCAGCAAAGCAGGGTCATCTTGGTAAGATACAGCATGGCATTATGTTTGAGCCTTTAGGCTCCATAATTTTCCCTTTTCTGTTTTTGTTTTGTCGTACAGTTTTACTAGGTCAATGAATGTAACTTAATACCCTTAAAAGATTATGTTTGGGTGTGTGTCTTATTTATTGCTTCTAGTCATCTTGGTAAGGTACAGCATGCCATTATGTATAAGCCTTAGGCCCCATAATTTCCCCTTTTTTGTTTCTGTTTTGTTGTACAGTTTTACTAGGTCAATGGATGTAACTTAATACCCTAACAAGATTGTGTTTGGTTGTGTGTCTTATTTATTGCTTCCAAGTTAGTTAAGATGTACACCAAAACCTGAAATCCATATGGTCCTTTATTAATCCTTTATCATAATTTTGCTTGAGTGATAGCAATTTGAATGTGTCAACATTTGATTTGTTTGAGAAAGTTGTAGGAAACTGTCCAGGAATTGTTCTATTCTTCTTCCCTCATTCCTTCCCTCCAGCCTTTGCACCTGTCTCTCACTATGCATATTTAAAATGAAGAAAAAATGAAATTAGGGATAGCAGAAAGACAGTTATATTATTGTGGTTTGTTAGTAAATTGACATTTAGCTCTAATCTTAAAAGTTATAGTTTATTAATTTACAAAGTACAAACATAAATTTGGCTTCAATGGTTTTACTGCTTTGTCTTTTAGATTGTTGTGTTGTTTAGGTTTCAGATTCACTACCATGGGTGAGAAGCCCAAGCAAGAAGTACCAAAGATATTTTTCACAAATGTAGCATATCTGTTATTATATGCTCTCACTATGGCTTTGACTGAGAATAAAAGAATATTGCAGAGGTGCTGAGAGAACTGCTGCACTCCTTTCCCAACTTGGCCATGACTACAGATTTGTCCAATTCAACTGCTTTACACACAGCTGCAACCCAAGGTCATATTGATGTGGTTAATCTCCTCTTGGAGTCAGATTCAAACCTTGCAAAGATAGCCAGGAATAATGGTAAGACTGTCCTTCACTCGGCAGCTAGAATGGGGCATTTGGAAGTTGTGAAAGCCTTACTAAACAAGGATCCAAGCACCGGATTTAGGACCGATAAGAAGGGTCAAACTGCACTACACATGGCTGTGAAGGGGCAAAATGAAGAAATTTTGCTGGAATTGGTAAAACCTGACCCATCAGTTTTAAGTCTAGAGGATAATAAAGGAAATACAGCATTGCATATCGCCACAAAGAAGGCCCGTATTCAGGTGTTTCATCATTCTTTTATAATTCACTCTACATAAAGCTTATTAGGCCTTATTTACTAATTATTTAGAAAATAAGTCTTTGTTTCTTAAGCCCAAAAATAAGCTTGCTATCATACAATTTGTAATTGTATTTTCTTCTTATTTGCACAATGGTGTACAGTGTACTAGGATCCAGGTAGATACTTCACTTACCGGGGCGGAGCCATGAATTCAACTTGGGATAATTTTACAATTTTTTGAGGGTCCAAACATTAAATCAATGGTAATTTTTGAAATTTTGAAAAGAAATATAAATATCTCTAAAGGAGAGTGTTGAGGCTTGGGGGCTCATGACCGCTTCAAGCCCCTTGTCCTTGCTAACTTAGTCCTATAAAGCTTGGACGTTTTTGTGCTTCTTCTCATTTAATTAAATATATAAAACTTTTTTTAAAATTTTTTTTTTTTTATAAACATATTAAGTGATAGAGACCCAACCCAAGAGTAGGCTTCATGAGCCCAAATTTATTGTATATGCAAGGAAGAAGGGAATTGGACCTGAGATAGCTATAGCAAAGAGGGAGACGTGACAAAAGTGTGGTTAGTTAGTAGTGGAGTTTGTTATTTGTTGAGTAGGAGAGAGAATACCGGATTCTAGGAGATTTGGGAGGGGGGGAATGAGTCACTGTATGTATGAGGGGTAGCGTGCTGAGTAGGGAATTGGAGGGTGAAGGGTCGCTATACTACCTAGGAGTGTTCTTACACTCTTCTCTTTTGTTCTCTGCATTTTCAGTTTCACCCCATATTTGTAACACTTTTGGACTGAATTCCACCTTGGAACCTCAATCTTACATTAATATACAAAGTATTTCAGCATTTCAATTCTTATCTGATACCAGTTCTAACAACTAGTATCAGAGCCAGGTTATCATGGGGAGCTTGTGGATGGTTTCATCGAACAATGCTACAATGAAAGCTAGGATAGAGGCGGTGGAGAAAAAATTGGAGAGCCCTGTTGCAGCAAATAGAATGCCTATTGAGGGAGCAGAGCGTGAGCAAATTTGGGGGGAGGGATTACCACCAAAGAAGCCCCATTATGACTAATCATGGGTTCACTTCAGAATAGAGAAGGATGAGTAGGCCACCTCACAGGTATGAGGGGTGTCAGCACTCATCGCAGGAGAGCCGACCGATGGTCCGTCACGAAGATGGAGAGGACGTGGAGAAGGCAAATTGAGTGGAATCATTGAAGAGAAACAAAGTGGAAGAGGTGGTGGTTGACCACCCATTCCAAAAGCTAGATGCGATTAAAGTAAAAGAAGAAACATCACAAGAATTGAAAGGTGACATGACCACGATGATGGAGCAAGGGTAGAAACATCCTCATGCGACGGAGAAGAAACCACCAAAGAAGGTTGGGGAGGCGGTGGATCTTGAAGTGATGGAGGGATGTCATCGCAAGGCCAGATGCAACCGCAAAGATGGTGATCGGAGAGGTAAAAGACGTGTGACCGTTGAGGTGGACTTGCTCGAATACGATGCAGATGGTAACGACATCGATGACGACATGGGTGATTTTGTCGACTTACGTCTACCGCCCAAACCACTGGATCTTGAGGCGGCGACGACGTTGCGGATGTGTGGGCGGAGATGGTGTCCACTGAACACCTAGTCATTATTAGTGGCATAAGGACGGAAACAGAAGCAAGAGCTAGGCTAGTCCACAAACTGGGTTGACCTATGGGGCTAGGCCCATATGTGTGACGAGAAGCTTTGGGGTTCTAAAAAAGAAAACCAGCAAACTCTAGAATTATTGAGCCTAATTTGTAATCCAATGGGTCAAACTCGAATTAATAAGGTGATTTGTGGGAAAGTTGCATTGAGAATCTACTCCTCAGAACAAATGGCCAAGCCTAGTTTGTGAAGGAGGTGAATGAAGATTTGCTAAATGCCTTGCTTCAAGCTACGTATGACATCAATCAACAATGTCGTCGAGGTCGAGGTCGACATTCTTGGTACCTTGCCGTGAAGAATGTGACTAACGATGGAAGGAAGGTAACAGCAAGGCCTGACCCCGAAAAGATTTATTTGATTCTTTATGGACGTTGGGGAGTTCCTGGTGGTCTTGAGGGTGGTTTGAAGGTGTCCTCATTTGAACCCATTAAGCGTATTGTTGTCAAAGCATGGTTTGAGGGAACAAAGAGGACTATGGTCTCTTCAGGTTTGGAGATGATACTGAGGGGTCCAATGCTATGGCTCCAATGAGTGGTGTTCACTGTTCTGGCTGGCTTATGTGTGTTGGTGATGCAACAACAAGGCAATCATCTAGCCACCACCAAGGCGACCTAGCAATTGGCACATCCACCCCATCGGAAGTAGGTTCTGCAAACTCTACTTTATTTATGCCTTCATTGACTATGAATCAGATAGCAGTGGCTAAGGCTTTCAATGGTACGAAGAATACTCATAAGAAGTTAGAGCTCTCCTCTATTTTTTGCTCTTGCCTGCTTGAAGGTGTTTTACACAAGTCTAATCTGTAAGTCTTGGTTCAGTTTGGTGTTTGAAAAGGTGGTGTAGTAAACATACAAGTTATCTGAAAGGATTCAAGAGTGGTGTTAAGTTCTTTGGCCTTCTTGATCCAGCAAAAGTTGGGCACTATGTCTCTAAAGTCTCTAATGTTGGACTTCTTGGGCTCCATCTCAAGGGCACCATGGAAGGGCATGTCATTGAGGCATTAGACCCTGTTATGCTTGTTGAGTCGAACGTGCCAGCAGAAATTCAGGTTACTGGTGACAACAGCAAGACAATAGGTGCAAGGGTTGGCAATTATCAGGAAGGGGATGACCCAGTTATCATTATCCAGGTCACTCGCAACAAAATACTTGCGTACTCCTCAGTTCTTCATTTAATGACACAAGGAAGGGATATACTCACCAAGTGGCTGGACGTCCTGGAATTTGAGAATTCAGGGGAATTGATGTCAATAATTCAGAAATCTAGAGAAGGTTTCACTACATTAATGTGTGCAGAAAGTCAGGAAATTATGAATATGGGACTGGGAACAGTTCTATGGGGCCCCAGGCGGATGTTTCTATGCTGCGACCATATTTCCCTCCTTTTTCAAGATCTGGGACCCGGGAGGTCTTTCCAGCAGTAAGGTTTGCTTTTCACCGCATCACCTTGAGGACAAGGTGATTCTTGAAGAAGGGGATATTGAGACCCAACCCAAGAGCAGGTTTCGTGAGCCCAAATATATTGTATATGCAAGGAAGAAGGGAATTGGACCTGAGATAGCTATAGCAAAGAGGGAGATGTGACAAAAGTGTGGTTAGCTATTAGTGGAGTTTGTTATTTGCTGAGTAGGAGAGAGAATACCAGATTCTAGAAGATTTTGTAGAGGGGGAGTGAGTTGCTATATGTATGAGGGGTAGGGTGCTGATGAGGGGAGGCCATTTTGTTGAGTAAGGAATTGGAGGGTAAGGGGTCCCTATACTACCCAGGAGTGTTACACTATTTCTCTTTTGTTCTCTGCATTTTCAGTTTCACACCATGTTTGTATACACTTTTGGACTGAATTCCACCTTGGAATCTCAGTCTCACATTAATATACAGAGTATTTCAGCATTTCAATTCTTAACTGATACCAGTTCCAACATTAAGAAAATGCACTTAATTCAGTGTGGGAAGCCAATTGGGTTATTGTTTCTTTTCTGTTCTTTTGATTAGCCTGATATTGCTTTTGAATAATAGTTTTTGTTGCCTCTGTTATATATGTTCTTTGTGATACTTCAGTTGCACTAATTTTTTATGCTCCTGGACAAAACCTGCTCTCCAATGACGAAGCAAATATATACGCTGGAGCAAGAGAGCATCTTAAATGTAAATTGTGCTGTTTGAAAGTAGAATTTGTAGTGAAGTTTGAACTGTTTGATAAATGATCCTAGCTTTTAAGTACAATTTTCCTGAGCGTAGTTGGATGGTTTCAAACAAGGGGCTTCTTAGTTGTGAACTGCATAAAGAAAAAGAACTTTATTGGCGCCCAAAAACTACAAACCTGCCATTTAATTATAACAAGAGGGAATGATGAGGATTTTACAAAAGAACTACCACCAGGTAATATCCTAACTCATGTATTGCATAAATTGTTTCAAATACCATGCTAGCCTCAGACTTCCTCTGACTTTATTAACAGTGTTGCAGTGTTTCTCAGTTGGCCTTAGTCTTTGACAAGGGCCTTGTCCTTGAATCTGACAACTAGCTATTCTGGAGATATTCTCCTACTGGAAGAACAATTGCTGTTCATAGTTGTGCCCTTTGATGAATTAATCATCACAATTGATACATAAACCCTTCTCATTCTTTCTCTGGATCTTGTTTCAAGAAAATTTGTTGCTTGGCAAGGTTGTGCCCCTATTTGAACCCCAATTTTGTGGTTCTTGCTTGCTCAAACTTCATTTGTCTTGCTACCCCTACTTTCGGCTCATCTTTCATCTCCGCTCTTAGCTTGTTTCTATATTTTTCTGCATGCTTTAGGCTTAAACATCCAAATTTGACTGGTCTCATCTTACAAACCCCCCTCCTCTCAAACAAGGCCTTAATTGAAGCTTTTTGTGGTCATCCCACCAGGCTAGCACCCTATTATCCGACTCCGTTTGGTTTGCAATACTCACATAGTGCTCGTATTTGTAAGATTTGTGTGAAGGCTTTGTCATGATCCTTGTCAGTAGGACCAAACCTTGAGTACGTGTCCTTGGCAGCCATTGAAGCCATTGATTGGCCTCCTCTTCCATGTATATGGAAGCTAGGGGCACTTCTTGATCCACTGTTGTTCCCTGTATTGAAAGAACTGCTCAACATTATGGAGACACCTGTCATTGGAAGTTTGTGGCTTCTGCCGTGGAGCTTTTTACTTTGCTTTATGTTCTACTTCTAACAAGGTTTGCTTCATTTCCCTCATTGCTAGGACAGTTTCCTCCATTATTTGCAATTTTTCTGTGAGATGATTACATTGAGATAACTACTGAGCAAGGCCTTGAACCTCTGTCTCCAACATCTCCATGTCTCTTAATCTCCTTCTGAGTAGCCATTTGGCTATATTTCTGATACTAAATGATACAAGTTATGATGTGTATGAATAAGAACACTAGTGTGATTATTTTCTGAGTAATGATAGTTGCCTACTGTTTGGAGTCATATGTTTACATTTGTGTAGCCTAGAACATTTTGCAGATGGATTGATAAACAACTGATAACAGAGAGAAATGAAAGAAACAGAACAGTGTATTAATGGAACTTGATACTTGATAGGTATCAATGTGATATCTTCGAGCTCTGAAAATGGGATTCCAAGAAGGTTAAAAAATGATAATGTAGCACTTAGTGAGGCTCCTCACTCTCCCAACTCCCAACTCCCACCAACTGTATTTCCACCTTTCTCATTCCCTCCGTGCACCCAAATAGTAATTCCGAAATCACATTTTCTCTCTCCTATTTCTAGCTTAGCTAGTTAGTTACAGTTCCCTCTTTCTGCTGCTGCTGCTGATTATCGGCTGAACCTACCTTTCCTCTTTTCCTCTCATACACAATAGTCTTTTTGGGCTTAAGTGATGGGCCAAGCTCTCTAACGCGGATCTATGGACACAAATACAAGTGAAAACCTGCCACATTGTGCAAAACTGCAAATGTGAAAGCTGCGACTCCAAGTGGTGTATGATTATTCTTAGAGTTGATTGGGCCTAATTCAATACCAAAAGTGAGCTCATGAGAGAAGGGTTGCCCCAAATTCTTATAAAGGCTGTATTGGTAATATCCCTTAGCAATGTGGGACTTAGTACAAACCCCCAGGACTGGACATCTAAAGCATGAAGTTTGCAAGATTGGACATCTGTGAGTGGCCCAATATCAAATATAGGATAGGTTCTTATACCATTTTAGGATTGAGTGAGCCTGACTCAACTTCAAAAGTTAGTTCATAAGAGGAGGATTGTCCAAGCACTTATAAAGGCTATTTTGGTCATATTTCTTAGCAATGTGGGATTTAACAATTATTACTCAGTTTTATTCATGCCACAAAAGTTTACGAACCTGACCTCCAATAACACCTAGAGGGCACAGTAACTTAGTCACAAGCACAACTAAAAGGCCACCAAATATTAGATTATGAGAAATAAGAAAATGACATTGACTAGAAGATATCCTTACCCATCTACTGGGTTGCATATGTATTTCAATTACCATGCTGGGCTTTTCTTACAGGTAATGATGCATAGTTCCTCTGATTTGTTGTAACTATGCCTTGACAATATAGTATTTGAAGAATTAATATCACGTTAAAGTTATCAAAACTGAAAGAAATCCCTTTGGCATGACAAACTTTACTTATCATGCAACTAAGAAACCTTGATTTCTCCTTCTGATGCATGCTGGAAAATAGAATCATGGGGAGTATTTCCCCTTCACTCATTCACTGTTTATTGTTACCTGTATTTTTTGAATTGATGGTACATTGAACAATGCTATTGCTGCAGTAGCATGAAGAATACCCGTCTATGCTTAGCCTGAGCAAATTAACCCAACATATCCTTAACCCCCTTTGTCTTGCATCACCCTGGCCACAAGATAGCTTCATGATTTTATTAAGATACTTGCATTGTTGGTTTTACCTTCATCACTTTTTTAAGTGATCATGTGATCTCTAAGTAATTTCTAATCATTGAGCATCTATGTATAGTATAATTACCATGATTTGCTCCTTCACCTCTTATAATAAATTACTCCTCTCCTCTTATTTGATAAGTTTATATGTCCTCTGTGTGTGTGTGTGTGTGTGTGTGTGTAAAGAGGCACACACAGTATTTGGCAGCTCAAGGAATGAATGTAAACTGAAGGAAAGCATATGTAATATTGGAATTATGGAGAATTGAATGGTGAACAGAGCCTCGCAAGGCTATCTTATGAATATTATTCCAACTCTAATGTTTAAGCATCTGACCCCTTTTATTTTGAGTAGTAAGATAATGACCTTTGATATCTATTCTAAAGTGGTTGTTAGTTAGTGCAGAATGTCCGCCGCTTGTTATCTATGGAGGGTGTCAACATCAATGCTACTAACAAAGCTGGAGAGACTCCTCTTGATGTTGCAGAAAAATTTGAAACTCCAGAACTTGTCTCCATATTGAGGGATGCTGGGGCTGCCAATTCCACTGACCAAGGGAAACCTCCAAATGCATCAAAGCAACTTAAGCAGACTGTCAGTGACATAAAGCATGATGTGCAGTCCCAACTTCAACAAACTCGTCAGACTGGAATGAGGGTCCAAAAAATTGCAAAGAAGCTGAAAAAGCTCCACATTAGTGGCCTGAACAATGCAATAAATTCTGCTACTGTTGTTGCTGTTCTCATTGCTACAGTTGCTTTTGCAGCCATTTTCACAGTCCCTGGTCAATATGTTGAGGAAAAAAACCTGGGCTTTTCACTTGGACAGGCAAATATAGCGAAAAATGCAGCTTTCTTAATTTTTTTTGTTTTTGATAGCCTGGCATTATTCATCTCTCTGGCAGTTGTGGTGGTTCAAACTTCTGTAGTTGTGATTGAGCAAAAGGCAAAGAAGCAGCTTGTTTTTGTCATAAACAAGCTCATGTGGTTGGCCTGCCTTTTCATTTCCATTGCCTTCATTTCTCTCACATATGTGGTGGTGGGATCACACTCCAGATGGCTTGCTATATATGCGACAATAATTGGAAGCTTGATAATGCTCTCTACAATTGGCTCCATGTGTTATTGTGTCATTTTGCATAGGATGGAGGAGACAAAATTGAGGGCTGAGAGTCGTTCGTTCTCCATGTCGCATGCATCAGACCAAGAGATTTTAAATAGTGAATGGAAGAGGATGTACGCACTTTAGGATAGTTGATATATCTGAATGGAATGGCCAAATCCTGCCGCATTCTTGGAAGTGATCATTGGTGGTGGTTACTGTGCAGTATCAGATTACGAATACAAGCTATGGTCTTTGCCAGCCTACAGAAAATTAAAAGGATGGAAATAAATAGCTTCGGGGCTCTGAAATGGTATCTCTCAGTTGTGTAGCTGGATTATACTACGTATTGTTTGTGGCTGTACCCTGGCATAAAATTAAACCCTCGTTACTGTAATTAAATGTATTATTGGAAATTTGGAACTTCAGTTGCAATCGAAGTTCTTCCTGATTGCTCGTTTTTATAGGAAAGATTTTTTGTATCTTACACCTATTTTATCCTGTAATAATGTTCTAGTGTGTTATTTTGGAGCTTATTCCCATATCTGATGCACGTATTAAAGACTAAACTAGGATTATATGATTATTGTATTAGTGGATACTGGATATGATATGAATATGGTTGTCAGGGATATTCTATTTATACTAACATATCCCAGACTTTTTATCAATTTATGTGCACCCTCATCTTTGCAAAACTATTTATGGGCTTGTTTGATGGTTTCAGAAAATGTTTATACAGCGTAGTGTCCTTGCCAAACAAACGGAGGTACTAGAAGACTTTTTCACCCAAATAAAATAAAAGAAAAATTATTTACCTAAATGTCTTCTTTCAACTTTATTTTTCAAAATGTCCTATTTTTCTGTACTATTATGAAATTGTTGCAAGCTAAAATGATTTGCATATAGATATGATGAATAGAGATTGGTCAAGTCTTACACAATTTCAACATTGTGCATCATGGTATAGAAATTGACCAAGGCTGGCACCATTTCTATACTAGTCCAAAGCACACACAAATCGTGCAATGATTGCACTTATTCAAAGCCCACCCCTAGGCCACAAACTGACATAGTAATGTCAGTCACGCAAACTGACGTGGCTTTCAATCCGCATAAAAGCTACATCAACCAGAGATTAACAACGCTAAGACGTTTTTCTGAGGCAAATTGCAGCCATTCAACGGAGAATAAGCCACCCTCATGGAGATGGCAATTGCACATTGATGAGATATGCAGTCAACCGCACTAGCGTTTTTCAGTATATATAATTATTTTTATTATCATCATCATCATTCTTAATATTAGTTTTATTATGTAAAACTTACTATAAATAACATGTGGCCATAACTCTTTTAACAATTCCTATCAAAACATCATCGTTTTCATTAACGTCTTTCGTCGGATGGGCAGCTCGAGGAGGATTTTGGGCAGCTATGAGTCCAACAATTGTAAGCAACATTCTTTGAAGCTTGAACCGTGCACCCACTCGAGCAATTGCAGATGATAAACATGGGTGGGCTTTGAATAATGCATATATATACTTGCATTGAAATCAGCCAAGCCTTATACGATTAAAATTTTATAATGTTTTAAAGTATAATAAAATAATACATAAAAATTTTAATAATTATTTTATTGAAATAATTCCTAAAAAACTAGTTCTTGAAAGAGTTGTGTTATTTGCATATCCAATTTTAGAGACCTATAAATATTTACACACAAAAAAGTGGATTCCTATAATCTTGTTATTATTGCATCACACTTTTTTGACTAAAAATAAAGGATGTCTATAGGAGTTTATCACTTTAAGTGGTACAAAAATCAATTCTTTTTTTTAAAACAATTTTATAACTAAACCCTAAACCTATGTAGTACACAATATTAATTGAACCTCTTCTTGGTTATGTGTATAAAATCAAGATTAATAATAAAAAATTAAAAAATTAAAACCAACGTCGGGTTGGTCAAAATCATTGGTCCCTTGACCACTTAATTAGAAGTCTTAGGGTTCAAACCTTGAAAATGAAAAAAATTCGAGCCTAAAGACCCCTACTTTTTTTAGGGACCTTTATCGGGTTGGGTCGAATTAGTCGATCTCCTAGTAACAAGACTTGCATATCAAGGGTCCATGGGTCGAGATTACTGTTCAACGCCCGTCGGCTGGGGGGTTACTGTTCACCCCCGGTGGCGTATTGTTCACGTGCACACCTCCCAAGGTGGACAATGCCCCTCCCTCGACACACATCCCTAGGAGGATAGCATCCGGCATGCTTTCCGAGATGAACAATGCCCCCCTTCCATGGCATGCTTCCCAAGATGACCTGTCCCTGGCACTCTTCCCGAGGTAAAGCAGTGCCCTCCCCTCCCCTCCCCTGGCACTCTTTTTAAGGTGACTAGTGCCCCCCTCAGCACGCTTCGAGGCAAATAATGCCCCTTTCCCTAGCATGCATCCCGGGTGACAAGCGCCCCCTCCCTAGCACGCATCCCAAGGCGAACAGCCCCCCTACCACATCCCGAGGTAAACAATGCCTCCTCCCCAGGCACACTTTCCAAGGTGACCAGTGCCCTACACGCCCCCTTCGACGCATCTTGAGGTTCCCCCCATGCTCCTTGAGGAGAGTAGTACCCCCCTTGACATGCTTTTCGAGATGAATTGTATCACGGGAATCCTCCTTCGTTATTAGAGATGACAAAGTGGACTGGTCTGCCCCAACCAGCCAAAAGCGAGGCGGGGCGGGGCAGGCCGAATTAGGAAAGCGGGCTCAATATTCTAGCCCGCTCCATTTAAAGGCGGGTTGGCCCGCAAAAAAAATAAAAAAAATAAATAAATTTATTTTAATATTTTTTATGAGTTAAATTACTTTAAAAATTAGAAAAATATATTGAATGAAAAATCAACTTAAATAAAATAGAACAAAATTTGTATCCAAATTTAACTCAAATACAAATATAATAAATAATTAGGATATATAAATAAGTTTATAAATAATAATGAACTATAAATTTGTAATATAAAGTCTATATTATAAAGTTCATAAATTAATAAAAGTATAATAACAACATAATTTATAATAAAAATTTAATTTTTTTAAA